>CM060095.1:7235099-7494742 GCA_030522485.1 Stenchaetothrips biformis | reverse complement strand
AGCCTATTCTGGTTATATCTGGAAAAGAAAAAGGTGCTTGCGCATTGATTGAATGTTGTTGTAAAATGTCGGCCTACACATTTTTCACTTCTTCGGATCAGTTTCAAAAGATTGCGCCATGCACATCAAAATTTCCTTAACGGTAAAGCTTGTTAAGCTGAAATGTCTGTTATACCAGTCTATTTAGCACGTTTTTGATCAGGTATAATTAAATGCTACCTTAACTTGATTGTTGCGAGTGACGTAAACATTTTTAATTGTGTATGGTGGAATCTTTTTAACATGATGCGAAGTAGTGGTCAATACCTAGGCCAACCGTTCACGACAAAATAGCATGTGCAAGAAGGTTTTAAAATACGTTCCCAAATTAGGCTAAAAAGCTCTTCCACTGGGTTCGGGCATGTGCCTTAAATCATGGATAATACCCAAACCGAAACAAAACCAGGCCGTTACGCTGACAGTTTGCATTTATGACTAAATCTCAAAAACAATAGCAGCTTGAGCCAAGGGAACAACTTTTCCTTGATGGGCAAGCGCAAAGTGTACCGGAGTTTTGTTTCCATGTGGACCCAGTCGAAATTCCGCTTCCCTAAGTTTTGTTATTTTTGTAACAAAAAAAAAAAAAAAGAAACTCAGGGAAGCGGAATTTTGACTTCGTACATATGGGAACAAAACTCCGGTACCCTTTTCACAGCGAGTAAAAGTTGTTCTCTTGGTTCTAGCTGATTTAGTTTTTGAGTTTTCGTCAGAAATGCAAACTGTCGGCGTCACGGCTTGGTTGTGTTTCAGGTTAGGCATCATCCCTGCTTCTAAAGGAAAATTTTATTCTTGACTTGTTAGTGAGGTGAGACATCATATATTCAATCCATTTTCGCAGTGGGACCTAAAAAGAAGAAAGTCTGTTTGAGACGTATGACGAGAGGAAATCACTCTCAAAACCACGCGCTTGTAACCTTACGAAGTATTTTGGGCATACATAATACAAACTAATGTACTTTGTTATACGAAGAAATAGTTCTTTAATTACGAAGTACAATGCCGCTCAAAATTAGCGGCCCCCTTTTCTGAGCGCGGCGCTGTTTCTATGTTTTTCGAGCTAGGACGCTTAAATTTGGAAGGTGGGTGCCCCAATGGTTCTTCTTGAGACCCACTAAGTGTGCAATCCATGTGCCCATCCTTGCGACCTGCGCCACCCCTTCATTGCGTAAAGGTGTAAAAACAGAGATAGACACTGTGATTCCAAATGTGTTGTACACCTCAAAATAACCATGGTGTATCCCTTACCCCTATACATAAATATATTTATATATATATGATAACAGTGTTGTACACCTCAAATTACTGTCGTTCATTCTGACCTCTATGAAAACTGTATTGTACACCGCAGAAACCTGCAGTATGGGGGTCCCGACCCCTACAGAATGTGTGTTCAGTAACCTCACCGCACTTTATCTGCGGTGAGCTAAACACAGATAGTGTCGCCAAAATGGCAAAATTCGTCAAATCTGCGTTGAGTACAACGCAAAAATGTGAGGTCAAATCTACACCGCGGCTGCAGATGCGTTACTTTTGAGACACCACAGATTGAGCTTCACCTCAGATAATTGGGTTAAAAGTACCTCATTTTCAATATCAGTGGACATGTCGAAATTTTTGACTTTAAATGATCGGGAACGGTAAATTTGCGGTGTACCGACTCAATTGAGTCCCCCTACAACTTTGCAAGCGGAGTCGTAAGGGACAACTCCACCCCTTCCCACAGTCACTCCCACCCCCTCGACGAAGTGGTTTTCTAAAGTGTTTGAAACCGACTGCAAACGATCCAGTGGCCCCTCCCGTACACGGTATAAGTTTGTTTTTATCGGATTCCTACCAGCCACGGCCGTACCACCCCCACGCGACTTAGCCCAGTTAGAATTTGTGTCGTCTCAGCTCCAAGAGGGTCGAATTTATGACCTCAAATTCATGAGGACACACCTTGAGTGCGTTCAAACCCATTCCAATGAAAAAAACCTAGTTCCGGAAATTTTCATCTACCGCTGACGCCCTGCCCACCTGCGAGGGGAAGAAAGATCATTTAAGAGTGGCCCCGGCCTGGAGGACACTGCTGTTTTTTTTTTCAAAAAAAAAACCATTCCTGAAATCTTCGAGTCGATCCGGTGCACCGTTAACCCTCTAGGGCGACAAAACCGTCGGAACCTGCGTAAACATCCCTTAGGTTCACCCCTCGAGAACGCCGAACTGAGGCGTGGAGGCAGGCGGCATCTCGTCGCACAGGCTAAGCAGGTCTGCGAACGTACTGGGGGCGAGCGCGCGCGCCATCTCGCCGCTTTTCTACCGGGCCAGTCCAGCAGCACAGTGGGGATGACTCGTCCGCGTCTACGTGCATTTTCTAAGGTACTGGAGGACTGGCCTTGTTGAAAAGCGGCGACGCGGTCCCCAGTACGTTGGCCCACCTGTGCGGCCCGTGCCACGAGCTGTCTGCCTCCACGGCGCACGGCGGTCGTGGCAGAAGAGGCAAGAGGGCACCACCGCCTTTGCCTCGGTCGTACGGGCGCGAGCACACCGCTGCACTCTAAAAAAAGTTACAGAATTTTGTATCATTTTTGATGCAGGATTTTGTATCACCTGCATTCGTTACAAAAATTTGTATAAGTGGTACAGAATTTTGTAACAGATGGGCTGGTTACAGAAAAATGTATCATTTGCAGCTCGTTACAGTAATTTGTTACATGAAGGTTACAAAATTCTGTTCGTATCATAACTGTTACAGATTATTGTAACTTGTTACAAAATTTTGTATCGGAGATCAAAAAAGAATGTTTTAACGGCATAGATTGAACGGCAGTGCCCATAGACAAATAAATCGTTGAGTTTTCATCTGCTTGGACTCTCGGCGACTCTAAATCAAAGATTCAATCTCATGTATGCTTGGCAGACGAGGCCTCAGTCCCTCACCGCGCGCGCTTCAGGTCACCGGCTACTTGAGCCACTCTCTCCACAGCGTCCGTACAGCGCAGTTGGTAGCGCGGCGGGTCGCCGAGCCAGAATCTGAGGTTCGACTCCCGAAACCTCAGAGTTTCTGAGAGAGAAGAACCCGAAAGGATTCATAGGGACAAGGGACAAGGGAGTTCAATCTGAACTCAAGAGACGAGGTTCGATCGAAATAATCATTTTGATGCTTAGTTTGGCAAGAATAACATGTATTAAGAAATTTTGTTACCGTTACGAAATTCTGTAACCAAGTTACAAAAAACAAAATTGTATCCATCATGATACAAATTTTTGTAACATATGTTATTGAAAATGCTGCGTAACCATGTTACAAAATTCTGTACTGATTTTTTTTAGAGTGTGCACAATGAAAATTAAGGGGCTTGCAGAGAGGGGTTGTGCCGAAATGGGACACGTGGAGTTTGGCCGCCACCCCATCTCAGTTCGGCGTCCACGAGGGGCGAACCTAAGGGATGTTATCACTGGTTTCGACGGGTTTTTTCGTCCCGGAGGGTCAACGGTGCACCGGATCGACTCGAAAATTTGAGGAATGGTTGAGCCGAGTCTTCTTGGACGGGGCCACTCTTGAACGACCTTACTTCCCCTCTCGGACGATCAGGGGCTCCGAGGGAGTGGCCACCTCTACAGTGGTGAGTGAAAATTTCCGGAACTGGATTTTTTGATTGGAATGGGTTGGAACGCACCCAAGGTGTGTCTTCATGAATTAGGGGTCACAAATTCGACCCTCTTGAGGCTGAGAAGGCACAAATTCAAAATGGGGAGGGTCCTCCGTGGGGGTGGTACGGCCGAGGGTGGTCGGAATCGAAAAAAAAACTTGTACCGGGTCTAGGACAACTCGTCCCAGTCGACTCGTACCCGGCCCTACACGTCCAGGGTTGTTCCGCCCCAACCCAATTGGTCCCCAGCCTAAGAGGTCCCATTTTAATTCCATACCGTGTACAGGAGAGGCCACTGGATCGTTTGCTGTCGGTTTCAAAGATTAATGGATACTACCCCCTTACGGGGGTTGGGGTGGCTGTGGAAAAAGGGGGAGTTGTTCCATTACGATTCCGCTTGCACAGTTGTAGGGGGAGACTCAGTTGAATCGATACACCGCAAATTTACCGTTCCTGATCATTAAAAGTCAAAATTTTTGACATTTATCTCGGTTTTTTACACCCTTACGCAATGAAGGGGTGGCACAGGTCGTAAGGATGGGCGCATGGATTGCACACTTAGCAGGTCTCAAGAGGAACAATTGGGTACCCACCTTCAATATTTCAGCATCCTAGCTCGAAAACAAAGAAACAGCGCCGCGCCCACAAAAGTAGCCACTAATTTTGAGGGGCAGTGTATTTTGTTTGTAAGCTTATAGAGGCTCAAAATTCTTTCCTGTTGTTTCCTCAGTGCAGTGACCCGACTTGTTTGTCTATCGCACCTCAATGTTACCGAGAAGTAGCTGACAAGAAGCCCCAAAACAACCCCAAAACGCCAAAAATAGGCAAAATCCCGTCAATTTCGGCCATTACGCGAACATTTCAGCGCGCTATCACGGAAAGAGTGATCCGACTATTACACGAGTGCATACCCCACAAGGGCCCTCAAGGACGCACCATGCCGTTGGAGCCTGCTGCCAGCTTGGGCATGGTAGTGCCAAGCGAGCCAGGTGGCGGGACGCACACGGGCATGGTCTGCACCGCCGTCTCGAGGGCGAGCAGCGCCATGTCGTAGCGGTAGTGGACGGACCACGATGGCACGGTCCGCTTCCTCACGTGGATCGCAGTCACCTGGAAGAAAGGGAAACCTGTTAGGAGCACCATCGTAAGGGCAGTTCATAACAGTATTTCATGTTTTCATTTCACCCCCTTCTCAAGGCCATTTAACCGCACCGGTCACTGTCGTGTCCATTGCATAAATCAACACTCCTTCAAGTTGAAGGCTGTTCAGCCTCTCATTGTCTTAAAAATCCCCTATTGCGCGATTTTGGAGTTTTGTTACGAACTGCCTCATATACAAGCTACAAACAACTTAAAACATCAATTGTGCTTTAGTATTTTTGGCTGAGCGATTAGCGAATCCTGTTACTCCGGTGGCACAGTGGGCTAGAACACCCTTTTAGGCGCTCAAAACCTCTTTCTTAAACATCGTTTGAACGGGCCAACTTTATACCTATCCGATAGGAAATTTTTCGCAGATTTCAAATCTGGTCGTATTTTTGTTGTCAGCCAAAAACTACGACCACCACAGGCCGTCAAAGTTGCAACTTGTCAAAATGTGTTATTTCAAGTAAAAAATGCAACGAAACACCATAGCGATTTTGACGGCTTTGCATCTAGATTTTGAACGTCCGGTGGTTCCATATTAAAGAACAAGTATTCCCGTTCAAAATGATACCCGAGTTATCCTCCTGCGATAATTTGAAGGGTGTTGGTGTGCATATAATCGCTTTATTTGCATAATTTTTACTTTAAAAACTAAAGTTTGAGATCTACTGTAGAATCAAGCACTATCAAGCAAGTTTCAGCGGTGGAAATTATCAACCTATATGTCAAATGAAAGGATCAACAGAGAAAACCTGCGCATATTTGCGCAAATACTGATACATAGCTGTGAAACATTATAAAATTATCAATTTACACGTTTTCGGTAGAAAATTCGTCCTAGCGAAGGAAGTTTCCGTGCAACCGTGTCTCCATTCCAACCGTCCCTTAACTTTTCACGTGCTTATGCGCAGATTCCCCCCCCCTCCCTCCCCCTCCCCCCCGGGGGCCGCTGCACAGTGTGCTGGAATCGCTCTCTAACCGCTTAAAAGTAATATTTTGGAGGTCGTTTATATTGGTCAATTTCAAGTGCGTCTAAAAGGAAATTTTCCGCAGATTCCAAATCTGGTCTTGGAATTCATGTGCGACATAAACTTTGGCCGCTACAGGCCGCCAAAGTGCAACTTTCGGAAAAAATTCAAATTTTGGGTAAAAATGAAAATAAACGCGCTCTCGATTTGAGAGATATTGAAAAGGTTTTTTCAAACTTTTGCTGAGTTCCTCTTAAGGGTTGAAGTCTGCCCTTTAACATGATGCCAAGGTTTTCACTTTTGATAGAATTTGGATGAACAGTGCTTGATTTTACCTCAAAAAAACGTGAATTTACACTAAAATAAAACAATTAGTTTGAGATCTACTAATCAACCCCAACCAAGCAGGTCCTCATACTAGAAATTGTCGAGGGGTATGTCTTGATAAAGGATCAACCGCCAACTACTGCGCAAAACTGCGCAAACGCTAGCGGAACCCAGGTGTGAAAATCCGCTCTGCCCACAGTGGATCCGCTTCATTTTTAGCGGATCCACCGAGGCGTTACGGGATCCGCTAAGGGCGTAAGGGGATCCGTTTAGTCCTATGTGGATCCTCTAAGGAGGCACAGTGGATCCGCTCAAGCCACACTGGATCCCTTACGATCCGCTCAGGAGAGGATCCGCTATTACAGGATCCACTGAGGCCGTGTCGGATCCGCTTAGCCCTTACCAGATCCAATAACTTAGCGGATCCACTACGGTTGTCCCAAAATTAAGTGGTTATAAAATCGAAAGTTTTTGGAATTTTCATCTCAAAATTGGTACGGGGCATATTTAAGAGAATTCACTAGGGCCATTTCAATTTCATTGCAATAGAACAACATGTTTTCGCTATCTTTGAAACAACTGGTGATAGCAGTGAACGGATTGCAGATTTGGATCGGACTCGGTTTCATTAACCTAGGACCCAATTTTCAAACTTCAAAACCTTCTTACAGTCTTAGAAACAAAGGTTGCATCTAATGCTGAGAGAATCCTGATGCAGAGCGGATCCTCGTGGGTTACTGGATCAGCTCGGTACCAGATCCTCATACTCACTTGATCCAGTCCCTAAGGTGTAAATTTCGCAGGGGCGGATCTGCCTAGCTAAGCGGATCTAGTTCGGACGGGATCCAAATTCATAACCGGATCCTCTTTCTAGTGGATCCTTAAATGATACTGGATCCGCTGAGCTGAGCGGATCCGCTCCCGCGAAATTTGCACCTCAGGGAGTAGATTTTCACACCTGGGGAAGGCCTCTAAATTTGTTACTTTACGCCGAAAAGCTGCATTTTGTCGAAAAGTAGTGCACCTGCACCACGGGTGTGAACGAGTGCATTACAAACGTGCTTGCGCACGACCGTGTCATCAAAGCTGCTGGCTGCGAACCCACTTTGTTCTCCATTTAAGATCAAACACTGTTTCAAGGCCCAACTGGACCGAACTATTGACATGATACCCTACAAACCGAAAAAAGTAAAAACATTGCGAGAAAATGGACCCATGCGACCCCGGCGGGACTTGAACCTGGGCCCTGGGCTCAAATTGGACATCAAATTTGGCATCAGCACCTTCAAAAATGTAAGGAAAGATATAAATCTCGGTCAAAATATTTTTTACCTATTTCACCCCACCGAGATTCGAACCCGGGTCCTATGTTTCGGGTCAAATGTTCATAAAATTTGAACATATTATTTATTCATTGCGACACATTATCAGATGCTAAGTACGAAGTTTCAAAGCTCTGCGACCAAAAACGGCTCAGAAATTACTTTTAAGCGGCTAGAAAGCGATTCCAGCCCACTGTGGGTGGGTTGAAAAACTTTCCCTGTCAGTCGCACTGTCTGTGTGTCCGCACTACTCCCAAACGGCTGGGCCGATCAGGGCGAGATTTTGCAGGGTTGTTAGGTATGTCCTTGGCTCACCACACGCCAAAATTCAACCCTCTATCTCAAATCATTCAGTCGTCGTTACGAAAAAAAAAAACACTAAATAACGGCAGAAAAAGTGCAACCTTATAGGGACTTTACATTTTAGAGACATTTTCACCGGTAAAACTAAAGCGTAGTATCACCCTCTGTTTTCAAGCGTAATCCGTTTACGCTTGAAATCAAGCGTAACAGGCTCATCCGCCAAGATTTCCCCTATCTAAATGCATGGGGGAATTTCCAAAGTATGCTCCATTTCAAGCGTAACGTCTTCAAGCGTAACTCTATGCTTGACTCAAGCATAGAGTTACGCTTTAGTTTTCCCAGTGTTGACATGGCTTCGCATGTTTTGGAAGGTGCTGATGACGAAAATGAAATCCACACTGAGAATGAAAGAGTCTTGATCAATACCCATTTTTGGGTGAGGAACACTTCATCACCCGAATTTGGGTGAGGAAGTTTCCTCGCCCTAATTTGGGTGAGGAGGGCTTCCTCACCCAAATTTTGGTGAGGAAAGGGGAATCGGCTACCTATATGGCTACATAGTATTCTCACCCAAATTGGGGTGATAAAGAATTCCTCACCCTTAATTTTGGTCATAATCATGACTCCTTCATTCTCAGTGCATTTCAACCCCTGACCAAAATGTCAACCACGTAAGGGCTACCTCGAATAGAAGTTTCTAATAAAATCAACGTTGACCCTTCATCACGTGGTGCACTGCTCATTGCCTCAATGAACCTTGGAACAGCAGGGAGCGCCGCAGGTCAAGGTAGGTGTAACGCCAGGCGTGGATTGTCGTAACTGACGCAGCATCGCGAAGCCGGTTACGTCGAGTCGAGACACGGTATGGCGTATACCTTCCTTGTAGTTGTAGACATAAAGATCATAAGCAGTTATGTGTAAAATAAGGGTGTGCGATATTCCCCCGCGTAACTTTCGAGGAGTCTAAGATAAGCTTCCTTCGTTCTACTTTTCCAAATGCTGTTCACTTGCAACTGAGGAAGCCTCTAACCTGCTTATCTATCTTCACTCCTCTCTTTTTCTCTTTTTTTTTCTGCTACACATTGACACGTTCCAGATACTTACGCTGACGATGAGGGTGTTCCTCGAGTCAGCAGTGTTGTAGCGAACCGTCACGTTTTGAGAAGGCATCAAGGCCAGTCTTCCTTCCGAAGACGCGTCGTCGATGCTCTGGTCCAGCAGGCGAATGGCGGCTGGAAAACAAACATTTATCACTCCGAAAACTGGCATGGTCGGTCCTATGAATATGCACAGTAAACTTCTTACGGATACCAACTATCCGTAATTGGCTTCGCTAAAAGCTCAACCAAATTACTCCAGTGGGATTGAAAAACTTTTCCTGTCTGTGTGTCGGTCGGTCTATCTGTCCGAACTACTCGTCCCAAACGGCTCAGCCGACGGGGGCGAGATTTGGCAGGGTTGTTAGGGATGTCCTTTTGGACAGAAACTTTTGTGAGAAGTGTCCATAAAACAACACTATTTTAATCAAAACATATGATAAAACTGATCTGTTTCCGACGCTGGCGTCATTGACTAAGCTATATGGCGAAGCCTCTGGATTATCTGGTCCTGACTAGTGTCAGATAATTAGACCCAGACGAGGTTCATTTTCTACAGTTCCAATACGAATGGTTTGCGTAGCTCCTAGTGTGGAGGGTACTAACTATTAAGTTTGTAATACGAAGAAATGGTTCGAAGATTATGAAGTATTTTCTTAGTAACCTCAAAATGTGCTCAAAATACTTAGTTTTAACTAGCGACTTGCTTATTTTGTTTGTATACGACATTTACACAGACTTTAAAAAGTCTCAAATAGTTTGAAATTTTTGAAGAGTGCCGCAGGTCAGCCCGCTGCACGGCGGAATACTCACACGTCAGGACCATCTTGGGTTGAACCACAGTCCCCGCGCGGACGCGCAAGTCCCCTTCGCCGTGGTCCACGTACACGTTGACGTTCCACGGCATGCGGTTCAGGGTGGACTGGGTGAGGTAGTCGTCCTCGCCGCCTTCGCCGCCGCCGTCCGCCTCGTCCTGTGGAATGAACACGCCGCACTGCGGCCCACATGCAGGGATGTTTCGTTACAAGGCGCTGGTGTGGTGGTGTGCCACATGTGGCCCACCATGAATTGAGGAAACTGGACACAATATTGAGGCACATAGATACAAATTGGGGTTAACTAAAGACAAGTTTCGTCAAAAGTCTTAGCGTGCACTGATTCGTTCATAAGTTGCCTACATTGCTGAGTGCTGTTTTTGAGGTGGTTCACTCGGCCGGACTAAAAAGCATCGCTTCTTTAAAGTATTAGTTCAAAATGCAGGAAAAGGGCAACAATAGGCCACGCCTTGATATGATTTTTTCATCTTGGAATTTCATGATGCCCCGTTCCCACGGAAAGCTCCATGGGTTTTTAGGAATGGCTGAACCTCTTAGTGCATGGAGTGAACAACACTCCACGTTTACATTATCCATCGATCCATCCTACCTCATGAGGCGAAGAAGGTCCTGCACCTTCGCAATTCTTGGGCGATGAGTTGTCCGGAATTTCCCACGGGCCTTGAACAAAAAGTGAGAGAGGTGGGTTATTCTTTGTGGAATCAGCAAGCTTGAAAACGCGACTGCCTACCATCCGGGTGACACTTACATGGATGATAACCTACTTGACCCATACTAAGTGACACTTGGTTTGGGCCCGACATGTCTTGTTATCGAGATATCGAGCGATATCGATATATTTCAATTACTCCGAAATCGCATATAAATTCGCCTATAACTCGAGAACCGTTCGAGATAGCTCAAATCCGGAAAAAAAGGTTGGCAAGATTATAAAATTCTGCATAAGATGCAATCTTTTTCAATTTTTTTTTTTTAAGTCAAGGTTTTTGCTGAGTTTGACTCAAATCTGAAAATTAGCGTCAAAGTTTAGTCTAGCGATCAAACAAGGCATACTATAGCTCGAAAAATACCTTAATCCTTTCTACAAACAATAATTCTTTTTCAATTTTTTCTTTAAAAAAGTCAAGGTTTTTGCTGAGTTTGACTCAAATCTGAAAATTAGCGTCAAAGTTTAGTCTAGCGATCAAACAAGGCATACTATAGCTCGAAAAATACCTTAGTCCTTCCTACAAACAATAATGCTAACACAAAAAATGTTTTGTTTCGTTCTCGAGATATCTCAATTCTCCTGAACCTTAGCATAACTCCTGTGACGGCTGGATAGGCAGACCCACACAGCAGGTCGGTAATTCCACCCCAGACCATCGCACCCCTTGAAACCGATGGTGATGGAATGGGCCAACATAGGTGTCAATCCACTCAGAATGATCCCCTGTGTCACCCTGCAAATTGTTTTGACCAACAGCAAATCGTCTAGATTTTATAGCGATTTGAAGTTTTTGTCAACTTTTGATCACTGACATTGAAAATGAGGGACTTCAAACCCAATTATCTGAGGTGAAGCTCAATCTGTGGTGTCTCAAAAGTAACGCATCTGCAGCCGCGGTGCAGATTTGACCTCAAATTTTTGCGTTGTACTTAAAGCACATTTGACAAATTTTGTTATTTTAGAGACACTATCGGTGATACAAAAAGTCTCACCGAAAAAAAGTCGTACACAAACGTATCACCGAAAACAGGTCAGACATCAGCGAGATGGGCCCTTGTTATCTTAAGGAAGTATCACTCTTTTCCGGTGATACATTTGTGTACGCTCCTTTTTTGGTGATACATTCGTGTACGACCTTATTACGGTCATACTCGCCCTTTTTCGGTGACAGTTCTGTCTCACCCCTCAATTGGTGAGATGTATCACTATTTCATTTACAGTGCATTTTGGTCCCTTCGACCACCCTAGGGGTAGATTTGACATTTTTACCAAGTCACTGCAAAGGAAATTACTCGCTAACATTTAAGTCACAGGAAATTTTGTGTAGAATTCAATAGACACCTCGTTTGTTTGATTTGGACACGTCTTGCTAAAGTTACGTCCAATTTAGTGTCGCCGCGCGGCCGAAATCCACCGCGCGCTGCCACCTCCCGGCGGGCGCTGGCTGCAGGGAAAAGCATAGGCCCGCGCACCCTGCCAGTGCCGCATGGCGCTCTTTTGGCGGGCCTAGCTCGGTCCCAAATTGTCGGAATAATTACCCCAGAACAGTGTTAGAAAGCTGAGAGAATGTTCTACAACGTTCAGAAAAGTGCATTTGCCTATATAATGTACTGTTTCGAAGGAAAAGGGAGTTGAAACGTTTATGAACCAATCAAAAAGCAACTTTTGAATTTTTGGCCGAAAACCGCCATTTTTTCACTATAGTCCCCCCTTAAGTTTTTTGTTTGAAGCATAGTAAAAGTCTCACAAAAGAGGGGAAGGCGGTGACAAAGATGAAAACGGACACCTATCAAACCTGAAATAACTAAAAGACCGGTAGTTGCTTCTCAATTAAGATAGTGACGCTGACCTCCGAGAAAATAGAGTTTGCCCCGCGGAGTCAGGATACGGGCATTTGCATCGACTTCACACCAAACCAAGGAGTGTACATGTTTGCCTCTTCGAAGGAGTCAGCCTGATGGTTGACGATAATAATTTGACTACTGGATAAGAATTCTGTAAAAAAAAAAGAGTACACGGCATGTACTCACTATTACGCCTGCGTTATTGTATTGAGCCGGACGGATTCAAATCAGAGTGTATTTGCCATGGACACACTTCTTTGCAGCATGCCATCGACGATAAGAGACGTCAACCTGACGAAGAGTCAACTTTGTACAGTCTTCAGTTTCCAACACTATTGGCGAGGGGGTAAACACATACGTAATGCACTGTACAAAAAATCCCGGTATTACGCGTAATACACGTATTTGTACTACCATTTTAGGATCAGTGTGGCTAAATTTAGCATTTTATAGCCGTAATACACGTGTACACTGCAAATAAATTCGACAAGCCGTTTTGAATGCCAAAAATTGGCAAGCTTGGCCCGGAAATACTCTCAAGCTCGCCAAAATTTGGCAAGCTTATGAAGATTTCAGGTCAAAGCTTGCCAAATTTTGGCATTCAAAACAGCTCGCCAAATTTGTGGCAAGCAAACTTACCACTGGCTTTGCAGTGTAATACCACCGTAATACAGCGTAATACCGAGTAGTCTGTACACGATTTCTGGAGGTGTTTACCCCCTCGACTATTGGATACTCCTGATGGGCCCTGAGAACTATGCCCCGTTGCTGCGACTGAAATGCAGATCTCAAGGAAGCATCGGTTCCCCCTTCTTCCGTACCATTTAGAGAGTAAATAAGCTAGCACTACCCACTTGATTGTAACTTGTTGATTTTCTTCCTCAGCCACGTCCGCAGGCCATCGTCAGTGAAGTCAAGGGCCACCACAATATTTTCACGCCGTATCTTGATGTACCAAATTAGTAAACCCTGCACGAACCACTTTGAGCCGGAGTAGACAAGGTACGCGCCGCCCAGGATTTGCGGACCTGTGAACAATTACACGAAAAGTAATAAAGGCACTATCAACCGAAAGTTTGCATTAAACGTACTGGTATTGCAATTCACACGTCATGTTCCCTGTAGCATACAAGACGATTCATAAAGCTTTAGGAGGAAAAACCTATTACAATGGTAGCAAGGTGCCCTAAGATATTCATGTTACAATACTAGTGAGGGAAGGCCTGCGGCTTTGTAACTTTGAGTAAGTGAGATTGTGAGTGACAATGCAGCTGCACGTGCAGCTTCGTAGGTTGGTATAGGTTTTAATTAGTTTCAAAACCATGGATTGAAATTGACAATACCATCCACCGTAAAAAAAGGGAGTGCAGGTCCATTGGAGTACTTTAGGGCGGGATGTCAAATTAGAAATAAATATTCGGGTCGTGTTTGACCGTAACGGGACTTACACTGGGCCTGGGGTAGGGATTTAAAAATACCGGTAATTTAAAACCCTTACCGTAAGTTACGGTAATATTGGTAATATACGGTAATATTACGGTAATTTTGGTATTTTTCTAAAAAATCAAGACTTTATACGAAAATTCTGAAAATAAATTATATTTTCAAATAAAGGGTTCTACAAACACGTACAATGAAAGGGGAAAAGTACAAAATCAAGTAATAAGAGTACAGAGAGTAAACGATACAAAGTCATTAGCCATTATACAATAGGCAGGTACGTACAGGTACGCACATATTCTACTTAAGTCCGGTCATTCTAACGACACTGAGAATGAAAGAGTCATGATCATGACTAAAAATTAGGGTGAGGAATTCTTCATCACCCAAATTCGGGTGATAAAGTGTTCCTCACCCAAAAATGGGTATTGATCATGACTCTTTCATTCTCAGTGGAGGGCGTGCTCTGCGAGACCTGGTAAGTCGGGCCTCGGTACCAGTAGCCGCGGCTGCGGTCGCCCTGGGGGGAACAGGCGCAGCCGCGGTGTCATGAGGAGGAGTAGGAACCCTTTGCTGATGCGGGAGAGGACGCGGTTTTGGCCCTTGCTCCGCTTCGGGCTCACGCAGGGGCTCGTCCACCGGCACATGATCTTCCTCCTCTTCACTGTCTGATTCCGGCAGTCAGACCGGCCGCTTGTGACGAGGCGGGGGCAAGCAGCAGCCATATGGCAACACAGCAGGGCTCGCCCGACGCGCGGGAAGCTCAAATGCACTGCCGCAACGCCGCCGGAGCGGGATTTGCGCCTTAATATGCGTATACGCCAATATTACCAATATTACCAATGTTACCGCCTCACCGTAACTTACCGTAATTTACGCGTAAGTTACCGAATCTTACGGGTAATATTACCGGGCTTTAAATCCCTAGCCTGGGGTCAAATAGCAATAAGGCTACACGATTCTGACGCCCTGCTACCTTCCACTCTATAAATGTTACGGGACGGGCCAACAAATGAAAAAGTGGGCACTTACTAAAGGTGCTTTTCTCAAACGATGTGCAAAACCCGCGATCTTTACTGTAGCTTGTCTGAGCGTGCTGGAACTTGGTAAAGCACTCGAAGAAGTCAATGCTTCTGACACCGACAAGGCTGTGGTTGCTGGGTGCCCATTTGTCCCACGACTCGACCTGTTAAAGCCAAAACAGGCGTGCAGTCGGATGTTGCGTGAGTGCGCCATCACGCTACCACGGGGCTGTTTTTGAATTGAAACGAATGTGACGGCCAGAGCTTACTCACCAGACCCAGCTGGCCGGTGGCGAGGGGCGTCAGGACGCTGCCACTGAGGTCGAGACACGCAGGCGTGTTCAGCACGGGCGTGTCGGGGTCTATCTCGAGCAGCGCCAAGTCATAGCGTCCTTTCGTGTTGTGCTCAATCACTTGCACCACCTGGTGGGCAACCTTCAGTTTCAATGGACTTTCGGTAAATTTCAGCAATCTACACGAAATAATTCAAGTTTGTCGGGTCTCTTGATTGGTGTCCGAAAACGGGCTGTAACGTTTAGCCTTACTGGTTTTAAAGCGGGAAAATCAAATCGCGCCCAATCACTGTTAATCAACGAATGTGACGTCATATTGGTGCGAATGTGAATTTTGTCACGTTCGTTTAAATATGACGTCACATTCGTTTGAATGTTGACGCACTTTCAAACGAATGTGACACACTAGTTTAACGGCCGTGTTACGTTCGAACGAATGTGACATAATTCACATTTGAACGAATATGACGTCACATTCGTTGAATAACAGTGAAGTGTCTTTAAAATTTGTACGCGTTAGGGTAGAGTGAAAATCTTGGCCCGTGCGGATCGCGGTCATAAAAGCACGACTCTAGTAGGACGACAGTGTGACCTTCAGTGAGACGACTGTCGAGTGCAAGTGTGACAATCAGACTTAGTATTCGTGGTAGAAGCCGGCTAATTGAGGCGTAATGTTTTCGCCATGCTAACAACCGCTTGAGGTGTCAAGTGGGGTCGTTGTCACTGGAAAGGAAAGGCATAAAAACTACATCCTGGAAGGACAACAGTTTTTTACGCTCTGGGGCGAATTATGATAGAGTTTGAAGGGACATTTAAATTTTCCCTCAAAGTCCTGTACTACGCCCTTCCAAAGAACATAAAATGATTCCTGCCGCTCCACACTGCAAAAGCCAAACGTGGTCTAGACCGCACCAACTGATGCGGTCAAATGTGTGCCATTTTGCCCGTATCAGTTGGTGCGGTCAAGACCACGTTTGGTGTGCTCATTTCGTAGAGAGACCACACGAAATGTGGTCTAGACCACAGAGGTCTGCACAGGTCCGCAATACAACTGATGCGGGCACAATGGGACTCATTTGACCCCATCAGCGATGTGGAGTAAACCATGTTTGGTTTTTCAGTGCAGAGACGTTGATCGTTTACACCCTGTAAAGGCATTGTTTCCATGCATTTGTTATCGACGCTGCTGGGAACACCAGTCTTGCGTCGTCTTTTTTCAGCACACAACATTGCAGGTGACCTGCTGGAAACGTAAACATCGGCGGCGGGGCGGGCGACAGTCGAAGAAGTTTCGCGTCGAAAGCCGGTGCCAGAACGCGCTAGGCCAGAACGACTTACTTGCAGACGGGGAGATCTAACAGTCATACGTCCCGTACGGGTTGAACCGGTACCGAACACCCGTTTCACAGTTGTCTTTGTCCTTGGTCAAGCCTTCTCAGTCATCTTCAGTTAATATCGACAAAAGAAACATCTTTAGTACATCCCATGGTGGGTCTGTTCGGTATTAGGGGCCTTGGGCATTCGGCACTTTTCGATTTCGACATCGTTATAGCACTGAAAAGTTTCGTTTTTTAATGCTGATGCCCATGGAGGCAGGGGAAGGGGTGGGGAAGCCAGTGGCGTATTGCTTTTTCGCCCAAAACTTGTCAGTTTGAAAGCAGCAGCGCCCACTGTTAAAAAATTTGTCGTAAATTTACGAAGATTTCACTAGAAATTTTTATAAACGAGAGCTTTGTAAAATGCTGTTCATGAAATATGTCGTGAAGTCCAAAACTGCGTCGTTAACATCAATTTACCAGATACTTAGTAAATCTACAAAATATTCCGTTAATCATTGGAAGTAATACACTGATATTCAAAATGAGGTACTTTTAACCCAATTATCTGAGGTGAAGCTCAATCTGTGGTGTCTCAAAAGTAACGCACCTGCAGCCGCGGTGTTGACCTCACATTTTTGCGTTGTACTCAACGCAGATTTGACGAACATTGCCATATTGGCGACACTATCTGTGTTTCATTCACCGCAGATAAAGTGCGGTGAGGTTACTTAAGACACATTTAGTTGGGATCGGGACCCCCATACTGTAGTTCACACTAAAATCTTGTGGAGTTTTTAATGCATAATTATGCATGCACAGAAACGTACGTAAGGTGTGTATAATATTATCCATCACTGTGTACATTTTATGCAAGAAGATGCACAAAATGTACACAATGATGCATAATATTATTCACACCTTACGTATGTATCTGTGCATGCATAACTATGCATAAAAAGTGCATAATTATGCATTTAAAAAGTCCACAAGAGTTTAGTGTGTTTTCTGCGGTGTACAAAACAGTTTTCATAGGGGTCAGAAATTGACTACAAGTATTTGAGATGTACAACGCAGTTATCATAGGGGTAAGGGATACACCATGGTTATTTTGAGGTGTACGTACAACACACTTTGAAACACAGTGTATGCACCCTCGCATGCACCAAATAGTAGCGGGACAAACTGTCCGTCGGAGAATCTATAGCTGGACTTTCTGGCCTGCTGGCAGCGTACCTACCACGGCTCTACTAGGGTGGTTCGTAATAGAACTCGACCAGCAAGGGCCTTCACAGCTCGATACCCGGTCGGATTTGGCAATTCTACGACGTGTTACGTTAGTTTAAAAACCGTTTCATTTCTTAACAAAATGTTCGCTAGGAATACCAAAAATATCGTAAAGCTGCTAATACAAGATATATAATGTCGATGTACGAAATAATCTCCAAATTTCAATAAATATCTTTTAAAGAATAATTTACAAAATGTATCTCCTTTGAATATTTCGTAGATTAACAAAAATTTCTAACAGTGCATAGTCAGCCTGCGGCGCGCGCGAAATTTTAGGCGATAAAACAGTACGCTACTGGCCCCCACCCCTTCCCCTGCTCCATTGGGCACCCGGCGGTTCCAGCGCTAGGTTGCCCCGACCCAAGGACACTACAAGGCCACTTTTACACGCGTCACCGAATTAGTGGGCCCTCACAGGTCCCGTCAAACACCGTTAAGAGGTTTTAAAAAAATGCCGTTTTTAACCTTAAACGCGTCAATTTTGAAGTCTGGGTCGCATGCGCGTGTCCCCACACACCTTCCCATGCCTCAAATTATTGATTTTAGTGTAAGGGAAGAACTACCTGTCGTACAACCACTGCCCCGAAAGCTCCAAGTCCATTTAGTTGCTCAAAAACAACGGAAAAAGGCACATTTTAGCATAGATCGGCTGGTAGCCCAACCAAGATTTTGTCCGATCGCAAAATCGAGGTCATATCCAGAATTAGCATTAAAAAACAGAAATTTTGAGTGCTATAACGATGTCGAAATCGAAAAGTGCCGAATGACGACGGTCCCTATTCAGCATGGCCTTGGAAGACATAGAAAGATCCCGCAGGCAGTCTTTTCCCTCGTGTTCGAACTACTCACGCGACTTGTCTTGGTCTCGCCATCAGTGGTCTGCCAAAGAATAGTAATGTTTGAGGCAGGAACGTCCGGGATTGCTGTTGAAAAGAAAGTGGCGAATGTACTACAGTTTTACTTTAAACGCGAAAGGCTTTATACAGGTTTGTACGAGAATCCTGTTCTTTTTCTTTTACTTATTCGTACAAATTCTAGCAAATTTTCGCACATTATTTGGGGAAAATGTGCGGTTATTGGAATGAAAATCGTACAAAAAAAGACAATTTTATGTGTGCAAATAAGTCTGTTTTGGGCTGTTTATAGTGCATTGCCCGGCACTTAGTGGCTCAGCGGAGGCGTTTCGAGCTCCAGAAAAGTTAGATAAGACTCGAACCGAATCTCTTTTGGAGAGCAATTCATCGGTGGGGTCACGAGTTCGGTTGAACTCCCATTTAGCGGCTCTGGAGCTCAACACGCATTTGGCCGCCTGCGCCGGTCTTCTTGGCCCGCTGTATGCGCCTAGAAGAGGTCCTTCCGCGGACGACTCACCAGTGATGACTGCGTTGGGCTGGACGAGCAAACCGGACCACTTGACGACACCGTTGACAACGACCGCCACCGTCCACGGCATGTGGCCGCGCACGAACCGGCCGGGAGAGAGGGCCGTACACAGGCTGACGTCCCCGCACTGCGAGTGTCAAAAGCGGCAACTTCAAATTTAACTAAAGGATTATGGACTTTAATGAAATATGTCATCGACAAACGAAACAGCACCAAAACCCAGGGGGTAGAAACGGGGCCGATTTGACGAGCCCAGGCTGCCGCGATGCGTGCACGGCCCTTTGTCGGCCTTGTTTTTCCGGCGTTAGCTGCTAAGCCACTTTTCAACCGAAGTAGACGTCCAATCGTCAAAACCTATGCGCACTTTAGAGGCAATGTACATCCTGCAGATCAACAAAGAAGCTACTAAGGTCCAGTCGATTCCACGCTGAGAGTCCAAGTGAGCACACTAAATTACTATGTAGGTTTTGGTGCATACGTAACGCACGAAATTAAACATGCACTAATTGCGCAGAAAATTGTGCGCAACAACGCATGATTATCTGCATACCCGTGCACTAAATCGTGCATTGTCACGTACAAATGCGTGCGTTACAAAGTGCAGGTTAAATTTCGTGCGCGGGCGCATAAAAACCTACATAGTAATTTTGTGTGAGGTACGGGCATGCACCGATAATGTGGGACAAACCGTGGGTCCCACGCTTGAAAGCGTAGGACAAACAGTTTGTCTCACGTTAACTATTGTTTGCCTGTCCCATAGTTGAATTTGCGGTGCACAGAGGGAGAGCCATGAAAACTAGACCCATACGTGATGTATTTTAAGTACACACTTAACAACCTACAAAGAACTGCTTTTCTATTACAAAGAAAACGGCGGCTTCCGAGCAGGCACGGACTGGCCCGGGTTGGCAGGGTTGGAAATCCAACCCGGGCCCCCCCTAGAAAGGTACCATTCCGGGCCCCGAAGGGGCCCGCCGGGCCCCTCTGCCACAGAAATTTTACAATATTTGACACATAGGAACACGGTGAACTCAAATTGATACTCAAAGGCATTCAAAACGATGAGTAAATGCCTCTTTGGTGCATAGCTATGGGCTATGGGTACAGGACAGGACGGCCCAGGCAGCGGCGGCCCAGCCCGGGTCCGTCGGTCCGTCTGCCGCGTTTGTTTACGTGTGACGCGCGGCCCGCTGCCGCCCGACGCGACGCCGACGCCCGACCGAGCTGCGGTGAGCAGCGCCGTGCCGTGCCGTCGCCCTGCGCCTGCGCCGCCGTGTGCCTGCCGCCTCTCTGCTCGCAACGAACGGCACGGCGAAGTTTCGGTGCGGTGCGTGATTGTTGATTGTTGCCGCTCCGGGTCTGCTGGTGGAAGTTCAGTCTTGCGCGTGCGTCGGTTCATCGATTCGCCAAGGTATGACATCTATCGCCTATCTTATCACTTTAAAAGGGGCCGTTTTGTGTTTTTACGGCGAGTGCGGGAAAGGAGAGGGACGCATTCCGCAACCTATTTTGTTAGTCCTCTAGGCAAGAGAAAGTGAAGAGAAGTCAAAATTTCTGAGACGAAGGTATATCAAGTTCCGTTTCCTACTCCCGCCCTCGCACTGTGTTGATAAGCTAGGCTATTTTGACGAATCCCTAGACCGGAAGTCAAAGAACATAAGAGATTTGTAGTCCTAAGAGAGTTTTGTTCTCTGACTTCCGGTTCAGAGATTCGTTAAAGTAGCCTGCCCATCGTCAATGTGGGTAACGGTCTGCAACTGCAAATATATTTCTCTTTCTAGGCTGAACGCTCAGTTTTATTCACAATGCCTAATGAGAAAGAGGATGGATCTGCAGAGCACTACAAACACCGTTCGGGTGCGGAAAAGAGAAAGAAGCAAAAATCGGAACAGCTGCTAAAAGCGGCGTCTGACGTCAAGCAGCGAAAGTTAAGCTTTTTCTCGCCTTCATCTTCTCCTTCACTATCTGAACGTTCTCCCTCTCCAGTTTTGTCTCCACCAACGGCTCGCACCTGCTCTAGCCCTAGTGCCTCGAGTATAGGTTCTTCTTCGTCGCCACTTCCGGTTTTAGCTTCTCCTGCCAGTCCTAGCAAAAGCATCTCGAGTCCCAGTTCTGGTCCGAATATTGTTGATTTGAGTGTTCATAACAATGATCGTCCTACTGCAGACGAACCAATTGACCGAGACACGGCAAACAACCAAGGTCCATGTTCACTACGGTCACTGTCACCGCCATTCTCACCGGGTTCTCTTTGTTCAGTGGAACTAAATGACGATGGTCTAGCTGTGTGTTCCCTGCAGCCCAATGACGACCAAAGCAGTCCTTTTAATGGCTTTGGAACACTAACCCGTGTGCTCACAGATTCTGAGAAACAAATATTGGTTGCTTCCCACCCAGTCCAGCCTGAGTCCAGGCCTGGGTACCCATTAAGACTTCCCTTCGATAAGGAAAAGGTGTACTGCCAAGATCATGGCGAAGAAAAAAGGTTGTGGTTGTCGTATGATTCTAATAGGAGGCTTCTGTTTTGCTGGATCTGTCACGGGTTTGGAGAAAGAAAAAACCCTTTTGCTACTTGCGGCTGGGGAAATGAGGCTCACTGGAAGTCTGGGCACTGCTATCCTGCTATCATGAAGCATGAAAACAGCTCCAGTCATCTTCTTGCTGTAAACGCTTTCCTTGCTTTTTCACAGCAGGGATCCGTAAACAAAGTGTTGCTGGCGGAGAACCTTTCTTTACGATCGAGACAAGTAGCTCGTAGGCGAGAAATCGTCCTTCGCATAATAAATATTGTGCATTTTCTTGCTAAACAGTCAATTGCATTCAGGGGTGACAAAAGCGAGGCTGCACATACCTTGCACTCAAATTGCAACCACGGCAATTTTTTGGAGGAGGTAAAGAGCCGTGCTGTCTTTGACCCAATCCTGAAAGCACATCTGGAAGATGTAGTGGAGCGAAGTCGGGCCCACCACGACAGGAACCACCGTGGTGGTAGAGGCTCACTTGTGACTTTTCTCAGCAAGAATACATTTACAACCTTGCTAAAAATCACTGCCGATATGGTCTTGGACTACATCAGGAAGGAAATTGAAGCATGCGGCGGTGGAAAGTTTAGTCTAACAATGGATGGTTCTCAAGACATCTCTGTCAAGGAGCAAATGGTCACTGTTGTGAGGTATGTAAATGAGAATGGTCCAATTGAGCGACTTGTTGACATTACAGCTATGACCTCGACCGGGAGCGAGCCGCTATTCAACCACACCTTGACAGTCATTTCTGTGGTTGCGGTGCTTTCAAACTTAGTTGGCTACTCTTTTGACGGCGCTGGCAATATGTCTGGAGTCCACACAGGCCTTCAAGCACGTCTTAAAGAGGTTGTCCCACAGAGTCTGTACCAGCATTGTTATGCGCATGTCTTGAATCTCGCTTTGGAAAAGTCTTGCAGTGCATTGTTGGAGACAGTGGCTTTCTTTGATTTGATGCGTGACACAGCTAACTCCATTTCTGAGTCCTATAAAAGAGTGAACATCTGGCAGGACGCATCTCAGATCATAAATGACAAAATTATTTTGTTAGTCAAGCAAAACAAGACCAGATGGTGGTCCAAAGCTAAAGGCATGCGGCGTATTTTCACTGATGAAAAGTCTCTTCTGCCAGTTATTCTGATTACACTTGAAATAATATCAAAGGACAACAATATCCCTGCTAGGCCTAGAGCCAAGTACGCCGGAGAACTGAAGAAGTGGTGCACTTTTGAAACACTGGCTGTGGGAATGCTCTTTCACCGTATCTTCACAATCACTCAGCCCGTCTCAGACTACCTGCAGTGTCCCCAACTTGACCACGTTCAGGCAGGGCGTTTGACTACACAACTTGTACCTGGCGTCTCTTCAATATCTCTTGATGACGTTATTGAAAAGGCAAAACTTCTAGCTGAGTCATGCAATCAAGAAATTGAGAAATACAATGAAAATGCTGCCTTCGTGGACAAATTTGGGACGATCGATTCCCGAATGGAAACGCAATGCCAGCGGAGACGCGTCTCCATTGTTCCGAGAAGGCAAGGTGAACGCGCCGGTGAGTAAAATAAAATGGTTTTCTCTCCCCTTAAGTTAACCGTTTTAGAAAACAAGTAGTTTCATTTAAGTACATATTTTGCCTTTTCCTTTTTAGTTGATGAAAGGAGGCAGCTAGCTTCAGAAAATGAGAACTCTCCAAACTACCCCCTCAAAGTTCACACGCTGAAGCCAATTCAGGATCGCTGCATTATGGAGCTGCGTGAGCGATTCAATGAACAGTCCCTCGTGGTGTTTAAAGCATGTAGTTTCCTTAGTCCAGAGAGATTCGACGAGGTGGCACTCAATGGCATACCAAGCGGAGCTTTGGACCAACTGTGCTCTCTGGCTGGAGTAGACAGTGCCGCAGCGTGTCAGGAACTTATGGCTTTTGCCAAAAGCTACAAAACCTTGCAGCAATCCATTCAGGCGGATTTCCCAGCCTCTTCTCATTCACACGACGTGGACTTTCAGGTACGACGAATTGTTGCTGAAAACTAAGTCGTTAAAATGAAAAAACAAGTTGAAACGGTGAGACGTTTCCTTCATACTGTTGCATTTTGCTTTCAGGCGGATCTAAGTGACGCAGATGAAAGTGACGCCGACGCCAGTGACGATGAAGGTGCATCTGGTCCTACTGCATCTGCTAAATCTTCTTCCTCCTGTAAAGGCTGTCTCGGATGCCCCTACCGCATTCTTCGCAAGCACGGATTGTACACCTCTGCGTTCAAGACCCTTACAAAGGTGTACCAGATAGCTTTGACTCTTCCCTGCACTCAGGTCAGAAAGCTACGCTGCGCTTTTTTTTAAATGCGTTTACGGCTACGGCAACATAGCGTTTCATTCGATGAAACAAAGTTAACATCTCGGATTTTTTCTCTAGGTCACCTGCGAAAGGTGCTTCAGCCGTATGAAGCTCATCAAGACGCGTCTTCGAAATCGGATGGAGGCGCAACTTCTGCGTGATTGCATGCTCATATCCGTGGAGCGTGAAATTGTCGCCTCGTTTGACCTCATTGACGTTCTTGAGAAATTTGCTTTGTCGTCCTCCGAGCTTACCAGGCTGCTTATTGTTTGAGAGAGAAGCGCGTACCGCGGGGGACCGACCGCAGCAGGCAAATGTTACTCGCTTTTTATTTTTACTGCCCTTTACCTTACTTCAACGACATAAGCAAAGCAGCTGCAGCCTGCATTGAAATTGTAATTTAAAGTGTGGTGCTCCGTGCTCCGAAAATATATTTTTGTGAGTGTCCCACTCTTTTCGTGTTATTTTCTTCGCTCGCTATGTCACAGCTTTCCCGTACCATCACAAGCAGCACGGAAACCTCTTTCTCAGAGTGATTAATTTCATAATCCCGCAATAATTGTATCAGATCAGTAAAATGCACGTAAAAAAACTTCCTTTTGCCCCTGTGAGGTAGGCAAATCCGGGCCCCTTCGGGCCATTTCCAACCCGGGCCCTTGACCCCCCAGTCCGTGCCTGCTTCCGAGTCTACAAGGGAATCGTTTGTAATACGAACGATTTTGTTTGTAATACAAAAAAAAAATCTTCACAGGCTACGAAGAAGTTCTTCGTAGGCTGCAAATGATTTATCCCTTGTATTACAAACAAAATCGTTTGCAATACAAACGATTTCCTTCGTAGGCTACGAAGCCTTTTCTTTGTATTACATAGAGCAGTTCTTGGCTAAGCGATTAGCGAAACCATTTACTCCACTAGGGTTGAAAAGTTTTGTCTGTATGTCTGTCGTGTCCGCACTACTTCTCCTGAACGGCTCGGCCGATCTGACTGAGATTTCGCAGGGTTGTTAGGTATGACCTTGACTCGCCATACGCAAAAATTCAGCTTTTTATCTCAATTCATTTAGTCGTACCAACGAAAAAACACTTAAAAAAAACGGCACAAAAAGTGCAACTTTAAAGTTATTATACACTCGAAAGACATTGTTACATACTTTCGTATGTTTAGGAAGGTGCTGATGACGAAAATGAAATTAATTTCGACACCCGATCATAGTTTTAACCGCAAAGGGGCTTCATCGCGTGGTGCACTACTCATTGCCTCAAGAAACCTTGAGCAGGTTTATTTAAGAAAAGCAGGATCTTACAATGACCCTCTTGGATTTCGCTGATTTTTTGGTGGTCAGTAGTCCTCCCAGGTGGGAGTTCAGGGCCAAAATTTCAGAGCCCAAAAAAAATTATTTTGGAAGATATAGAGATCTTAAGTTTTCTTGGGACTTTTTGCATTGAATTTGGGATTTTCTTATAGCTTCGCGACCTTTGGTCCGATTAGGTTCAAATTCGGGTCCTAGCATCAAAATTGAATGAGGAACACGATCGTGCCCTCAGATTCGACCTACGACGTTTTTTTGATAGTTATTTTTCACTTTTTCTCGAAAAAATGACCAAAAAGGTCCCAACTCTTGGGATTTTGGACCTTTAATTTAAAAAATGTTTTAAAACCAGCCTTATCCGATGGAGGAAGATCCGCTGAATCCAAAAAACTCAACCCCAGATTTTTATCACTAACCGTTCCGGAGATATGCCACTCCCAAGTCAGGCAATATATTTTAGGTCCTAATTTCTGTGAGATTTTGCCGAGCTGCTCACTCCCATGTATTGGGCAGTCAGTTCCAGCGACGCAGGCCTTGTGCACTGGTTGGTTGTCTCCAGCGTGCCTTTCTAGCGCCTGCGCCGGCACAGTGGGCCAGATAACAGGGGGAGGCGGTCAAAATCCCGGATGCGATTTGAGCTCCTTCACTGCCAGAAAAAATCTCGGATTTAATACGGAAAAAGTACCGCTAATTATTTTTCGGCCACTAGCGTTATAATTACGATTTAGGAACGGTCTGAAAAGAGGAACGGTGAGGTCAAAGAGAAGGTACGGTGAAATTGAAAACCAGAACGGTGAAAAGGAATCATCATATCATAACGGAAATCTTAGACCGGCAGACTGTGAACACCACCGTGCCTTCTGACCTCACCGTACTTTTTTTAGACCGTTCCCAAAACCAACGGCTGAACCTTTGTTTTTAAAATATATTTCCGTGATTTGAGTCATGGAGAAGACAGATCTGTTGATACGGAAAGACCTTTGCAGTCAATAACGCCAATCTTCCGCTAATGCAAATCTGTTTATTGAGACGGATTCATGTTTTATCCCTTCTCTCCATATCATTCCTGAATTGTTGTTTTAAATTTGGTGTGTGGTAAGTTTACAAGATTGGGCTAGGCAATTTTCAAGGTCATGAAATTTGGACAAAATCTTCTGGCATTTTGAGAGCAGATGGCGAGCAAGCGAAAAAGGGATAGCAGAAATGGATCGGACTCGGTTTCGTTTCAACAGAGGGTAATACTACGCTTTAGTTTTACCAGTGCACAGTGGGCCAGAAGACCGCGCAGGGGGCCGAAACTCTCGACGCGTGTCGGTTTCCTAAGTCGCGAAATGGTACTGGAACCGAACGACTGACCTGACCCTTCGATTGCTTTCGGAACGAGGAATCCATTAGTGGGGTCACACGCTCGGTTCGAGTCAAATTTAGCGACTCAGGAGCTCAAATCACGTCCGGGATTTTGACCGCCTCCACCTGTTATCTGGCCCACTGTGCCGGCGCAGGCGCTAGAAAGGCACGCTGGAGACAACCAACCAGTGCACAGGGCCTGCGTCGCTGGAACTGACTGCCCAATACATGGGAGTGAGCAGCTCGGCAAAATCTCACAGAAATTAGGACCTAAAATATATTGCCTGACCTGGGAGTGGCATATCTCCGGAACGGTTAGTGATAAAAATCTGGGGTTGAGTTTTTTTGGATTCAGCGGATCTTCCTCCATCGGATAAGGCTGGTTTTAAAACATTTTTTAAATTAAAGGTCCAAAATCCCAAGAGTTGGGACCTTTTTGGTCATTTTTTCGAGAAAAAGTGAAAAATAACTATCAAAAAAACGTCGTAGGTCGAATCTGAGGGCACGATCGTGTTCCTCATTCAATTTTGATGCTAGGACCCGAATTTGAACCTAATCGGACCAAAGGTCGCGAAGCTATAAGAAAATCCCAAATTCAATGCAAAAAGTCCCAAGAAAACTTAAGATCTCTATATCTTCCAAAATAAATTTTTTTTGGGCTCTGAAATTTTGGCCCTGAACTCCCACCTGGGAGGACTACTGACCACCAAAAAATCAGCGAAATCCAAGAGGGTCATTGTAAGACCCTGCTTTTCTTAAATAAACCTGCTCCTTGTAACAGCTTGCTGAAGGCAAGCAGGGAGCGCCGCAGGCCGAGGTAGGTGTAAACGCCAGGCGTCTCGTAACCACCGCAGCATCGCGAAGCCTGTTACGATAAGACATGGTCTGGCGTAAACCTACCTTGTAGAAAGTAAACTTTGTATACATTGATGAATTAGTTGCAGTCAAAACGTTTTTGAAACAAAAGCCTGCGACATGTTCTAAGCATTTCCTGAAAAGTGAGCGGATTTGATCTATCTCACTTTTCCGCTTCAAAGTCCAAAACAGCCTCATGATTTTATGTCGTGATCCTAAAATGTGCGTGTGGGTTTTGGCGAAAGGACGTCTTCTTTCGCTGGAAAGTGACGTTTGCCTTGCCTGCTGACGCGAAAACGGCGAAAGCGGTCCTGCACGCATCACTGCAGTCAAGGTTCGCCGAAATCTGCTCCTTTTCTGCCTTTGAACTCCAAGCCGCGGTGAACACTGAATTTCCCAAACATTGACCAGTGTTGTCCACAACACGTTTACTTTTTAACAATCTTGTAGCTTTTTTTTAAATGTTTTTCATTTCTGCTCAGCCTTAAGAGGTAACGATACTTACGAATGTCCTACCATCATGGTCTGTACCAAAATATACCCAAATCCAAAGCCTTCCTCATCATAATAACTGTTAAAAAATAAACATCGGAGGAAAAAGAATTAACCTACGGTGAAAATCATCTAAATGATGGTCTGAACCTAGAAACGAAGTTTCATCGAAACCAAATCGCATCTAACTTTTGGATTCCTAGCCCTGCCTTTTTAACTAGAATCCTGTGAAATAAACGACAAATTATTCTGGGATGTGTACACAACAACTCACAGTTGGTTTTCCCATAAAGTCACGGGTTTTTGTAAGCCATCGGAGCACTTCGGCGTTGCTGAAATCTGTGTACATGCCAACTGAGTTCTTGTTAATTGTTTCACTGAAGGACAAGATGCCTCTCAGGAACCAAACGTTGTCAACGTTTACAAGAAGACTGCGAGAAAGCGGAGGGGGGTCGTAACCTGCAACACAGACTTCCGCTTAGGTATTTTCGTATACACTATTAACATTGTTCATACATTAACAAAAGAAATGAATTAAATCGTGAGTACTGATTGAGGGAGCTCGTACATCCAGGGGGCGGCAACGGCCTTGGGAGCACGTGAGCCCATGCGCCCCACCTCTGCAGAGGTTATGGACTTCTTCGAGATAGTAAAAACAAGGCCGTTGTTAGCAAAACGCTTTACACAGATCGAAAGAGCACAAAATTTTGGGTGGCTTAGACCCATTGGCCTTTCCAAAATTTCCAATTCAACTTGAAACAAGGGAGGAAATGTTGACAACGAGATGGCGCCACCAAGGTTTTTTCTTCTTAAATATTCGATTTTTTGTGTTTTTCGGTGTTTTTACTAGGATTTGTTGTGGGCTAAAGTGTCAGTTTCAAGAGTGGCAATAATTCTAAGCCACCCTAAATTTTATGCTCTTTCGATCTGTGCAAAGCGTTTTGCAAACATTGGCCTAGTTTAAATGATCTCGAAGAAACCAGTAACCCCTGCACCGAGGTGGGGCGCATGGGCTCACGCGCTCCGTAGGCCGTTTCCGCCCGCTGGTACATCTTAGATGACTTTAGTAAACTAAATGGAAAACGTTTATAACACGTCAATATGGTTTCTGTGTGGAGCACCCTTGTAGATAATTGATTAAGCCTCATTTAGACAGAAAAGTGACTTCTGACCTCTGGCAAATTTTAAGAAACGCTTGGAATTTTTTGTTGTTTCCAGGTCGCAATCCAGCTTGCATCTGGCGAAAGTCAGTAATATTTTGTTTTAATTCCAATATTAAATAATATGCTTTTAAATTTTTCTTCTATAACACTATTTAAGATAAAGAGTCGATTCTTGTCGAAGCTACGACACTACTGAGGATGAGTCATTGTGTGGTAGGGCGTTCACTCAAAACTCAAATAGGCTTGATCCTTTCACTAAATAAAATAAAGAAAAATTAAGAAGGCTTTTGACAGATGTGTGAGCCTTCTTGAGACCACAGGCACCTTCTTGAAAAGTGCAGAAGTTGAAAGGTTCCAGTGGTGACAAAGGCTTGCTCTTGACGTGGCATCCGCCAAAAGTTTTAGTTGGGTTGTAAATCTGCATCCCTCGGTCAAGCATCTCGTGCGGTGACTCGTGCTGTAGAACACAGATGGGCGCTTTCCACTTCGGATCATCCGGTGGTTCCCGGACTCTTTCTCGACACTCCTCTTCGTTGAGAATTAAATATCGTTGCCATACACGAGTATTATTGCTGAGCTCGTGAAAAGTCTGAAAAATGGCAAGATCCCATGGCAGTAAGCATGTGAAGGGGGCATTATGCTAGCAATAAGGGTCTCAGAACGTGCTACAGCTTTGGCCATTTTGTGAAAATTGAAACCAAAGGGTCTTGCTTCAAACTGAGGTCTGTTCACATTGACTGTGTCAATATTCAATGTTTCACAATGCTTTTATTCTAAACCTTGATCAACCTGACTTACGGTTCCAGTCTTTTTCAGGTGCAGCAGGGCGCTCCCGGACCAGTCCAGGCACACCGGCATCAGGTTGATAGGCTCCTTCAGCTCCAGCAGAATGAGGTTGTAGGAGACACCGTGCTGCCGCAGCATGTCGTCGGCGATGTACGCGCGCACCACCTGCAGGAAGGCAGCACGCGGCGTCGTCCACACTGAGAATCCAAACGCTATGACGAAAGCGTCAATTGGTGTATAGCGCGTTTACAGGTGTAACCGGTTAATATCAATTAACCGCTTCCGAAATAACCATACTGTAAAACTGCCATTTCTGTCAAAGGACGAAGTTATGATTTTTATGCAGTGGAAAGTCTACCAGGCCAAGTTCTCTGGCAAAATTGGCGTCCTCAGCTGAATTAAGAGGCTTTTTGGTCAAGCCCCACTGGTTAGAGACTAGACCCGGCATCAGCCATACACAGCTGCAATTTTTTTTATTTCTTTTGCAAGTTTATGCAAAGAAAATGACCTGTGTTATTCTAAAGTAACCGGTTATTGAAAATAAGCCGTTTATTTTAAAATAACCGGTTATTTCAAAATAACCGTTAACCGGTAAAAAACCGGTTAATATCAATAACCGTTAACCGGTTTCAAAAGCCACTAACCGCACAGCCCTAGGGCGAGGGGCCGGCCCGGCCCAGTTCCGGCCAACACCCGGCCGCCCAATGGAGCGCCGGCCTAGCCCCGGCTGGGGCCGGCAGAGTCCGACTATGGTGTAGGGGCCGGGAGGGCGGCCTCACAGTGGGAGGCCCCTCCACCATGGTCGGACTCTGCCGGCCTCAGCCGAGGCTAGGCCGGCCCTCGATTGGGTGGCCGGGTCTGGGCCGCGCCTCGGCCAGGTCGGGGTCGATGGGCCGGAACTTTGTTGGAGTCTAGGGTAGACATTTACGGGTTGAATCGCTCGCGATTCCACGTAAGGTGCAATGTAACTGTGGTATTGCACGTATAGTGCGATGCACCCATACGTCCTTTGTAATTAGCGTTTGGAATCACAGTGATTCGCCGAATTCTCGACTCACACGTAAAAAGCCCTTGGAAAGAATTTGTATCGAATGGAGCGAGTAACCTTACATAGTTTTGTGTTTAAAATGTTGCAGATATGATGGAGACACATGAAAATTGTTGGTTTTCAAGAGATTTTTTTAAATATTTTTGTTAAGATCTGGGCAAGCAAAGCCGCGAAGACTCATACCTTGTGGTGTCATACAAACATCACTGCAAAAAATTCCGTGTTTTGGTACGGAAAATGTACGGACCTTCCGTAGTGGTACTCTGTGGTCCCCATGAGGATCTCATGTAAACTGCTACAGAAAACATGTACAGAACCTCCGTGGTTGGCAAGGTACGGACGGTCCAGGTAAAAAATTGACCATACATTTTCCGTGTAATTTCTGTACTTTTTTCTATCAGTGATATTAAGGTAGAATGGGTCATAAATCTGCAAGTATTGTGTGCAAATTTCATGTTTTAAAACATACTCTAAAAACTAAGAGATTCACACTCAAAAAAGTCTACAAAGAATGTGCTTTGTAGCTACAACGAAAATGAAGGCATTGTAGAATTGCTTCGTATTACGAAGAAATGCTTCGTATTGCGAAGGATTTTGCTTCATAATACGAAGCATTTCTTCGTAGATTTTACAATGCCTTCGTTTTCTTCGTATTGCGAAGCGATGCTTCGTAGACTTTTTACTGTGCATTTTGTCCTGGGCGAACAATATCCTACAAGAAAATCAAGTGCTTTCCACAAGTGTAACCCGCTTCAGGGGGGCATTGTCACCGTCACGGCTTACCTCTCTGACGGTTGATGACTGGCCCAGGTCCGGGACTTCGGTTTTCGTGCGGGTTGCTACACGAATCCACGCTGGAGGGTACACGGATATGTCGATGTGCAGACCCTCAGGAGGCATCTGGAGGGTGGCTGAGAGGCGGACAAGCTCTTATCACAAACACTGCTCCGACTGACTTTTTGACCCGAAGTCTTGCGAAATAAATTGACAAGACAGTACACGCTGACCAAGTGTGGCTAAATGGCAAATGCGAATCGCAGCAGCGGCAGCGGCCCTTTAAAGTTGCTCTGATTTTTACCTTCCAAGCGTCGATCAAAATGGAACGAAGTCTAAACCAGCGGTTCTCAACCTTTTTCGGGTCGCGACCCCAAAATGGCTGCCAAATTTTTTCGCGACCCTAGGACCAAAGCTTCGCGACCCCATGACTCTAAACGCACGTGAAAAAGTCCGCACTACAATGCGGAAGCATTTGAGAAACATGCAGTGGTCTTGAGAAACGCGCGTCAGCAGAATCCTACTCTTGGTGACTCGGGCATCGCTTCACTGACGCTGAAGCTGGTCGCCACCCCTCATTGCAATAATGAACTCAAAAAGTGTTAAAAGGGGGTATTAACCCCCTTGGGTATGAGGGAGCCGCCTGAAAGGTGGTCAACCCTCACTTTTCCTGGAAGTCTGAAATCAGCGCTGCATAACCAAAAAAAATCAAATAATCCTCGACCCGCATCTGTTTGTGAGAATTGTTCTCTTAGGGGCAGTGGAGGAAGAACCAAACAGACGCAAGCACCCCAGCCAGGGGTGTGGGAAAATCAGACACCCTATTTTCAACTGGATTGCCCTATTTTGAGACGAACCTATACTTTTCGGCGATTCTGCCGGGTATACAATAACCAGCAAGGTTTATTGGCTGAGCGATTAGCGAAGCCAGTTACTCCAGTGGGGTTGAAAAGTTTTGTCTGTCTGTCTGTTTGTTTGCGTGTCCGCACTACTCCTCCCAAACGGCTCAGCCGATCGGGACGAGATTTTGCAGGGTTGTTAGGTATATCCTTGGCTCGCCACACGCAAAAATTCAGCTTTCTATCTCATTCCATTCAGTCGTAATAACGAAAAAACACTAAAAAAACGGCAGAAAAAGTGCAACTTTTTAGTGACTTTATATTTTAGAGACATTTTTACATGGTTTCTTATGTTTTTAAAGTACCTGATGACGAAAATGAAATCAATTTCGACCCCTGACCAAACTTTTAACTGCGAATTGGCTACCTCGGCCCAAATTTACTAACATAATCAACTTCGACCCTTCATCTTGAAAAAAGGGGGTCGACCGACTAAAAATTTTTATTGCAGATTTCGATAGGTCTCGGAAAGACCTTTTCAAAGAGGGGTCGGAAGGGGGGTCTAGGAGCCCGACTTCATCAGTCGGCCGAATCAGGATCTTGAAAAAAGGGGATCGACCGACTAAAAAATTTTATTGCAGATTTCGATAGGTCTCGGCAAGACCTTTTCAAAGAGGGGTCGGAAGGGGGGTCTAGGAGCCCGACTTCATTAGTCGGCCGAATCAGGATCTTGAAAAAAGGGGATCGACCGACTAAAAATTTTTATTGCAGATTTCACGTGGTGCATTACTCAATGCCTCAAAAATCCTTGAGACAGCTTGCCGAAGGCAAGCAGGGAAGCGCCGCAGGCCAGGGTAGGTGTAACGCCAGGCGTGGATTGTCGTAACTGGCGCAGCATCGCGAAGCCTGTTACGACAAGACACGGTCTGGCGTAAACCTACCTTGTATCCTAGCATCAGAATGCGAAGAGTCAGTTTTAAATAGGAGAGTGCGATTTTTTTTCCCGCTCACAGTATTTCATTGTTCCCTGCACTAACCGCAGTTGCACTCACTTGAGATGACGAGGTGGGGGCTGACGAGCACGCCGGACCAGAGTCTCTCAAAGCCCCTGCTCGGGGCCTGCCTGTAGTAGATGTCAACCTCCCAAGGGAACTCAGTTGGGTCTGCCGCCCGGCCGTCCCGCACGCTTGCCTCGCTGACGTCCACGCCGCAACGCCAACCTTTCACCTGCGCGGACACCACAAGGGTTACTCATAAACGGACACAGTGGGAAATCCTACATTGGTAAAACAGGCCTAACACCTTCACGCCGGTACGAGAACCATGTTCTCGTACCCGCAGAAGGTTAGGTTAGGCTTCGGCGCGCAGGTGTTTAAGTAAATGCCTTTCCAGGGCATAAACGATTTGCGCCCCTAGGAAATGCGTGAAAATTTTTATGCCTAAGGAAGAACGTCGATTTGTATTGGACATATGGGCAAAATTTAAGTTCCCTGCCAAAGGCATTACTTTAATACACCCTTGAAGTGCGTGAAAGAATGATATGCCCTTAAGGATGCGGTTTAATGCCTTTGGTTTGCGGTGCAGCTGGACTGCCCCCGTTCAAAAAACACCGACCTGATGCGTGCGCACGACTCCAGTGCGTTGACGCACCTGCGCCGCCTCCGTGACGGGTTGCCCGACTCGCCGGCGCGAGGCGCTGTCAAGGCGAGAGGCCCGAGTGCATCACTGCCTTTGCGTCCCCATGTCTAAGATTCCCGGGTGACCGGGTCAATTTCGTTAAGGGATTTCCCTATGTTACGGGAACCCGATGGCTTTGGATCCTGTGTGCTAGAAGGGATCCTCGGAGCTGCCGGATCCCCTGTCCGTACGGGATCCTGCACGTTGCGGGATCCTCTGCGGACAGGATCCTGTAACGAAATTTGGCCGTTGGAACAGGATCCCCTGAATCAGAAAGGACACCTGTGTGGCGACACCGGATCCCCTGTCCCTCAAAGGAGTACCTGTAAGACGAAAAGGGATCCTTCTCCCCTAAAAGGAGTACCCGTTTGTTCACAAGGGATCCTACTTCCATTAAAGGAGAACCCGTGTCCAGAGCGGTCCCGTGTGGCAGTGTTCTGCGATGGGCGGGCGCGCTCCGCCCAGCGCCATTCGAGGCTACTCCGGCCACGGGCGGGGCGCGCGCCCAACCCGATGCTCACAGGCGGGGTAGGCGCCCGGCCCGATCCGAGCAACGGGCGCACCCAGAACCCATGGTCCCAGCCCGCCCAGTCGTCTCGAAGCGTGGCGTGGCGCGGCGCGGCAGGCAGCGGTGCAGTTCCCCCCCCCCCCCCCTTTTTCGTGTCTCTCCCTGTCTGGCGGCAACGGCAACTCGTGGCGCGCAGAATTTGAATGTACCAAAATCGCTCAAAGCGCGGCGCTGCTGTGATTGGTCCTTTTATAACGTGTGAATGAATTAGTGTGGGTATGATGAGTACAGGCAGTGTGGGGAGTGGGGTGGAAGCACAAAGTTCATTATAATAAGCTGTTGGTACAAAACAAAATACTTATTTATTTGGCACATACCAAAAATACATGACTAGTCAAAAAGTTATACTTAATTTTAAATAGAAAAACAGAACTAGACAACTTGCATCTTCATTTGTCTGAGATATGAACCTAAGAATATAAGAGCGTTCAAACACTTTGGGGACAGTCTATTCCGTCTTGTGTTTAGAATAAAAGCCGCCTTTGACCACACGCGTTCACTTGGGGCTGCGGTGGCCAACTTTCCAAGCTCCCTGGCAGCGAGTTTTGCCAGCTTGGGCAGCCCACCAGGGCGATCCTGCCATCGATGAAATTGAATTAGAACATAGCAGTACGGGAGGTTGAACGCAAAAATAAAATAACAAAATTTTGTAACCCACCAGCAGTTTCCAGAATTGAAGAAGTTGGTCCGCAGGAACGTCAGGATTTACCATGCTAATGTAGCGAGAGACCTCATCCTGGAACGCTGCTGTTGGGGTTGACCGGCGATACTTGGCATACTTATCATGCTGCAGCCTTGGTATCTGTGCCGGAGGGGGCTCGTCGACGTCCGGCTCTTCCTGCTCCGCATTGACGACGCCCCCCTCGCCAATCAACTGCCTCACCCTGGCCAACACCTGCAAAACAAAACAGAAGTTAGCCGTCGTCTAGGCAATACCAATGGTTTTGTAACGAGTCACGCCTCCGAGAGGTAGGCAACCAAGGTCGGGCGGGAGCACGTTTGGTTGCCTACCTCACTCAAGCCGCCCCTCGCGTCACCACAACCATAGTTGTCACTTGCAAGAAACTGCGCCAATAGAGCTTGGGAATAAACAAAATTAACATTTTACCTCATCCCGCTCCTCCTCGGGCAGCATGTTGAGATCCTTAAAATCCGGCCACAGGAATGTGGCTACCTTGGCCTTTATACTTGGTTGGAACTTGGAACCTAAGAAACTCATACATCTTTCTTTGATGATCCGGAGGTGCAGACAGTCCTCCGGCTTTGGCGTGCAGTGGTCCCTTAGGCCGGTGGAGACAAGAACAACGAAAGGGAGAGTGGGCCGGCGGCTGCTATTCCCTTCCAGTGTCTTTGTCTCCTCTTTAAATTCTTTCAGGAACTCAGTCAGCCACACAAGAACATCACGATCAAGTTTCTGGATACGCGAAGACTGGTTGTGTAGAGCCAGTAGATCAACAATCTGCAAAATAAGAGCAGAACATAAATTTTACAACTTTCTAAAAAAAAAAAAAAAAAAAATTTAAGAAAATAGCTGAGGTTGGGCGGTGCGAACGAGGCGCGGCGCGGGGGCCAGGCCGAGGCCGAGTCCGTGGCCACGGCGTGGGCGGCGGCGGCGGCGGCGGGCACCCGCACCGCGACCACACGACCGCGACGCGACGGCCTGGACCATCACGACGGCGAGCGAGGCGCGAGGCGCGGGGCGCGGGGCGCGGGGCGCGGGGCGCGGGGCGCGAGGCGCGAGGCGCGAGGCGCAAGGCGCGAGTCCGCGGCCACGGCGTGGGCGGCGGCGGCGGGCGGCGGGCACGCGCACCGCGACCAGAAGACCACGACGGCCTGGACCATCACGACGGCGAGCGAGGCGCGAGGCGCGGGGCGCGAGGCGCGAGGCGCGAGTCCGCGGCCACGGCGTGGGCGGCGGCGGCGGGCGGCGGGCACGCGCACCGCGACCAGAAGACCACGACGGCCTGGACCATCACGACGGCGAACGAGGCGCGAGGCGCGGCGCGGGGGCCGGGCCGAGTCCACGGCCACGGCGTGGGCGACGGCGGCGGGCACGCGCACCGCGACCAGACGACCACGACGGACTGGACCATCACGACGGCGAGCGAGGCGCGAGGCGCGGGGCGCGAGGCGCGGGGCGCGAGGCGCGAGGCGCGAGGCGCGAGGCGCGAGGCGCGAGGCGCGAGGCGCGAGTCCGCGGCCACGGCGTGGGCGGCGGCGGCGGGCGGCGGGCACGCGCACCGCGACCAGAAGACCACGACCACGACGGCCTGGACCATCACGACGGCGAACGAGGCGCGAGGCGCGGCGCGGGGGCCAGGCCGAGTCCACGGCCACGGCGTGGGCGGCGGCGGCGGGCACGCGCACCGCGACCAGACGACCACGACGGACTGGACCATCACGGCGGCGAACGAGGCGCGAGGCGCGGGGTGATATCGTGGGGGAAGTCGACCACGGCGGTGAACGGGGCGGGGGGGAGAGGGGGGCTGGCGATTGTGTTGCGGGAGAACATGCATTTACTACTGTACCTCGTCATACATTTCCAGCACTGACGCCAACATGCTATGGAGGGAATTCCATCTGGTTTCCACCTCTTGCAGAACCCTCTTGGTCAGAGCTGACGCCAGCCCTGACGCCTTGAGGTAGGTCACAAGCTCCTTGGCCTCCTTGATCTGCCCAAGGATCTCCATGAGCAGGCGCAGCTCCGCCACTGCTGCCTTCATGCTGGCGATTTCGGTGGAGTCGTTGACCTTCGGACTCAGATGGGCCATCACGCTGTCCAAATTCCCTGCCAGAACATCCTTGGTCCTTTCAAGCGGGCTTAGAAAACGCACTAGCTCCCCAAGCAAAGCTTGGTCAAGGCCTTTGATCTGCTGCACAAGGTCCTGGCGCTTTAGGCCCGAAAGAACAAGAAGGACCTAATCGTTAAAAAAAGCAAATTAGAACAATTAAAAGCAAAAAGCAAAAAAAAGTCCATTTATTTTGTTAGCGAAATGTATTGGAAAGAATTAAGTCAGTTTACCTGTCGCTTGTTCGCAGTCAACTTTTGAAGCATAGCTGCATAGTTGGACATCAACTTGCGCGTGGGCAGCTGCAGTCTCTTCTGAAGCTCTTTGAGCTCCCTTGCAGTGACCCCGCGGATCGCCGAGGTATGTTTAGCCGCTTTGACCACCTTGACGGCCTCCTCGGCGGTGGCGAAAATCTCCACTGCAGCGGGACTAGCCACACTGTGGGCCTGCTTCCGGATCTCGTAGAAGGGGACTGTAAAGGTGTTTCGCAACGACGTGTTGATGCCATGGGCGGCACAGTCTTCCCTGTCAACAAAAACAAGTATTAACATAACGAAAATAAATAAAAAAACACGAGAAAAAAAAACGAACTTACCTTTCGAGATCCTCCAGCGCCTTGCGGATGTTTGCGCCCCGGTCCGTTATCCACTCGATGCCTTCAAACTCAGGAGCAGTGAATCCCAGGTCCGCCATGGCCCGGAACATAGCGTTCCGAACGTTGACGCCTGTTGGCGACATTGCTGAGGGAAACTTAGCCGTCACTAGATCATAAGTTTCCGAGGCATCTGCAGACTCATTCGTGAAAGTGACGGTGATGGCGACGAAGTGGCTCTTGACATTGTTGTCAGTCCACATGTCTGTAGAAGCCTGGCACCTTTTCTCAGCAATGGCGACCTTGACCCGGGGAATCAGCTCTTGCACGAGTTCGTCGGCCCGGTCCACAATGTGAGTCAACACGGTGGTCGCGTGCGGCATCAAGTCCCGCACATCTACCCGGCCCTTGCAGCGCACTCCAATGTCTACTGCTGTCTGGATCAGGTCCATCACTGCCTCTGACGTCAGGAGGTTAACAGAGCCCATGGTGAGGGCGCACGTGTCTACCACCTTGTCGATGAACACAGAGCGGAGCGGGGCCGGCACGGCGCTGAAGGTCGCCGCCGTCGCCGAATTCTCTCCGGCCAAAACCCCAACGCAGTACTTCTCCTTGTGTTTCTTGAGCGACGAGGGCCCCGATGAGGCTATCAATATTTTGCCGCACACGATGCACTTTGCCGTCCCGACCTCGTTCCCTTCCTTGTCTAACACACACTTGAACAGGTCCCACGCGGCGCTCTTGTGCCTTCCCTGCGCGTGGACCTTGGGGCCAAGGTGATATTCACCTGTCATCAACTTCTCCGCCGACTCGTCGCATCGCTCCTTCGATGTCATTTTCTTTACTTGGTCATTGGACTGCGTCGGTGTCGACGAGGACGAGGTTGACGCTGTTGACGTGGTGGACGCCGTGGACAAGGCTGGCGACACGAGGGGAGGCTGCAGAAAGTGCAGCATGTCGTTGGGAGGTACGACGACGGACAAGGTGGGGGCGGGCACGTGCACGTGGGCGTTGTTGACATCGGCGTTGGTGGGGCCGGCGCCGCCGGCGGAGCCCGCCGTCGAGCCAGGGCCGTGGCCACGACTTTGCACTAGCACTGGGACCGATTCGGTTCTCTTCCTCTTTCGAGCAACCTTCTTCGGTGTCGTGGTCGACATGATGCACAACACAGAAGCACGACAAAACGGCAGCACGAAAAACAAACAGACTATGACTGCGAAACTGACTGAACGACTTGACGCCGCCCGCCGCCCGCCGCCTGCTCGCCGCTCCGGGTGGGCCGGACGGACGGACTGCAGCGATTGCAGCGCGCAGGTGGGCGAAAAGCGAAAGGAAATTGGTGTAGTAAAAACAAGAATACAAAATGCTAATGCTATGTGGAACCATAGCTACGATTTTTGCGATTGCTATTTACATTGTTATGTGTACGTGAGTTTAGTTAGGACTTTGCCGTCGACGGACACTTTTAATGCCATTTAAATGTTGCCGCGGAGAAAGGGAATACCGCCCATGCGCGCAGCAGACGCCGTCCGTGACGCCAGACGGTGGAAAATAAGGAGAGGGGGGAGCTGAGCTAGCGCTGGACCGCAGCGAGCCGAGCCAAATCCCAGCAGAAGCGCCGTGGCACGGAGCAGAATGGTATGGAGGAACGGGTCAGGCCCAGCGGTATAGGGCCGGCGAACTACCTTTCGCGGCGGCAGTTGGTAGTTGCTCTGCCCGCCACCACGCGGCGCTCGCGTCGTTATGGCTCTGCTCTGGCCGCTGGGCGCCTTTGCCAGCCACAGTGAGGCATGGACCGGGGACGGTTTTTCGGCTTTAGGTCCTAAACCGTTCAAATTAGAGGGGTAGAGTAAGCGAGGCGATTGTAGGTCTCAGCTTAAGCTACAATCGGCTCGCTTAGTATACCCCTCCAACTTCAACGGTTTAGGAGGTAGTAGTGGAAAACCATCTCCCTCCGGTACCTCCAGCTAAATCTGGCTATATCTTTAGCAAGCCTTAAATATAACATTTTTGCATAAAATTTTAGCAACCTAAAAGTTATTTTTGCCGTTATTACTGGTAGTTTTTTTTGGCGGTTGTCGTTATAGTTGCTATAAAGGATGTGTTTCGTTTTTGGTTGTGATAACGGTACTGACACAATGGTAAGAGAAATATTTTATTCAGTAGGATAATTTTATAATATTTGAAAGAGCATTGTGATTAAAATATAAAAATATACTATGATAAGTAATATGCAAATGAAACATGTTCATTGTGTGGAAAATACACTAAAACAGGCCACACAATATGATAGAATAAAACTCAATTATTAATTAATTCAAATATTATTTTTAAAAGATAACTTATGTTCTGTACTAGTGCTCAAAACACCATAGTTGACAATTATATATTATATATGATTTGAAAATGATCTGTGGAATATTTGCACATATTTACCATAAGGATCACACGATTAGCTGTGTTTAAATTGAGTGTCAGTACTGTAACCACAACCAAAAACGAAACACATTCTTCATAGCAACTATACCGATCAAACGACAACCGCCAAAAAAACTACCAGTTATAACGGCAAAAATTACTTTAAGGTTTCTAAAATTTTATGCAAAAATGTTATATTTAAGGCTTGCTAAAGATACAGCCAGATTTAGCTGGAGGTACCGGAGGGAGATGGTTTTCCACTTCTACCTCCTAAACCGTTGAAGTTAGACGGGTATACTAAGCGAGCCGATTGTAGCTTAAGCTGAGACCTACAATCGCCTCGCTTACTCTACCCCTCTAATTTGGACGGTTTAGGACCTAAAGCCGAAAAACCGTCCCCGGTCCATGCCTCACTGTGGCTGGCAAAGGCGCCCAGCGGCCAGAGCAGAGCCATAACGACGCGAGCGCCGCGTGGTGGCGGGCGGAGCAAGCTCCAACTGCCGCCGCGAAAGGTAGTTCGGTTTTCGTGCAAAGCCGTTCCTCCATACAATTCTGCTCCGTGGCCGTGGGTTCGCCTCGGCCCGCCGGTCCAGAGCCGAGCCCACGGGCGCTGCCAGGCCCGGTCGCTCGCGTCCACTCGGCTGCACTCGGAAATGCTCGGCAAGGTGACGTTGTTGCGCGGGCCGCCTCGGCTCGGAGCACCGATTGTCGCTCTCTCTCGCACATCTGAGGCAGCGGGTACAGCGCGCCCGCCCATCGCAGAACACTGCCGTGTGGCGAAATGGGATCCCGTGCCGCTTGAAAGGCATGACTTGAGGTGCAGCCGGTCCGCCAATCTGGCGAAGTCAGACCACTGTCTGTCCTCCCATGGTGAAGGGGGACGTATCATTGTCAAAAGATGTAGGCAGTCGAATTGCGACCCGACTATCCCACACATTAGGGGAGCGCGTGCCTCTCAACCCAACGAAATTCCTAACCGTAGCTTCCATCGAGAAGTGAGTCCGTAAAAACGATACTAGCGCCATCTAGCGAATCGGAGCGCATATCGCCCTAGGACAGCGTTACGGGATTCTTGAAGCGCTGGCGGGATCCCGCCCCGCGCGGAAGTTAAACTGCAGATGAAACTGTAGTGGCTTGACTGCACTCAATATGGGCAGTTGATAACTGCGCTCAAAATATTATAAAAGCACATTTAACTTTGAAGTACCAACTGCACAAGTAAGTGTGTTTTAAAGTGGTTTAAAACTGTCATTTAACTGCTCATTTCTGCCAAATCTGACTACAGTCTTAGACTCCATTTTAAAGTGCAGTCGAAATGGCACTTTTAATACATTTGCACTGCAAATGAGAACTGTTGCCTCAAGTGCACTTTTAAACTTGAGTTCAGTAACACTTAAGAAGGAAATTCTAATGCAAAAGCTGAGCATAGCCCCGTGTGCAGTATCCCTTGCAGTCGTAAACTGCAGTTTCGGTTGCATCGCAATACGCGCGGGACGGTCTGTAGTCATCGACGCCGCACCAGCATTCCCGCAGGCGGCTCCGTGGCGCAATTGGCAGCGAGGCAGATCGGCGAAGCAGCGTCCCGGGTTCAACTCCACATCAGGACTTCATCATTCTTCACCGAAATGACCTTGCAATGGGGTTACTAGGGTTCAGAATTGAATTTATTTTTCAAAAGTTAGCAAACGTGCTTCATTTTGAAACTGCCTGAAAACTGGGCCCGAAACTGCAGTTTAACTGAAAAGGTCCTAAAAAAGTACTACTTTTTTGGCAGTTTAGGCACAGCTAGAGTGCAGATAACTGCACTTGAAACTGCAGTTAACTGCATTCCAACTACATACTAACTGAAGCCACTTGACTGCACTTTCACTGCAATCTTCTTATAATTAGTTCTGCATAATTAAGAGCTGTGTCGAAGATACTTAGGCTCTGCTTCAGTTTTAGTTTAACTGAAATTTTTCTACATAACAAAATACAATCTAGGTACAATTCTCAGCTGCAATTTGAACTACTGATCCTTCCGCGCGGGGCGACATCGGTACAGGATCCCTGGAACGCTAGCGGGATCCCGCGACATCGGTACAGGATCCCTGGAACGCTAGCGGGATCCCGCGACAGCGGTACAGGATCCCTGGAGAGCTAGCGGGATCCCGCGACAGCGGTACAGGATCCCTGGAGAGCTAGCGGGATCCCGCAACAGCCGTACTGGATCCCTAGAGAGTTAGCGGGATCCCGCGACAGCGGTACAGGATCCCTGGAAAGCTAACGGGATCCCGCGACAGCAGCACAGGATCCCTGGAGAGCAAATGGGATCCTGTAAAGGAGGCCGGGATCCCGTGAAGTAGGACGGGATCCCGGTAGCTCTAGCGGGAGTTTTAGACATGGGTCGTTCGCATGGGCGCGGGCGTTGCCGCAGCGGTCTGAAAGTTGAGGGGCTTGCAGGGAAGGGATGGGACACTTGGAGTTTATCCGCTACCCCATTTGAGTTCGGCGTTGACAAGGGATGAACTTAGGGGCTGTTTTCGCTGGTTTCGACAGTTTTGTCGTCCTGGGGGGTGAACGATGCACCGGATCGACTCCAAAATTTCAGGAATGGTTCAGCCGTGTCTTTTCGACCGAGACCACCCTTGAGCGCCTTTCATTCCCCTCCCGGGCGAGCAGATGGCGATAGGGGGTGGCCATCCCTATAACGGTGGATGAAAATTTCCGGCACCTGATTTTTTGACGGGGATAGGTTCGTGCCCACCCAAGGTGAGTCCCAATGAAAACTAACGCCAAAATTCAACCTCTTTGGGACTCAAACGACACAAATTCAAAAAGGGGTGGGTCCTCCGAGGGGTTGGTACGGCCCGGGGTGGTCGCAATCGAAAACAAAAAACTTGCACCGTGTACAGAAGAGGCCACTGAATCGTTTGCTGCCGGTTTTAAACATTTTTGAAAACAACCCCCTCGAGGGGGTGGGGGTGACTGTGGAAAGGGGTGGGTTTGTCCAATTGCGATTCCGCTTGCACGGTTGTAAAGGGGAGACTCATTTGAGTCGGTACACGACACATTTCACGTTTCCGATTAATAAAAGTCAAAAATTTCGCCACGTTTCTCTCAGTTTTTACACCCTTAAGCAATGAAGGGGTTGCACAGGCCGTTGAGGGGGACGCACGGACTGCACACTTGGTAGGGCTCAAGAAGAGCAACGGGGGCACCTACCTGCCAAATTTCAGCATCCTAGCTCGAAAAACATAGAAACAGCGCCGTGGGCCAAAAAGGGGCCGCTAATTTTGAACGGCAGTGTATAAGGTCGGTCGAAGGCATTTTGGCTAACTTCGTTTTCTTCAGACGAAAAAGCTGGGTATTTTAGGTATTTTTCATATAAGACGTAATGTCTGAGCCAGGTGGCTGAAAATTGGCCCCCGTACGCAGAATTGAATAAGTAACAAGTTAACGTTCTCAGAAATGACCTACGACCAATACTTTCGGAGCCATCCGCCTCCACGTCCCGACGTTTTTACTTCCCAATAATTCACGTGTACACTGTAACGAGTTAGGCTCTCCAGAAGTCAAACGGGAAGTCGCAGACTCTATCTAAGCGCTGCAATGGATTCCGGATGGAAAAACACTCCCAGGCACCAAGTTTGGGAGATGCGTGTCCTATGGATAGCATGAGATTGGTACCCAAATTTCCAAAAGGGGGTCGCGTATTATGTCTGTTAACTCCGTACCCGATTTACCACAGATCCTCTGTGTGAGAAACTTCCGAAATGTGGATAAAAACAATGCTTTGGTGGTCCTGTAGTCAGGTGTGTATGCGCGTTCTACTGTTTCAACCCATACGGCTGCAATCCAGGTACTTGCCTTCAATGTAAACTCCGTAGGCATCAATTTATGTAAACTCCGTAGTCATTTTCGTTATGATTTTAGGAAGATTTTTTTTTTTTATAGAAGAACGTGGCACTTGATGTTGTTTTGCATTTTGCATGCCAAAACAAGAAAAACGAGCCCAATACGAACCGAACTTTTAATTTTTAACAGTTCAAAACGCGAAATTGGAACATTTCTGTAGTATGACCCAGGTGAAGACACTTTTTGATTGTCTTGTTGAGACAAATCCATTTCTATAAGGAGATGTTTATTTAGTCAATTTAAGAAAACAATCTTTTACTGATTTGGCCAAGTCAGACCCCGCGTCCGTGTTCCGAGCATGCCCTTTGTTAATGCATGGGAAGGCATTGCACTTCGCGTCCGATGTAAAAGCATCGCACCTATTGGCGCGATGAAAAAGTCCTCAAATGCATTGCACCCATCGACGCTGTACTAATACCTTTTGCATTATTCTCAGTGATGGCACACACGCACTGTGCATGTTACGTAGTTGAGGCAACTAATATTTCACCGACGTTCAACGAAAAGTCTGCTGCACCACTAGATACGTCATACCTTTTCAGACCTACGATAAAGATCATGGATTTTTCAGTGTACCTCTCCCTTGTTGATGATTTTGGCCATCCACGGCACGAATACCGTTACGTTGGTGAAGAACGAGTACGTGATCTGCCTGGGGTTGCCGATGGACACCACGCCTCGCAGGTACCACTTTCGGTCCTCGCTGGGGAAGGCCATACCGCCGCCACTGTCCCCCTGCCCAACCGTAGAGCCTGCCAGAGAGATCACGGGATGGGTCAGAGAGGGAAAATAAGATAAAATAAAATAAAAAGGCATCATGATTTTCGGAAGACTCGTCAGTTACTACGAACGCACACTTACTATTCAAAAATCCCACACAAAACTTGTCCGACTGCGTTGAGTAGACATTCAAAGCTACGGGAGCTAGCTTTCTGCAGGTTGAGCTTCGCTCGACAGGCAACCTCACGGAGTTCAGAGCCGAGAGAGGCAGCTCAGGGGTGTTGCCAAACCCCACAACCTGCAAAATCATTTGGAGTTTGAACTGCATTGATTCTCATATCATAAGGCTTTGAGTAAAGCGTCCTTTGGTGCAATGTGGTTGATGATGTTTTCATCGCACCCATTTCCAAGAAAAAATCCCTATGATTGTAAGGGGACGGTCCCTTTCCGAAGGGGCCGGGCCCTATCTGCCATAGAGCCGAGCCCTTTCAAGTTAGGGACCGGCCCTATGGACTTAGGGCTTGGCCCCATGGACTTAGGGACTGGCCCTGTAGAGGAAGGGTCCAGATGGAATGGTTTCCACATTGAATTGCCAAACCCAGGTGAGCTTTGTCTGCTAGGTGGCGCTAGTCTCGCTTTATTCTAGTCAAACAGTTAAAAGAGCTCCCCCGCTCCCCAAGCCGAGAGAAAATGTTTTAGCACTTAAAAATAGACGGAAACTGAAAGGTCTACTTGAGACTCTCGAACCGAAGTATGATTGACCTCTGTATGATGATTATAGCTCAAGCTATTTATAATCTAAGTGGCTCTCGCTTGGAGCTACTGGTCGCGATGTAGTTGCAGCGGGCCCTTTTCTTTGCTATTGTGTAGTGACAGGCACTGCACACCACACCTTTTTGAGACTGACTGCTGCATCATTTCGGTGTTAGCCACTGCATAGCAGTTCAGAGATCAGCTATAACAGCTCTTTAATGAAAACTAATTCTCTACCATTTTATCCTCACATCCATATGGTATTTAGAGCTGGGTCGCAGCATGTCTCTTACTGCAAGGGATATTTCGCGGCCCTCTGGCAAGGGGACTGTCCCTATCCATAGGGACAGTGCAATTAGCATTAGCATAGGGCATTTGTGGGACTCATCGCACGTGCGGCGCGCACAGTACATCGAAAAGTCAGAATCCGTAACGATTCGGCACAGAAAACGCCAGTAAATGAATCTGAATTTGGTGGTCACAGAAGCTGGAATACGCTCTCAGAAACTGCTAAGGGGTTACGGTTTCAACCTGACTGCGTCTCTGGACGCATTTGATATCCCTTGCAAAAAGGAAAATATATGGGCAATGTATGGTTGACATATATTACTGACAATATATGGGATTTGTATATGGTAAAGATAATTAAGGAAGATACTTTTCAGATATAAATAATGTATGGAAAATATATAAATCTCATACATTGAACAAATATGTAGGCAATGTAGTCTATTAAAAACCATGAAGCTTGACAAAGGCTCGGAAGTCTTTGAAGAATGGATTAGAGGGTACATTTTAGGTGCACGTTGGTGCGGTATTCAGCAACTTTTCGCGCTGCACCCAAAATTGATGTTCAAAATTTCCTAACTGTTTCTCTTCACTTGGTACATAGGATTTCTCAAAATTTGGTGGAGACTTAAACGCATAGAAAAGAACATTTTACTTGCTCAATATATGACTTCAATATATTTCACAAGATAATATTATCTGGCGTAAGGTACCAAGATATATTCGAGTATACAGACCATATATGGCTTCAAGATATTTATATCTTGAGAAATATATTGCCAATATATTGCGGAGAACCAAGATATAACAAAAGTATATTGCAATATATAATGCATATATTGGGCCATATACTTGCAATGTATTGAACAATACATAATTATATTGAAAATATATGAGCCATGTATGTAAAATATATGAACTATATCTGGAGAATATATTCTCCTTTTCGCAAGGGATTTTGGACAATATTTACATATTTTGCCGCGTGTGCATACTTTTTCTTCCATTGACAAGTCTCTAAAGTATTATTTTACATACGCGCTACGTGTACCCCCTATATTTCCAATAATGTGAAACCTCAAAGTCGCGAGGTGGAGCGAATCGTAACTGACAGAAACAGCAGTGCGTCCGGATTCCGTAGCGGGAGTGCACGGATTTGTCGCTTGTGTGCGGAATGGGTTTGCCGTTGTATTAGCGGTTTCGATTCAAAACCAACACGGATCTATTTACCACTCAGTTTCTACGATTATACGATTAGGGGCTCCTAGACCACTACAGATTCTGCCATTTCAATTAACTGTGCGGTGTGGCTGTGGCATTAGACGTTAAGTGCTATGTCCATAACCTTGGAAATCACAGAGTGACATTTAAGAACAGTGAGCAATATCGTAGCTTCTACGCATAGGTGTGGTCTGGTGTAAAGAACTGGACGGTTATTTGGTTCGTCTGTGGTACAGTCTCACCGTGCCTAACTCCCTTGGCCTAAGGTCCGGAAGATCGAGCTCCCAGTCGACGCACACTGGCAGCACCCATGGTGTAATGTCCACTTCCCCGGACAGCTCTACCAATGCGATGTCGTTGGCGTACTGGAAGTCAATGCCACGATAATCCTCAGGCAAATGGATCTCCTTTATCTGCAAGAACAGAAACAAGCGGTGTCGATGGCGCACGCGTCTGGTGCGTGTTAAAAACAGGAGATATCCAGGTAAGGGACAAAGCTCCTGGTGTATAGAGAAAATGTACAGTGGAAAAAATATAATATCAATTTACGAAGGAAAGTTTTTGAAGGACGCGGGGAAATTCTGGAGGTGCACTGTAAATTTTCATTTCCTTACGGGGCTTCCGAAAATCAATAGAAGTTCGTCGAGCGAGAATTCGCCATGCGTTTTCGAAGGCTCATCGTTAATTTAAGGTGAGGGGTGGGTGAAAGTGCCTTTCATGAGAACGCGCCCAGTTCAGCTTTTTTAGCCCATATTTTCACCCAGTCCTCACCTTAAAACAATCAGTGCGTCGAGCCGATCCTGAGATATTTAGATGTTTGTACTGTTTTCAGCGGTTTACGCCAAATAGTCCACACGTCACAATTTTGAAGATAAGAATTGGTTCTCAAGGCTTTAAAATGCAGGTTTTGGATGCAGAAAGCGGGCTCAGCATCCGTTTTCGATACTTGAAATTTGGAAGTGTGATTTACTGTGCCTGAAACATCGGCTTTGTCAAATATGCTCAAAAATTGGAAGTAAATTTCAGAAGACTCGAGAATTATACTTTCACGGTTTAGATTTCAAAAACGGATGCTCGGGCGTCTGCCCATTTCTAAAAGCTACATATTAAAGCCGAGACCTTAATTATCTGAAAAACTTTGACGTATAGACTGTTTTGGTGCGCTGTGGAGAAGTGTATACTCTCAGACTCGTACTGATTTTTTGTTTAATAACGTATTGACGTTTCTGCACATTAATGAGCTTATTCACATTTTTATTGGTAACAGTAACATTATTATCAATTTTGTCTTGACAAATTTGTTACGCTTCTTAACGAAATCCTATTAATTTGCACAAACGTCGATGAATATTAATAAAATGTTTATTGAAGAATGAGAGTGTATTAAAATATAACAATCGCAGGATCGGCTCGACGCACGGAGCTGGAGCTGTTCCATGGAATTAAAAACGTCACTTACAAGTACTTACTACAATTTTGGTGAGGAGATTCGAAAACAGGGGCATACACTGCGAGAAAAAACCACAACGAAAGTGCACAAATTCCTGCCAAATTTTTTATCAGGAATTTATTGTACTTTCAAAGTACATGAAAAATTGTTGTACAAAGTACAATGGAACCGGCATGACGAGTGCCGTGCAGTCCAAGCCTCGTTGCACTTTCTACAATCCCTCTTGTACTTTTACTGTGCAGTTTTTGTTGTATTTATGTTGTACTATTCACTCTTTTTCTTGCAGTGTAGTGTTCTACGAGGTGGAACGAGGGGGAATTTTCAGAAGACGGTCATCTTAACGACGGAAATTTATGAAGGTGCTTCGTAAATATTCCAAAGGTACCCGAATATTAACGAAGTTTGATGTAAATCTACGACGGCCTGCGTAAATTAATGAAGGAACCGCATGCATTTTTTGTCGGTCGTTAATTTAGAACGTTAATTCTTACAGTGTCCAACCTCGTTTGACTGAAGCTCTGCTCTTAACCAGCGGGTGGAAACTAAGTTGGCAAAAAGGGCATGCAAAGATTTATTGTACACCTTAGATCTTACAAGGGAACGTTTTCCGGTGATACAGTCAGAATTTGATGGCGCTCTAGAATATTGTTCCTTGCGACCCTAAATTAGCTTTGGCACCAATTATAGCTGTCCGTAGGGGGTTTGAAGCCGTTAGGGTCGCGTTAAATCCCAAAAAAAGGTCAAAAAAATTGATTTTGACCAAAATTTCTCAAAATGGTCTGAAACGTCCAAAAAATTTAAAAAAATCGATTTCTGAAGAAATTTTCTTTTTTGCATGGGAAATTTGCCATATGCCATGTTTTAGAGCGAGGCGAAAAAATGTCAGATGGACGATTTTGACATAAAAAGACTCCGAGACGTCCAGGTACCTTGAAAAAAATTGTTGAACGTCAAGACAAATCTCACATTCCCTACGGTGGCGAATGTGTTAATCGGCGAATTGAGTTTCTCTGGGTTTGCTGAAGCTCGTACAATAAATGCGCCGCGGTGACTTCGTAACCTGAATACACGCGAGTGAAGATTAATAAATGCCCGGCAGCCCTTGGTAATGTGCACACTAAATTCCTTTGTACAATTTTTTTACGTGGTCTGGCACAATTTTGAGCATTCGTGCTTTTCGTACAAATTTGTACGACATCTCGCACGAATTTGAACGATTTTGCGTACAAATTTGTGCGAACTCGTTCGTAAGCTCAAATTTGTGTGATACAGCGTAGAACTTTGTACCAATTTGTTCACTCCAAGACTCGTATTGACTTTTTATCTCTTGCGAAAAAGTTTTTTGTGCAAACGTAATATGTACTATTTTATCTTTAGCTTTGCATGTTTTTGTCCATATTATATGGAGTATTTAGTCCATTAAACCTCACTTTTTGTCAATTGCAATGTACTTTTAGAGTTCTACACGATCTATTTACAATTTCATCTTAAAAACGATCAAAATTGTGCAAAGCTAAAGAGAAAATAGTACAATTTACGTTTGCTCAAAAAGCTCTACAAGCCAGAGACTTAAAGTCCATATGAGACTGAGAGTGTTCATTGTGCGGTCGGAAGCTTCGTCGTTGTTATAAGTTCCTGGTGCCTCCAGGGTTAGACAAACGGCGAAGCAGACGAAATTGTATAGACGTACGCCATTACACTACAAATCCTAAGGTCAGACCTCTCGCAACCCCAGAGGTGAGACATAAAGTCTTGCCAAGTTCTGGTAAGCCCTGAAAATCTCCCCAAAATTTGGGCAGACAAAAATGTCTCGCCACAAAATGGCAAGACTTTTCTGTCTGACCACTGTAAAGGCCGTTATTACGGTCCGCCGCATGGGCGTTCATTAGCGCCTTTACTGAGGTCAGACAGAAAAGTCTCGCCATTTTGTGCCGAGACATTTTTGTCTGATCATATTTTGGCGAGACTTTCAGGTCTAACCAAAACTTAGCGAGACTTATGTGTCTCGCCACACACTAAATGTATTTGTACAATTTTGTACGTGGTCTCACACAATTTTCAACATGCGAACTTTTTCGTACAAATTTGTACGCAGAATCGCATAAATTCGTGTGAAATTTCGTACAAATTTGTACGAAAAGCACGTATGCGCAAAATTGTGTGAGACCACGTACAACAATTGTAGAAAGATATTTAGTGTGCATATTTGGGCGCGATATCTTTCCATGTAATTTGCAGAGTAGAAATTCCTAGATGAAAAAACATTTTTAAAACTGACGATTTGAAATTTTTGAGCATTGTGCACTTAATATTATATTTGGCTCAAAAATAGGAAATTTTAGGTTTCTGGGCGTTTGAAAATATTTGAATATTTGGATATTTTTTTTATACATTTGAACAAGTCAACCCAAAAAACATTCGCTTTTGAACAAAATTTTAATTTCTTTAATTTCTGTCTTTTAAGACGATTCGGAGTCTTTTCTGTCAAAATCGGCAATCTAACATTTTTTCGCCTTGAATCTTTTTTATTTATTGGACGTTGCAGACCATTTGGAGACATTTTGGTCAAAATCAAGTTTTTCGACTTTCTTGACCCTTTTTTGGGATTTTAACGCGACCGTAACGGCTTTAATCCCCCTACGGGCAGCTATAATTGGTGCCAAACCTAATTTAGAGTCGCAAAGAACAATATTCTAGAGCGCCATCAAATTCTGACTGTATCACCGGAAAACGTTCCCTTGTTAGTGCCCAGAAGTGGTAGGTGAAATCCGAGGGCATATTTGGAATCCTCCTAAAATTTCACTCGGCGTAGGATAGGTTTAGTGCCGAGGGATTAAGAATATGGTCGGACATTTTGCCTTTAGAAAGTAGAAAAACAGGTGAAAAAACGCTTTAGGACCAGGATCGAAATTAACGATGTATCCTGGAAATAGCTATTTTGTCATGCTTAATGTGAGAAAGCGGAATGATCCATTCAAAATCTGAGAACGGATATGAATTCAGCGTGCTTTTGTAAGTGCATTGCACTTATTGGGTTTCAAAAAAAGAGGGTCTGTACTCGTGAAACATGCGGTCAATGGCAGACTGCTCCGCACTTTTGTGCAATGCAATCGCCGCATACCTTCTCTTAGTTTCACGGTAACGGTTTACTGGTATTCTGCTGTGTTGACGACTTCATGGCAGCTTGATTTCCTCAGGATTCAGAATACGATCTCTGAATTTGCGTGCGAGGTCCCGTTCTCTTGCATTGAGGAATTCCATAAAACAATGCAACGTTTGGATCCTGGTCCCAAAGCGTTTTTCCCCCTATTTTTTACTTTCTCATCACTGTTAAAAAAAAGTCTGAAAATTCAGACAAAATTAGTCAGAAGTTATACACAGACTTGAGGTCTGAAAATTCAGACCACTTAGATGGTCTTAAAATTCAGAACTGGAGAGTCTCACATTTAGGAGTTGGTGGTCTAAAAATTCAGACATGTATGAAGATTGCAAACACCAAGGTCTATTCCTTGTAAAATAGAATATTAGGACCATATGTATATGTAGTCCTAAAGAGAGGACACCTCAAGTTGTGTTGAGGGAGAAGATCCTTAGGACTTCTCTCTGACTAACGAAGAGCCGGCCTGCGGCACCCAAGGAAATGGCGACACGGAGCCACCCGCGAGAGGTAAATTAAAATGTGAATTGTTCAACTCCCACACATATTACGGAGATAAATCTTGCAACAGAACATGGTTCTCATATGACCGATTAAGTGTTGCCAATTTAGAACTTTTCGATTAGTATATTTTTGCATTAAAGGCCTTTTAAACAGAAGCAGGTATGTTTCACAACACGTGAGCCATCTAGCAGACAAACGAAATCTTAGGTTGGTCTGAATTTTTAGACTTAATCGTCTAAATTTTCAGACTGCACAGGTCTTAATTCAAGTTGTAAGACGCTCAGGTCACAATTTTCATACCGAGAGACTGAATTTTCAGACAAGCAGTCTGAAACAAGTCTGAAAAATAGATTCAGACCACCAAGTCTGAAAAAAGTGGTCTGAATTTTCAGATTTTTTTAAACAGTGATGGCAAAATTAATGACTATTTCACTAACCCTCGGCACTTAACATATCCGACGCCGAGCGAAATTTTATGAGGATTCCAGTGCCCTCGGATTTTACCTACCACTTCTAGGTTCTGAGATCTAAGGTGCACAAAGAACCTTTGCATGCCTTTATAGGCAACAGAGTTTCCACCCACTGTCTTAAGAAGACACCGAACTTCTAACTAGAAAAAGAAGAGTAAAGCACCGACCAAATTCATTTCAGGAAGAGATTGGCAACTTTATGACTCAGCAACATGATATGAGGCATTATATTTGTGCAGGCATTATATTTGTGCAGACATTGGTGTTTTTGAGTTCAACAGCACAGATATCATTAATACACGTAAACTCGATTTTCAAAAGTAATTTTCTTTTACGAACATGATAAGCAACCTTTGGAAGTCTTAAACCACGTTCCTTCTATAACTTTTCGATTTGACGGCACCTACCTCAAAAAATTGTGAATGTTCTTCAAGTTCCATCTTTCTTATGGTCTTTCCTACACCTGCTGTATACCGAGTGGTCGGTTGTTTCACTTTATTAAAATAAAAGCAATGCGCCGCTGCAAAAAGTTTTAAAATACAATAATTACAGTTTGGGCTGAAAACCAAGTCAGTCTTTCACGCAGTTTCAGGGCGTCATAAGTTAACGCCTTTTCAGGTGCATTATTCTATTGCATAGAGGTCCTTTAAAAATTCATGCCCGTGTCAAGGGCTTTAACCATTTAACGCTGTTCCACTGCACATTACATGGAAAGACTTCGCGCCAAAATATGGCGGGACATAAAGTCTCGCCAAGTTTCGGTCAGACCTGAAAGTCTTGCGAAATTTTGGTCAGACAAAAATGTCTCGCCACATAATGGCGAGACTTTCTTCTCTGACCGAAATTTGGCGAGACTTTCAGGTCTGGCTGAAACTGGGCGATACTTCATGTCTCACCTCAGGAGTGGCGAGAAGTGTGACCTTTGGATTTGTAGTATCATGATGCATGAACCGTTCACGGTAAAAGTGCCGCCTTGAAATCCAAGGGGATGCCTTGTTTTAATTTTCCAAGGGGTTTGAGTGAATTTTCAAAAATGTCCAAATTGACATTACTTAACAGAAATGAATTTGTTTCGACGAGACAAACAAAAAGTGTCAACATAAGTCATAAATTTGAATGGCAAATTAAAAAGTTATTGAACTTCAAAAGTACAAAATAGGGTACTTCGGAGAAGACTCAAACCGGAAGCCAGCACGTCAACGGGAGAAACAAATGAGCGTCGTGCGGCCGTGCTGGGGAGTGGTGGGGGCCAAAATGGGCGGAGTAGGGGCAGAGGCGGCGCGCGCACGATGCCCCCCCCCCCCACTTTGCCAAATATAGCCCCCACCACCGTCTAGCACGGCCGCGCGACGCCCGTTTGTTTCTCTTGTTGTGGAGCCGGTTTCCGGTTTGAATCTTCTGCGAAGTACCCTATTGGCCTTTTTGGCTATTTTACAAATTTTGAAGTTCAAAAACTTTTTTATTTCATATCCAAACCTATGACACGTGTTGACATTTTTAGTTTGTCTTGTTGAGACGAATCTATGTCTGTTTAGTGGTGTCATTTTGGACAACTTTGAAAATTCACTCAAACCCCTTGGAAATTAAAACAAGGCATCCCCTTGGATGTCAAGGCGGCACTTTTACCGTATTTACGTCCTTTACAGGCACTATTTTCATGACTTTGTTTTACCGATGTAAAACAAGCTCTGTTTGTGGGTTCCTCTCATCAATATCACCAATAACAAACTGCCGAAAACTCCCGGGAGCAAGGTGCGATCACGAAGCTGGGTTAAATAGGGATTGAATTAGGTCCTCAATGAGCGCCTCAAAAAATGTCCTGCGTTCGGCCAATTTTATCCGTCCTTGCATAAAAACGAGCAATTTTGGGTTCCGTGTTAGAAAAACTATTTTGAAGAGGCTTTGCAAAGTGGGAGAACTATGTGACCTGGCCTGATGCCACTGAAAACATCTGGTTAAATGGCCACCCCATGTGTTCGGAATGATGCGTAGAATTTCTGGCAGCGTTTCTCGAACACTTACCGGAGACGAAAAACTTCGCTGTTACGAGTGACCCGCCGCATACTTGCTTCGGGGTGTCCTTCACGTCGTACACGATGACGTGCCAAGGGTAGTCGACGGCCGCTACAGCCGTGGTGTTGCCCCGGACCAGGGCCGTCGCCTTGCCCGTCGGCCGGCCGCACTCTGCAATTTCAAACCATACCCAGTTCGGCCATGCCAACAAATGAACGGATTGCTTGTAACTTTGATGTCTCTGACTGTCCGTTATATTGCCTATGTTAAAGTTTTGTGGTTATGCTTATGAAATTTCTTAAGGTTACCATTTGAACGCTCTCTTTCACTGGTACGCGGCTCCTCCAAACGGGCAACGCGATGCCACACTGCGGGGGAGGGGTCCCAGCCAGTGTCACGATGCATTTCATGGGGAGAAAGGGTGAAAAATGGCCTCTAAAAACCGTTACGTATTTTATGGACGTCCCCTAACGCGCACCGGATTGCTGGTCCTCAACGCTGGCTCCCTTCTGATTGTAAACGAAGTTGGTTTGAATTATTATGGGATCTCCTGGTGCAGCAACATGTCAATGGTTAATTAAATAAGAACCCTGACGGTGTGTTCTGAGCGAAAGGGAACGGAATTCGGCCCTTTTCACGCACATAAAAAAAAAACAAAAAAAAAAACAAAAAAAGAACGGATTTTCTCCGTTTCTCGTGTTTCCGAGGCACACTTGATCCATGAAGCGGAAGAAGGGAATAACTGACTTATCTCCAAATTGAGATTTTTCTATATTGTTGTTCTTTAGAATGGTTGCCATGACCACACTAAATTATTTAACTCAATTCCAAGTAGTTTAAGAGAAAATCAACATTGAAAAAGGATATATCTTGACTTGGCTCCTCTTCCGCTTTCAACCGAGCGGAAGATAGAGTCAACTCATCCGATATCACATGAGTCCGTTGAAAAGCTTGGAAAAAGGAGCTAACTGAAGTTATATCTTTATGCATGCCTAGGACAAAGGAGTCAACTCAACTTGTGCCCAAATTATCCAATGGCATTTGGAAACAAGTACGAATGTGTCTAAATGTCACAATGGCATTTGGATGCAAGTGCAATTGAGTCTAAATGTCACAGTTGCAAAAAGAGATAAGTCCATTTATCCCATATGAAGCCAAAAGCTTGAAATTTGATGAAACTCACAGGAAAATGGATTACATAGCGTAATGACGGTGACACTTTCTTAGCGAAAGCAGCCCACAGTGAAATCCCAACACAGGGTAGGCCTCTACTTCAAGAGTTGTGATTTGATGCATTACTTTTGAAAATACGTATTCATCAAATTTCAAGCTTTTCGGCTTCATATGGTGCAAATGGACTTATCTTTTTTGCAACTTTGGCATTTAGACTCAATTACACTTGCCTCCAAATGCCATTGTGACATTTAGACACATCCGTACTTGTCTCCTAATGCGACAGGATAGTTTGGACGCAAGTTGAGAAAGCTCCTTTTTCCACATGTTGTCCTTGAGTTACCTCGAAATTCCATTTAATTTGAAAGAGGCAAGTATAATTGACTCTTTTTTCTACTTCGATGCAAGGGAGTAACTCACAGAAACCCTACACAGAGTGGTCTGGTACTTTCGAAAATTATCAGAATTTTTAGTCATGTTTTACTGACTTATAAATAATTTACAACATTGGCTCATTTAGCTTTAGTTTGTTCTGAAAACAGTTTTTTTTTCTCCTGAAAAATGACTAAAATTGAGTTACCTCCTTCTTCCACTTCATGGATCACTTAAAGTCTGCCCTGTCCACCGCCCAAAGAGGGGGACATTATGATTTTTTAAAGGAAAAAATAATGGTGGCTCTTTCAAATGGTGGTTTGCGCAGTTAACGGTCTGGCTTGCTCCAGGGCAGTTAAAAGTTAAATAATTGTTATTGTTTTTGTGCATGAGTAAAAAATTACCGACTTTGCCCCAAAGACGCAACTTTAGACACCCCTGGGGTATGAAAGGGGGTCCGATGGGTCAAATTGGGCATTGCAGCTAGTCTTGGGACATCTTCAAGTACTTAAACCCGTGGCTACTTTTTCGATCCCAGATTTTCACTCCACCCTAATTTGCAGTGTACATGCATACAGTATTTGTTGTATACATGGCATGCATACAGTATTTACTGCATACAATGTTTACAGTTAGCTGACAGAGTACAATCAGAATTGTTAAAACTACGTCACCTGGACTGGTACCGTTTCGTCACTGTGGCCCTTTGTACAATAATCGTTGTACTGTGTAAAAAAAAATGTTGTATTTGAAAGCACAACAAAAAACTGACAAATTCGACAGATTTTGTCGTACTTTTGTTGTGCGGTTCGTCTCAGTACTTACTTGGCACGCAGATGAACGGGCGAACACTCCATTGGCCGTCCGGGCCGCAGCGCGACGCGTAGCCACTGGCAGGCAGGTAGCCGAACAGGAACTCGTGCAATTGCCTACAGCTGAAGTGAGCCACGGTGCCGGGTGCGGACGGCTGCCGCGTGCAGTCGGAAGGGGCGCCATCGAGGTGACACGTCACGTGCACGGTGCGTGCCTGGAAGGGCGGGCACAGGGCTGCAGGGCAAGCGGGGACGGTATCAGGAATGATAGGGAAAGCAAAACGCGGCCGTTAAGTTAGGATGTGTCAGGATTGGTGCAATGCATTTGAAGCCGTTTTCATCGCCCCAATTAGATCTATGCTTTTTCATCGCACGTGAAGTGCAACGCTGTTCCATGCATTAGCATACGGCATTTTCGGGAGGCATCGCACGTATGGTGCGATGCGCCTGTGGCATTGCCCCTGTGGTTCGATGTCTCATTGCAATGCACCACACGCGCTATGTTCATAGCCTTTGAAATCACAGTGTTTGTATTATTGCAACTAATTTGCTATTTTGTAATTAATGACTAAAAGTTCCTCTACTTTTAAATTGTAAATTTTGTTTTATTGCAACGAACTTGCAATCACTCAGTTTTTCAATTGCACGTGCATGCATGCCCCTTGTAAGGCTTTCTTCCTTGTTAATGCGGAATGCATTTTTTTATTTTACCTCTTAACATTTGCTATGTTCATTCTAATTTGGAATTACTACTTCACCGAAATGTTGATTTGATGGGCCGTCTCCGATTGGTGTGGGGTTTTTGGAGACGACCACCGAAAATGGCTGGAGTTCCTGACACCAAACCGCTCATCAGAAAAAAAATCGCCGGTGGGTGGTTATGACCAACAAGATTCCCTAGGGTCTGAACCTCAAAAAAATAAAAATTTGACAGAGAAAGTTGGCCTTTTTTGAAAAAGTGTTAGATTGGCACTATGTTTATTTTTTTCGGATATTTAAAAAAGTGGTTTATTTGATTTTGGAGGTTCAATCCCTAGCGCATAGATGAGGGAACGTCCCAAAAAAGTTTCAGACTTCTATCTCAATTTTTGTGGCCTGTAGGACTACAGCCATTTGAAAAATTGCGTTTTGAGATAAACGCATTTAAAGTTTCTTATCGGGAGGGATTTACCCTATCACCTTATCCTTTAAGCGCATGCCATGTTCAGGAAAATTCGAATTATGTGCTCAGTCATCTTCTACCGTATACCAAGGGACCCTTGAGAACATTTTTAGACAAAAAAAATAAAATGCGATTTTTTTGCCAAGAATACACGTGGATACCCCCTTAATACTTTTCTCTACAGTCTTCTCTCTAAAATACTTTTCTCTCTCGTTTGAAATAAACTCTAAACTGCGCTTCAGGTCGAGATTCCATTGCTCGGCGAGAAAGATGACACGAACGGGCAGCTGGTGCCAGCGCAGTGAAGGAGGGCGTTTTGGTCCATGGCGGCGGCAGCGGCGCCAGCCTTGATAGAATATTTTCCAAAACTAATCATACTTTTCAGAAAAGCCCCGGTGCCAGACCAAACGCCTTTAGTGGCAGTAATGCCATATTCTGCGACATTTCCGACCTCAGAAAACAACTTGCCGAAAACACTACAAAAAGATCATGAGACCTTCATGGCTATTAAGAGGCGTGTCTCACAGGTTGATGCACCGATGGGATTCTTGGGAAAAAGCATGCAAAATTTAGAAAGAGTAGTTCGCACTAAGAAAACCTAACAAACAATTTTAGGACTTACAAAGAAAAGCAGCTTGTTATAACAAAGTACTTTGAGCATACATAAGCTTACAAAGAAAATACTTCGTAATTTACGAACTATTTCTTTGTACAACAAAGTAAATTAGTTTGTACTATGTATGCTCAAAATACTTCGTAAGGTTTTAAGCGTGCGGGCGATCCTACAGTTGAACCTACAGCGGAACTTGTTATCCCACAAGAAAATATGGACGCCTACTACACTTTGGAAGCGGCAACACACGTGACTACCCCAAATACGTTCACACTGAAATTCCGGATAACAGTCAAAATTTTGGGACGTACGTCGTCTCTGTACTCTGTCCACCCAACTCCGTACAAGGTTCAAAATGTGACATGCTTTTTCATCAAAAATCCACTTCAGATTGCAATGTTTGACAATCAACCTAACTTTTTGCCCCAAAATTACTGTCCGGCAAACCAATTCTTCTGCCAGGTTCCAAGAGATAACAATCCCTCCGAGCTTGATATCTGCCAGTTCTGCTTCATCTTGTGCTATCTTTCAGATCCACCCCAGGACCAGCACTTATCAAAAAAGACATTTTGAAAATGTCGTGGGACCCCCTACCCGCGGGGACCCCCCGTTAGCTGGAGTGCAGTGAGGGTTCCGTCCTTGGCCGCCAGGGCGCACCACTGCCTGGGGGCCCTATGAAAAATCAGTAAGAAGTGTGTAAGGTTGCTCCACTCGGAAGGGCATGAACGGAGAAAGTGTGTAAGCGTGCGAAGGACGAGGAGTGTGACAAGTGAAGAAAAGTGACAGTGCGATAGTGTAGGGCGATCCCAAAAGTTTTGAAAAGACAAGTGGGCCCAATTAGTGATACTTTATGTGCAAAACAAGAAGAATTTAATCGAAGTGAAATATAACCAGCCGCGATTCAGAGAAGTGCGTGGCACCAGGGGGTAAGTGCACCCCTCGCCAAGTGTTACGGTTTCTCGGGTAATTTCTTAGTTAAGTAGGCTGGGGCATACATAAGAAAGTTATTGTAGATAGGGTATCAACACACCGAAAATTCCCCCGATAACAGTGGGGGACACTGCAAGAAAAAGTGATCCATGAAGCGGAAGAAGGGGATAAGTCGACTTATTCCAAAAATGACTTTTTTCATGGATTATAATTCTTCAAAAAAATTCGAATCTAACTGTTTTAAACTTTTGCCTGAACTCCCCATAGAAAGGGAGCATATCGACAAAGAAAAAGGGGATAACTGCCCTTGGCTCCATTTACGATCACCTTGTAGTCCCAAAAAGGAGACAAGTCACGGAAAATCCACATGGCTCCATTTGAAAGCTGGAAAGTCAACTTAGGTTGTTATTTATCGGTTGGAAAAAGGAGCTATCTCAACTTAAGTCCAAATGTCAAGTCTCGTTTGAACAAAATTTGACTTGACTCCAAATGTCGTGTTGCAAAAAGAGTCAAGTCGAATTTTTGTGCAGCGATTCCAGGACACTTGGAATTTCATGTAATACATGAGAAAACAACTCTTCTTGGCGAGTTACGAGTGTCAGTAACACATCCAGAGCGATAATACTTATCACAACATTGCAATAAGCAGTGGCTTACTCACAGGTTAGGTTACCATATTTTGGTCCATTGTAGCTGCAAAAAGGGCTGCCCACTGATTAAAGCAGATGAATACAGTCGTTGAGCCTGGAACACCCAAGGCAGCAAGCAGAAAACATTTTCAAATTGTAGCCAGTGTTGACAACCAATTGTGCAACATTTACTGATATATTGTTGTCAACGTGTACATTTTTCTCGGTTTGTTTCGCGCAAATCGTTTATATTTTTTCCACTCTTTTTTTTTTTTTTTAATCCACAAACGCAACCAGGTTTGCATGTGCATGGGCAAGATCACTGACACTCGTAACTCGCCAAGAAGAGTTCTTTTCTCATTTATTACATGAAATTCAAAGTGTCCTGGAAACGCTGCACAAAAATTCGACTTGACTCTTTTTGCAACATGACATTTGGAGCCACGTCAACTTGTCTCCAAATTCAATTTGACATTTGGACACAAGTCGAGTTAACCCCTTTTACCAATTTTTTTCCTGACTTGACTCCATATTCCATTCATTTGATGGAACTAAATCGACATGACTCTTTTGTCCACTTATGCGTATAGTGGCAAGTCTCCGAAACCTTGGAAGAAGCGGCCTGACCCCTCCAACTTTTGTCCCATTTTTGAGCTATGCTTTATTGAATTATCACCATTCATGATATCATGTCAATTAGTTCTGCAAACTGTTTTTTGTTTCTCCTGTAAAATGACTAAAAATGACTTATCCCCTTCTTCCGCTTCATGGATCAAGTGTGAATAGTACAACGGAAGTACAGAAACAACTGTATAATGAAAGTACAACAGGGATTGTAGAATGTACAACGACGCCTGGACTGCGCGGCACTCGTCATGCCGGTTCCATTTTCTTTGTACAACAATTGTTGTACTTTTAAAGTACAATAAATTCCTGATGAAAAATTTGCCAGGAATTTGTGTACTTTCGTTGTGGTTAATTCTTGCAGTAGAAGCGCAGGCTTTTCGAAGACTTGCCGCTCGGATCCGCGTGCTTTAAATTCGGACCTGCGGTACGGTCACTTTCAGGACATATCATAGGACTTTTTAAGCAACAAAAAAGAAAGAAAAAAAAAAAGATTTATGCCAAACTTCAGGGTTGCAACCCCCTTTACACGGATCAACATTCAAACGAATGTGATATAATATTAAAACGAACGCGACAGCATTCACATTCAAACGAATACCCTGCAAATCCAAAGGCGATACTTGAGTATCTCTTTTGGCGATACAATTGCGTATCGCCAACAAACGGCCTTACCGAAATATCATGCCTTCAAAACGGCGATCCAAAAAGTAAAGCCAAAATTTGGCGATACTTCGGAGTATTGCCAAGATTTTGCAATAAATTTTGAACAACTAAAGGGGACTTCTTTATTGTATATTGCCAGATTTTGGCGATACTCCAAAGAACCGCCACATTTTGCCGATACTTTTGTGTATCACCGTTTCGAAGGCATAACATTTCGGTAAGGCCGTTTGTTGGCGATACACAATTGTATCACAATTGTACAGTTGGCGATTCGAAATTGTATCGCCAAAAAAGGGTACTAAAAGTATCACCTTTCGATTTGCAGTGTATGAGGTCACATTTGTTAAATGAAAGTGTACGCGACCTCACGAACTCATTTTATCACACTTACTTTTGTTTCCGGATGGATCCGTCGGGACTACCGAACCCTTGAGCAGTGGCGGCACAATCGCAAAGATGACGATAATGACGAACATTTCGGCCCCCTTGCATTTCAGCAGTGCTGCAACACCATTCGAACTTTTCGCTGATACAAACTGACATTTCTTTAGGGCAAGAAAATTACAATTTCTGTTTCGTAGAGCCTGGTTTTTGATGGGTTTTACGTCGGGTGGATCATTTACTGTCATTCTAACTGCAATAACTACACTGAAAAACCAAACATGGTCTAGACCACACCACTGGTGCGGAGAAATGAGTGCCATTTTGCTCGCATCAGTTGGTGTGGTCTAGACCACGTTTGGAATGCTCTTTTAATGCAGTGACCACACCAAACGTGGTTTAGACCACACCAACTGATGCGGGCAAAATGGCCCTCATTTGACCGCATCAGTTGGTGTGGTCAAGACCACGTTCGGTTATTCAGTGTACTATCTATATTTCGCAATGAAAAACGTGAAACCAAATCTAGAAATGGAGGTACTTCTGTTCATGAACACAAAGTATACACAATACACGGTAAAAGTGCCGCCTTGAAATCCAAGGGGACGCCTTGTTTTAATTTCCTTGGGGTTTGAGTAAATTTTCCAAGTTGTTTAAAATGACATCTTTGAACAGAAATAAATTCGTCTCGACAAGACAAACAAAAAATGTCACCACATGTCGTAGGTTTGGATATGAAATCAAAAAGTTATTGAACTTCAAAATTTGTAAAATAGCCAAAAAGGCCAACTTTGAGGTTTTGAAGTTAAATAACTTTTTAATTTGCCATCCAAACTTATGACTTGTGTCGACATTTTTGGTTTGTCTTGTCGAAACAAATCCATTTCTGTTAAGAAATGTCAATTTGGACAACTTTGAAAATTCACTCAAACCTCTTGGAAAATAAAACAAGGCATCCCCTTGGATTTCAAGGCGACACTTTTACCGTGTACAATTTATGGCAAAAGCCGGCACTAAAACGCAGTGCTCTTTTATCGTAAAAATCAAGGGGTGGTAAGAGCAATGTGTAGCAATAATTTAAGGTGAGGTGTGGGGGTTGAAAATACTAAATCATAAACTAATAGCCCTAGGCTTTTAAAAGTTGAGGATATCAATTGACTTTAAAAAAAAAAATGTTCCATACAAAATTTGGTTCAAATTCATATACTTGTTCAGCCTCAGTGGACAATTTTTCCTTAAGGGGGTAGACCAGTCTAAATGCAAGGGTTCGGTAAATCGGCTTTTACTCAAAAACCGTCTGAGGTAAAAATCTGAAATTTTATGGGCAGTTCAGACACATATCAAGGTATGCATTCAGGTAATCAGATGTTGATCGCGGTAATGCAGACCGAGTATGGCCTCGGAGCGGCGGAGCGACATGCCTCGATGGTGTGCACGATCCTGACCAAACCGATAGTCCTAGAACATTCAAATTTGATATGCATCTTTGGATTGTATGCGGCTATCGTGTGAACCAAGGGTATAAACGTCAAAAATTTTTTAAGGTCGATTTTGAACTTCTGAAATTAAAGGTCCGTTGTTTAGGAATTTTTTTCGAGTTTAAAAAATTCTGGACGAGTCAAATCGCAACGGAACTAAAAGTTGGAGGTTCACACGATAGCGGCACGTCTTATCAACATGTGAAAAAAATTTCAAGTCGATAGCTCAATTTTTGTGGCTTCTTCCTTGCACACCAGTTTGAAAACGGGCATTTCGAGAAAAACGCGAAAAACTAAAAAAGACAGTTTTACTTTGCGTTTCCGCGGGGGGCAGTGGAAGGGAAGGAGGGAGTCTTCAGGGGAGGGGGGTGGGAAGGAGCGACCGTGTCGCGGTGGCGGTGGCGGTTGCAGCGGCGCGACACGGCGCGCCAAGAGTGGAGGGGGACCGAGCCAGGCTGCCTCCCTGCCCGTCCGGCCGCCGCCGCGCCAGGACCTTTGCCGCGCCGCCACGCAGCAACCGCTCATCGGATCGAGACCGGGTTTGCGGCGTCCGACGCAGAAAACGACGGAGAAAATTTTAAAGCATTAAAAAAAAAATCGATTTTTTGAAAATTTTAGACTGGTCTACCCCCTTAAATTAGCCGCATCGTAGAAAAATCTCTTGCGCATTCCATTCTGACAGAAAAGTCTGAAAATCTTTTTAGGGCTTCTTTGAACCCTAATCTACAAAACTACAGAGAGATTTTGTTTTATTCTTCATTTGACTCACCAACATAGATTCTGCAATTCAATTTAAAAGAAAGAAAAAGTTCCAGTTTTGACTTTTTTGTCCTATTTTTTAGGATGTGTGATTTTCTACACAAGAACAAGACCTCTTATTAGAAACATCTCTCTATAGCTTTGTTCCCTTTACATCAAAGTGCTTCGACAAAATTTTTGGGAAAGATAAATAAAAAATGAATGCGCAAGCCTCTTTCGGAGTAGGAAAATAAATATTCAATCAAATGAAGCGAATGCAGTTCGACGACATAGACATCCATTTGAACTTGAACACTTTTGAGTAGCAATGCGCCTTAAAGTAATATAACAAAACTAAAAAAAAAAACAAAGCACAATTCAATGGAGAGATTTTGAAACAAAAGAAAAACAAAAGAAATCAAATTTGAGCATTTCAACATTTTTTGGCAATATTTGCACCCACACCTCACCTTAAGTAAGGTTTGCATCCCAGGGCGCAATAAATAGTCTGATTTGCAAACTCGGGTTTATTGAAAAAGGAAAAAAAAAAACAACACACGCACTCAATGCTAATTATAGAACTTTGTACGTGTAACTTCCACTATTTTGTGCGTACGTGGCATTTGCATATCATGCGTAAAAATGGATAGATTTAGGTCAACTCAAGCACAAATAAGTGTTACACGTCACGCATTTTTAAAATCATACAACAACTGTAGAAAATTGTGAAAAATCATTAAGCGTGTTCACTGTAAAAATAAATCTCAGGAGTTTACGAAGGTACCTCTGAAAACAAAGTTGTGAAAGAAACTTTCGTGAATTTAAGAAGTTGCTTCGTAAATTCACGTCGTTTCTTCGTAAATTTACAGTGCATCGTCGTAGATTTACGAAGAAACCGTTTGCAATTTCGGTCCAGAGGTACCTTCGTCCAACTTTATTTCTTATTGTGTAATGGTAAACGTTTCTCGAAATTAATGACAGTGTGGCCATCGTGTTTTGAACACATGCTTTGAACCTTTCCTTTCGTCCCGCTGCCGTGCTCAAACCCAGCTCGTACCTTTGTGGCATGGACACTCCAATCTGAGCACTGCGTCACTACATTAAACACGCATAAGAAAAGAGAATTTCGGCAAATGTGGGTCTCGCCTTTTAGACGGCTTCGCACCGCAATGGTTGTCCTACCTGCCGTGAGCCAACTCTTGGTTCGCTCTCCTCGAGCCAGCCTGCTGCGACAGCAACGCGGCTATTACTGAGAAACTGCCGGCCCAAGCATGAGGATCCAGCAGTGGCCTTGGACGGGTCCCGCAGCAGTGCGGTGAATCGCGGTGGCTTGACCTTCAGAAGCGAAGCGGGGGACCGGCAGGCTGAGTACTGTACAGGTGATCACTGCGTAAGGGCACAGACCGCTAGCAACGGAATGGTGTAGTGGGAGAGGAGGCTGCTTGCGATCCACTGTGGCAAAAAGTTACTGAGAATTTTGTAAACAACTTTTGCTAATTCTCTGTAACCTTAAACAAATCCAGTATTTTTTCTAGCCTTTTTCTAGTATTTACTCACCGTCAGAAAAAATAACAGAAAAAGAACACAGAATTGTTGAAGTCAAATGGTTGCACAGACAGTCCGTAATTATCCGTAGTGTTCACAGAATCATACCAGAAAGTCTGTGAACAGAAAATCTCTGTGAACAGAAAATATCGGTGTTCCACGCATACGACAACAGAACTATTTTTTTTTTCAAAAGCAAGAAATTGGAGAGGTTTTTCAAAAATGGATGTGTCTCTTTGAGACGAACTTAAAATATTCACACAAGCCAAAAAAAAAAAAAATTAACAAAAAAGTGCAGACCTATAGAGAAAATAGTACATACCCTGGGGGCCAAAATTAGCGCACCACTTTTTTCTCCGCGCTTAGATTTTGTTATAATTAAGGTAGAAACTTGAAATTTGTAGGAGGGATGGTCCAACGTGTTGTGAAAACGCCCCTTAAGTTGCAACAATCCATCCAACCCCTTTGTGCCGTTTTCCACCCCTTGCGTAATACACTGTCAAATTTTTACACTTTGGCCGCCCTCAAAGTGTCCTTTCGGATGTCACAGAGGTTTGAAACTTGCAGAGCCGACTCATTTTGACCTTCTCTTTCGATTGAGACCAGAACCACCCCCGTACGACGCATCGTTTCGGAGCCACAGAAAAAAAACACCCCTAAGAAGAGGTGATTTTTTCGGATTTTTTCCAGGGGGTGAGCGCGGTGGCAGGAGGTCCCCTGGACATGACAAAAGTGTTTCCATGTCCGTAGCACTCTCTAGAGGGTGTCCAGCCTCTAACGACTGACACCCCAAATCTTGTTTTCTCCCTGAAACCACCAAAAATGTCAGAAAATGGCACAAAAAGCACGTTGCGCGGTTGATCTTGACCACCTGGATCGACTCCAGGCGAAAAATCCCCACAACGTCCGTAGACAAGGTTGCGGTAAGGGTATGCAACCCCTAACGCCCCCACCCCCTTCGTAGGGGATGAAGGGCCGCCGGCGGGTCACCGCGGCCACACCGCGAAAGGGGAGCCCCTGGACACCTCGACATGGCACCTCGACGCGCGGCATGGCCATAGCCCGTTCCGGTGGCCGCCCGGCGTTTGAACTGCGCGGCGTTGTCGGCAGGGAGCCTCCGATGTCGCTCTCTGCTCGCAACGCGAGGCTGAGTGGCTGCCTGCCTTCCAGGCGTCGATCCGACCGATCTCCGGGTGGGCTCTGAGTGCGACCCTTTTTGTCAGGACGCTGGTGGCTGACAGGTTGATCGCAGGGGATTGGGCCTTTGCACTCTGGTCAGGGAAGGTTGTGCGCTTCTTGGCGCGCCTGAACGAATGTTTTGCCCCTCCTGGTTACGGAGAACCAGGGCTGCAAACTTAGGGGATGAAAGTGACACGGTTTTATGTTTTTCGGGCTCCGGAAGATAACGAATTGGCCGATCGACTTCAAAATTGGTGTCGAGGTGCCCGAGGAGCTCCCCTTTCGCGGTGTGGCCGCGGTGACCCGCTGGCGACCCTTCATCTCCTTCGAAGGGGGTGGGGGAGTTAGGGGTTGCATACTCTTACCACAACCTTGTCTACGGACGTTGTGGGGATTTTTCGCCTGGAGTCGATCCAAGTGGTCAAGATCAACCGCGCAACGTGCTTTTTGTGCCATTTTCTGACATTTTTGGTGGTTTAGGGAGAAAACAAGATTTGGGGTGTCAGTCGTTAGAGGCTGGACACCCTCTGGAGGGTGCTACGGACATGGAAACACTTTTGTCATGTCCAGGGGACCTCCTGCCACCGCTCTCACCCCCTGGAAAAAATCCGAAAAAATCACCTCTTCTTAGGGGCGCCGGCAGGCCAAGCTGGGCCCACCCCCTGTCGAACGTACCGCGTTGCCGGCGCAGCGAAGCGGAGCTGGCAACTCGGTTTGACGGAAGGGCGGGCCCTAGCTTGTTATTTGGTGTGTCCGTACATTCAAGTTGACCTTTTTTCAGGCTACAAGCCCTGGAAGAACCAGTGTTTTCTGCACGGTGGGGCTGCAGCCCCGCCCTGTGACCCCACCCTCTGTAAGGGGGCGTTCACAAATGACGTCACACATTTTGGGGGGGGAGGGGTAAGGCCAAAGCGTGACCAAATGTGACATGGGGGACGGGGGGGTTTGGGCATTGTGACGCAACACTTTTTATCAAGCGGAAATGCCACGTAAAATTCAAACCGCGCGCTCCAATCGACGGGTTTGGGGACGCGCGCGCAGCGCTATCTCTCGGCGAAATGCGGTACTACGTCGCGACGAGACGTTTATTGGACTGATTTATGTTAATTTTTATCGTTTTATGTTTGTTAAACACTTAATACTTTGCAATAAAAATTTGCCAGCACCTATTTTTTTTATTAAAAATGTTATTAATTTTCTCATTTTCATTATTTTTAGCCAAAAAAATAAGTTCCCCTTCAATTTTGAACGATTTTGATCAACATTGGACAAATGTGACGTGACAGGGGGGGGAGGGGTCACGGAAAAGTGTGACAAGTTGTGACCATGGGGGGGAAGGGGTCCAAAAATGAGCCTAAAAAGCGTGACGTCATTTGTGAACGCCCCCTAAGTGATTTATTTGTGAAACAAAAATCTTGAAATAAGTTTTCTTACTGTAGAAGTAATGTTATTTTTTTATTTGTTGTTTTCAGGGTGATTCGTGTCAGTGGTGCCGGTGCCCACGCCTTCAATGTCCGACATCGAAGAACTGATGGAATCTGCGCGCACCGCGGCGTTTTCCGTCATCCAGGCTAACCGTCCCGTAGGTATAATATTTTATTTTTATATCTAAAAAAGGGAAGGGGCCGCACTCCTCATCGATGCAGACGAGCATCGACTCTTTCATGGAACTTGGGATGTGCACGTGTTGATTCGCAAATGTCAGCCCTTTGGTTTTCTTCCAAAGACGACTCTCGGGCTGTCTAGTGGAGCGGTCATCAGTCGTGAGGAGCGAGTCCAGACCGTCGCATCTATATTGCTATGTGTTGTGCTCCGTTGCAGTCGTTAAGGTCGAAGGAATTGTCGCAAAGAAAAGGTAAGGGGGAGGGGGGCTCTCGCGGGGGACTCTCGCGGGGGGCTCTCGCGGGATGTGTGTGTGTGTGTGTGCGTGTGTGTGTGAGGAGAGGGGATGCAGCATCAGCTGAGCCGCCGCGCCCACCATCCGTAATGTCCACTGCCTCAACCACATTGTCGACGGCCTCCTCAATATCCGACTTGTCGGATATAATAAATAGCATAGACACGGACAGTGAGGAGGAAGACGCTGTGGTGGAGGATGTAGAGGAGGAGGAGGTGGGGGAGAAAGGAGGAGGGCGAGGAAGAGGATGACGACGATGACGACGATGAGGATGATGAGGATGGATTTTTACCCTCCGATTCAACCCACTACGCAGTAGAAATATCAACTAATGATCGTGAGGAGTAGAATTAAGTATATTTAAGTTAATGGTATGGTGTACGTGTTAGGTAAATATTAATTAAATTATAATATAGCACAGAATAAAATTCTATTTATTAAGGAGTAGCCCCTACACTGTCATATTTTTTACGATTCATATGTAGGAATGGTGGATTACTTCGATATAATAGTAGAGTACTTCAGAGTAGCGTAAGTGATGTTTGTGGAGAGTACTGTTGTATATTTGCTTTAGAACGCACAATAGGTGTCTCCTTGTATCAATTCCTCAGTCAGTTTGGTTCTCATATGAGCTTCAATGACAGATAAGTATTGCACAAGTTTAATTCCTATTTTCCTAATATACATTTTGCAAGACCCGCTCTCCGAGGGTTTCATGTACAAACTTTCATACCCCATTGCCATGTCAACGCTACGCGATGCCCTGGTTTGAGTACAAGAATACTGCCCAATGCACAGCAACGTCTTCGACAAAGACCCGAATCCAGGAGGGTGAGAGTCGTCACGAAAGCGAGAGCCCCCACGAGAGCGAGAGCCCCCGCGAGAGCTGTCATAGGCGCACTGCCCGGGTCACACTGGTCAGTGCCCCTACGACGCGCGAACACCTCCACGGCACTCGACAGCACTCTATCTGTCGTGCGTGCCTATGCAGCAAACATAGACTGCATCGCCCCGCGTTAAAGGCCAGCTACCCGGCGTGGCTGGTGGATAGGTTGCCTAGTAATCAGGCGCTAGCCGGCAGTGCCGGAGTAATCTGATCTGTCACCGGCCTCTGGCCGGAGGCGTTCACCTTAGGCGAATAGAGACATCTAGAGATTAGGCACGAGCCTCCCTCGCCGAGCCTCGGCTCGGGAGAAGCCCCAGTCAGTGCTCACCCAAGACCGAGACCGATCAGACCACCTCTCTCCGAGTACCCCGTCGTAAGAGTGTCGCGTGTGCCAAGTACCAAGCAAAGTGTTGTGTCGTTACTTCATCCCTTCCACGGACCCGTAGAACAAGGGACGTTAGACGGTTACGCGAGTGACAGTGCGGTGACCCACAGTGGCCAAGTGCAAGTGCGAGCATCCTCGGACGGCCACGATTACCGTGCCGGGGTAGTTCGGGTACCTTGCGGCGAATACCCCACGCGTGGACAGTGTGTGTGTGTGTGTTTGAACTAGGCTGCAGCACGGCCGTCCCGCCGTGGTACCCGCTGGTACTCCGGCCCACTCCACGCCCGAACTGGTCAACCCTCGCCACCCCATCAACCCACCCTTGACATGGTGCATCGAGCCGGGTTCTTCACTGGATAAAAGGAACGAAGACGACGAAGAGTGAGTACCCAATTTTATTACTCATAAACACGCAAGATGTCTAAGCTAGACGACCTTTTACCGGTCAACTCCACCGTCGATTCTATCTGCAAAGTTACACGACTAATTGGGACCAACCCCAAACTCATCATTAAAAATGCATCGCACACCACCGTCTACTCAGCAACGGAGACAATCGGGCAATTCCAAATTGCTCTGAAACACCTTCAGGCATCAGTAGCGGGCACCAAATCGAAGAGAGCACAAGAGATCCTCACAACGGAAATCAAGAAAGATAACCCAACCAATGACACTGGTGTAAAAAACTTCAGGATTTTCCAATCAAACAATACCAATCAGGAAATTGTCTGGTTGCTAGAAACTTGAGTGGAATTCGCGCACCGCTTGATTGCTTTTTCTAAGTTCTGATTGACTTTTTCTGATTGTGTTTTTCTGAGTGGACACTTCTGATTGACTATTTTTGATTGTGTTTTTCTGAGTGGACAGTTCTGATTGGGAAGACAACTTCAAACATCGGTAATATGACTATGCCTTGGCACATTCGAAATTGACGACAACTTCTCTGGGGGGTCAAACCGAGTCCGATCCAAATCTAGAGTCCGATTTTCGATAGCTCGTGATCAGGCCTCGATATTCTAGTAAGTATGATCCGATTTGTATGAAATTAAAATGGCCCTAGTCAAATCGATTGAACATGTCACATACCAAATTTGAAACCGATATCGTAAATACTTTCCATTTTATAGGCATCAGATTTTCCTGATGTTCTTTTCTGATTTCTGAGTGGCAATCAGCAATCAGAAAACTGAGCAGAATTGTTCTGATTGCCACTCAGAAATCAAATATCAGGAAATTTCTGATTAGCACTCAGCTATCAGACATCATATATTTTTTGATGTCGGTACTCAATCAGGATTTTTTCTGATTAACAATCAGGAATCAGAAACAATTCCGGAAAGGCAATCAGAAATCAGATGATTCCTTATTGACATTCAGAAATCAGAGATGATTCCTGATTGACAATCAGAAATCAGAGATGATTCCTGATTGATAATCAGAAATCAGAAAATCAATCAGGAAAATCCTGATTTCTGATTGAAAATCAGAAACTGCAGTCTTAACTGATCCGTGCTACGGATTACAAACCAAAGTTGGAGAGAGAATCCAGTGTACAAAGCAAATCCAGATAAATGCCGTCGTTCAGGAATTCATTCAAAGGCTCGTTATGATTGCCTCCCAGATTGGAAATCAGAAATCAAAAAATCCTATTAAGAATTTACTGAATTCCAATCAAAAATTAGAAAACCAATCCAAATTTTTCTGATTTCCATTCAGAAATCAGGAAAGGAATCAGGGAATCCTGACGTTTTTTACACCAGTGGAACAAGTAGTTTTTCTCAAGACAGACAAAACGCTTGTTGAAGCTGACGATCTGCAAATTGACACAGACGAATTAGAAAAATTGTTGAACAATATAAGGAAGAAGTCGTAGAGACTGGCTCCGTTTACAGTGGAAATCCCGCGGATTTCCTCAGATCAATTCTCTCACCACCCGATGTGAACCTTGTGAACCTGTATCTGTACCTGACTTGCTCATACGGAGCCAAATAAACAATACTGATTCCTATCTTCTTGACACTTGTGTTGAATTGCTGATATGTCCTGTTTTCCTTTACTACCTACCTAACACAGACAACAATAACTGAATCAATGGTTGTTATGACATACAGTGCTTGCTGTAATGAGTACTTTGATTGGAGAATGATTGAGCTCAATCCCCTTGAAAAATCAGTGAATTGTTTATTGTTCTTAGCAGTGACCTAGGTCACAGATGGTCCGAACACATGTAAGATCTAATAATTTAAAGGCAATCGCCTCCTGTCTACAGTAAAACCTCGTCACACTTACTATTATATTTTACAAAAAAAAATTACTGATTGGAAATGAATCGACACTTTATTAATTTAGAAAAAGTACTTTGACAATAAGATGGAAACGTGATGTGTCAAAGACGAGGTAACAAGTAAAGGGTTGTTTCGGTTTTTTTTTTCACATATTATACAGAGCAGATGACGTCAGAGGGAATGCCCAATACGAGTCTATCCATTGCCTCAAAGAATTTTGCCGGAAGTAGGCCCATCTAGGGCTTAGCCCTGTATAGTCTAGAGGTTAGCGGCCCGTATTCAAACACACCTTGCATTTCATTTTGCTGAAATGAAATTTTGCACACAATTACTATACACCCTAAGGTTAATTTTAAGAAGTGGTGCCACGATGGTACCCCCTGCAGAGCGACGGTGGCAGGGGTTGCCTACCCAGCAGGCGCTTTTCTGCTCTCTCTCTGTTTCCAGCGCTCCTGCTGGCAAACGGGTGGCCCCTTGTTAGATCTGACACCAGATTCGGGTTCTCCACACCCGAAAACCTTGAGTACCCCAATTGGGGCCTCCCTCCCTTGCCCCCAGGGGGGCCCTGCGCAGCGATGAAAATAATAAAAAGTCCGAAACTCAGGCTTTTTGGAAATCTTTCTTGCACAGACACACACACATGCACCCACATACACCCCCCCCCCCCTTACACACACACACACACACACAGCGGGGAAACAACACAGCATCACGTGACAGCGAGTTCACGCGCCAAACGGGAGCGAGAGCGCGCGCGCGCCTGCACGCTGATCAACTTGAGGCGCGTGCGTCGGTCGCAACAATGCCGCCCGTCGTACTGTCTGTCCGTCTGCCTCCCAGCGTCGCTGTGTTGTTCGCTCGGTCAGCAGGGACGCTACAGTTGTTTTTATCTGCAGTGCGTTATATTTTTGTGTAGTGCAAGATATTTAGTGTTGTGTGTTGTTTGTCTGATTCATCGTTTGTGAAGTAGTGTGTTCATCGACTACGTTACCCGACAGATGTATACTGTATGCCGACATGTTGCCACAACGACGCCGTACGTTGCCTACGTTTCGGGCCCGTTTTGGTCGTCTGGCGACGTGGTAGCAATGATAATTTCGAGACCTGCTTTCTCGCATCCTTGCTACAACTAGACTTCTGCAACGTCCTAGAGACCTAGGTGGAGCTGCGCAGTATATTTACGGTGTTTTAACAATACAGTTCCTATTGCAGAACGACCCAATATTTCATATCTACTGCGTTTAAATGTAACGGTGTGTCACTCTCAACCTGGGCATTTCAACTACGTTACGACGCTACGTTGCCATTAAGGCGCCGCAGCCCGTTGAGGCCACATCCTTCCGTACGTCGACGCTTCGGAATGCGCGCACGTCGAGGCAGCCGACATGCGGTGTTCGCCAGAACGTAGCCACGCTACGTCGCCGTTAAGGCGCCGCGCCCCGTTGAGGCCACGTCCTTCTGTACATTGACGCTTCAAAATGCGCGCACTTCGAGGCAGCCGACATGCGGTGGTCGCCAGAACGTAGCCACGCTACGTCGCCGTTAAGGCGCCGCGCTCCGTTGAGGCCACGTCCTTCTGTACGTCGACGCTTCAAAATGCGCGCACGTCGAGGCGCCGGCCGTAAACCTATACACGTACTCTCCTGGATATTTGCGATTTAAAACACATTGTGTATGTCAGAAATAAGTTTCTGGTAACAGGCAAGTGTCGGCCTCATTCAAATAAATTTCCTGGTCATGCCATGTCAGTCAAGTATTTAGAAATGCGAGATGATGAAAGCCGGATGGCCGCACAGCTAGCCGATCATTTTCCACAACTCTTCGGCCCGTATTTCTAAAGCTTGACTGAAAACGTCCTTGGTGCCGACACCCCGAGCACCAATGCCAAAGGGTTTTCAAAAATGTCAAGCGGCTTGGATTTCACAGCCGTTATAGTATTGAAGTTTTCGCAATAGTTTATCGTAACAAGTAGTATTATTTCTTTTAGTCGAATGCTGGTTTTGGCCTTTTGGTTCCCTTCAGATGAGTCAAAAGAATTGAAAAAAAAAAATACTACTATTAATGCCGTCTTTAGTCTCATGCTTTGTCTGTATGAAAAGAAAATAATTGCAAAACAGGGGCTGAAACACCTTCATGATTGCCTTCGTTTTTTATTTGCAGCGCCATACTCATATTTTATGGGTTGCTTGCCATTGGGAACATTGCCACGTGGAAGTGGGGGGACGAGGCCGACAGGGACCTTATGAGTTACTTGTCAGGCCTGGCAGTGGGTAAGTTATTGCACAGCTTTCTGATGTTATAATTTAGTTTCATAGTGCTGTCCTCACATAGCACATAGGAATAATGCATTCAGTTTTTAAGGCAGAACATTTATCTTACCATGATGTGTTTGTTTTGTTGTAGCGGCCGTCACTATATTTTAACATCATTCATCAGGGAGGAACTTTCTACTAGGAACTTTCACATTCCAATTGTAACATTGTAAAATTTTGATCGTAACATTTTGTATTGTAACATTTTGATAAGAATTGAAATAATCTTTATAAACCTGACTCTTTTTCTGACATGAACCTTAGACCCTTCTCATTCAGTAACACGGAAGGAACAGCAAAGAGAAGCTACTTGAAGTGTCTCTCTTTGTACTACAAAGCCATTATGTTAATTGCTATTAATTACACACCAAACACTACCCCAACTAAGAGAATAAATAAATTGATAGTATACATAAGCTGAAAAAGATAGCAATTCAAATCTAAACACACATTTATATTGCACACGTGAATTAGTCTTTTCCAATTTCGTTAACAGACCAAACCAAACACTATTCCAGGTAACAGAACTGAATCGTAACACACATATATACATTCTTGAATTCTTTCACAATTCCATTGTCAAAAAAATAATGATGCCCAAATCTGATCAGAGCGAGGCAAAGTAAACTGTATCCGTGACATTGGAGGACACTAGAGAATGAATTCTAGAAAGTCGTATCCAGTTCAGAACAAACAGTGATCCAACAATGAAAAGCTGCAGCAGAGCCATTAAAGGTTCAAGGCTGGAACGAAAAAAAATGGTAAGGAAAGGAACTTAACAGTTACGTACATTTCGCACACTAATCAGTACTTACACAGCAGGAATATGTCTCAAAGATTGTGATCGGAGCATGAAGTAGATGATGAACGGGATTAGTGCAGCGCAATAAAATGCCCTGGAAAGGAGCAGTAAAACGTTACCCATAGGAAACTGTCAGCAACGTCATTACTTAGTACAGGGACTTTTTGAACTTACCAAGCTAAATACTGGACAGGACACCATCCGGTGATGCCTGCAGCGAAGATGAACAGCTGGGTTAGGGTCTCAACTCTACACCTAGGACAGAAGAGGGTTCTTCAAGGTTTGGCAAGTAGCCATATTAGCAGATAATTAAGCATATTGAGGAACTTACATGCACAGATGCTCGAAGAACACGGTATTTTCCTGAACTTCGATCGTGCGCGTCATGGTTGACATTTTGCCACTCGACTAGAAGACTAGTACTATCAACGGATTTTCCAAACTATCCCAGCCGTGCACTAACAGCGACACAATAAAGCCGCTCAATTGACGATTGACGTGAGGCTCTGAAGCAGAAGCAGAAAGCAGAGCAGAAAAGTTTTCGGATTACACCTAGACGCAACACGCCGCCATCATGGAAGTGACGCGACACATGCGGGAGGGGGGGGGGGGGCAGTTTGGCCGTCGCCACTCGACCGTGTTGGCCAGGGTTTAGCGGCTCGAAGGTCCGCCAGGAGCAGCCCCAGCACCGTCGACATGACATTACTAGGCTTTTTACACTATTACGCTTGTCGGGATTATGTTTTTTTTATGTTCATGTGAACATTAAAGGTTTCGAAATGTCGGAGATTTTTTGTCAAGAAGAAGAAGAAGAAGAAGAAGAAGAAGAAGAAGAAGAAGAAGAAGAAGAAGAAGAAGATGACGACGACGACGACGACTCGGTGGTTGACACAGGCGCTGCTGAAGGCTTCCGCGGTATGTAAACAAGAGCAGCCGTCAACCTATGCTCTATTGTTCTTCACCTGTGAATCTGCTGCGATTCGCCTCCGCGTTTCATATTCATGGACCGTAAAGGGTCTTGTCTCTGTTTTTCAACGGTGTAACACATCATGTGTAAGTGTTTTGGAAACCTGAACTCAGCAGCTTTAGCGGTTACATAACCTCTATGTGTCCTGTCTTCTTCATTGTTTTAAGACCATTTCTTGCCCTATTTTAGGTTTCTTGCAGCGAAAAATGTCCGTTCTAAGTGGGAGAACTATGTGAATAGATACAGTCGTACCTGTGATTGGAGACCTCCAAATCAGCCTTCCTGTGTGCTGAACAGTCTGAAGGAATTTCATGGCACTACAGCCCAAAACAGTTCCTACCAAAAAAGACACGGATGAGAGTATACCACTGCACTCTGACGTCTTAATATCTCACTAGGTTCACTGCAGAGCTGGCCCACTGTTGGGGCTTCATTGGAATCATAAGGTCCGATATGTTGGATGTTATTAACGATGTTGAGAGAAGCTCTAAAGAAATTATTGCACTTGGTTCAGTGGAAGCTGATACACTCTCAGGACTGAAGGATTATGAAAACTATTAAGATTTAGTGCACTTGTTTATTTGTATGCCAGTGGTTATTGATATGCCTTACAACCAACATGTCCGTGTTCAACATAGGTTGTTGATTTTGTTGAAATGGACATCAATTTCACCACGTAATGTATTTTGTACGTAACAATGTATGTATTCTTCCAGCTTCTCTTATAATGCAAGTGTTGGTTACTAACGTTTCGAAAAACTTTTACAGGTGGAGTTGCATCTGTTATGCGCAGTTCAGATGACAGACAAAGATTACGAAGCCAGCACGTCTCTAATTGATCCAATAACAACTTACAGCAATTTCAATGCAGTACCAACGAGAAACATCTGGAAGAAGTTATGGACTGTCACAAATGAGGTAAGTCTTGTGTTTTCTTTTTACCTTACTGTTTGGAATGTGTAGTTTAACTTGACAACTGCATTATGGTTGTGATTACATCAACAGGCAACAGAACTTCATGAAAGCAAGCCAAAGACAGAGGGTGCCTCCAGTCAGCAAGTCCACTGGGGCAACATGGCTACAATGATGTTGCATCAGAGCGCCATTCTCAAGTTTGGTAATTTACTTCTATCCTGAATCTGATTTGGATACACTTGGAAGATGGGCTGTCTTGTCGTATGATTCACTGCGAGACAATCTTTGTGCTTTACACCAACAGGTGAGATCATCACAGAAATATACCGTACAAGAACCTTGGCGATCATGTATGATCATGTATGATCATGTATGATTCAAATTAATGTCAGAGCAAAGCTCAATTTATCTGAGAGTCTTAGTTAGGACTAGTGCAAAGAAGTGAAGGTCAAGAGATGGTAGATTGGATAATGAGCTATGTGAAATAATATTAAAGAGAGTAAGAACATGCAGACAGGATTTTTAGCAAGTATTAACTGTACATATGTGTTGATACTTTTTTATCTTGTTGGTTGCATGTAAAGACCACCAATATTATCAGATAAGCTTTGTTTCAGTTCAGAGCCACTCTCTTAAACATTTAATGGAGCAAAATCAACTCATTCTATTATTTTTATTTTTTTATTTATTCCTGTCATTGAGATTTGAGAGCAGAAGTTGTTTCATGTTTTGTGGGAGGTCTAGATGCGTTCTCTTATTACTTCTGATGCAATTTTTTTCTGTATTATCTCTCTTGATTGATTTTACGCCTGATTGATTTTAAATTTCTTTTCAAAAGGTCTGTTTTGGTTGATAACAGTGTACTACAGTAAGTGAAAGTTTTCCAACTGAATTCAAAAATAGTTGAAACTTCAAATCTGCTGGAGGCTGTTCATCATATTGTTGTGGATAGTTGTTGCTATTTTAGAACCTTGCTTGTCAGAGTGCTGAATCATTCTGTATGATATCAAGGCAACCTCTCCTTCTGTTTCATTTCTAGCATTAAATGAGCTAAAATAGAAAATTAATGCTGACTCCTGTTTGCAGGTAATCTATATCTGTGTCCTTCTCACTTGCTTTTCAGCCAAATGAAGCACAATGAAGTAACGCGAAACATGTTATTCATCCAACGTCTCTGAAAATTTTCATATCTTTATTCCTTTAAAGAGAGTGCTTCCAGACCATTTGTATTACTTTCCAAATTATGCTCTGAGTTACTTTAACAAGAATTTAAGATATTTCTGCCCCTCGTCCATAGTTGATGTCTTAATTCTCTTGAATTTCGTTGGCAAACTTACAAAATAGGTTCTACCCTGTTACAAGTCAAAACCTGAAATTTTAATGAAAATTGATAATTCTTTTTGTGTGGATGCAATTCAGAAAGACCCAGAGTTGGATTTAAAGACAAAAGAAGGAATGGTATTTCGATATCATATTAACATATGATCATTTATCAAGTTTGGTGACAAATCAGACGCAACACCTCTGAGATAAGAGATCAAGGAAAAATGATAAAATGCCTTGATATCTCTCCACAAAACTTAGCAGTGAGTTGCTCTGATGTAAAACAAAGCTTCTCCTTTAGGAATGCTACTTAACTGTGCATGTGTTAAGATAAGAAGTTTGAATCCCTTTATGTCACTAATCTCTGTCAACTATTTTGTCAATTTTTTTTCTTTATATCTTAATCTTATGTAAAAGTGGTTCACAGTTTGATTTGAGTCTAAATTAGTCACTGTAGAAGTCTATTGCAAAATGATATTTCTAAATATGACCAAAAGACAAAGGAAGGAGCGGCATTTCAATATGAGACCCATAACAAATCTTCCAGCTTTCCTTTGAATGCAAGTGTTGCTTACCAACGTTTTGATAAACTTTGCAGGTGGAGTTACATTTGTTACGCGCAGTTTGGATTAGAGACAATGATTTTAAAGCCAGCAGGTCTCTAATTGATCCAGTAACACCTTCCAGCATTAATAATGCAGTACTGACAGGAAACATCTGCAAGAAGTTATGGACTGTCACAGATAATGTAAGTGTGTTTTTTTTTTTTTTTTTTTTTTAATTTTGTTCACCTGACTGTTCAGAATGTGTGGTTTAACTTGCCAATTGCATTATGCTTTGATTATATCAACAGGCAACAGAAGATCATGATTGCAAGCCACAGGCGGGAGGTACCTCCAGCCAGGAAACCCACAAGCTTGCGGGAACAGCCTGCCAGTTCTCAGAAAAGTCGCTGATTGTGTTGTTTTCATGATCAAAGCTACTGGATATCTAGGAATCCGTAATGTTGCACCTTGGAACAGGCAACAGAACCTTATGAAAGCAAAAGCCATAGGCGGAAGATGCCTCCAGCCTCCAAGACCACTGGCCTTTGGGAACGGCAGCAACATGACAACACCTGGAGCAAACTTGATGACAAAGGTAACCTTATTTCTGTTTGTAAGTAAGCAAAGGTTGCTGTCGCCCTCAAGAGAGTGGGAGAAAGAATCGGTCCCAAATATTTTGGAAATCACTTCTAAATGTCGATTCTTATACGATTCATGTGCATATTTTCAAAGTTCAATTACTTTGGAGTCCGCACTCTCAGTTTTACTTTTAGATCATAGTTTGAGACGCGCTGGCATGAAATTAAGTTATAAGGATGAACTATTCTGAAAAATGACTTGGCGTTTTAGCCACTAATTGAGTTTGCTGATAGTCAGGTTAGTGAAGGCAGTGGCTGTGCAGTTACCATCCAAACACATCCCATAAATGGACCTTTCATAATCAATATTTTTAAGACCATTTTCTTTAGTCTTGCACCAGTGATTTGATAACCGTCCGCACTAATGATGGTCAGGTATAAATTCTTTTGCCAGTGTTTTGTATGTCAATGGGGCAAGATATTTGATTTAGTTGAAATTAGTGCTAGGTGACTTATTTTACCTAATATCAATTCATATTCTTTTCAATACCTTATTCATTTTGATCCTATGAATATTCTGGGTTACTGCAGCAACCTCATATTTTAGGAGGTTCCTGTGTTTCTAACTGATTTGAATTTGCTGTAAGTGTTGTATTGTATAGAGCCAACTGAGTCAGACAGTTACACGTCAGACAGTCAAACCACTAATTTTGCAAACATTATAAGTACTTCATTCTTTGCTCTTAAGATTTTTACAGCATGACATGGTATTGAATGGCCGAACGATATGCGTTCAGATTTATTTAAATGTACTCACCAATGACTGAACTATGCACCAGCACCTTGGGTGCGCCACTCTAATGGCGGACGATCGCGTAGCGTCGTCGCGTCGCGTCGCGTCCGCGGCCGCATCAGCTCGCGGCCGCGAAGGCAGTCCCCCCCCCCCTTACCCCTTTCCCTAGACGCTAGACGCTCCACACCCACCCCTCCTCCCCGCCCCACCCCGACGCCCGTCTCCCGTGCGATGTGCTGTGGGACTTACTGCTCTGTTAATTCCAGTTTTCGATGCTGCACGTTGCATGGGAGCTGTGCTGCTCTCGCTGTCCTCCGGCCGAATGAACGAGCGACAGCGAGCAGAGCAGCAGGCTGGCTAGCAGGGAGGCCGAAAATAACGATTACCCCTCCTCCAAATCCCACCGGCCAGGTGTGGTATAGGGTGCGCCGAAAGGTGTTGCTCAACATAGGGTGGCCATGAAGCTTCCTCTTCTTTGTCCACCTGGTGAAGGAGGGAGTACAGGTGTATACGGTACAAGTCAGGTGGGGGCCGTAGTGGCCCTGGCCCTCGGAGCCCCGGCGCTCTTCGGGCTGTAGCGCCGCGCAGGTAGGCAACAAGCCGGGCGGTGGCGCCTGCCTGCAGCTATTGCTTTTGACGGCTAGACCGCGTAGGATCGTAGATGCCTTTTCGGCCACGACCGGGCACGTCGGTGTTACCAACTGGGACCGACGAACACGCTAAGATTACTGAAGTGATTGATAACTGATTTACTCACCGCGTCCCACCTAAACTTCAGTCCAGCCTCAATCCTAGCGATGTGGCCCGGCTAGAAACTACTAGACTGTAGACTAGCGAGCGGCGCGACGTGGCGGCTGCCGCGACGAGCCGCGAGGCCTCCCTCCCTCTTGCCCCGCCCGTCCCGACCCCCTCACCCCACCCCCTCTCCCCAGAATGGAATCGACCCCACACGTGTTTATCGTCAAACCAATACGACTTTCGTGCCCCCTCTCACTCGCACTCATGGACTAGCATAGGCCTTCCCCTCCTTCCCTACCCTTTTCTCTCGCTGGTTCCAACTGTCTGTACCCTCTCGCCCTCTGTCCTCTGTCCTCTGCCCAGACGCGATGCGAGGCCCAGTGAGGCGGGAACAAACAGCCATTGCCCGCGCGAGTACAGTAACGCATTGTGTATCGAAAGAGAAAGTGCCCAGCACTACGGGCGGACTGGGCGGGTTCCGGGTTCATTCATGCGCTTTTACAATTACCGTTTCATGTCCCCACTTCTGTAATCTGGTAATCTCACTGTCCTACTGCGGCACCCCGCACCATCCGTCACTCGCACATTTCTTTTGTACCGCCAAGCGGCCTTCGGCGGTAGAGGCGCGCGTCACCTACCTGCCTCGCATAGCCCAGAGGCTACCAGCACCTGCAGCGGCAGGCAGCAGTGCAGGCCGCCGGCCTGCGATAACCGTGCGGCCTGCGCTAGCCCGGCGATCAGGCACGGGGCCGGCCTCGTGCACGGTGAGGCACATTGTCCGTCTAGACGCGACGCGCAGTCGGCGCGTTGAACATCACGGATTGCTGCCCCGACCACCAAATCCCCCGCGGTTTTGGTTTTCGCATGACGCAACGGCGTGTGGCACCCCCCCCTCACCCCCCCCCCTTTCCCTGCAGGACGCGACACTGCAGAATATCGCGTACCCGTGTCCGGTGCGCGTTCCGAGAACTGCACTGCTGCAGCTATGGACGGGGGGGGGGGGGGGCTCCAGGCGTTCTCCTGCCTGTACTCTAAATGTTTTTGAACAAATTTTGTACGAGTCGTCACAGTTTTTTGTGGACACGAACTTTTAGTACAAATTTGTACGCAATTTCGTCCGAAAAGGGTGAAATATGTGCAATATTCCGTACATAAGTTGTACGATTGGTTCATCTGCATAAAAAACTGTGATGTCTCGGACAAAATTGTGCATTACATTTAGTGTGTGTGAGAGATGCGCTCGCTGTCCGCGAATCCGGCCTTCTGATCGGTCGCGAGTAAACTGAAAAAAAAAAAAAAAAAAACTGCCCGAAGCGAGGCAAGAATGGAGGTGGAGGGGGGACACCGCCAGGTCGGGATGAAGATCCGTTCTCGACGCTCCTTGGTTGCGTGTTGATGGAGCTGGAGTAGCGTTGTTAGCACTGAATGTGTACTTTAGTGTAGCAAGTTTGCCCTTCAGCATTTGGTGGGTGCCATCTATCTTTCTCGCACAGCGTTCAGAAGGATAGCTGAATGGCCCCCGCCTCCGCCCCCACCCCTTTTGGACTTGCCTGGCATTTGCAGTTTTCAAGGCTTAATTGTTGCACAGAGTGGTGAGGAGGCGGCGGCGGCGGTGATCTCGTCTCGCCGCTCGCCGTCTGGAGAAAGGAATCCCCCAAGGCACACCACTGCCACTGCCACCGACTCCTATCGGGTGTTGTGAGCCGTGAGCCTCAAATTCCAGGTGTGGCCATCTCAGGATCAATGCACGGAATGGGCTTTTTGCAGCATTGCAAACAGCAGCTGAGTGATGCGTCCCCTTGCTGTGAGGCGGAAAACGCCCGGCACTGGGCAGCTTGTTCGGCAGAGGTGCGTGGTGGGCTGCCTATCCCCCGGCCGCCAGGGGCTCCGCCGCGCACGGACTGGAGATGCTGGCCCACCAGCGGGCCTCCTTGCCCGCTGCGCCAGTGTGACTTGATGCGTTTACGCGGAGCAGTATTTTAAAGAGAGTTCGAAAAGAGGGGGCGATATTGATCATGTTGTTTCCCGGACATCTGTTGCATGACACACCCACGATCGATCGGTGCGGAATTCCGTCTCCTGGAGACGGAAGCCTTGCCACGCTAACCGAAGAATACATCTTTTAAAGTCACTGCTAAGGTCTTTTTATTGTTTCAGCGGTATCTAGTTGCGGTGATGGCCCGGATAAACTCGCACTCACACACTCACACTCAAACACACCCACACTTCAACAAAAACTCAATGTTAATGTTTATCGCAAACTGCGCTGGCAAGCTAACAGTTCAACAATTTTTGCCAGTTGACGGAAGCTCTGCGGCAGTGCAGGCTGCTATCACACTAAATTACTATGTAGTTTTTTGTGCATAGCTATGCACGAAACTGTGCATGCGTTTAAAAATGCACGAATTTCATGCGCAGCAACGCACATTTTCGTGCGTAGTTGCGCTCAAATTCATGCATTTTAAACGCATTCCCAGCTTCGTGCATACCTATGCACAAAACACCTAAACAGTTATTTAGTTTGATGACTGTGTTTCGAAGGTTAAAGAGCAGTTGGTATCCAATAATTTTTGTCACCGCGTCGCGGACAGTCCTTGTGTGTCTGCGCCGCGACTATTGCTCTTTGCGTGTGGCTTCGCGAAGTGGTGGCTTGGCCCCTCGGGCAGGCGCGGATCCAGGATTTTTCTGAGAAGGGGGTGAAGCAGTGCTTTTTTCCTACACACAGGGACAAAGAAGGTCTTGTTGACTAACCTCTAGGAGGCGTCTCTAGTTCCTTTGGAGGGGGTAACTACCCCCCCCCCCCCCACCCCTATATCCGCGCCTGCCCTCGCGGCCGACCTGCTGGGTAGGCTTCTTGTTCGGCAGAGGTGAGAGGTGGGTTGCCTACCCCACGCTCGCCAGGGGCTGAACTTGACCTTGAATACGGCGGAGGTGCGAGCCGGCCGCGGAACCTCGCAGCGGTGTGAACACCACGAGCACCGCGAACAAGGCGACCAGCGACTTGCAGCTTCATGCAAGCAGGCAAAGCAGGCAAGAAGCAGGCCGCGCAGCTCGCCTCGGACTCTACGCGCTGCCCTCGGCGGTGCGGGTCCACACGTCGACAGAGGCAGAGTGCTGTGTGAGGTTGGGTCGGAGGCGCCGACGCGGACCTGCGACACACCTTCGCCACCCAATTGCTGCCGTCGAGTCAAACTGCGCTGTGATTGGATCCGGCGCTGCGGCTGTCTCGCTAGCAGACGGAGCTTGTTTGACCAGACGCGCTGTAATTGGATGGGTGTTGGGTGGGTAAATTTAAATTAATCTAGCCGGGTGGGCCCGGGCGAGCGCTGGGATGGCGGGCGGGCTTGGGCACACACTCAGTTACTATGTAGGTTTTTTTGTGCATAAGCTATGCATGAAACTGTGCATGCGTTTAAAATGCACGAATTGGTGCACTGTGCACGAAAATATGCGTTGTTGCGCATGAAATTCGTGCATTGAGCAACGCATGCACAGTTTCGTGCATAGCTATGCACAAAAATCTACATAGCAATTTAGTGTGCAGGTAATTGTAACCGAGCCGCGTTGGACGCGCTAGAGCTTCAACAGGGCTAGTCAGCGCCGTCGTCCGCGGCGCACAGTGGGACAGAAGACCGTTGAGGCGGCCGAAGTCCCGGGCACGTTTTGAGCTCCAGAGTCGCTAAATGGGACTCGACTCGAACGTGTGACCCAACCAATGGATTCCTTGTTTGGAGAGCAAGTCAATGGTGGGGTCAATACCCTCCCACCCAATGCCGCTCTCTGCCGGCGGCCATGCACAAAAACTGTGTCTCGCTCGCGTGGGGCGTTCCGTTGGGGTGCGAGTGAGACAGCGCGCGATGACTGTTCAGAATGAGACCTCTGCCCGGTTATTGAATCCAAAAGTGGACACTCTGCCGGTGCTCCAGCGCCAGTGCTCTGTCCGCGGCCCTGACGCACTGGACGCGGTCCGTCGGGGTGGCGAGTGAGTGAGACGGAGAGCGAAACAACTCTTCAGAATGGCCCCGAACGGCTGGGCTGTTCTTTCAGTGGTTCGTGCCTGCGCGCTTGCCTGCGTGCGTGCGTAGGCTGAAGTGCGCCTTCTGGTGGCTTGGCGTGTATGGGGGTCGCTTCGGCCTGGCCCCGTCGAGCGACTTCACACATTCGTGTACAAAATTTGGACACATTCCCATATTGTTGAGGCAAAAACGCCTGTAACAAGGCAACACGTGTGACAAATACAGCAGAAAGTCCTGCACATTATAAGCGATTCCCACATTCACCGTCCACAAAATTTCACAGTAGGTCGTGCCTCGACGGCGAGGACCGGCCTCGACGGTGGGCCTGGACCGGCCGTTGTTGTGTACTTCGGTAGGCGCCGACCTGCCTCTGTGAGGTGCAAGGAGGCACCAGAGAGCTGCTGCCGGCGTGCCGGGTACCGGGTCGGGTTGCTTTTACGACCGCCTGCCAGTGCCGCCGCGTTGGCAAGCGAGCAGCGAGTGAAGCGCCATAAAAAAAAAGACGAAACATGTTCGGAACGATCTGATTTCGGTAATCGGTAGATTTGAAGCCAGTTGACAAGACACGGTCTGGCGTACACCTACCTTGTAGAGCAGGTTCAGATCTACCGATTACCAAAATCAGATCGTTCCAAACATGTTTTAGCTAGAGAGCAGGCCTGGGCCAGCCTGGTTTCACTGGCGGAACTGCAGTAAAGCCTTTAGCATTTTTCAAGCGCCGCGCTGATTCCAACCACGAATATCAATCTCGAAATTTCTGAATTTCAAATAGTTTTAATTGGCTGAGCGATTGGCGACGCCAAAGCCAGTTACTTGACTGGGGTTGGAAAGTTTTGTCTGTCCGTATGTGTGCGTGCGTCTACAAAACAATGAAACCAAATGCTGTTTCAGCTACCCATGTGCCGAGTGGCATTGCATTCGGAAAATTTGCTGTACGAACTGTGTCGTGCCCGCGCTGGTCCATAGTGGCCGGTGTAAGTGAAATGAATGTGCGCCTTCGTTGCTGTAACATGGTCACGGCAACGTGACAACGGCACTGCGGCCGCGACGTCATGGCGAGGCTCTGCCACAGACGCGGTTTGGTGATCACGGCCTGAACGTCGCCGTTTGCTCGCCGCCGTCAGGTAGAGCCGGCTTCGTTGCTGTAACATGGTCACGGCAACGTGACAACGGCACTGCGGCCGCGACGTCATGGCGAGGCTCTGCCACAGACGCGGTTTGGTGATCACGGCCTGAACGTCGCCGTTTGCTCGCCGCCGTCAGGTAGAGCCGGCTTCGTTGCTGTAACATGGTCACGGCAACGTGACAACGGCACTGCGGCCGCGACGTCATGGCGAGGCTCTGCCACAGACGCGGTTTGGTGATCACGGCCTGAACGTCGCCGTTTGCTCGCCGCCGTCAGGTAGAGCCGGCTTCGTTGCTGTAACATGGTCACGGCAACGTGACAACGGCACTGCGGCCGCGACGTCATGGCGAGGCTCTGCCACAGACGCGGTTTGGTGATCACGGCCTGAACGTCGCCGTTTGCTCGCCGCAGGATGGTTGCCCTGTCAACATTGGCGTGGCCTTGAGCGAGCCTTGTTGGCACGGCGACGTTGACGCGACGTAGCAGCATTGTCACGCGTGCAACTTTTCCAGCGCAAGGCGGCCACAATGTGGACGTGTAGTGGTCGTCGCTACGCAGGCGCCGCGTGGTGGCGGCAACGACGGCGGTGCAACGTGTTGTCGGCAATACCGAGGCACTGTCACAGCGACCATAACGCGGCAACGTCAGGCCCCGGAGGTGGCCGTCATGGCGCCGTGCAGCTGCCGGAACTACGTGGCCGGGGGGCACGAAACACCACGTAGCGGCGAGGCGTCCGCACCAACGTGACACATGGTACATTGCTGCTACGCTGTAGCGACGGCTCTGCGTTTGGTCTCAATGCGTTAGTCGCAGCACCGTCGCATTAATGTAGGGGCGGTGACGTAGGTGGGGTAACGTTTGGACAACACAGCTCTGATGTTTCCGACCAGACGTAGCGGTGGCCAGGCTTCCTGCAGTCAGATGTAACGTGAACTGGCTAACCAACGCTTACGGCCTGGTTGCCACCACGTCGCCAGACGACCGGAACGGGCCCGAAACGTAGGCAACGTACGGCTTCGTTGTGGCAACATGTCGGCATACAGTATGCATCCGTCGGGTATTTGGAGCTATGGGTAAGTCAATCTTTTTTTTTTTTTTTTCGTTACCGCGTGTTTTTAGGGATGTATTATGTGCTATTAAGAGTTAGCTACGCATGCGGGGTATTTTACGAATCTTGTCGACGAGACTAATTAACTGCACTAGTTTTCATTCGATTTCTTTCTGAATGTATTTTTAACGCCCATGTTGGTATTTCAGGTTTAACAGCTAGCTAAAATGAATACCAGTTTTAAAATAGTTAATCTTAATTCGTCTCTTGAAGAAATTTCCCAAAGAAAACGTAGTGCTCCCATTGATTGGAACCTTTGTGTGTTGTGCCAAGAGGAAAAAGATGAAGAACTTAGAGATCCGTCAAGAAACAACAGATCGAAAAAGGAAGATGGTTTTGATACTCTAGATCGCAACTTAAAGGAGTTTCAAGTACTAGGAAGAACTCCCTGCAATGCTAATGTAGTACAATTAAGTGAGGGAGCAGGAATAAAAGAAAATTTAATGCGGAACAAAGCAAAGTGGCACAAATGTTGTTTTCTGCAATGTACTGACAGCAAATTGAAAAGGGCAAAATGTGCTAATTCAGAAAACATTCCTCCTACCACACCAGTACCTACTAGAAGAAGTTCCGGGTTAGGAACCAGCCCAGAGTTAACGGAATCAACTTGCATTTTCTGTAGCAACAAAGGTTCCAGAAACTCGCCTCTTCAAAAAATTCAACCAGATGGCAAGGCCGCCTTGAAACTAACAGCCACAAAAAAACTTGATTCAAAAGTTCTTGTGCTACTTCAGTCTAATGAATGCTGGTGTCACAAAAACTGCAGGGCTTCCTACATGTACATAAAAAATGTATCTTCCTCTGAGCAGTCATCAACAGCCCACGATGAGTCACTGGCTTTCGTGATCAAGCATATTCATGACGTTAAAGAGTGCTCTGAAGATCTGCCTGTTTTCACAGTCTCCCAACTGGCTAGAATTTATAATTCTAAACTTCAAGAACGGGGTGTGGATATTTCTGTACATTCCTCAAGACTTCGGGAGCAAATATTGAGTGCATGCCCTTATTTAGAAGCATCGGGTACTACTGGCCAGCATTGTCTACTGAGGTACAAAGAGGACGTAGATGTGGCAATTCGAGCGGAATGTGCAAAAAAAGAAATCAATAATTTATCAAAAGCAGCAGAACAAGTCCGGGCTGATATATTTTCACATGTGCCATATGACTGGGAAAGCATGTCTCCGGATATAGATAAATTTGTTCCAGAATCGCTCATTTCCTTAGTGAGTTTAATTATTGATGGCAAAAGCAACACAGATGAAAAGCCAGACGCTGTCATATCAAGCATGGCACAGCTGCTGTATTACCACTGCCGAAAAAAGCAAAAAGGTCAAAACAGGCGCCATGATGCTGATAAAGAGACACCAGTGCCCGTGTACGTTGCTGTAAAGACGTATGGTGAAACTAGAAGCAAACAACTAGTTCAAACCTTGTTTGAGATGGGCTTGTGTATATCATATGATCGCCTTAGCACCATACTCACAAACCGTGCTAACAAATCATGCCATCAATACAAGGAAGACGGCGTTGTCTGCCCAATAAACTTTAATCTTGGAACTTTTACAACTGGCGCAGTTGACAATTTGGACCATAATACCTCCTCAATGACTGCAAAAGAAGCATTTCATGGCACTGTAGTCTCTCTAATGCAGCACGGGGAACCAGGTGAGGCATGAAAAAAATTCGCAAATTAATTTTACTTTAAAATAAATTTTTAATTTTATGCCATTTGCCTTTTTTTAGGTGCACCTCGTCCAATAATAGTTGACGTTCCACGCCAGAGAAAGATTGCAGAGCTACCAGTTCATTACGCAGTTGTGCCCCCTTCCTTCCTTGATGGCAGGCTTTCTGTTTGTCCTCTTTTAAGTACAGAATGTAGACTTGAATTAAGTTCTGAAACCAATCCTTACGCCCAAGAAAAGGAATGGTTAGAAGAATGCAGGAAAAGTGAAACTGTTAACACGTGGCCAGCTTTCCACTCACAAAGTGCACAGCCAGGATCGTATAAAACTAGAAGTGCAATTTTGCCCATCTTCAGGGAAAAATCAAGTAGTATGGCAATGATGTCTCACAGCATGGGCGTTGTCATGAAAGCAACTAAGCTTTTAAACCCTGGTCAGGTAAGCATAGAAATTTTAATTTTATTAAATTTATTCAATTTGCAACGTTATTTTATGTTCACACATTTTTTTTATTAAGGTTCCAGTAATAGTTTGCGATCAACCTCTGTATGCGTTGTGCAAGCAAATACAATGGCTTGAAGCAGAAAAGTACGGCGAGGATAAAATGTTTGTCCTCATGGGAGGGCTTCACATTGAAATGGCAGCAATGCGTGTGCTAGGAGATTGGTTAGAAGGCAGTGGTTGGGCCAGCCTAATAGCCAAGTCAGATCTTACAACAGCAGGGAGGGCTGAGGCACTCCTTAATGTGTCACATTTAACCAGGTCACGATACGCGCACCAGGTAATTAAATATGCAAACTTTGAAATTATGAAATATCTCTGTTGTGATTACACATTTTTTTTAAATTTCTAGGTAACTGCTGCAGTGCTGCATGGTCTCAAAATGAAAGCATTTGAAGACTACGATGGGGACGACCCCCTTACTTTTGAGCAGTGGCATGACATGAAAAAGTCATCCCCCCAGTATCGGTACTGGGACATTACTCTGAACCTTGAGCTAGTGGTTCTTCAAATTGTGAGGTCACTCCGACTTGCCGATTTCAAACTATTTAACGTAGCCTTATCGCGCATAGTCCCTTTCTGCTTTGCCTTAGACCACCATAATTATGCACGGTGGCTACCAATACACATCAGAGATAATGCAAACCTGGAAAATATTCACCCTGAGTTGTGGCAAAAATTTATGGAAGGGTATTTTGTTGCCAATAAATGTGGAAACAAATTTTCTAACATAGCTCTTGACCAAGCTCACGAGCAGCTTAATGCAATTTTGAAAGGCAATGGAGGTAAGTAACAGAAATGTATAATATTTAAAAATGTATTTTTTCTCGTTTTCCAATATCCTTATTTCTTTTTCTAGGAATGGTTGGTTTTACTGAGGATGCAGCGGCCTTACTGAAATGGACTCTTTCAGCCCCAGAAGTTGCCAGCATTTCCACTAAATTCGAGGAAAACTATCTTAAATCTGGAGAAACTTTGGACTATTTGCACCACTTTGACTCTGAGAAAGCCAGAACAATGTTTTCAAAAGACAAGCTAGCATTAGAACAAGTTTTCCTTACTGCAGGTATTTATAAAACGTTTACATAAAATTAATTCTGACTGAATGCACAAAACGAGCCCTGTTATTATTTTTAATTTTATTTTAAAAGGCAATCCTTTTGCGGAGGAAAGTCAAGATTTATACAATATTGATACCCGAGTTTGCTGTTCTAACGATGTCGTGAATACTGTAATGACTATTGAAGATCTTGGCATACAGCAGTACCAAAAATTTGTTAATGAAAGGTTGAAAGAAGGCGCAACAGTGCAATTTCGTGAACCTATAATTAAAAATCGCCTTCCTACATTCGGTTTCTCTCCGCAACGCAAGGCACCAACAAATGCTAAGATACAGACTCTCAAGAATGACGTTAACCTTTTCAGTCACATGTTTCTGGCAATAAGCAACAACAGGCCAGCTGATTTACATGAATTCTTTGCCCATGAAAATCAGGAATACCCACCTGCCTTATTTTTGCCTAATGGCACTATGAGAGCTACTTCTAAAGAAGACTTAACAAATAAATGTTTGGCCCCATTAATGACTTCTGCACCTTCAGCTGCACCCAAAGTTGACTTTAAGATTCTAGACGGCGCCGCTACAATGCATTTGTTAAAGCCTGGGTTGTGTGTCTTCTTTAGTGACTACATTAAAAAAGTATTTTTGCCCTTTTTAAACAAAGAAATAAGTAATGTCTCTAGGCTAGACATAGTATGGGACGTGTACGTATTCACACATTTACATTGATTTAATTCGTAAAATTTAACGTTTTTATTTTCATTTTTTTAATGTTTTTAGGTATTTTAAGAAAAGTCTGAAAGGAATCACCCGTGGAAAACGGGGTGATGGCCCCAGGATTCGAGTTGCTGCAGATACAAGAATTCCTAAGAACTGGCCCGAATTTCTGCGAAATAGTGCCAATAAGACTGAACTGTTTGAGTTGTTGGCAAACAGCATCTGTGACATAAAGGGCAGTTTGTGCATATCAACCAAGGGCCAAACTGTTGTCTGCAACGGAGAGCAAGACACGACATCCCTTGCCCCATGCAACCATGAGGAGGCTGACACTCGAATTTTTGTGCATATGTCGGATGCAGTTCAGAAAGGGTCAACGAGAGTCATGATCAGAGCCTCTGACACTGATATCATTACCCTGGCCTGCTCATGCTTTCCCGAGTTGCCCACACTACAAGAGTTGTGGATACATCACTTTAGTAGCAAGCAGCATCGCTACATAGCCGTGCATGAAATTTGCGAAACTCTAGGTATGCTCTTTTAATAATAAATTCAAATAAAACTTAACGTTAATATACAATTTTTAGTTTGCGGTAACTGCAATACAGTGTCGTTTCTTGCCTTAATTGTTTTTACTTGCAGGTCCTGCCAAGTGTCGTGTGCTGCCGGCGTTCCACGCGTTCACCGGATGCGATAACGTCGAAGGATTCTACGGGATTGGAAAGAAAAAGGCGTGGAACGCTCTCACTATGCACCCGGACGTCATTGAGAGTTTGGAGAGTCTGACTGAAGGCCAAGTAGACGCTGCGCAGAGTGGTCTCGACAAACTCGTGATGTCTATGTACAGCCCGTAAGTATCTTCTCCAGTTTTGCCAGACACATTATGTCTTATTTCAGTGCGCTAATTCGCACGTCTTAATTTAAGCGCTAGAGCCTTCGAATCGGTAACCCAGTGCCGACGATCCATGTTTGGAAGCTGCAGCCGACCCTTGGAGTCGATTCCGCCAACCGAAGATGCGTTAAGACAACACACCTTCAGGTCCTCTTATCAGGCACAAGTTTGGAGACAGCTCCTGCAACCGATCCAAACGCTCCCGAACCATCCTCATGGGGCTGGGTTGCACTTGAAGACGGCTGGGACGTAGTTCACAAAACTTTGCCTACGATAGCAAAAACTTCTAAAGCGTTAGTGCGTTGTAAATGTAAGGTGCTGTGTGGAGTAGGTAACTGCGGCTGCAAAGATTTGCAATGCACAGAACTGTGCAAGTGTGTGTGTAATGGATACTAAGGTCTAGTCTTGTGCTACCAAAGTCCTAAAATAAGTAACTAAAATGTAAATGCAAAAACCCTATTTATTGCCGTTTTTGTTAGTTTGTAAGAAGTTTATTTATTTACTTCGTTGGTTCTGTGTGCCAAATGAAAATATTGTAAAGATTAATTTATTTTAGTAAGTGCATTAGCATTATATGCTTATTCATTAATAAAAACGCTACATCAACTGTAACGTATGCGTAAACAGTGCTTTTCATTTATATACACTCAGCGCAGCCTCGAGCTGCCCCGCTCTCTCTCTCTCTCTCTCTCTCTCTCTCTCTCTCTCTCTCTCTCTCTCTCTCTCTCTTTCTCTCTCTCTCTCTCTCTCTCTCGGGCGCGCGCGCGCGCGTGTGTATGTGTGTGCAACAAAGATTTCCAAAAAGCCTGAGTTTCGGACTTTTTATCATTTTCCTCGCTGCGCTGGGCCCCCCTGGGGGCAAGGGAGGGAGGCCCCAATTGGGGTACTCAAGGTTTTCGGGTGTGGAGAACCCGAATCTGGTGTCAGATCTAACAAGGGGCCACCCGTTTGCCAGCAGGAGCGCTGGAAACAGAGAGAGAGCAGAAAAGCGCCTGCTGGGTAGGCAACCCCTGCCACCGTCGCTCTGCAGGGGGTACCATCGTGGCACCACTTCTTAAAATTAACCTTAGGGTGCATAGTAACTGTGTGCAAAATTTCATTTCAGCAAAATGAAATGCAAGGTTTGTTTCGCTAACCTCTAGACTAGTAGTGTGCCATGTGAGGACCTACTGTCATCCGTGCAATAATTCCAGCGACGACCACAAGCCGATATCAGCTGATGCCGAAGGAATTCTGTCCATCGCCGTCAATCACCGCCAACCTTCCCCACCCCCGCCACGGTGGTTGGTGGGGTGAGTCACCAGGAAGCTGGCGCCAGCAGAACCAGAACCGGTAGCAAGCACGAGTGAACTACTGTCGTAAAGCTAACTGTGCGCTTTGACTTTTGTATTATCAATTTGAATTTGACAATGTCTGACCACTTTATCGTTAAGATTGAAGACGACGGCGGCGCGGAGGCCGCGCGGCGGCCGGCCAAGGCCAAAAAAAGGATAATGAACTGGCAAAAGTAAGTTCTTGCAATACTGCACGGGAGGCGAGGCCGCATAACCTGTGCTCCGTATCTTCGCTTGGCCACATTTACCATTTACGCGTTTATTTTATAGCGGTTCGATTCCAAACAGTCACAAATCTCCCTCAGTTAAAATTTTCAATAACGTATTATGTTAAGGGGGGATCCTAGTGTAGCGGGGTCAAAAGAAGGGTGTTTTGGGGATTTTTTTTTTTTTTTAAACTAAAGCTTCACTCTAAAATCCGAAGACAGGGTTGAATTTGTGGTTCTTTAATCACTTCAGAAAAAAAAAAATTGTGGTGATAAAGTGAAAAATGTTGCTGCACGGTCCGCTGCAAAATGGCCTGGAGTGCCTGGACGGGCGTACACTTACAGCCCAAACGGTTGATCCGATCGAGCTGAAATTTTTTTTTAATGTACCCGACACTAGTGGCCATAATCTGAACTAGAAGATCCAGGATTGGAGTATCCCTTTATAGAAAAAAAAAATCAAAACTTTGAAAATTTTGCCTAAATTTCGGTACTAAAAGTTTAACTTGCTCAAAAAAAATACTAAAAGTTATTATTTTTCGAAGATTCTAGTTCAGATACTAGACCGATCCCTAATGAGCCAAAAAAAAATTCGAACGACTGTTTTAGGCGTTCGAGTCGACCTGCAGTTGTACGCCCGTCCAGGCACTGCACGCAAAACATGCAAGGGGCAAACAACTCAGCGTTTTTGTGTACACATGATTCGGAAAGAGAAATGATTTGCATGATTTCGTTGATTTTGCTTGATTTAGGATAAGATTGCGCGATTTTGTCTGATTTCGCTAAATTTGCCATGATTTTGAAAAATCTTCGGTGATTTTGGCAAATTTTGCGTGATTGCGCGCGATTGCGCGCGATTTTTTGGTTGATTTCAATCGATTTCGCCTGATTTCGAGTTATTCTGCCAATACAACGGCTCACCTGCTCGTTCCGTGTGAATAAGGCACTACCATTTGTATGAAAAATTTGAAAATCCAAAATTTTCGAAATGGCAACATATGAATTTGGAAAAGAACGGGAATTCTCTACCCTCAGATAATTTCAAAAACAAAAATCTTCATCCGACCCGGACTTTGTCCCTATTTTTATTAAGAGAAGGGAAACGTCAAGATATCTAACAATTGCCTGGTATGATTGGAATCCATGAACTCTTCCGACAAAGGCTTGCAAAGGCTCTTCTGTCGGGTTTGGTTAGAGCTATTATCATTTGTGTATTTCCAGTTTCCCTCAATGGCGTGTACGTATTAAACCAGATCAGGCTTCATACTAATCCATCCTGACAAATTCAACCCTTGAATTCTTTATTTACACATCTTTCCAGTTGCACGAACAAAAAGTCAGATGACTCTTTATAATGTCCCGACATGAACTCTTGTCTTTTTGAAATTATTGTCACTAAAACGATTTGTACTTGCCTAGTTGTGCGGCAGTACCTCGCTAAATGTAGGGCTGCCTGATACCGTCGGCTTCCCGCCTCCCAACCGCCCACAACCGCAACAGCGTAGAGGGGGGACAGGGGGGAGGGGGGGGACGTGACGTTCTTTTTGGCGCTGGCATCGCCGTGGCGCCTTTTCGTCCCTCTATTCAAAAGCGGTTTCGATACGTCAGGTGTCCGTGCACACTGTCGTGATTGCGCGTGACTGTCCGTGATTCATGCTTGATATTCATGATTGTAGGTGATTTTTACTCGATTTTACATGATTTTGCATGATTTTGCGTGATTCGCATGATTGCGCCGATTGCAAATGATTTTAGTTTGATTTCGGGTGATTTCGGACGATTTCGTGCGTGATTTCGGGCAAGGTGTACACATGATTGCGTGAGTTGTTTGCCCCTTGAAAACATGCCATTTTGCAGCGGACCGTGCAGCAACATTTTTCAATTTATCACCACAATTATTTTTTTCTGAAGTGATTAAAGAACCACAAATTCAACCCTGTCTTCGGATTTTAGAGTGAAGCTTTAGTTTTTTTTTTTTTTTTTTTTTTTTAAATCCCCAAAACACCCTTCTTTTGACCCCGCTACACTAGGATCCCCCCTTAAAAATGGAGCGAGAGACTGATCTGTCTCCCCGAGGCCCGTTGGGTGGATTAACAGCCTTCGCGCTTTCTTTAACAGGATTACGCAGATTGGCATCTTTAGTAGTCTCGGAGCGGCGGATGTGGGGGCATATGCCACCGAACAGTACCAACTATTGAACCTCTTAGAGGTCCTCCTGACCGTCATCTATAGTAAGTTCCTTGCTAAGTAACAGCATTTGAACAGCATTTGAAAGCATTCTGGATGTTAAGGTTCTGGAAATAATAAACATTGTAGAATTTTAGTTCCTACTTCCACAAATCAATTGTCGTGTGGCTCAATAAAACTCCAGGTTTGATTGTTAAAATAGACTTTGAGGCGAATACAGACGACCAGAACTACAGACTGATCTACAAATTTGTGGGCAATTGACATTGTGAATACACTGATTTTCTCTCAAAATTAATGTCTCATTAAGCCCTTGATATTTTCAGCACAACTAGATTTTTGACACTGTTGTGTTGATACTGTAGTCGTTAACGGTTTTGAGGTGAAGAGGGTCAGGTATTTCTAAAACGCACTTTTCATTGAAAATATCATGGATTTTGGAAGGAGACATTAGTTTTAAGAGAAAAACAGTCATTTTGCAAAGTCAAACGCCCACATATTTGTAGATCTGTTGTCTGTAGTTTTGTCGTCTGTAGTCAGCCTTAACGTTTTTCTTGGCAATCATCAGCTTGTGCAACTCTACTTGAATTTAGATTTGCCTGCTAAACAAAATTGGAGCTGGCAAATGTTCAACACCACTGATTGGTGTTGCTCTGTACTCACAATAATCTTTGTTTTCTTCATGGGCTTTGGGAATATTTGTTTCAATTCCCACAGCGCTATCTCAGCCAAACCATACTTCAGGTCGTTTAACTTGTACACAATAACTTATTTAATAGCTATACCAAAACATAATTTTTCAAAGGTTTCATGTAGCTTATAGCTACACAGAGGAATCTTCGTAATCTCCCAAATCATGAATAAGACAGAGATAACTGGGGTCTTATTACGCTTTTGTACACTCCTTTCTGAAATGAGAAGAAAATAATAGTATTGTATTGTAGTATGTTTTTGACATTGAGAAGGTTGTCAGATATATGCATTTTAGAAATCCTGGAGACCAGATATGCAGTAGGGGAAGAATTAAGATATTGAGAATTTTAACACTAAAATCTACATTTGTGATGCAATTAGTAATCAACGCGTTTAAAAGTGAAAAAAAAAACAAAAAAAAACACCTAACTTTTAGTTTTTAAACGCTGTGCCCCCTCTCCACGATGCAGAGGACTTCGAGGTTGACGACGAGTTGGACTGTGTTGAACTAATCAAGATGTATTTCTTTTGTTTCAGCTGTGACCCAGAAATTATCAGAATAAATATTCCAAAGAATTTATGAACCCTGACTTTTTTCTTAGATTGCCCTGAGACACTACTCATTCAGAAATAGCATTGCTCACCTAAATATCTGGAGGACAGGGACGGTACGTTGGTCAAGCCAGTCACATTGCCCGGAAGTCTGAGCGAGCTCTGACAGATAGTCTAGTTTTGTTCCGGTTAGAACCTAGAATCATACTCATAGGAGTCAAAGGAATAACATTTCAACTCAAACCAACTCATTTTAATTAAATATTTCTGAATTAATAACCCATTTGATTGAGAACTGCTTATGATGTGAGCGTCGTTCTATACTAACTCAAGAAAAGCCACTTTCAGAACTGAAACCAGTCACACGAACAAAACCAGAACTTTTATAGGCTTTCCCAAGGTATCCCAGCCGTGCCTTGCAGCGAGACGGGCAGATCGAAATGTTGATATGCTACCTGCAGGAACCAAATCGTAACAGAAATCTGGTGGAGAACGCTTACAATACTTGAAAATCCTCTCATGATTAAAAGCGTCTAGCAGACGTCTTCTGCTGGCTGCTGGCTCTAGTTAGCTCCAATTCGCCAACTTTCCTGGCGCGATCGCGATGTGAGAGGACGGCCCAATGCCCGAACACGCAGCATTATGATTAACAAAATTTTGGGTACAGAAATTTTTTGGAGAAAGGATTAGGTAAGTGTTCTTTTGGGCTGTGGCCGTGTGAGCAATGGAGGAATCTTATTTCTCGCGCGCAACATTTGTGCTGTTGCTGTTATGCTGTTGGTACTGTACAGATGGCGGCGGCTGTGGCGGCGGGCGGCGGCTGCTGGCAGGCCGTATCGTAAACAATGATCTTTCAAATATCAAATCGGCTGCGAATTGTCTCCGCGTTTCAGATTCATGGAACATGGAAGGTCTTGTCTTTGTTTGTCAACAGTTTAACACATCATGCGTAAGTCTTTTGGAAATCAGCCGCTTGCGCTGGTTACATAACCTCTGCGCTTAGGTTCCATTTTTTTGAAAATTCACAATTTGGGAACAGCATTTTCTCGCTTTATTTTAGGTTATCAGAGTGAGGCACGGGCTGCTGGCTTATTGAGGGATCTAAGGCTACTGCATCTAGGAACCTGCAGAATTTCCAGCATTTCCAGTTCGAATAACAAAGCTTCTCCTTTAAGACTTTGTAGTCAAGTGTCTATCTGATAAGACAAGGTAGGTTTACGCCAGACCGTGTCTTGTCGTAACAGGCTTCGCGATGCTGCGCCTGTTACGACAATCCACGCCTGGCGTTACACCTACCTTGGCCTGCGGCGCTTCCGTGCTTGCCTTCGGCAAGCTGTCTCAAGGATTTTTGAGGCATTGAGTAATGCACCACGTGAAATCTGCAATAAAATTTTTTAGTCGGTCGTTCCCCTTTTTTCCAGATCCTGATTCGGAAAACTGACGAAGTCGGGCTCCTAGACCCCCCTTCCGACCCCTCTTTGAAAAGGTCTTGCCAAGACCTGTCGAAATCCGCAATAAAATTTTTTAGTCGGTCGATCCCCGTTTTTCAAGATCCTGATTCGGCCAACTAATGAAGTCGGGCTCCTAGACCCCCTAGACCTCCTAGACCCCTCTTTGAAAAGGTCTTGCCAAGACCTATCGAAATCTGCAATAAAAAATTTTAGTCGGTCGATCCCCTTTTTTCAAGATCCTGATTCGGCCAACAAATGAAGTCGGGCTCCTAGACCCCCCTTCCGACCCCTCTTTGAAAAGGTCTTGCCGAGACATATCGAAATCTGCAATAAAAATTTTTAGTCGGTCGACCCCCTTTTTTCAAGATGAAGGGTGGAAGTTGATTATGTTAGTAAATTCGGGCCGAGGTAGCCAATTCACAGTTAAAAGTTTGGTCAGGGGTCGAAATTGATTTCATTTTCGTCATCAGGAACTTTAAAAACATAAGAAACCATGTAAAAATGTCTCTAAAATATAAAGTCACTAAAAAGTTGCACTTTTTCTGCCGTTTTTTTAGTGTTTTTTCGTTAGTACGACTGAATGGAATGAGATAGAAAGCTGAATTTTTGCGTGTGGCGAGCCAAGGATATACCTAACAACCCTGCAAAATCTCGTCCCGATCGGCTGAGCCGTTTGGGAGGAGTAGTGCGGACACGCAAACAGACAAACAGACAGACAGACAGACAAAACTTTTCAACCCCACTGGAGTAACTGGCTTCGCTAATCGCTCAGCCAATAAGATGTTCCAATCCCTTTATTTCACTAATGTCTATGAAAAGTCAACTATTTTGTCAAAAAATAATTCTGTATATCATATATATACCTCATATTTATTAAATTACATTTGATTGATTGCTTTTTTTTTCTTGATAGAGGTACTTCAATCACTGATAGCAACCAGAGTCTCCTGCGAGTCCAGCACATAAATGAAGAGATGAAAGAAAATCCTGAGTCGAACGACAAGAGCAGCGTACTAAGTGGAATGTCTATGTGAATAGATTCAGTCGTTCGAGACCTCCAAATCAGTGCCCAAATACCAAGTAAGTGCGCAGTTCCTACCAAAGTTAGTGGAATTTGTTTATGGTGTGAAAGGAAGGAATGAGAGTATACCACTGCACTCTAACAGTCTTAATATCTCATTAGGTTCACTGCAGAGCTGGCCCACTGTTGTGGCTTGATTGGAATTCTCAGATCTGATATGTTGGATGTTATTAATGATTTTGAGAGAAGCGCTAAAGAAATTCATGCACTTGGTTCAGTGGAGGCTGATCCACTACTCTCAGGACTGAAGGATTATGACAACTATGAAGATTTAGTGGACTTGGTTATTTGGATGCCAGTGGTTATTGATATGCCTTACAACTAACATGTCCGTGTTCAACATTGGTTGTTGATTGTGTTGAAGTGGACATCAATTTCACCAGGTAATGTGTTTTGTAGGTAACAATGTGTGTTTTTAGTAAATGCCACAAATCCTGGTAGTTATTGAATTCAGTTCCTTCTTCCATTCATGTGAATCGACTGTTGTTGCCTCAGACAATGGCATCCTCCAGCTTTTCTTAACAATAAATGTCGATTCTTATGTTTCCCATGGTACGTGTGCATATTTTCGAAGCCTAATAACTTTAGAGAGAGACCTTCCCCTTCCCCACTCTCAAATTTACTTTTAGATCAAAGTTTGAGACACGCTGGCATGAGATATAGGCATAAAGATGAACAATTCTGAAAAATAACGTGGCTTTTTAACCATGTTAGCCGATATTGGTCCTGCTTTTGTTAAGACCTATTGTTGACTTGATTTTCCATATGCCGTCTTTTAATTTTTTTCCCATTGCTTCTTATGCATGGGTGAGTCCTTCTGACTGTATTTCAGGCCAAATTGGTTCTTTTTTCTATAAAAAAAAAGTTGTGTTTTGAGTATTAAACATGTACTACAGTGCATGATACTTTTCTAACACAATTCAAATGGAGTTGAGACCTCAACTATGCTAAATAAACTTTATCATGAAGTTAACTTAATGTACAGTAAATATCTTTCATGAGAATTTTCGGTAACTTGTTTAAAATGACTAAAGCAAAACATGTTTCTCATCCAATGTAGCTGAACACTTGCATATCTTTTTTTCTTTGGGCCGAGTCCTTTTAGACTATCCATATTGCTTTTAAATCATGCTTTGATTTAGCTTAACACTTACTTCTGCTGTCCTCTAATCCATAATGATTTTACCAACAGGTAACCGAGCTTCATGTCAGCCAGCCACAGGCGGAAGTTGCCTCCAGCCAGCAAATCCTCTGGCTTTTGGGAACGGCATGAACATGTCAACACTTGAAGCAATCTTGATGACAAAGGTATGCTTATTTCTGTTTGTGAGTTACCAATACGGTTGCTGTTGCCTTCAAGAGAATGGGAGAAAGAATTGGTACTATATATTTTTGAGATCACTTCCAAATGTCGATTCTTATGTGATACATCTGCATATTTTCATAGTCTAATAACTTTGGACAGAAACCTTCCTCACTCTCAATTTTACTTTAAGATCAAAGTGTCAGACACGCTGGCATGAGATATAGGCATAAAGATGAACCAGTCTGAAAAATAACTTGGCTTTTTAACGATGTTAGCCGATGTTGGTCCTGCTTATGTTCACAACCTAGTATTGACTTGACAGTCCATCTGCTGTCTTTCAGTTTTATTCTTAGTGCTTCTGATGGCCATCATGTAGTGAACTATATGTACAATAAATATCTTTTATGAGAATTTATGATAACTTAGTCAAAACAAATATAGCAAAACGTCTTATTCAGGCAATGTTGCAGGATATTTTAAAATCTTTATTGCTTTTGAATAAGTCCTTCTTGGCTATTTATTTTACTTTTTAAATCATGCTCTGAGCTAGTTTAACATGAATTTAAGATACAAAGATGATCCATTTCACCAATTAACTGGATGCTGGAGAGTAAGGATTTGGAACAGCTACCTAAGTGGGCTGTGAAGCAAAAGGGTAACCTATCCCAAAATTGAATTTTTACCAGAAAACTGTTCTTAAAAACATTTAGCATCATCTCATGAAAAGCTCTGGTCGATATCTCACTTAGCTTCAGGAAAAAACAGAGGTGAAAAATGAGCTAAGTTGACATTTCCTCTTTTACGTTAAATGAACTGTGGAAACAAGAGTTATGTCAAGTTACCTCAACACTATTTCTAAACTTTTTCTAAATAAATGCTCTCAGAGGGTTTGAATTTGTATATTAAATTAGCCCACTAACTGGAGAACTAGACCAGCAGTTTTAACTCTCAACTCCTATTCATTCTTGAGTTATAAATGTTGTGTCACCTGTGTTATAGAGCACAGCCATTTTACACGCAACCTAACTCTGTTATGTTTTCCTTGCAGAAATAATTGTATACATCTGGGATCTGATGGATACATAAACCATGCAGGCCAAATTGGTTCTTTTGTCTATAAAAAAAAGTTGTGTTTTGAGTATTAAACATGTACTACAGTGCATGATAATTTTCTAACACAATTCAAATGGAGTTGAGACCCCAACTATGCTAAAGAAACTTTATCATGAAGTTAACTTAATGTGCAGTATATATCTTTCATGAGAATTTTTGGTAGCCTGTTTAAAATAAATAATGTGACACATGCTTTTCATCCGATGTAGCTGAACACTAGCATACCTTTTTTCTTTGGGCAGAGTTCTTTTATACTGTCCAAATTGCTGTTAAATCATGCTTTGAATTAGTTTAACACTCATTTCTGCTGTCCTCTAATTCATAATCATTTTACCAACAGGTAACCGAGCTTCATCTCAGCCAGCTGTAGGCGGAAGTCGCCTCCAGCCTGAAAGGCATGTGGCCCTTAGGAACGGCTTCAACATCACAACACCTCAAGTTAACTTGATGGTAAGCTTCTTTCTGTTTGTGAGTAAGGAATAAGGTTACTGTCGCCTTCAAGAGAATGTGAGAAAGAAGTGGCCCTATATACCTTTTGAAATCACTTCTAAATGTCGATTCATATGTTTCCCAGGGCATATTTTCAAAGCCTAATAACTTTGGAGAGAAACCTTACACACTCTCAGTTTCACTTTAAGATCAAAGTTTAAGACACACTGGCATTTGATTTAGGCATAAAGATGAACAATTCTGAAAAATAACTTGGCTTTTTAACCATGTTAGCGGATATTGGTTCTGCTATTCTAAGGACCTATGTTTGACCTGACATTTCATCTGCTGTCTTCTAATGTTATTCCCAGTGCATCTTATGCATGGGTGAGTCCTTCTGACTGTATTTCAGGCCAAATTGATTAATTTTTTTTTATCAAAAAGTTGTGTTTTGGGTACTGCAGTGAATTATAATTTTCCAACACAATTCAAATGAAGTTGAGACCTCAACTATGCTAAAGAAACTTTATCATGAAGTTAACTTAATGTGCAGTATATATCTTTCATGAGAATTTTTGGTAGCTTGTTTAAAATAAATAATGCGACACATGTTCTTCATCCGATGTAGCTGAACACTAGCATACCTTTTTGCTTTGGGCAGAGTCCTTTTATACTGTCCAAATTGCTTTTAAATCATGCTTTGAATTAGTTTAACACTCATTTCTGCTGTCCTCCAATTCATAATCATTTTACCAACAGGTAACCGAGCTTCATCTCAGACAGGCATAGGCGGAAGTCGCCTCCTGCCTGAAAGGCATGTGGCCCTTAGGAACGGCTTCAACATCACAACACCTGAAGCTAACTTGATGGTAAGCTTCTTTCTGTTTGTGAGTAAGGAATAAGGTTACTGTCGCCTTCAAGAGAATGGGAGAAAGAATCGGTCCCAAATATTTTTGTAATCACTTCTAAATGTCGATTTTTCTTTCTTTGGACAGATTACTTTTAAATTCTGCGCTTAGTTAGGGCAACATGAATTCAAAATATAAAGATAATAACATTTTATGACTTTACATGATTTTTTATATGAGATAGAGTTTCATATATATTGGTACTTTCTTATCTTGTTGGTTGCATGTATGGTTACCAATATTATTAGAGAAGCTTTGCTTCTGTTCAGAGCCAACATTTGATGAAATGGCAACTCATTCTATTAATTTTAACTTATTTCCTATTATAGAGGTTTGAGAGCAAAAGTTGTTCCATGTTTTGTAGGAGGTCTACATGTGTTTTCTTATCAGTCCTTCTGACCTGATTTCAGGCTATAATTCAGCATAAAAAAATCTTAATGATGATGTCACCTTAATGGACAGTAAATATCTTTCATGAGAACTTTTGGTATCTTATTCATAATAAAGAAAGCAAAACATGTATTTCATCCAATTTAGCTGAAAAATTTCAAATGTTTATTACTTTTAAATCATTCTTTGAATCAGTTCAAATCAGTTTAGCGTTAATTCTGTTTGCAGGTAGAATGACATCTCATGGTCGCATTCCTGACAACTCATCAAGGTCAATGGATCAATGCTATTCGTGAAAGCAGTTGCGCCATTAATTGAGTTTGCTGATAGCCAGGTGAGTCAAGGCAGCGGCTGGGCAGTTACCATCCTGTTAGACCGACCCTTCCTCCTCAATAATCTCACTGATGTTCTCCAACCATCGGGTCTCTCACTCCTTAACAAATAACGACAAACGGTACATCCCTTTTGGCCGTAACTGGTATTTATTAGATCACATACATTTCAGATCACATGCTTCCGCAAGGCACCCTTAACCTAATCCTACCTGCCCTACCTGGACCTATACCCTTACTAAATCTGTTTTCATCGGTTAACTAACTCTACCTATAGCCCCGGCAGCACCCTCCCGAATCGCTCTAACTAACCCGTCAGCATAGTAGAAGAGTCCAGGTATATTCCAAGGTGCTGCACAACACACGGCACGGTTTTCACCCGATCACCTTTTTTCAATCACCCTCCCCCACCCTCGATCGTACCACACCATTCCCCCGATACCTCCTCCCCAGCACTTCCCTTCCGGCTCCGGGCCCTTCCGTCACCATGCTTTCTCATACTAGTCTCATGGTAAGCCCCAGAAGGTGCTGCGCTCCAGCGGCTCGTCGCGGAACCCACTAGCCGTCCCGCGCGCCGTGACATCTGACACCACGAGTCAGCTGTGGGGCCCAGCCCGCCGCTGGACGCGCTAACACCCCCTAACTAACTTTTTAATCAACGTCCCCGTTGATTGGTGCTACCGGTTCCCTAGATTACATTATTGCTATAAAACTAACTCGATGCGTTGGTACACTGTTCTTTTTCCTAAGTTATTGGTGACGAATTACGACAACAAACAAACCTTTTACAAAATTATCCCAAGCAAAATAATATTAAAACAAGGCTCATTTATAAAACACTTGTGGAAACACACAATATATTCCCCATGGCTTATGCTATCTATTTGTTATAAACCCAAAACAGTTAATAATAATAAAAGGAATTAGTAATTATAATGCTATCAGAAAACAATTGAAACATTTATACCAAGAAGTGAAAACATCAGAATTACAAAACAAAACACTCAATGACCACAAAGAAACAATAAGCAGTACAAATCAACTTGTAAAACAAGACACTTCAATTGCACACCAGATATGTTTTAAATACATACCCTGTAGGAGAAAAAAAAAGGGTTAAAGAAATGAGCACTCACACTAAACACCGATCACTTCACTACACTATTTTAACATTTCACCACTTTTTTTTTCTAAGCACTGCACTATTTGTATTTCTCACTGCACAAAGTGTTTATTAGTCGAGGTCCTCCCAGCTCAAGTACTGGCTTCCTCGCTTGAAAGAGGCGGCCTCTACCGCGGGTTGGGGCGGCGCGTGACGGAGGGGAATGCCCATATCAGTGCCCCTGGACACGCGCTCCAGGTAGCGGCGCGCTGGTATTTTCGGCGACCCCTCTTTGTCGCCCCGCTGCTCTTGTAGTCGGATCTGCTCCTGCTGACGCTGACGCCGGTCTCTTCGCTTGTTGCGGACCCGCCGGCACCAGTGGCATGCTGCTGCGCAGACCGCAATCAGTGACCCCACCAGGGCCCCGACGACGGCTCCGATGGACTCGTGCGCCCATGGAGGAAGGTCTTGTCTCTCCATAGGCACTTCCTTCTCGCTGTGCACCTCCAGTTCCTCCGGCAGCACGGGGATTTCAGCTCCCTCCCCGAATGCATTGAAGCGCGCAATAGAGCGGCCTGTCCATTGCACGGGAACCGCGCGGCGAATGGTTAAGTCAGTTGGTGCATAGTCGTCACAAAGTATACGTTGTGACACCTAAGTCATGGACCCGTAAGGTATGCTACAAGCGCAGGGTGGTGTCAACAAATCTGCACCCGCCTCAATGTTGGTAAGGGCGATTGGTCTCGAATACGGGCATCTTATCTCCAAGGGGAAGTCATCGTCCGTTATCAGCCAAAATTCGGAATCGCCGTGTTGGATTACTTCGGGAGCAGTATTTTTTGTACACTTCGGCACACACGGGCCCGGCGCAAATTGAACATTCGGGAATAGTTGCAGTAGACAGCCATCCAGCTCTGACGGGTTGCTGTCTCGGGGGATTGCACAGAAAAAGTCTTCTTCTTTGCAAAAATTCGGAGGCAAGAAAAATGGTCTATCCCCAAACATGGCCACTTGCATTGGTTGTCGCATGAACAAGCATCTTGCGTCTTGTAATTTGTATGGCGCTGGACGAGGGGGCCACCACTCGCATTTCAGGTGTACACAAGATTACGGGAATTTTACTTGGGATTCCGCGTAAAGTTTTAGAAAATTGGTTCAAAAACGTTAAAAAAAGACAGAATTTTATCAAGGATTACGTGATTACGGCATGGATTACCGGAGATTACCAGTCAATTTGTACACAGGATTCCCGAGGTGGTGGCCCCCTCGGCGCTGGATGGAGGTTGAACAGTTGAGGCGTTTCGCCTACGCGTGTAATCGGCACTCGGAAATTTATCATAAATTTTTCTGCCGTTGCCATCACACTAAATTACTGTGTAGGTTTTTGTGCATACGTAACGTACGAAATTCAACATGCACTAGTTGCGCACAAAATTGTGCGCACAAAATTGTGCGCATTAACGCACGATTTTCTGCATACGCGCGCACTAAATCGTGCATTGTCACGTACAAATTTGTGCGTTACAAAGTGCATGTTTAATTTCGTGCGCGGGCGCGCATAAAAACCTACATAGTAATTTAGTGTGATGCATGTCGCCCCTTTACATTGTAGTAGGCGGAAAGATTATTTCTCGGGATGAGGAGTTGTCCATTTGCTGTGCTTATTTTCTTGGAAACATCTTCTAGTGCTGCATTTAAGTGTATCATCTTGACTAAACGTGGCGACAAGTATCCTAACTCGCACCTCTCCGATGACTGGTCCAGCGTGTTCAATTGGAGGATCGTTTTCATTTTTATGTTGGTCTCGATCATTCGTTCCTCAAACCGCGTCCTTATTCCGTCTTGTGATGTCCCCCAGTTTTTCCTCTCGGAAAGCGCCCTATAGGCGGGCGCGAGCTGTCGCGGAAGGTTTAAAATTGAAGGTGCAACATCAGCATTATACTGGACGACCGCCTTACTCTGTTCTAGTTGTCTCGGGCCTGCCTTGAAGAGTTGCATCAATTTTGGAAAGTATTCAATTAATGTTGGCACGGCCACTGCTGCTAGGCTCAGGAAGCTTCGTTTTTCTCTTGGGTTCGGCGTGCTGCCCGTGAGTGCTTCTTGTGCAGGATTTCTTCCCTCCAGGGTCAGGGAGAGTGTGTCTGTTAACGCTGATAAGTGCGTTTCCCAGTCACACAGTTGTTCCTTGGCACACGGGCCCTCTCTTTGTCCCGCTTGGAGTGTTGGCACATTGAAGGAGAATGTTATCACGGCGTGGTCCTCGAACGGGATGTGGGGCAGTTTGGAGATGATTGCACCCGGTGACAGGACGAGTTCCAGTTCATTCTGCCTTAGTCTCGAAAAGTCTCGAGGCGCCGCCGTCACAGATGAGACTATTACGGAAAATAGCCATAGCACCAACACTGTTGGGACAGTTAGAACAATCAAGGTCAGGTGCTGCCTTACAAAAATAATTTTTCTACCTATCTATCCTATATGCTCTGTACCGGACGCGGTCTCAACGACTCGGCACGCCTGCACAAAGACTTGCTACGTACTAAAACTAAGAGATTCTTTTTGCCTATAATTTTACAACGATTTTTTTTCCCCAAACTAAGAGACTAAGTTTCCCTATCCTAATTGAGCATACTCCTAACTCCCTAACTCACCCCCTTTTTGTCTCTCTTCTTTTTTTTCCACTTCCTTAATTCCTACATTTGGCCTTAATCTTTATCTCTTTTTATTTATTATTTCCTCTCATCCCTCTCTTATCTCTTTAGTCCTCCTCTCGCTTATCTCTCATCTTCGTCTTGACTTGACGGTTCCCCTGCTGCTTGACGGCCCCCGTTCTCCGCGCAGCCTCTTCCTCTCGGCCTCGGCACGTACTGCGTGGTCAGCAGATTCCGCCTGCGTCCCACTGCCCTCGGCGCGGCTACAGTGCAGCGGCCTGCAGCCGTTCAGTCTCTCCTCCGCCGTTGGTCTCGTCACACACGCGCGTGTTTGTGGTGTTGTTGATTTATTCGGTGAAACTTAGACTTGCGCCAAAGATGATTGCCACGTGTGTTAATTGCGGTCTAGGTTGTGCTTTCTCGGGTGTGTGTATTATTTCTAGCCCAAGGAGCACAACCCGAACTACACTTGACCACGCTCTTCACTCTTCGATCTCGCTGAATTCTTGGCGGTCACCGAGAAGCGTCCCCTTGGAGGTGGTGGGGGCGGCGAACCGTTTTTGTGTGTTCGAACGAAATCTCACACTGGTCGCTGCTGCCTTCTCTATTCTTGGGGCGCAATCACTGCTCACTGGCCTCATTTTTTCGGATGTTCACTCAAAGGTACCAAAAGGGAATTTTTCTTATTTTCTTTCTTGAAGGGCGGTCACGCCACCTAAATTTTTCATACTCCCCTACCGACGCCATTTTCTCTCCTCCTACCACGCCATGGCCGTGGCTTCTTCTTAGATTAACTTAAAACTACTAAATTTTCAATCCTTTATCAGCTTTTCATTCTGCCTGCGCCGCACATCTACTCCGCCCTCTCCAAAAATTTCTCTGAAGTGGAAATGATAATGAAATAATTAACATTTCTGGCCCTTTGCCTGTGGTTTGGCCAAACCTGGCAAACCTGCTAAATTCTTCTCGGAAATCTTCTTTTCTTCACGACAATTTCGGGTCTCTCTCCACAAAAGGTTTTATTTGGGTAACATGAACTCGAACTGGTGTCTTCTTGCTTCCTTCTTCTGGACGAACGAGAAATGTGACGGGGCCTTCTTGCGCGATGATTGTCCCGATTCTAAACTTTGGTTGCAGTTTAGCTGGATAATCAAATTGTGTTTGTCTCTTTACCAAATAAAATATCTTCTGATTCTCTGTATACTTTTCTTCTTGCCTATTTCTATCATAAGTTTTCTTCTGACACTTCTGTAAATGCTCTTTCTTGTACAAAATCTCTTCTCTCATTTCTTTTCTTCTTTGTTCAAAATCATCTGTTGCTTCTTCTTCCTCTTCAACAGCCGGACTTCCTGGGATTTTTCTCTGGACCCCATATAGTAACTCAACTGGTGATTTACCGTGTTTAATGCACTCGCATTGATAGTGCTTAGCACATACGGTAACGCATCCTCCCACTTGTTCATTTCTTTCTCACAATAAATCCTAATGCTCTCATTAATCTTCTTTATGGCTGCTTCAGCCGCTCCATTGCAGAAATGGACATCTGGTGGGGCTACATGGAGCTCCCTTATTCCTAATTTATTTACAAAGCTCCGAAAGTCATCACTCGTGAAGTGTGACCCAGCGTCACAAATAAGTACCTCAGGCGTGACAATGTACGGTAGAATCTTTGTAAACGCTTTAATTGCATCCACTGTTCTACAACGTCTTGTAGGCACTGCATAAATGTGACTTGAAAAGAGGTCTACAACAACAAGGGCGTATTTGTTGCCTGAAGTTGACTTCACATATTCCACAAAATCACACGCCATCTTCTGGAATGGACGGAGTGATTGAACAGGTTGTAATAAACCTGCTTTCGTCAATTTAGGTTTAAATTTGGAGCATTTAATACACGAAGCAACATAGTTGCGTGTATCTTTCTCCATCGTTTCCCAGTGGTATGTGCCCTTGATTAGTGTTAGTGTCTTGTGTACACCATAGTGGTTCCCAAAAATCGAGTCATGGCAAATTTTCAGGACACTTTTTCTTAGGAAATCGGGTATGCATATTCGCAGTATCAATTTCCTTTCATCTGTTTTCCGCGATTTCCTTTCCCAGAATGCCCTACACAGCAGGCCGTCCCTCAGGGCATACCTGCTCTGTTCCTGTCCATCTTGAAGCGCTGTTATTACAGGCAGTAGGGCCTTGTCTGCTTTTTGCTCCTCTTCCAACCATTTGGACCATTCAGCTGGTGTGTCCTCTGGTAGTCCTGGGGGTTCAAATTCTTGTGCTTTCCTGGAGTCTTCAGCCTCTTGTCCCTTCCGCTGGCCTCGAGTTACGGCGTAAATGCCTCCTCTTGGCTTTTTTTCTTCCGCTTGTGGTATGTAGTAAGAATCCTTGGACGGTTCATAAATAAGGTTGAACTTGTCAACAAAGTCTTGGCCTAGGATGAAAGACTGTTCGATTTCGGCGATCAGAAATGGGTGCCAATAGACTTTGCCGTGAATTTCAATCTTGTCGTGGCCTATGCCGCATATTGGTATACATTTGTTTGCCAAGATTTCAATTGTCCCCCATAATATTGCTGTCCTCTTCGTCCAAATATTTGGTTGCATGATGGACCAGGGAGCCACCTTATCAATTATTCCTTCCCTTTCTACTCCGTCAATAATTAATTTGGCTGGAACTGTGTCTTTTAACTGTGATACCTTTAATGGACTACGCCAATTTATCTTTTTCATGGCAATGAGGTCTTCCGGGTGAAAGTCACATCCGCATACATTGATCACCCCCTGTGTTTCCTCTTCTGTGTTAGTTCTGCTATGATTGTTATTCTTCTTGTTTTCTTCTTTCTCTTCTCTTTGTCTTCTCTCTTCAAGATGTTTTGCTGTGACGGACTCGTCTTGTTTTGATCCCAATAACTCTATAGATTTCTGTTCCAGGCTTTTGAAAATTGTAGGATTTTTTGGTTCCTCATCTGGCAATTTCCAGGCATCGAATTCTTCATCAAGGGGGTCGTAGGATGGAATTGGATCCGGGGTTCGGCTATGGAAGTCTGGACATACCTGCTCTCTCCCAGGCTTGTACTTGATCTTATATTTGCCATGGAATTGAGATAAGTACAGCATTACTCTAGCTTGACGCGAGGAAGGGTGAGGTAAGGCGTGCAGGTGTTGCAAACCATTACAATCAGAGTGAATTTCTAATGACTTTACGGCGTGTAATTCCATTCTAAATTTTTGCAGGGTACAATACAATGCAAGGAGTTCTGCATCATGGGCCGACGCCTTCCTTTGTGACTTCGGAAACTGCTTGCTGTGGATCGCCACCGGGCGGAATTTTCTCGTTTTTGGACATTTTTGGAGCAGTACTGCGCCGCAACCATAGACTGGGGAACCATCTACCGTGACAATCGTTTCCCTATCAGGGTCGAAATGCAGTAGCGCTACGTTGTGGAGCAACATTTTGTGAAGCGTCTTGACAGCATTTTCTTGGTCCGGACCCCACACAAATTTTGCTGAAGGGTCTGCAGCATCCAGCACAGGTTTGCTTATCTTGTGGAAATCTTTGACAAAAGTACGGTAGTGGCTAAAGTAGCAGAAAATTGATCTTGCCTGTGCCCTGGTTTTGGCAGTTAACAGCTTCTCCAGTTCACGAAATTTTCTTGGATCAGGATAGTACTCTTCTCCACTTGTGACATGTCCTAGAAAGGATATTTTTGGGTATGCAAACTTACATTTTTTCCTATTGATGCCAAAGTTTGCTTCTCTAAATTTGCCTAATACTCTCTCCAGACTATCTATGTGATTCTTGATGCCTCCTTCAGAGTAGACAATCGTGTCATCCACATAATTTATTGCACATTGGAAAAGGGTGTCTTTTAATGCTAAGGTCAGTGCAAAGCATAAAAATTGGCTGCTTATGGACAGACCCTGAGGCAATGATCTGTACCCAAAAAGTTGTCCTTTATGTTGAATCGTTAGAATGTGTCTGTCTTTCTCAGCTATCTCGAGTTGATGGAAAGAAGAGGAAAGATCCAAGGTGCTAAAGTGGTCCTTTCCTTTCAGTTGAGCCAAAATGTGTGGAATCTTGGGTGGGGCATAATTAATATTTGCAAAGCATTCATTCAATTTCTTTGCTGATAAAACCAACCGATACTGCATTACTCCATTGTTGTCCGTTCCCTTCTCTACCAGGCAGAATGGAATCCTGTAGTTGGAGTGTGGAGCTGGTTCAAGGACTCTCTCTTCGAGCATCTTCCTGATAACTTCAGACGCTGCCTTATCCTGGACTGGGCTCAGGAAGTAATTATGCTGATAAATTACTTTTCCACTGTCTTTCAGGGGAAGATGAACCCTCATTATTGTTGTGGTCCGGAGAGGTTCATTTTCTCTCATGAAAACATCTTTATTCTTCCTGAGTATTTCTCTAACTGCTTCTCTTTCCTCTTCTGGTAATTCTGGATTAATATCAAATTCTTCCTCTGCAGGCCCCTCATGGATGGCGTATACGGCCTCTCCCACGTTTGGACTGGATCGCCTCCCCAGGATTTTCAGCAGTTCGTCCTGACATTCCACTTTCGGGGCCCTCACCTGGAGATCGGTCCGGAGGAATCCAAACCTCAAATCCGGCAGAACTACAACTGCTTCGTCCGAGACGTTCGTCACCCAGATGCAGCTGTCGTCAGGATCTACAAGCATGTCCCAGCTCGCCAGGACTCCATACAAAACTTCTCTTGGTTCAAAGTAGCTTCTTGTTCTCGGTGGCTTCGGGTTAAATTTCACCTTAATCTTCTTATCTTCTCCTGGTGCTACAATAACTTTCTTCTTGGCCACCACCTGGATTGGGCAGTCATGAAAGTCACTCTCGTCTTGAATGCAGGCACAAGTGTTACCCACTTTACTTGTCTTTTCCACCCTGCTCATAACAACCACTCCTTCTTGTGAGGCACGGTGGAGGGAGATACGGTGGCGGCACGGGGCCCGCTCCGCCTGTACTCGCGCTGAAGCTCGTTTTGGGGCGAGATAGGGTTTTTCAACCGCCCACGAGATGGCGCGCGCGACGCTAGACGGCTGGCTCGAGCACCCGTTCGGCCTACCTGCGGTCCGGGCCGTGCACCCTTCCCTCCGCTGGACAGGGGTCAGCTTGGCCCAGAGGTGCCAGCGCCGTGAGACGCGCGGGCCGAACGGTGATCGGCTGGACTCGGACACCCGCTCGGCAGGACCCGACTCGTCAAACGTCGCCAGTCGTGGCGCGGCGGAGCGGTGGGGATTACCCAGACACTGTCCGGGCTAAGCTGAGCCCTGATCCGCAGCGAGAAGGGTGCGCGGCCCGGACCGCAGGTAGGCCGAACGGGTGCTCGAGCCAGCCGTCTAGCGTCGCGCGCGCCATCTCGTGAGCGGTTGAAAAACCCTATCTCGCCCCCAGAACAGGCTTCACGCTGGGCAGCGCCGTGCCGCCACCGTATCTCCCTCCACCGTGTTGTGAGGGTACAGTGAACTGGTTTCTATAAAAACAGACATTTGACTTAAATTTATCATGAAAGTCATTCCCCAGTAGGACTCTTAGTGCAGGGGCCTTCTGGTTATGGACTATCATGTCATGTTCAAATTTTTGGCCTTCTGCTTCACAAATTATTTTGCACTCTCCCAAAAGTTTCAATTCATCATCACTTGCTGACCATAGGCCGCACCTGCTAGGTACCAGGGCCAAGCCTTGGACCAATTCTACTGATATCAGAGATTTGCTAGCAGCAGTATCGACGGTGACCTTCTGTTCTTTTCCATTAATTACAAGGTAGGTTTACGCCAGACCGTGTCTTCACTGTGATTCCAAAGGCGGAGAAGTCCGCCTTTCCTGATGCGGAGTTAATTTTGATACTTTTTCTCTGCATTTGGTCATGCGGAGTACATAATCCGCACAAGACTCATGCGGAGTATGTAAAGCAAAAGAGTTCTCCAATCTCTCCGCATTAGAGATGCGGAGAGATCTCTCTGCATTAGAAATGCGGAGTGCAGCTTGGAATAAATGAAAGTAATCAAAACTGCACGACAAATGCATATCCTTTCAGATTTCTCAAACTAATTTGTTTAAAAGCATATCAGGAGGTTGTTCTGAACTGAGACCATTCTTCAATGTATGGTGAATAAAAAAGGTATACAGTAACTCACATGAATCCAAAGCACTCAGGCAATAGTCCTGAAGGATGGTAAATTCTTTCCATGACTTTGATGCAGTTGTCGTGGATGAGTGATGTTGCATTGCACAAGAATTGCAATGTGCAGTAGCACTAAACACTGGCCCTATCACTCTTACATCCCTTATTTGTATCATTTCAAAGTTCTATAAACAAACACCACATAGCCTGATAATGTTGCTACGTAGGTTATGATCACTTCACAAACATTAGTTTGATTAAAAAGGAAGCATTGGTAGGTTATGATACAGTCGTCAGAAAAGGGCCCAGCAGTTCTTAAACGTGTGGCGCTTCGTTTACACAACGTCAACGTTAGCACCATAGTCAATTCACAATCTTTCGATGCTTTCGATGTACACTTTCGAAACACCCAGAAGGGGGTGCGCCAAACCGCGCTTTGGGAGGTTTGGGGAGTAGTATGAGGTTTGTGAAGTCCAAGCGGTTAACATGACCACAAAGCACGATTAAACAATTTCATTCACTCATACAAGGAAATTCTATCACCAAAGAATACAGCTCACTAAGTGAAGAACAGACTGTAAACAAACATTGGCCGGCGTACAATCAGTAGTTTGGGACCGACTGCAGAGATGAGATAAGTGGAGAGCGCGCCACAGTCGACAAATTTTTTTTCATGTTTCCGCACTTTCTTGTGCAAACGACGAATTTTAACGATCAAGCCTAGCAAAGTAAACTAAAAATTGATTTATAAATTAAAAAATCAACTCTTTTTTGTATTTTCATCTTTCAATCAATATATTTGATTTTGAACTTGTATAAATGTTGGGTTGTAAGGTTGGTCACCTCACTGACCAAATGACAAACGGATGCGCGCGATCCATTTGACCAAGCAACCGTTGCTTCACTGTGCTCTGTGTCGACCGAACGGTATTTCAGCTGGCTTTGGAAGTAATTTGCAAGTTGATCTCATCTGGTGTTATAGTAGAGAAACATTAGAATGGTAAATTCATCAATGTATTAATGAAAACCCATATTTTGAGGACACTGAGCACAGTGGGCCAGAAGACCGGCGCAGGCGGCCAAAACTCTAGACGCGTTTTGAGCTCCAGAGTCGCTGAACTAAACGTGTGACCCCACCAATGGATTGCTCTTCGAACGAGGAATCCCTTGGTAGGGTCACATGTTCGGTTCGAGTCCCATTTAGAGACTCTGGAGATCAAAACGCGTCTAGAGTTTTGACCGCCTGCGCCGGTTCCCTGGCCCACTGTGTGATGTCAACGATTGATTTGAGGGTACATCATTGTAAACAATCACTTTTAAATCTTTATTAGGGTGCTATACTAAAGGACTTCAGAGTCCTGGTGAGATCATGTCGTGACAGTGACATGTTTTCCGATGAAGAGATAGAAAAGCTGTGGGAGCACTTTACCTCTCCAGGAATGGGGATAAAAGCAATAAGGCATCTACATTATTTGGCTTTTGAAGATTTTCCAGAAGGTTTTACTGTACTTCAAAAACGAATTTTACAAAAATGCTTTTCTTCTCTTGGTAAGATTATTATTCTACTTCATATCCTAATTTAACTTCAATTTATTGAACAACAACTTAAGTACAATCTAAATGTAGGTGAGAATGTGGATCATGAGGAAGTTCCACTTCCCTCATGGCAAGATGAGGATATATATCCAGGTAAAGTCACCCGGTATTTCATCAATTAATTTTGTGATTTAATTTAAATATATCTTTGTTCGTAAACTGATTACATATTCCTTGCTTTCAGAGTCTTTTGTAGTTAACACTTGTAGAAATTTATTTTCTATTAATAATTTAACAACTGAGTTACCAGAACACTCTACCCACTTTCCTTCAGGCTCTCTACCTTATTCATCACCAGAATCATGCTGCAACACTGACAAGTGGTAACTAGGACACTATAAAAGCTATACTAAAAACATTATATCTTTACTTATTCTAAATTTACTTAAATTTTTAGGGAACGCAAATCAAAAGAACTTGCTGGTGCTCTACCAGAAGTTTTCTCTGTTAATGAGTGAGTAGCTAATACATCAATGCTAGTACAAATAATTGATTCTCATTCTCATCTGATCCTCAATTTTCATACCATTTTAGGGAACACCAATCACGAGATCTGGCTGATGCTGATGCGCTACCAGAACATTCCTCAGATATTAAGTGAGTGGCCTTAGTAACGCTGAACAGTAATACTGTAAAGATCAATTCCGCAAAGAAACTAATTGGCATTTTTCTTTCTTCTTGTACATCACAGAATAAATTATGACTATGTTGAACGGTATGAGGTAATGAGGATGCAGGATGGAACAAAAGTTCAGGTCCTGCAGATGCGTTCTGATGGCCACTGCTTGTTTGCTTCTGTTACTCATCAAGTAGGAAGCTTCAGGCCATACAGTAATGAGCACTGCTTGGAGATAACAAGTGCCAGGGAGGCAACAGTCAACTATCTCTTGGAAAACTGGGAAAAAGATCGCAACCTACAGTATAATATTCTAGACTCCATTCAGCAGTCCAAGCTCGATACATACAATCAAGCAGATGAAACAAGCAAAGTAACGGCATACATTGCAAATTTGAGTGAGGGCAGGGAGTGGGGAGGAGTGGAGTCCCTTAGAGCACTGGCAGAGAACTACAATGTAAGGATTAAGGTGTATGTGGAGGACTCTACTGCTTTCACCACTACACCAGATGGACCTGATGTTTTCTCCACCAATGACAGTCCACCACCGGAAATTAAAGTAGCTTTCCGGAAAGCAGTAGGTGAAAATCATCACAACCACTATGATAGTGTTCTTCGCTGCCTAACAGGGAATACAGAATCAGAAACAAGGTAACTTTTGCTGGATTAGATTCATTTTTAAGTATCGAATAAGTTTACTTACAAAATTGTTTTTCTTCTCTGTTTTGGTAGTGACCAAAGAGATTCTGACCTTATTGAATTCACAGTCAAGAAATTTTTCCGAGACAGCGAATGGAAAGATTACTCTGAAACAGAAAAGGAAAGGTTTGAAAATATTTATAAGACATATACAGAGATGATGAAAAGAAGTAAGTCATTTTTCAAGCTTTACAAAGCAAACTTAAAATCCCTTAATAATTTCTTGAGTTTTAAAAATGTTTGTTTTCCAGATTTTTGTCTTAAAGAGCCTTACTTTGTGACTGAGTACAATAAGAGAGAAGCGGCAAAGAGAAAGAAGGAAGAGAAGAAGAAAGCAGGGCAACCAATTAAAGGCACAGAGCAGAAACAAGCAACACGCAGAAGTGCAAGGACCAAAAATAAAAATAATGTTTCCTGTAAGTCTATCTCCATTTATAGTCCATTTTGGGTACTGCTTCTCTATTCTACTTCTAGTGTATTAATTTTTTTCTTGAAAACAGATCAAGAAGCAAGGTTGGAAAGCCCAACCTGCACACCCTCTCTTGTGTCAGTAGACAGGAAAAGAAAAGCAGATCAAGGAGCAAATGTGCAAAGCCCCACAATCTGCACATCCCCTCCTGTGTCAGTAAACAAGGAGAGAGATGCACAAGTCAAAACCATGAGACCTCCTACTCCTCTTGCTTCAGAAAATAATAATAGAGGCTTAGACAGGCCTGGCTATGCACACCTCAAGGTATAATGAAAATTGCAATTTGTGTCATTACAACAATAGTCCCCATAAAAAATTATGTTTGGTTTTCAGAAGCCAAGACTATGTGGGAAGAAGTTGATATACCCCACTCAGCTCCCTGACTTTGGAGACGCATCCAAATATGAGCTCCAGCAGCCCCACCATCTAAGGAAAATGGGTCCCATACTAAGCGTGTGCAAATTATTCCTTCGTCGTCACATCAGAGGGGAGTACCTAAGCAAGGACGAATATGATGCATTTTCCAGAACCATGGTGGAAAAGTACCCACTCCTGTCCACTCAAGTTGGTGAACAAGCCTGGGTAAGATCTATTTACATATTGAATAAGGCTCTTGTTCAAACTAAACAAAAAACATTCATCATTGGCTAAAAAACTTTCACTGCATTTCTAGTATACCTTCAAAAAATCACTTGGTGCCTCGTTCAGGGATGAGCGCAAAAAAGGACCTAAAAAGAGCACCAAAAAGAAGCAGATTCCAGCAAAGGTCGTTAAATGCCATGACACAATTGCATGCAGGTTGCAGGTTGTGTAGGCTAAACATGTCTTAGATCTAAAAAGGGAAATGAACTTACTGATTATCATGATCACATTGTTTTGCACACAGTGACCTGTCCAAAATGAAGGAGCTCAGTGGTGCTAGAGAGAAGAAGGTAATTGCTAAGCTCTTGATCGAGACAAAAGAATTCCGAAGAGGGAGGTACTCCAGCATATCGAACTCCCAGATGACCACAGAGTACCCTCATCTGAAAATCCCTGAAATGGTACATTGTATTATAATTGTTATTTTGATTCCAGTTTACAAAGCCTAACAAAAACTTATTTTGAATAAAATATTTGATTTTACTTACAGATGTTGCTGGATTACCTAACTTCAACGAATTTTGTTTTAGAGGAGTTAGAGACTAACATCTCTTCAGCAATTCAAAACATCGGAAAATACTATGGAATAGATGTGTCAACAAACGATGGGAAGATGATGGCCATCCAGGAAATGCACAACTATTTCTTGGGGATGGCTGTGAAGAAAGGGGCAAAACCTGTATTGTCTATAGTGGATGTAAGTAATTAAAGTTAAAAGTGAATCAACATGAACACTGCTTCCTTAAACAAAAGATTGAGAAAATAATGTGTCAACAGTTTGTAAGTGAATATGCTCTTACCTTTTTCAGAAACAGTCTGCCATGGAAGCCATGATGAGCTCAGCAATGCAATCCCCATTCCTAGTTGTATACATGAAAGATAATCCTTTTGTAGATGATGTAAAAGAGCTCATGGCAGCTGCTATTGGGATGAAGGGCAAATTGCTCATAGCTTTGAATGGTAAACCAACCACTGAAAGATGTGTGCTGCTTTTGCTAAGTGTATACCATGTTTACGATTTGGAGTACCCGTTCACCTACATGGAATTCCTTAGGGCGTTAGAACGGTATGTAACTGGGAATGTTGTCAAATCTAAATACGGAAACACACGGAAGAAATTCGACAGGTTTGACTCAATGATCAAACATAAACAAGGTAATAATAAGAGTACCAAGAAACGGAAATGAAAATATGAAGAAATAACTCACAGCACTTCTCGATGCTTGATGGTCGACAAGGTACCAGATTCTGGAAAGAAATAAATAAATAGATAGATTGATAGATAGATATACTTTACTATTATTACATCTTGTCAAAAGCAAAATATCTTACCTTACTTTGTTGAATTCTTCATTTAGGTACTCAAGTTGAAATAAAACTGCTGCTGGTAATTATTTGCCAACTTTTCTTTCTTGGCATGAATCAGGAGAAAAAAAAACCAAATAACTTGCATTGCTTCTTCATGACCACAGAACTAAACTGTAATACTTGACTTGGTATTAGACTCTGTTAAGAAAAATTAAGTTGGCAAATAAATTTACTACTTCAGCTGTGTTAGAAACAAAATAAATTAATTTTACTTACTTTTCTTATTAACTAATTTTAATGTTCGAGATGATGCGGCAGATTGTGATTATTTTCGAGCTCTCTTGTGGGATTTGGAAGAAGTGGAAGAATCCTGAGAAAATATAAGTTAACTTTAACACACACTGTTCACTGTGTATCTAAAAAAAATTCTGATATATTATTTACTTACTTGTAAATTCCAATTTGTTAGTGCAGAATGGCTAACTTTAGAATTGTTCATAAGTGGTATGTAGCAGCGATCTTGAAGTTGAATCCCAAGAAGAGGCTGAATAAACTGAGTCTCCCTTATGCACATTGCAGTTGTCAAAGATTTTCCACGGACACATTTCACTTCATATGCATTAAGCCTCACATCAAAACCAACTGTTTCCAAACAATGGCACAGCAAAATGGGAGTTTCTTCATAAAGAAATACCTTGAAGATTGTTCCAAACTTTGGGAGGTGAGGAGTATTCATAGCTATCAGTACAATAGAGTTTACTCTAAATTCCAATCCATGGTATCGGAGATTTTCAACAGGAGTAAGTTCATGATCATCGTGTAACTGAGGCAGGGCTGTTTTGAGATGGCTTTTCCATTCCAAACATTTAAGCGGAATAGCAGGTTCCATTTTACCAGAATGTCCACGATATAGATATTGTCCTGGTGGGCAGGTTTCAACTTCATGCAATACTCTATCCAACACTCTTTCAACGAGTGAAACAGGAACATTTACTGAATTGTGCATCATCTTGTACAACCTTTTAAGGATAGCATGAAAGCCCTCAAATCGCATGCACCACTGTAGAGTTAAAACTCCGAACATTAATAACTGGGTTGGCAGGTGTACCAAAAAATGCATTTTTAAAGTCAAAATATCACCATACAGGATACGAAATTGGCGCAGATATTCCTGTATTAGAATCCTTAGTGTGACCACATCTTCATCATCAGCAACGTGGGCCAAGCAAATATTTAAAATCATCAGAAGTCTGATATAATTCTTCAGTTCTGCAGAATCACATCTTCCATACAACATGAATGGAACAATATGAGCAAGAAGAAACATTTGCGAGGCAGTTTGTCTCAAGTTCTTATTAAGATGCTCTGCTTTTATTTTACCGGGCTTGTCCTTCTTCAGAGGTCCATAATCAAAGGAAGAGATGAAATGATTAATTTCTTTCAAAGTTATTTGATGTTTGGAGATTGCACTTTTAAGCAACAAACGCACATTCATTTCCAGTACGCCAGATTCTGCAAATATATGCATTATGTCTAATGGGAAACACTTAGTTACATCAAAGTGATTCACATCAAGAAAACAGCTCCTGCCGTTCACACCAAATTGTACCGATGGGTCCTGAGCTGAAGTACTTTTATCTATGATTTCTTCCTCAAAATCAACATCTTCATCCATGGCATTGCTGCTATTCCCAGAAGCCTCAGAAAACTGGGATGCAAGGGCTTCCAAATGTGATTCATGGAGCTCTGCATTTCTGAGAAGTGATCCATCTTCAGTAAAATTATTAAAAATAGTGTCTTTAGTAACTAAGCACAGTCTGCACGGACAGAAGGCTGCTGGACTTTCCTTCATTCCAGCAAAGTTTGCACTTGCTGGGGTGTCCCCACAAACAAACAACAAACATCCACGAAACTTTGTGGGTTGTCCTTTAATATTAAACATCACCCCTGTGCTGGATAGCTTATTTACACCTTCTATAAAATCCTTCAGTGCTAGACCATTTCCCAGGTCCATTTTTCTCTTGTCTAGGATAGAAAGTATGTTGATACATTTCAGGCTGGAGTGCAACCATGGGTAAATGTTTCCAATAGTCCAGGTAAAGGATCTTAACATATGGTTTGAACTCTTGGAAGAAAGGCCATCTCCTGGCTGCAGATCATCACCATATCCTATAATAACTATGGCATTAGGATCTTCAATAAGAACAGGATGTGACTGCCACATAAATCCATCAGACAAATGTCTGATCTTGCCGTCTGTAGATTTTAATGGATTTCGAATACAGTGAAGAATGTCGTCGCACTGAAGAAGTACCTCCAAATATTCCAGGAATGGCGATGCACAACCTTGAACATCAGGAACTTCTTTGAAGCCACCTTTGCTTGAGACTTTTATTGTAGTCTTAGTCGAGTGAATGGGTTTTGGCTCTAGAGTAGTCAGATGATATTTTATGAAGGATTTTTGATTTTTTCTTGTCTTGATGCCCTCAAATATGGACTGCCCCTCCATATTTGCAAACACAGCCTTCACATCACTGACTGTTAAAACACTCTCATGCTGACGGGACAATAGTTGAGCCTGGGAGAAAAAAAGCAGTTACAGAGACAAAGTTTCAATGACACATAAAGAAATAAATTAAATACACACAAGAGAAAGAAGACATACCTCCAAAACTTTATTGTATTGCCAAAGCAAATCATCCATCCCTTTCACAATCTGATCAACATTTGTTTGTGCTACAAACTTTGATTTGATATTTGAGAGGAAATCAAAAGCTTTTTGTTGTAAAATTTCTTCAGGCAGAGGAGTGTCATCTGTAAACAGTTCAAATTTAATTAATTAATAGTCATAGTGGGCTTCTCAAAATGAATCAATGGTCATACCCTTCCAAGTACTTCCGGAACACATAATAAATGAGTTAAATAAAAAGTTGCTTCATCACAATGAAGTCACAAAAATGAAATAAAAATAATATTTCGTAAACAGTTATTTAAGGGAAAAGAGATGGAGGTGTTACAAAGCTGATGATGCTTTACAAGTTCAGGCAAGAATACGAAAGGTGCATACTCTGCGATTTGTTTAAAATTACATCTAGCAAACAATGACTAAGAGCATACCCGAGGGATCCACTGTGGAGAAATAAAACGCTACATCGTCATCTTGGAAATCATGTTCATCAGCATCAGAGTCCGAATCCGGAACACATTGGGGAGGCAGAATAAACAATAAGCAAAGGAGTAGGCAAAATAATTTATAATCAAACAACTCGATAATTCTGAGAGTAAGTAGTGATCACTAAAGCACATTCAATAACAGTACAATGATGCAAGAAAGGAGTTTTCCATGATCAGTCTAGACCTCAGAGTCTGAAGGTAACACGTTATTGATGTTGACTCCACTATGAATTACAACTTCCATACAATGAAATTTGACAACTCAGTGAGAGCACACAATCATTTTTTTGTCTGTCTTTTTTTCACCATGATTGTAAGCTTTTATCCAAATAAAATCCTTAAAACTATATATTGTACCTGTTGATTCCGATCGTTGTTCATCTCGTTCATCCATGATGATGTTAAAAAAGCAAGAAAGGATATCCGAATGCCTCAATTCAATCAATACTGAAGCGACTGAAGCCTAAATTTAACCTCACCACAGCATCAACAATAACAACAACAGCAGTAATACCAACTGACTTGTCTCCAGCTCTAGAGCCTTCTAGAGCTTCACACCTCCGATTCGCACTTGAAGCCGCAAAGCCGAACCGTAACTGGATCAGTATAGGCGCCAATATTCAAGTAATTCAAAACCTGCCCGCTGATCTAAGTAGTAGTTCGAGTTTTCTTTGACCATAAGTCAGAAGATAAAGTCGAAAAATAAAAATCATAAGCACTCAGTTCCTAACGCGGAAGCTGGTCACAGTAATTTGTCCCAAAGCTCAGCGAAGCAGGAGTGTATCGGCGTTATGTTGGTACTTCCGGCGGCGCAGCAGGCTTTTGTTTAGTCTAGCAGACGCCTATTTTTCACAATTTTGTTTATTCTTAGGAGAGTGCGTTTTGTGCTTTGCCATTTATTTTGGCTCCTAAGAACGTAAAAAAGTGCTTTGGAAGTATTCTCATCAAATCAAGAAAGGAAAAGACTAGAATTATTTGGTGGGAATGTGGTATTGCACAGTGTTTGTAATGACATGAGCGTGTGTCGAAGCATTGGAACTATTACAAGTCATCTCTAACCCCATCCTGGAGCTCAACAGCAGTGTGAAGTGTGCACAGCTTCTATCCATAATAATGACTAATTCAGTGTCAGATTCAAATGGTTTAACCTGTTCAAGAGGCAGGACTGTCTCTTTCTCGACATTTATTATGGACTATTTCAAAACAATCAATGCACCTACTTGATCTTTTCCAACTATGAATATTCTCAGCTTCTTGATAGTGTAGACGGGGCCGCAAAAAGTATGTGCAGTAAATTTATTAACACATTAACAGAAAGCAGTAATTGCCACGGTCATTTCTATTCAAACAGTTATCTGCTTTGACAACCTCAATAAATAATGTGTTCGGTCAAAAGTAAAGAGTGTCCACAGCAGGACATAGAGGTGCTTGACTCCGCTTTTCAAATGCGGTCCAACTTGGTCTCCGCACTTGATGAGGCAGTGAATCTTGTCTCCGCATGACTTCTGCGGAGTAATCCTAGCAACATTTCCTCTCTGCCTTTCCTGATGCGGAGATCAAGTCACTCCGCATTTGAAGTGCAGAGTTGTCCGCTTTTGGAATCACAGTGTTGTCGTAACAGGCTTCGCGATGCTGCGCCAGTTACGACAATCCACGCCTGGCGTTACACCTACCTTGGCCTGCGGCGCTTCCCGCTTTCACGACATAATGTCCACGGCCGAGGAAGACCATGCGACAAAATGTCCATGCAACAAATATGTCCACATGCAAAAAATGTCCCTTGCAGGAAATGTCCAAATAAATTTCGTCCAAGGTCAAAAAAGTCCAGGTTTATTAACGTCCACGAAATTCCACGAATGTCCTTGACCGCTGCAGTGTCACACTCCTTGCCGCAAGAACCGCTGCCGCTGCCGCTGCCTGGCTGCCACAGCTACACTCCCTGGAACTGGAACAGCTGGAACCGCGCTCGATCGCTGCAACATTAACATATTAATTTATTTCTTCTTGAACGTGGCCCTGTACATTTCCCTTATGTATCTTACCAGCATGTGGCTTCAGAGGTCGCTGTCATCGCTGTCCACTGCCACAGCATCAGGGGCCTCTGGAGCTGCTCCGCTCTTCAGGTGGTAGCCGATGGCGCGCAGGTAGCCCGCTACGTTCCCCTCCTCCTTGAAGGTGGCGTAGTTGTCCACGATGGCCTCCACCTGGCGTTGGTTAGTGCGGTACTTTTTGTTCACCGGCTCTCTGATTTGCGTGTGACCTCCACGCACTTGCGTGATCTGAGTAAAGATCGCATTCTCTTCTTTCCGCAGATTTTCCAGGAACCGCCAGATGGAGGGATGGCGCACTACCATGAAGAGCTGCAGGTGGTTATGCCAGCCTTCGACCGAATTGTTGGTTCTCTGCTCACCTCCAAGAGTCGCCTCGTATGTGTTCCACACCTCAGGCAGGAAGCGCGGAGCGATGAGACGTCGCCTTCTCTGTGCGCCCTTCACGTAGTTGGTCTCAAGGTTTGTCACAATGTCATCCAGCCTTGGGTCCATTTCTTCAGTGACTTCCTCGAACACCTCCACGAGGTCGTCTAGCGGGACGAACGGCAGCGCCATGAGGGTGACAACATCCCGACGCACGGGGCTGTCGACTGTCTCATACTCGGCCTTGAGCCCAGCCTCTACCACGCGCCTCCATATCGCCTGGTCGAAATGGAACAGGCATCCTCGCACAGTTGCTTGAGGGAAGACTCTCCTCACCGCGTTCATGTTCGCCAACTCGAAGTCCATCATGAAGGTCAGGTTTTCCCGATCAAGCCGCAATCTTAGCTGGGCGCATCTCTCTTTGACTTTCTCGTACACAACGTGGTATGTGTCCTCGGTGAGGCGCATTGTTAGGGCGAAAACGAGGGGGAACACGAAGCTCATGTACTTGCCATGGATGCTGAAGAGCTGGGCGAATGCCCCCGGCACCGTCTTGAACGTCCCATCCGAGAAGACGATGTCACACATGGCCAGCACGCGTAGACTCTCGTCGGTGGTGAAAATGAGCAGGCGGTCAGCGTCCTCTTGCCCGGAGTCGAACAGGAGGAAAGACTCACCACGTAGCGTCGTGTCGTAAGGTGCGGTAATTACCAGGTCCCGGATGGTTTTGGGGTTGGGTGGCCTCCTGGATGCCTGGGTTCTGTTCACCGTCCTCTTCAGGGCTCTCCTTTCCGGCAGCTTTTGGGCCACCTCTTCCGGGGGTACTCCAACCACTGCAGTGAGGAGGTTTGACGGCCTCTCATTTGGCTCTTCCCGCGCCCTCCTCTTGACTTTTTCGGTCAAACTTCTTACTTGCACGTCAGCAGGGTCCGCGGCATGGAGGTGTTTCCCAGAGCCGTCACGGAGAATTTCGATGGCGTCCAAATTGTTGTTGGTTGTGATACTTGCATTGCAAATTTTTCTTTGGCAGCATCTCCAATATCTTCGCGACTTGTCCTTGTTGAAATCGTGGTGGTGGTAAATAAAGTTTTTGAATATAAGCAGCGGCTTTCCCTTTTGTGACTGAATAGTGCGAGGAATTTGGGGGTCCATGGCCAAAAATTTTAAGAATCTAAATTGTCATTTGGGTTTCCAAGACGAGTGCCCGGTGCCGTAAACAATGCCACCCCTCGGACACGGGGAGTATTGACAGTGCAAAGTGTTGGACACTGCAACAAGGTGTATTCACAGCAGAGTAGTGCACAGTTATACTGACAGCTTCATGGACATTATCGAGCCTGGACAAAACCGTACATGGACTAAGTTGATAAAGGACCATTCTGTCGTGGACCTTATACCCTGGACATGTAAACTATGGACTAAATATCATGGACAATCTATCGCACGGACCATTTCCCCGTGGACATTATGTCTGGTAATCGCGCTTCCCTGCTTGCCTTCGGCAAGCAGTCTCAAGGATTTTTGAGGCATTGAGTAATGCACCACGTGAAATCTGCAATAAAATTTTTTAGTCGGTCGATCCCCTTTTTTCAAGTTCCTGATTCGGCAATCTGATGAAGTCGGGCTCCTAGACCCCCCTTCCGACCCCTCTTTGAAAAGGTCTTGCTAAGACCTGTCGAAATCCGCAATAAAATTTTTTAGTCGGTCGATCCCCGTTTTTCAAGATCCTGATTCGGCCAACTAATGAAGTCGGGCTCCGAGACCCCCCTTCCGACCCCTCTTTGAAAAGGTCTTGCCGAGACCTATCGAAATCTGCAATAAAAATTTTTAGTCGGTCGACCCCCTTTTTTCAAGATGAAGGGTCGAAGTTGATTATGTTAGTAAATTTGGGCCGAGGTAGCCAATTCGCAGTTAAAAGTTTGGTCAGGGGTCGAAATTGATTTCATTTTCGTCATCAGGAACTTTAAAAACATAAGAAACCATGTAAAAATGTCTCTAAAATATAAAGTCACTAAAAAGTTGTACTTTTTCTGCCGTTTTTTTAGTGTTTTTTTCGTTAGTACGACTGAATGGAATGAGATAGAAAGCTGAATTTTTGCGTGTGGCGAGCCAAGGATATACCTAACAACCCTGCAAAATCTCGTCCCGATCGGCTGAGCCGTTTGGGAGGAGTAGTGCGGACACGCAAACAGACAGACAGACAGACAAAACTTTTCAACCCCACTGGAGTAACTGGCTTCGCTAATCGCTCAGCCAATCATGTTGACCGAAAAAAGATTTGAGGTATTTGCCTTTGCCACAGAGTAGATATGCTGCACAATGCCATCTCGTTCAACATTCTTAGCCCTGTCTCCTCTTCTGTCCGCGTCCCCTCTCAGTGTCTGCTTGTCTTCTTGAGGTTTTTTCTCTTCTTGGGGATTCTTTTTTGTTTCTTGCTGTCTTCTGGGGGTTTTCCATTCTATTATCTTCTTATCTTCTTCCTCTTCTAAATTAAGTTTTGAAAATCTTCAGAAAGGGATAGGAAGAAATCACACAGGATTGAGAACAAAAGCCCATAAATTTAATAAAAAAACAAAAAAAAGCGATGATCAACAATAAAAAAAGATGATTACAATCGATTGGTGGGCAAAGAAATAAAATCACAGATTGATTAGTTCACACACTCACTCGACAAAAAAAGAAAAACAACCCATACAAAAAATTTTACACACACGAAACAAAATTTTTAGAAAAACAGTCACACACACAAACATACTTCCCCATCATTCACTCACACACACAGACACACACTCCCACCACACAAAAAAGGAACAAAACAAAAAACTTTAAGACAATACACTCACACAGCCACAACAACACAAACACAACCACACAAAAATCACAGTTGATAATCACAGAATCAAAAAATTAAAACAAACGGTCAGCAACAGGGTGGACGTTTATATGGTCCCCTGTGGCGCACTCCTGGAGGTGGGCGCAGCGTCTCATTCCTGTGACTATGTTTGAGCGACCGTTTCCCCAGTCTAGAGTGGACTGGCTGAAAGAGAACACATAATATGATTCGACAGGGACCAGGGGAAAAAGATAAGCAGAATAAAAAACATGTGAAATGATATGATACTTACACCCCGTTGCTTTGGGGGTGACGCCCAGGGTGCCTTGCTCAGGTCTGGCATTGATGGGGGAGTGGGCAGCAAACCCTTCTTATAATGGGGTGGCGAGGCCACCATCGAAGGGGGGGTCGGTAACAACCCCTTCTTGGTGTGGGGCGGTGAGCCCCCTAGCTCCATGAGACCCAGCGGGTCCTGGCTGGGCGGGGGGACCTCATACCTCGGTGGTGAGGACATGGTGTTTTCAGAGGGAGGTGGTACAAACTCCTGTGAACAATTGGATAGAGAGATTTGAGGGTTAACAAGTTAAAAGCAACAAGGGACAAAGAGCTTAGATATATGATATTTGTATGACAAAAATAACAATTTACTTACCTCACAATTGGGAGGTATGGGAGAGGGGGTGCACTCCCCCTCTTCCCTATCCAGCGCTGGTCCAGTTGGGTGGGGTGCAAACAAAATGATGGATGTAATTTCCTCCGCTTCAACCTGAAACACATGAACACGATAGATAAGACACTGGGCACATAAAATAACTATATGATGTAGATAAGAATAAAATGCACGAGTACTTACATCCTCAACATCCTCACAGTTAGGGGAGGTGTCGTCAGAATCTTCGAGCTGAAACCATTAAGAGTACAAAAGGATAAGTTTCATGACATAGAAAATGGCAAAACACGAACCGAAAATGGAAGCTCAGAAGGCAAACTGCCAGTTTAGGTTGGTGAGAAAGCACAGAGCAAGAAGGCGAGACACACATATCGTAAATGAAAGCACAGTGGCAGAAGGCGAGACACTCGTTGTGTTGTTGAAAGCATTTGGAAAGCCAAGAAATGCAAAATGCATAATGACTGAAACACACATGCTGCCAGTTGAGCTGTTGACACAGCTTGACTAACTCATTCATGGTGAAGAAGTTGACGACGAACCCACCCACCCACCCACACACAAAGGCCAAACTCAGTGAAACAACAACAACATAACCAAACTTTTAGGCGCCGGAACGGCGTGGCACACGAAAATACCAAGGAATTTACTGCAATCTAAAAAACACAATGGACACTGCGCAGCACGCCGTCAAACACAAGAAGAGAAAAAATAATATGGGCAGGCTTGGCCCATGCAAGGCGAGCACTGCACTGACAGAAACAGACTCGCCAGAAACGAGGCGAGAACACAGCGACAGAAACGGAGTTTCCATCGTCGCCACAAACAAGGCAAAAACACAGCGACAGAAACGGAGTTTCCATCGACACACAGGACAAACAAGGAAAATGAACACTGGCCCACACAGTACACTCGTGACACATTTCGAGACTGCGGTTTTAGAGTAACGGAACACTGACACTCGCGAAAATTCGGCACTGATTCTAGTTTCACACAGCTGGAAAAGGGAAAATAAAACGGAGAATTAGTTGCAGTGAAAACCAACATGGCGCCGAGGTTAGAAACACCTCGCGCCGGTAGGAAATCGGGCATAGCTTCGCCCTTTGAAAATAATTCATGAAACAAATTGACAGAGTTTCACCCTACTTACACCAAAAAGGTCCTGCTCTGACACGTCCCCCAAAATTTCCTCCTCAGAGTCGGATGCGTATGCTTCGCGCAGGGCGTCCATGGCGGCGCGGCAGCAAGACAACAAGTGGTTGTCTCCTTGCCGCGCAGCTGCCCTCCAGGGCGAGGAGAGAGGCGGGGTGGAGGCTTAATTTCGGCGAGAGCCAATCAGAGCGCAGGGCTCAAAACCGGCACGGCCAAAATTCGTTGTATTTCGCGTTCACGCACGAATTAAATTGGTGTGAAGCGATCGGAATGTAGCGAACACTTGAAAATATCATCTGGATACTTCTTTCTTTCTTACACCACACAGAAATGATGAAATAACAATGAACCTGATGCGCCGACAGCGGCTTTCGGGTTGGGGACTACACGGCGATGCCGCTCGTCTCGTATTTCGAATAAAAACAGATGATTGGCATGAAATAAAGTGTGAAGTGTGAAGTGAAACATTCAACATGAATGATAGAATATGAGTCTGTCAGTCATGAGACAGCAGAAAATAAAACTAGAGAAAGAAAATAGAGTCGGGTGACTGCCGCTAGCAGACAGCACCGCTGCGCACTGCGCGCATGCGCAGATGCGGAGTTTCCACACCGGGCCGGTAGAGCGCGCTGGTGGCGCTACCGGCGCGGCGCGGCGGCATTCAAAACGAGGCGGCGGACCGGACTCGCGTGCGTGCGTGCCGTGAGCCAGGTGCGACCGCGGCGCCGGCGGCGGACAGGTACAGACCTGTGGACCCGCGACAAAGTCCCTCCAGGGCGGTAGAATTGCGGTGCCGGCGGACAGGTACAGACCTGTGGACCCGCGACAATGTCCCCCAAGGGGCGGATCCAGGTTGCGACTTAGGCCCCTCCGGTGACATAGGCCCTTCGGGTGACTAAGGTTAGGTTAGGTTACCCTCACCAAAGAAGGCGACCCACTTAGGTTGAGTTAGGTTACCCTCCAAAAAGAAGACGACCAAAAAATATTTTCTGAAAAAAATTCAAAATGGCGGACCCGCAACAATGCCCATCCAAGATGGCGGCCCGCTACAATACCCCCCCCCCCCTTACTACTGACAGGGCATCCTTGGACGTATTTGCCCAAAAATTACCAAAGTAGTGTGTGATTCAGGTCATTGCTCTGTAAAAAAAATAACCACATTTCCACTGTACCGTTGTATGGTAAAAGTGCCAACTTCGGTATGAGAAACGAAAATTCCGTGGGTGATTCGAAAAAAAAAAACCGCAATCTGTGAACAATCCACTTATGGTCATACAAACAGCCGCCCGAGTCAGGTTTCACAGATCTGCCGCTAGGTGGCGCTTGGAGCGCCGTGACAGTTCTTCAATTAGTCTTTGCAATTTATGTCGTTAAAGCAAGTAATTTTCGCAAATCATACCATCTATTGCCTTCGTAAATATCAGCTCTAGCCTTTAGCTTTAAGTTTTGGAAGAAATATCACACTGAAGTCGAGAAAAACGCATTTGCATGTTGCCACTCGCTGGCGTCTTCGGACGGCCATTAGGTTGGGTGCACGCATGATCCAGTCTGTGCACTCTATGGCAGGAAGGACGCCCACTTTTATCAAGTGACAGGGATGAAGACCTCAACTGGTCCCTCTCCTGTCATATTGCCCTACTTTGGTGTTCCACAGGCAGTGCTGCCAGACGGTGGGAATTTTCCCACTTTTCGGTAGGGACGGGCGATTCCTTCCGAAGAATCGATACCTGGGAATCGATTCCTGTCGCAATCGCAGGTATCGGAGAATCGATTCCTGGCTCAAAAAGAATCGATACCACTGAGAATCGATTCGATTCCTAGCAATCAAAAGAACTTTTGCTTGGGTGGGCCAGACGAGACCAGACCGAGGATGAAAAGAAGAAATATGTTTGAAACGGGACAAAATATAGTTTATTAATTTGATAATTTTGGTCACTTTTAAATTACTGAAGATCAAAACATCAGATCACGGACATCTCACTTCTCACTCAACTGCGGTCAAAAGGGGTAGGATGTTACTGCTGAACTAAACTAGATCAGCAATGCTGCCAACCCAAGGACGGAAACAACCCGCGTAAAAAGTACGATCGTCACTTTTTTAAGCCCTAAACCAAATAAATAAGCAGCATATTATTTTAAGTGTATCATTATTAATGATCTCTTACAGATAGAAACGGAAATACTTAAATATTTTCTTTGGTTTTGCGATTCTGCGGTTGGGCATCCCGACGTAGGAATCAAAAGAAGAATCGAGGGAAAACTCGTAAAAAGAATCGATACCTTGGAATCGAGGCACGCGAGGAATCGATACCGATTTCTCCGATTCTGAGAGCGAAGGAATCGATACCACTAAGAATCGAATCGGAATCGCCCGTCCCTACTTTTCGGGAATTTTCAGACGGAAAAACAGTAAAGAGGGAATAATTTTTCTGAAAGTGGGAATTTTGGGACCCTAAATTTTGTCATTTTGGTAGGTTTTTTTTTAAAAAGTTTGAAAAAATTGGCCAAAACGGGAATAAACAGAGAAAAGCGGGAAATTTTGTCTAGGAAGACGGGAAAAGACAAACACTCAATCTGGCAGCACTGTCCACAGGCAAGGATGCCTAATATGCATGGCTTCACCACGTCTACGGTATCAAAGCATGATTGCAGAACAACTTAAAGAACATAAGGAAAAGCATCATGATATAAGCACGTGATATAAGTTTTTATTACACATTGCTTCAGAAAATTAAGAAAGCGGGTTGTGAGATTTCATAAACCACGTATAATACACTGCCGCTCAAAATTAGCGGCCCATTTTTTAAAGCGCGGCGCCGTTTCTATGTTTTTCGAGCTGGGATGCTGAAATTTAGAAGGCAGGTGCCCCTATTGTTCTTCTTGAGCCCTGCAAAGTGTGCGATCCGTGCGCCCATCCTTGCGACCTGTGCCACCCCTTCACTGCATAGGGGTGTAAAAACCGAGATAAACATGTCAAAATTTTTGTCTTTTAATGATCGGAAACGGCAAATTTGCGGTGTACCGACTCAAATGAGTCTCCCCTTTACAACTGTGCAAGCGGAATCGCAATCGGACAATTCCACCCCTTTCCACAGTCACCCCCACCCCCTCGAGGGGTTGGTTTTCAAAAATGTTTGAAACCGACTGCAAACGATCCAGAAGCCTCTCCTGTACACGGTACAATTTTTCTTTTTCGATTCCGACCACCCCCGGCCGTACCACCCCCACGGAGGACCCACCCCATTTTGAATTTGTGCCGTTTCAGCCACAAGGGGGTCAAATTTGTGTCCCAAAATTCATGAGGACACACCTTGGGTGCGCACAAACCCATTCGGATCGAAAAATCCAGATCCGGAAATTTTCATTCACCGCTGTAGGGGTGACCACCCCCTCTCACCCCCTGCTCCCCCGAGAGGGGCAGGAAGGTCGTTCAAGGGTGGCCCCGGCCAAGAAGACACAGCTCAACCATTCCTGAAATTTTCGAGTCGATCCGGTGCACCGTTTACCCTCCAGGGCGAAAAAACCGTCGAAACCAGCAAAAACATCCCTCAAGTTCACCCTTCGTGAACGCCGAACTGAGGAGGGGTAGCGGCCAAACTCCAAGTGTCCCATCTCGGCACAACCCCTCTCTGCAACCCCCTTTTCTTTCACTCCGCTGCGGTAACGCCCGCGCCCATGCCAACGAGGCAAACGCGGTGATGCACTCGTGCGTCTTCCGCCACCACAGCCATGCGCCGGCGAGGCAGGCAACTCGTCTCACGGGCTGCGCAGGTGCGCCAACGTACTGAAGGCGTGCGCGCGCGCCAGGTCACCGCTCTTCAACAGGGCCAGTCCAGCAATACAGGAAAAATGCACATGGACGCGCACGAGTCATCCCCACCGTGCTGCTGGACTGGCCCTGTTGAAGAGCGGTGACCTGGCGCGCGCGCACGCCTTCAGTACGTTGGCGCACCTGCGCAGCCCGTGAGACGAGTTGCCTGCCTCGCCGGCGCATGGCTGTGGTGGCGGAAGACGCACGAGTGCATCACCGCGTTTGCCTCGTTGGCATGGGCGCGGGCGTTACCGCAGCGGAGTGAAAGAAAAGGGGGTTGCAGAGAGGGGTTGTGCCGAGATGGGACACTTGGAGTTTGGCCGCTACCCCTCCTCAGTTCGGCGTTCACGAAGGGTGAACTTGAGGGATGTTTTTGCTGGTTTCGACGGTTTTTTCGCCCTGGAGGGTAAACGGTGCACCGGATCGACTCGAAAATTTCAGGAATGGTTGAGCTGTGTCTTCTTGGCCGGGGCCACCCTTGAACGACCTTCCTGCCCCTCTCGGGGGAGCAGGGGGTGAGAGGGGGTGGTCACCCCTACAGCGGTGAATGAAAATTTCCGGATCTGGATTTTTCGATCCGAATGGGTTTGTGCGCACCCAAGGTGTGTCCTCATGAATTTTGGGACACAAATTTGACCCCCTTGTGGCTGAAACGGCACAAATTCAAAATGGGGTGGGTCCTCCGTGGGGGTGGTACGGCCGGGGGTGGTCGGAATCGAAAAAGAAAAATTGTACCGTGTACAGGAGAGGCTTCTGGATCGTTTGCAGTCGGTTTCAAACATTTTTGAAAACCAACCCCTCGAGGGGGTGGGGGTGACTGTGGAAAGGGGTGGAATTGTCCGATTGCGATTCCGCTTGCACAGTTGTAAAGGGGAGACTCATTTGAGTCGGTACACCGCAAATTTGCCGTTTCCGATCATTAAAAGACAAAAATTTTGACATGTTTATCTCGGTTTTTACACCCCTATGCAGTGAAGGGGTGGCACAGGTCGCAAGGATGGGCGCACGGATCGCACACTTTGCAGGGCTCAAGAAGAACAATAGGGGCACCTGCCTTCTAAATTTCAGCATCCCAGCTCGAAAAACATAGAAACGGCGCCGCGCTTTAAAAAATGGGCCGCTAATTTTGAGCGGCAGTGTATTTCAGAACAGCTGCTTCACTGTAATTCAAAAGGTGAGACATTAGACCAATTTTTGGCAATACAAAAAGTATGACCGATAAAAAGGTCATACACAAATGTATGACCGAAGAAAGGTCATACACCGATGTATGACCGAAAAAAGGTCATACACAAATGTATGACCGAAAAAGGGTCAGACATTAGCGAGGCTGGCCCTCGTTTACTTTAGGGATACATCAACCTTCATCGGTGATGCATAAAAGTATCACCCTTTTTCGGTCATACATTTGTGTATCACCTTCAAAACGGTCATACATTGGTGTATGACCTTTTCTTCGGTCATACACTTGTGTATGACCCTTTTTTCGGTCTAACGTTTTAGTATCACCCCTTTAAGGGTCAGAAATCTGACCTTTCTATTTTCAGTGAATTATGACACTTAAGAACTTTTTGGATATGAAATTTAAGAGCAATAGTTCTACAAATAGATACAAAACCAGGTTGTGAAATTTCAGAAGCATTTTTTTTTTAGAGTGCTCTTTTTGATCACCTCCCCCTTCTTAGTGACCTGGATAGCCTTACCTTTCCATGTATTTAACATAGAACGTAGTATTTGGCTAGACCCCCCTTCCGACCCAAATGGGTCACGTAATATGGGTACGGCCCTATACGGTTTAATTAACCTATCAATCCAATGCTACCCAATTCACGGCAAAAAGAAAATCCTTGTTCGCACATTAAATCTCATCTTGGCGGCTTAAACCCTCATGTATGACGTTTCATTTAAATTATTCAATAACGTTTAAGCACGAGAAAGTGCAAAATGGAGCGAGAGACTGATCTGTAGTGGCAGCCCCTCACATCATGACAACCGCTGCCAATGCTGCTCATTTCCAGATTACGCCAACAAATTCACAGGGCCGGCGCATATGTGTTCCTTGGGCTGGCGGGGGCCGCGCTGGCGGCTTATAAGCTTGAAAGCGAGATGACGCTAAACCTCATCTCATGCCTCACGCCACTCATAGCTGGTAAGTTCACACCTCCTTCTATGCAGAGCAACCAGCAGCACCTGAAAACTCAAGCCCAAAACTGCACGGTGAAAACAAAACCTGGTTTTCCCAGGAGCTTTTTTAAATTTCCAGGAGCTTGCGACTTTTCCCCGGAGGCTCCTGGGTTTTAGGAACTTGCTTCCCAGGAGGTTCCTGGGAATCATGACGCGAAGTCTACGTTTCCAGGAGTGTCCTGGGAAAAATGTTGCGTTTCCAGGACGGTTCCTGGAAATGTTGACGAAAGTGGCCGGAACGGTCCCCGAAGGCATCCAAGGCGTCCAGGTGACCGCTATGACACCCGGAGCTCAACGCCGTGGTCCGCTTCGTTCTGCGCCCAGTAGGTCCAGAGATACAAGGACGTCCAACGAGGAGTCCGTCGAGGCCACTTCTACTTGGAGGTCATGCGGCCGTGGCCAGAGTCTTTCAAGGTGTCCGGGACTTCTGACTTTTCTATCGCGTTAAGGTGGTCCTGGACCCCCAGGAACCAGGCGGTGGTTGAGGTTGAACCACCGAAACGCCCAGGATTCCGCCGATCGGCGCCAGCGTGCCGTCATGCCAGCCGGCACCATGACGATTTCGTCATAAGGGATCACAGAAGATGACTACGTGCCCGCTAGGACTCCCGGAGTTCAACGCCGAAGTCCGTTTCTTTCTGCGCCCAGTAGGTCCAGAGATACAAGGACGTCCAACGAGGAGTCCGTCGAGGCCACATTTTTTACTTAATGGCCATGCGGCCGTGGCCGCGCTCCCTCAAGGTGTCCGGGATTTCTGACTTTTGTGGCGTGTCAAGGTGGTCCTGGACTCCCAGGAACCAGGCGCTGCCGTCGCACTCGATGTGATAATAAGAGGAAAAGTGTCGATTCAAATCGGCAACTTTGGCCCGTCCCGTACATTTTAAATTTAACGAATGTCGCCAATGTTTAACTCTTACAGGCTTTAAACGTGGGTCTGGGTCAAAATGGACGTTATTTTCGTCATCAGCACCCTCAAACACCTATGAAACAAAAGGAAACTTGAGTAAAAACTTTAGTCATAATATACCCCACCGGGATTTGAACCCGGGTTTAAACTTCTCCGATTTGCTCGACATTAGCACCGTTAGCTTTGTCTCGTCGCCCCGGTTCCAAAAGTACCCCTACATACCCTTCTAGATGCACCCGTTGCCGAAATCCTCCTCCACCCCGTGTAGACCATGATGCACCTGCAGCAGCGTCCCCGGGGCTCGGATCGAAAAAGCCGTCACCGGGCGGTCCTAAGGATCACCCAAGGAGGCTGCATACCAAATTTGGTGAAGATCGGACCACGGGAAGACCTCGGACGGACGGACGAACGCACAGCACGCATCATACAATATGCCCGTCCTCCGATATTTATTTTCATAAATATTACGGGACGGGCCAAAAAGGCGTGATCTAAAATGTAATTTGTACACTTTGTCCAAAATTGCTTTTTGCAACTTTGGAGGTTAACAGCACAGCTTGTAAAAGCGCGTTTGTCATATTCTATACGCCTAAGCCACGCAGAATTTAATTTTCTATCACCCCGTGCTATGGGTTTTTCGAAAGGAGACATAACTTCAGATATCTCGCAAAAGTCCCGAAACACTACAAAAACGCAGTAACAGTACAAGCAAACGGGGGAGCTTAATGTGAAGAAACTAAAGCTCGGATTAAAAATCTGACACCACCACGTTACAGCCCGGACAATTTTACAGGCCATAGTCAAGTTTCATCGCAATCGGACAGTCGGTTTGAACACAACAATGAATATTCTAAAAGGAAGACTCCCCAACGAGTTGGGTCAGGTGGCGTTAGTATGAGAAATCAATGCGGCGGCGCTCTGAACAAGGTTTAAGAAATTTGCAAGCCGTGTCCAATCCGACTGTCCGATTGCAATGAAACTTGACTATGGCCTGTAAAAGCCCGGCCATGTCCAACTCGAGCAGTCGGACCGCGGACACACCACGCGGCCTGCGCGGCCGTCGCGAGGCCCCCCGCGGACATCGCGACGACCACGGCAGGCCTCACGCGGCCTCCGCGGCCGTCGCGAGGCCCCCCGCGGACATCGCGACGACCACGGCAGGCCTCACGCGGACTCTCGCGGCCGTGGAGGAAACCTTCCTCACCCAAAATGTTAGTCCTGATCATGACTCTTTTCATTCTCAGTGTCGGGGGCTACCGCCGCCTGTGGCGTCTAAATAGCGTGTACTCAGGCCCGGAGATGGCGACGCCGACGCGGACGGCGTGAGCCGCGAGGCGCGGACACGTGCCGTGACGCGGTGGTTGTGGCAGGGACGCGCGCACGCCGGCGGCAAGAACGTGGTGCCGACCGTGGAGGTGGTGCCGACCGTGGAGGTGGTGCGCTATGCCGTGCCTCAAGCCAGGCTGGTGGCCAGGGCGGCCCGCTGCCGTGCGTGTGCGACGCCCGCCTTCCTGGACCCGAGGCGTGGACGCACCGCCCCCTGGCCCAGCACCCCCACGCGCCGCCACCCTCGCCGCCGCCGAGCCAAGACGACCGCCTGTCGGCGCTGAGGGAGGCCATCTCCGGCTACAGCCCCGAGCAGACGTGCGGCCTGGTGACCGTCCCGTTGGACTGGCGGTCGCTGCCCGGCGTGCTGTGGAGGGCGCCATCGTAGACAAGCAGCGCGTGTGGCGGCCGGCGGCGGCCTCGTGGTCGGGCTCCAGCTGGAAACGAACGGGGCTGCTGGGCTGCACGTAGCGGCCGCGCGACCTCCGCAACGTGGACATGAAGGCCCAGCCTGTGGTGCCAGGCACGGACTGGCCCGGGTTGGCAGGGTTGGAAATCCAACCCGGGCCCCCCCTAGAAAGGTACCATTCCGGGCCCCGAAGGGGCCCGCCGGGCCCCTCTGCCACAGAAATTTTACAATATTTGACACATAGGAACACGGTGAACTCAAATTGATACTCAAAGGCATTCAAAACGATGAGTAAATGCCTCTTTGGTGCATAGCTATGGGCTATGGGTACAGGACAGGACGGCCCAGGCAGCGGCGGCCCAGCCCGGGTCCGTCGGTCCGTCTGCCGCGTTTGTTTACGTGTGACGCGCGGCCCGCTGCCGCCCGACGCGACGCCGACGCCCGACCGAGCTGCGGTGAGCAGCGCCGTGCCGTGCCGTCGCCCTGCGCCTGCGCCGCCGTGTGCCTGCCGCCTCTCTGCTCGCAACGAACGGCACGGCGAAGTTTCGGTGCGGTGCGTGATTGTTGATTGTTGCCGCTCCGGGTCTGCTGGTGGAAGTTCAGTCTTGCGCGTGCGTCGGTTCATCGATTCGCCAAGGTATGACATCTATCGCCTATCTTATCACTTTAAAAGGGGCCGTTTTGTGTTTTTACGGCGAGTGCGGGAAAGGAGAGGGACGCATTCCGCAACCTATTTTGTTAGTCCTCTAGGCAAGAGAAAGTGAAGAGAAGTCAAAATTTCTGAGACGAAGGTATATCAAGTTCCGTTTCCTACTCCCGCCCTCGCACTGTGTTGATAAGCTAGGCTATTTTGACGAATCCCTAGACCGGAAGTCAAAGAACATAAGAGATTTGTAGTCCTAAGAGAGTTTTGTTCTCTGACTTCCGGTTCAGAGATTCGTTAAAGTAGCCTGCCCATCGTCAATGTGGGTAACGGTCTGCAACTGCAAATATATTTCTCTTTCTAGGCTGAACGCTCAGTTTTATTCACAATGCCTAATGAGAAAGAGGATGGATCTGCAGAGCACTACAAACACCGTTCGGGTGCGGAAAAGAGAAAGAAGCAAAAATCGGAACAGCTGCTAAAAGCGGCGTCTGACGTCAAGCAGCGAAAGTTAAGCTTTTTCTCGCCTTCATCTTCTCCTTCACTATCTGAACGTTCTCCCTCTCCAGTTTTGTCTCCACCAACGGCTCGCACCTGCTCTAGCCCTAGTGCCTCGAGTATAGGTTCTTCTTCGTCGCCACTTCCGGTTTTAGCTTCTCCTGCCAGTCCTAGCAAAAGCATCTCGAGTCCCAGTTCTGGTCCGAATATTGTTGATTTGAGTGTTCATAACAATGATCGTCCTACTGCAGACGAACCAATTGACCGAGACACGGCAAACAACCAAGGTCCATGTTCACTACGGTCACTGTCACCGCCATTCTCACCGGGTTCTCTTTGTTCAGTGGAACTAAATGACGATGGTCTAGCTGTGTGTTCCCTGCAGCCCAATGACGACCAAAGCAGTCCTTTTAATGGCTTTGGAACACTAACCCGTGTGCTCACAGATTCTGAGAAACAAATATTGGTTGCTTCCCACCCAGTCCAGCCTGAGTCCAGGCCTGGGTACCCATTAAGACTTCCCTTCGATAAGGAAAAGGTGTACTGCCAAGATCATGGCGAAGAAAAAAGGTTGTGGTTGTCGTATGATTCTAATAGGAGGCTTCTGTTTTGCTGGATCTGTCACGGGTTTGGAGAAAGAAAAAACCCTTTTGCTACTTGCGGCTGGGGAAATGAGGCTCACTGGAAGTCTGGGCACTGCTATCCTGCTATCATGAAGCATGAAAACAGCTCCAGTCATCTTCTTGCTGTAAACGCTTTCCTTGCTTTTTCACAGCAGGGATCCGTAAACAAAGTGTTGCTGGCGGAGAACCTTTCTTTACGATCGAGACAAGTAGCTCGTAGGCGAGAAATCGTCCTTCGCATAATAAATATTGTGCATTTTCTTGCTAAACAGTCAATTGCATTCAGGGGTGACAAAAGCGAGGCTGCACATACCTTGCACTCAAATTGCAACCACGGCAATTTTTTGGAGGAGGTAAAGAGCCGTGCTGTCTTTGACCCAATCCTGAAAGCACATCTGGAAGATGTAGTGGAGCGAAGTCGGGCCCACCACGACAGGAACCACCGTGGTGGTAGAGGCTCACTTGTGACTTTTCTCAGCAAGAATACATTTACAACCTTGCTAAAAATCACTGCCGATATGGTCTTGGACTACATCAGGAAGGAAATTGAAGCATGCGGCGGTGGAAAGTTTAGTCTAACAATGGATGGTTCTCAAGACATCTCTGTCAAGGAGCAAATGGTCACTGTTGTGAGGTATGTAAATGAGAATGGTCCAATTGAGCGACTTGTTGACATTACAGCTATGACCTCGACCGGGAGCGAGCCGCTATTCAACCACACCTTGACAGTCATTTCTGTGGTTGCGGTGCTTTCAAACTTAGTTGGCTACTCTTTTGACGGCGCTGGCAATATGTCTGGAGTCCACACAGGCCTTCAAGCACGTCTTAAAGAGGTTGTCCCACAGAGTCTGTACCAGCATTGTTATGCGCATGTCTTGAATCTCGCTTTGGAAAAGTCTTGCAGTGCATTGTTGGAGACAGTGGCTTTCTTTGATTTGATGCGTGACACAGCTAACTCCATTTCTGAGTCCTATAAAAGAGTGAACATCTGGCAGGACGCATCTCAGATCATAAATGACAAAATTATTTTGTTAGTCAAGCAAAACAAGACCAGATGGTGGTCCAAAGCTAAAGGCATGCGGCGTATTTTCACTGATGAAAAGTCTCTTCTGCCAGTTATTCTGATTACACTTGAAATAATATCAAAGGACAACAATATCCCTGCTAGGCCTAGAGCCAAGTACGCCGGAGAACTGAAGAAGTGGTGCACTTTTGAAACACTGGCTGTGGGAATGCTCTTTCACCGTATCTTCACAATCACTCAGCCCGTCTCAGACTACCTGCAGTGTCCCCAACTTGACCACGTTCAGGCAGGGCGTTTGACTACACAACTTGTACCTGGCGTCTCTTCAATATCTCTTGATGACGTTATTGAAAAGGCAAAACTTCTAGCTGAGTCATGCAATCAAGAAATTGAGAAATACAATGAAAATGCTGCCTTCGTGGACAAATTTGGGACGATCGATTCCCGAATGGAAACGCAATGCCAGCGGAGACGCGTCTCCATTGTTCCGAGAAGGCAAGGTGAACGCGCCGGTGAGTAAAATAAAATGGTTTTCTCTCCCCTTAAGTTAACCGTTTTAGAAAACAAGTAGTTTCATTTAAGTACATATTTTGCCTTTTCCTTTTTAGTTGATGAAAGGAGGCAGCTAGCTTCAGAAAATGAGAACTCTCCAAACTACCCCCTCAAAGTTCACACGCTGAAGCCAATTCAGGATCGCTGCATTATGGAGCTGCGTGAGCGATTCAATGAACAGTCCCTCGTGGTGTTTAAAGCATGTAGTTTCCTTAGTCCAGAGAGATTCGACGAGGTGGCACTCAATGGCATACCAAGCGGAGCTTTGGACCAACTGTGCTCTCTGGCTGGAGTAGACAGTGCCGCAGCGTGTCAGGAACTTATGGCTTTTGCCAAAAGCTACAAAACCTTGCAGCAATCCATTCAGGCGGATTTCCCAGCCTCTTCTCATTCACACGACGTGGACTTTCAGGTACGACGAATTGTTGCTGAAAACTAAGTCGTTAAAATGAAAAAACAAGTTGAAACGGTGAGACGTTTCCTTCATACTGTTGCATTTTGCTTTCAGGCGGATCTAAGTGACGCAGATGAAAGTGACGCCGACGCCAGTGACGATGAAGGTGCATCTGGTCCTACTGCATCTGCTAAATCTTCTTCCTCCTGTAAAGGCTGTCTCGGATGCCCCTACCGCATTCTTCGCAAGCACGGATTGTACACCTCTGCGTTCAAGACCCTTACAAAGGTGTACCAGATAGCTTTGACTCTTCCCTGCACTCAGGTCAGAAAGCTACGCTGCGCTTTTTTTTAAATGCGTTTACGGCTACGGCAACATAGCGTTTCATTCGATGAAACAAAGTTAACATCTCGGATTTTTTCTCTAGGTCACCTGCGAAAGGTGCTTCAGCCGTATGAAGCTCATCAAGACGCGTCTTCGAAATCGGATGGAGGCGCAACTTCTGCGTGATTGCATGCTCATATCCGTGGAGCGTGAAATTGTCGCCTCGTTTGACCTCATTGACGTTCTTGAGAAATTTGCTTTGTCGTCCTCCGAGCTTACCAGGCTGCTTATTGTTTGAGAGAGAAGCGCGTACCGCGGGGGACCGACCGCAGCAGGCAAATGTTACTCGCTTTTTATTTTTACTGCCCTTTACCTTACTTCAACGACATAAGCAAAGCAGCTGCAGCCTGCATTGAAATTGTAATTTAAAGTGTGGTGCTCCGTGCTCCGAAAATATATTTTTGTGAGTGTCCCACTCTTTTCGTGTTATTTTCTTCGCTCGCTATGTCACAGCTTTCCCGTACCATCACAAGCAGCACGGAAACCTCTTTCTCAGAGTGATTAATTTCATAATCCCGCAATAATTGTATCAGATCAGTAAAATGCACGTAAAAAAACTTCCTTTTGCCCCTGTGAGGTAGGCAAATCCGGGCCCCTTCGGGCCATTTCCAACCCGGGCCCTTGACCCCCCAGTCCGTGCCTGTGGTGTACGCGGTTGGCGGCCAGGGCGGCCCCACTAAGGACCTGCTGGCGTGGTGGTTTCGCGCCGGGATTCCTCGTTCGGAGCGCAATCCATTGGTGGGGTCACACGTTTCGGTTCGTGTCCCATTTAGCGACTCTGGAGCTCAAACGCGTACAGGATTTTGACCGCCTCTGGCCCACTGTGCGGCACCCGGCGGGCCACCAGGTGCGGATCCAGGGGGGCGGGATGTGGCTGGTCGGGGCTGAAAGGCAGACAATCATTTGTGGTCCAGCTGTTAATAGCAATAGTGTGGAAGGTAGGCAGGTAGGCTAAAAGTCGCAGTTTGCCCCTGTAAGTTAGGAACGTTTGCTACACCACCCCCTGAACCCGTCCCTGGATCCGCCCTTGCGGGCCACTGAGCACGCGAGGCGCTGACACCGCCACAGCAGACAGTAAAAGTCTATTTCGGTGAAGGCGGCGGTCAACCCGTCCCCCTGACGATCGTCCGGTCGACCATGTGGGTACGCGAGTGTACGTTTGGCGTACAATAAATCGAACTCGTGATCGAGTTGTGCCTGTGCCTCTGTGACCCAATTTTCTCTCCGCCCTGCTTTTCAGCAGGGCATGTAAATTCGCCCCCCCCCCCCGTTTCTCTCTCTCTCTCTCTCTCTCTCTCTCTCTCTCTCTCTCTCTCTCAATGGTTAATCCGATTGTCAGTAGCAACTCATTACATACTGAAAAGGAAGTATTTTAAAACTTAAGATTTGACAAACAAAATTATTTTTGAAAATGTTAAGGGGTTGCTACAAAGCTCTTCCCAAATATTTTCCATGTTTGCTGTCCGTTGCCATGCTCCATGACAAACTGATCTTGAAATTGTCAGCAGGGCTCGACTCTACCAAATAACAGTGGAAGTGACATGTAATATTTGAATATTGGGTATTTAAGTGGCGATTCAAACTGATGAGCTTCGATTCATTGGTATGAGAACTTCAACTAGGCACAGTATATTTTACAAGTTAAATAGTAATTACATGAAACAGTAAATGATGAAATCACTCTGAGTAGAAGGCCAATCTCAGACGTACTTCAACTAGGCACAGTATATTTAAGGAGTTAAATAGTAATTACATTAAACAACATTGACATTAAATAATCAACATTTAACATGTAAGTAACTAACTTCAACTAGGCACAGCATATTTAACGAGTCAAATAAAAATTATATTAAACAGTAAAGCACTCGGAGAAGAAGGCAATTCTCAGACGATTAAGAGTCAGTTGGTTTGGATCTTGAGCTCCACACTCCAGAGCCATTGTCTTCAACACCTCAGATGCACTTAGAGGTAAGGTGTCAGGGCGGGGAAAAAATTTGCTGCTCTCTACAAGATTGTTCACAATGTTTCGGTTGCTAACTAAAGTCTTGAATGCACGTTCAAGGATGGGTGACAAGATTACGACGGTATTCGGTCCATGTTTGTCTTTAATTGTCAGCCTGCCCAAACTCATATTGTACGCGTCAAGTTCGAGCTGTTCAACTTGCTTACTGCGCAGTTTAGTGTGGAGCAGTGACATTATTAACGTAACCTCTTGTAGCTTGAAGTACACTTCTTGGCACGGATCCCTAGAGAGTTCTTCACTCTGCTTTCGCAATTCTTCCAATACGTAGATTTTTAAAAGCTGTACATCAGATTGCTGTTCATCAGCTTGGGCACCAAAAACTGTAAAGTAGAGTAAGCAGAATATCTGTTAACTTCAAAGAGGAAGCCCACAATTGTTGGCTGTGAAGAAAGTTCCCTATTTTGATCAACCTAAGGGGCCGCAATGTACATGTTCAAAATACTCGTATTGAGGGTCATGCAAGAGAGGAAGTATTTTCAAGCATGAAGATAGGATTAACTAATTAAGGCTTTTTCAGAGTTTCAGCAAACGCCCCCGTGAGATCAAGTCAAGTAAGAGAAGTCACACGAAGATGCACATGGTACTAGGCACATAACCTCCAAAATATGTTCAAATAAGATATGAGGCACGTCTAGGTTAAAAATTATTGCAAATAATATTACTAACCTGGCTCCATCTTAACTTGTATTCTCTTGGGAGAAAAATAAACGGAGACAGACCGAGACAGACTTCCAAAATGTGTACGACGTTTAGGTTGCTGCGGTTGAAAATTGCTACATATACATATAAGCCACGTCGAGTCGAGTGATCCTATTGGCTCGGAAGACTACCGGCATGCACCGCGATCTTGGCACCAAATATTCAAAAAGAGCAGTGCGATCACACATTAGCGTTCCTCACTTTATTTACGATTTCTGTTTTCAATTCGAACGAGTGACAAAACTGTGCTTCATTCAGAGCAGTCCGCAATAATTGCCCCATTATTGACACATAACTAACCTAACATAAACGTTGTTAAAACAGATAAATGTGGCAGTATGTTTTTTGCAGTAATTTAAAATTTTATTCCTTGAAAATTTTTTAAGGGCATGAGATGATGCAAATTTTTACTTAAATAGAAACGGGTTTACTTGGTCTAATAAAACTCTACCTAAACAATTAATGATTAAAAAATAAAATTCATGAAAATAATAACAAGTATATTTAGGTGAAGAAACAGAAAATACTGTAGAGGTGACCCTCGTCCTAGGAGATCCACACCTCACTGGTGCCGAGATCCAGCTGACGAAGAGCAAAAAATGCTCCCAGCTGGCCAAAATTAGAGAATTTTATGAGATTTTAAGGAGGTAACCACTGGTAATCGGTAATCCTGTGTACACTCCTGACCTGAGTGGTGGACCTCTCGGGAGCGCGTGATCGCGTACTACAGCCAGTGAACCGCAGAAGGCCGATTTTGAGATAGTTGTGAGAACCGCAGTTTGCCGGAGTTGGTGTCGTGTGCTGGCCGCATTTTGCCGGACTTCGAGCGTTGTGCAAACCGCAGTGTGCTGGAAACGAAATAAGAGGCCCATGGCCACTTAAAAATGAAACTGTAATGCCTTTATTAAAACCATCACATACCCGGGTTACTCCGGGTCTATTTTACCGCTCTTCTAAACGAGAACCTGACCTCCTCTTAGCACCGGTGAGTCTAAAGCAGGGGTCTCCAACTCGGGCCCGGCTGGCCATTTGGCCCGGCTGGGCCCGCGGGCCCGGGCAAACACTACTGCTGCCGCAGCGAGCCGCCGAGCCGTCCCTCACTCTGCCCGGCAGTACCTCTACTCCGCTTCCCATGCCCAGTCCCTCTCGCTCAACCTTCACCGCCCGGTCCAGAGCCCCGCTTAGCCCGCCAGCGCCGGTCTTCTGGCCCACTGTGTGCCGCAACCAAAGAAGAGCAGGATGTCGGGGGCTGGAGCGCCTGAGAGGTAGGTCGCCCCTCCGACCCGCAACACACCGGTGTGGAGCCGGTGGCCCTTGCAGAAAGGGAAGGCCTCCCTCAGCGACAGCCAGCTGAGGATGTGCTGCGGCTCGGGTCGACGCGGTCAACCGGACAAGGATCAACTCCGCGTTCAGCGCGCCACCATGCTTGAGCGTGGTCAGCGACACGTTGGCCACGGTAGGGACGGCGCGGCGCGGCAGGCAAGCCCAAGCCCTCGGAGACGAGCACCGCGCCGGCGGGTTCGACGGCCAGGGTGGACGGGGCGCGGCGCGAAACCACCACGCCAGCAGGTCCTTAGTGGGGCCGCCGGCCGCCACCCACGTCCAACGGGAAGGCCACCAGGCCGTACGTCTGCTCGGGGCTGTAGCCGGAGATGGCCTCCCTCAGCGCCGACAGGCGGTCGTCTAGGCTCGGCGGCGGTGAGGGTGAGTCTGTACCGTTTCCTCTAGGCTCATTACCTCTAACGGCCTTTTCCTACTCCTCCGCCTCCTCTAACATTTTCCCTCTAAAGTGATATTTTACCTCTAAGGCTTAAGTGCCTCTCCCTCTAAGCAATTTACCTCTAAAGCTCGGCCTGGCGTAGAGGGGTGGGGTGGGGTGGGGGGGGGGGAATTTTCCACTTCAACCTAACCTAATTTACCCCATCCCCAACGTATCCACCTCCGGGCACCTCTGGGTGGATGCTGAACTTAACACAATGTGCTGAGGCCGAATGACCAAAATACTTAAGCCGGTCACGGAGCACGGAGCTCTGCAGAACGGATGTAGCCCGACGTGCTGAGTTAATTGTGTTTTCAATCGGTGTGTTTTGTGAGGCAGCAGCATCCTTGCAAGAGTGATATTTTATCGAAAGGGTTTGAGAGACTCGGGGAAGAAATGTGAAAACAATTACGTAAATTGGCAATTTGACATTTATTTTCATTATTCAAAGGAGTAGGAAAATTCATTTTATACATATAGAAAATATGAGGAACAAAAGAGACAACTCAAAGTATGAGTAGCAGTATCAGGCAAATTGCGCGCAGACAAATACTGACAAAACATTTGACCTAAAACAGAGAATGAAACAGACTCAAAAAAGAAGACGCGCTTACACTGTTAACAAACTATAAATACGACATCAAAACAAAGTAAAGGTAACATTGCGATAATCGTCGAGAAAATCTAAGACTAAAATACAGCCAGGCAACCCGTGCTAGTTGTACAACAAAGCCTCATAGGCACCCCCAACTCTGTAACGTCATAAAATCCTGATCCCCTGTCCTCATTTCTCTCAACCTATAATCCGCTCCAATCATTAATTAGTTGGTTGCACGTATCCCTGCACACCCAAAGCCCCGCGGCTGTTCTGCGGGCAGCCCTCCCCAAGGCGCCGAAGCGCTCTGCTCGGACACCACGCTGGCGTACTACTAGGCGATGCAGCGCACAGACCACAGTGCCAGAGTAAAGTTGGGCCCCACACAGAGTCGCCCACAAGGCCTTGATGCAGTACACACACGGTACGACAAACCACGGCGTGGGGCACAGAAATCCCTGCCAAGCTCCGTGGGCCGCGGATGCAGCAGGGTGCCCACCAGACCCGTGCCTCACAACAAGCATATGAGCCACCTTTGCAAGAATATGTACCCTTTTTCAGACGCCGAAAAAGCCCCATAGCCACAATTCTGGCCAAACTAGCGGCGTCGGCTGACAGCGTAATGTACCAGAATATGCACCCTTTTTTCAGACGCCTAAAAAACCCCATAGCCACACTTGTGGCCAAACTAGCGGCGTCGGCTGACAGCGTATAGTGCCGGTGAACTTTGGTGCGATTTTGCACCACACAACGCACATGGCACCTCGTAATTGGCACAGGCTACCCTGACTGCCCGCAGGGCAGCAAGTACCTAACTGCAACGACACCATAATCTATCCATGGCAGCCGTGGCGCAGCAGGACCATTGCTTCTCACACCGAACTTAAGGGTCCAGGCCGCAATAGGAGGACGAACGTCACGAAGTCGACCTCACCGCAATTTAGCAGGCTCGCCCCGCTAACGCACAAGGCGGGGAGGGAGAAAGCCGATCAAGCACACCGTCACCCCTACTGCTGTTCAGCGGGCAGTACTACGCACCGCAGCACTCGGGCACCACCGCTGTTACATGCGAGGAAACAGCCACGCTGGGGCCGACGGGCAAGCCGTCAGTCAATCATGCCGCTTGTCAGCGGGGCCCCGCCACGTTCACGGCGACAGTCACTGCGTCAGCCACGCCGCCTGCAGCGAGGTACTCTAGGAACCATCAGCCTAATGGGTGAGGGCCCGGCCGCGTGCTCGGCGACGGTCACTGCGTCCGTCAGGCACGCCTCGCCGCCTGCAGCAAGGTGCATTACGCGCCGCAGCACACGGGCGCCGTCAGCCTCAAGGGCGAGGGCCCGGCCAAGTTGACGGCAACGGTCACTGCGTCCGCCAGGCACGCCGCGCCGCCTGCAGCAAGGTGCATTACGCTCCGCAGCACACGGGCGCCGTCAGCCTCAAGGGCGGGGGCCCGGCCACGTTCACGAGGGCGGTCACTGCGTCCGTCAGGCACGCCGCGCCGCCTGCAGCAAGGTGCATTACGCGCCGCAGCACACGGGCGCCGTCAGCCTGAAGGGCGGGGGCCCGGCCACGTTCACGAGGGCGGTCACTGCGTCCGCCAGGCACGCCGGTTCGCCTGCAGCAAGGTGCATTACGCGCCGCAGCACACGGGCGCCGTCAGCCTCAAGGGCGGGGGCCCGGCCACGTTCACGAGGGCGGTCACTGCGTCCGTCAGGCACGCCGCGCCGCCTGCAGCAAGGTGCATTACGCGCCGCAGCACACGGGCGCCGTCAGCCTCAAGGGCGAGGGCCCGGCCACGTTGACGGCAACGGTCACTGCGTCCGTCAGTCGCACCGCACCCCGTCAGGAGAGGCCAGTCAATTCTTTCGCGTTGCAGCGATCAACAACCGAGCCGGTGAGGCTCGGATGCCATAAGCACACAGCCGAGCGGACATTTAACTTCTTCTGACGTATGCGTCCAAGCAGGGAACCGAACGAGCGCGACTCCCACAAAGTTATCTGTCTACCTAGGTCACCTACGGTACCGAAGCCTTGAGCAGCAAAGTAAGACGCCCCTGTCACCCACGAGGTAGGCAACCCTTTGCGCGCCGTAAGACAAGGCATGCCTAGCTGCCCGGCGTCAAGTTCAGTTTGTCGGGATGTATTTAAGGACGTCTTTCTAGCGACAGCACCTCAAAGCGAGAACGCACCCCCCCCCCCTCTCCGCACCCCCGCTCTCCAGTTCCCGATCATGTTGACTTGTGCTGCCGTCGGTGCAATGTCGCACCAACAGTCCACCACGCACTACAATTTAATGGCCCAACCCACAGACGAAACGAACGCGAGCTAAAGGGACGCCGTATCAAAGTCAAGTTGGCATCTCTTACAAGACGCCACCAATAAGACCGTCAAGCAGGCCGACAAGCAGGTCGCCGAGAACGCCGTCAACCCCGCCACTCGTCCGCGGTCAACTCTGTACGCTCCGCAGCACACGGGCGCCGTCAGCCTCAAGGGCGAGGGCCCGGCCACGTTCACGTGGGCGGTCACTGCGTCCGTCAGGCACGCCGCGCCGCCTGCAGCAAGGTGCATTACGCGCCGCAGCACACGGGCGCCGTCAGCCTCAAGGGCGAGGGCCCGGCCACGTTGACGGCAACGGTCACTGCGTCCGCCAGGCACGCCGCGCCGCCTGCAGCAAGGTGCATAAGGCGCCGCAGCACACGGGCGCCGTCAGCCTCAAGGGCGAGGGCCCGGCCACGTTGACGGCAACGGTCACTGCGTCCGCCAGGCACGCCGCGCCGCCTGCAGCAAGGTGCATTACGCGCCGCAGCACACGGGCGGCGTCAGCCTCAAGGGCGGGGGCCCGGCCACGTTCACGAGGGCGGTCACTGCGTCCGTCAGGCACGCCGCGCCGCCTGCAGCAAGGTGCATAAGGCGCCGCAGCACACGGGCGCCGTCAGCCTGAAGGGCGGGGGCCCGGCCACGTTCACGAGGGCGGTCACTGCGTCCGCCAGGCACGCCGGTTCGCCTGCAGCAAGGTGCATTACGCGCCGCAGCATACGGGCGCCGTCAGCCTCAAGGGCGGGGGCCCGGCCACGTTCACGAGGGCGGTCACTGCGTCCGTCAGGCACGCCGCGCCGCCTGCAGCAAGGTGCATTACGCGCCGCAGCACACGGGCGCCGTCAGCCTCAAGGGCGAGGGCCCGGCCACGTTGACGGCAACGGTCACTGCGTCCGTCAGTCGCACCGCACCCCGTCAGGAGAGGCCAGTCAATTCTTTCGCATTGCAGCGATCAACAACCGAGCCGGTGAGGCTCGGATGCCATAAGCACACAGCCGAGCGGACATTTAACTTCTTCTGACGTATGCGTCCAAGCAGGGAACCGAACGAGCGCGACTCCCACAAAGTTATCTGTCTACCTAGGTCACCTACGGTACCGAAGCCTTGAGCAGCAAAGTAAGACGCCCCTGTCACCCACGAGGTAGGCAACCCTTTGCGCGCCGTAAGACAAGGCATGCCTAGCTGCCCGGCGTCAAGTTCAGTTTGTCGGGATGTATTTAAGGACGTCTTTCTAGCGACAGCACCTCAAAGCGAGAACGCACCCCCCCCCCCCCTCTCCGCGCCCCCGCTCTCCAGTTCCCGATCATGTTGACTTGTGCTGCCGTCGGTGCAATGTCGCACCAACAGTCCACCACGCACTACAATTTAATGGCCCAACCCACAGACGAAACGAACGCGAGCTAAAGGGACGCCGTATCAAAGTCAAGTTGGCATCTCTTACAAGACGCCACCAATAAGACCGTCAAGCAGGCCGACAAGCAGGTCGCCGAGAACGCCGTCAACCCCGCCACTCGTCCGCGGTCAACTCTGTACGCTCCGCAGCACACGGGCGCCGTCAGCCTCAAGGGCGAGGGCCCGGCCACGTTCACGAGGGCGGTCACTGCGTCCGTCAGGCACGCCGCGCCGCCTGCAGCAAGGTGCATTACGCGCCGCAGCACACGGGCGCCGTCAGCCTCAAGGGCGAGGGCCCGGCCACGTTGACGGCAACGGGCACTGCGTCCGCCAGGCACGCCGCGCCGCCTGCAGCAAGGTGCATAAGGCGCCGCAGCACACGGGCGCCGTCAGCCTCAAGGGCGGGGGCCCGGCCACGTTCACGAGGACGGTCACTGCGTCCGTCAGGCACGCCGCGCCGCCTGCAGCAAGGTGCATTACGCGCCGCAGCACACGGGCGCCGTCAGCCTCAAGGGCGGGGGCCCGGCCACGTTCACGAGGACGGTCACTGCGTCCGCCAGGCACGCCGCGCCGCCTGCAGCAAGGTGCATAAGGCGCCGCAGCACACGGGCGCCGTCAGCCTCAAGGGCGGGGGCCCGGCCACGTTCACGAGGACGGTCACTGCGTCCGCCAGGCACGCCGCGCCGCCTGCAGCAAGGTGCATAAGGCGCCGCAGCACACGGGCGCCGTCAGCTTGGAGGGCGAGGGCCCGGCCACGCAAGGCCGCCGGGTGCAGCGTCGGGCACGCCACGCTGCAGCACGCAAGCGTTCGGCGCCGCAGCTCACAGGCACCGACGCTCAGATCGCGCCGGTAGGCCTCAAGCGCCGCAGCACGCAGGCGCCGCCGGGAAGGGAGGCAGCCCGGCCACGCGTGGCTGGCGGGCAAAGCAAGCCGTCAGTCACGTCTCTTAGCAGCGAGCGACACTCAGGCCCCGAGACGCCCTGACGGGTCGCCAAGCAGGTAGGCAGCCCTAAGTCCTAGCCCCCGACAGGGCAGGCAACCCAATTCGAACCGATGGAACAAACCCGCCTGCGAATCATATCAGCGAGTAAGGCGCACTCGATTGCACACACGCACGCACTCACACATACAAACACCCCTGGTGCACCGTCGCACCAGCTACCGTCCGGGCACCTCCCGGAGCCGACACCAACGGCTAAGTCTACTGAGAACGCCCGACGCGGTGTAACTCGATGGCGCCGCCAGCACAGTATGCAGCGCGTAGATCCGCCAGCAGGCCGTCACCCCCGCTACGCTGCACCATGCTGTCGTTAGGCCCCGCAGCTCACGGGCACCGTCAGCCTCCACGGCGAGGGCCCGGCCACGCAAGGCCGCCGGGTGCAGCGTCGGGCACGCCACGCTGCAGCAAGCAAGCGTTCGGCGCCGCAGCTCACGGGCACCGTCAGCCTCAAGGGCGAGGGCCCGGCCACGAAAATGGAGACGGTCATTGCGTCCGTCAGGCACGCCGCGCCGCCTGCAGCAAGGTGCATTACGCGCCGCAGCACACGGGCGCCGTCAGCCTCAAGGGCGAGGGCCCGGCCACGTTCACGAGGGCGGTCACTGCGTCCGTCAGGCACGCCGCGCCGCCTGCAGCAAGGTGCATTACGCGCCGCAGCACACGGGCGCCGTCAGCCTGAAGTGGTGCAGTTGCTCGCACCACTATACAGCTGCCAGGCCTAGAAGACACTTGAGCCCCCAAGAAACTCATTTTGAAGCAAGGTGTTGTCAGTCTGCTATTAATGGCATCGAATTTTAACACCACAGATGTAGGCTTCAAAATTGCTCTGAATGGTGTGCCTGGTCTCCCCTCACAGTTGGCAGAGTAAATTTGAGACTTTGATACCGTATGAACCACCATAGCTGTAACTCGATAGGCTGGCACATCTCTATTGCACTAGGAATGATTCTGTACTCATCGTCTTAAGAGAAGACCACTCCTCGAACAGTAGTGACTTCAAACTTTGACACATTCAATTTATCTCCTCATCTTGCGTACACTCCATCACTATTATGATGCAAAATTTAATTTGCCATTCTCAAAATTCTGACTCTCAATAGCTTGATTATCATCGTTGCTGCTTGCACCCTAGCTAGATTGTGCACATCAGTCCCCAACATCAGCGTTCAAGCAGTTAACAACTGAACTCAAAATAATATAACTTTCCTTCTAATATTGAGTGCATCTCAATGCTCCAAGAATGGATTTACTATTAACTGCATGTTCTGAGCAAGTTACTGACTTATTTTAATCATTACAAGTATATTTGTTTTAGCAATTGTAATACATTGTTATGGTTTTTTTTTAAGTAAATATGACTCAGTTGCTTTGTACAATAAGTTCCTACAATTGATCGTCAGACATCAATTTGTGAGTAGATTTTAGAGAATCAAACAGTTTGTATTATGTTTGCACAAATTACTTGCGCAACTATCAGCAAATTGAGCAATACATCAGTAACGGGCTGAGAGTGCAGCGGCAGGCACAATCAAAGAGAAAGAGTCTGCTTGAACGCAGATGGAGAGGGAAAGTACAGAGATACTGACGAACCAATTTCAGTTGGCATTCTCCTTTGTGAAGTGTTGTAGGGTGTTGTCAACTCTTCGCAGTTGCTGTCATTCTTTCTTGACACAGTCGTCTGCCTCTTGAAACTGCATAGTTGAGTCTTGTCACTCTCAAGGGAACTCCACATCCATACTCCTGAAAGCATCAACAGAAACATGAGTATATCACAAGCGCAGTGATGGATCGACTGATCTATTTGAGGAATGCAATACCTGATGAATAGCTGCTGACCGATCCTTGCTTCAACGCAGTCGACCAATGTGTAGCAACACCCTGCAAAAGGCAGTCGATCGTAACATGTCCAACACAGTCGCAGGTGCATCACAAACAGCCATAGCGCTGCAACTCACCTTCATGTCACTCCATTGTTCCTGCCTCATCTAAGAGCAGATTTCAAAGGAAAGATACCAGTGGTGGGCGAGTTCCACACTGCAGACCACAGTCATCATTGCTCCTTGGTTTACATTCAAATGCTCAACAGGCCATCTGGAAAAGAAACGCACGTTTCAAAAATCGAACCGCACAACAAAATGATACAGACTTGAAAATGAAACGGAGGGATAAACTTGATTCGTTCGAATATGACGATATGGCGCTAGCTGAGAGGTTATGCATTCAGCAGACCGAGCCAGACATTTCCCCACAAACAGTAACATCAAAAGGCCATTATAGACGTTCAAAGAATTGCTGCAGGACTCACCTGTGAGGATACGTTGGATGCGAAATGCGAGTATTACTCGGAGTATACGAGTAAGTCAAGTCCGAGCTAGACCTAAGCGTCGACGCGACAAGTACGCCTCTCCTCGTTTCTTTCCTCTGCCGGTCCTGATCGGTGGTTTTCATCGTAGAAAGCGTTGCACTAGTGGGTTTAGACGGGGCCGAAAGTCTAATCTAACGCGAAAAAATATCGCACAGAGCACTCGCAACCGCTACCGGACCGGGACCGTTACAACCTTTCAGAGCAAGCTTCCGCCACCAGTCGACAGGGGGCGCTACTCACGCGCTGCGCCGCTGTTTCTGCGCAACGACTCCGCGGTGAAAATAATCCTCTGGCTTTACGGGCTGTTTGAAAAGAACTTCTGATGCCATTTAAACAGCAGTAGTTTAAAAAAATACAAAGAAGGACAATTTATTTATTATTGCGTCCAATGTTGACGAGAGAACCGAGGTGTCAGAGCCTGCTGCTGGGGCGCAGCTGGTGCAGCAGACGACAGGCGGTCGCCGGTCGCTGGTGCGAAATTGCAACAACACCAGCCCAGCCCAGGATCACTCTGATAATCTTCCTTGCAATACGCGACCAAAGTTTTGGTTTGCAGTGCATCTTTATGCAAGTATTGGTTTGCTATGAAACTTGGCAATATATTGATCAAGATCTTCAATGACCATTCAAAGAGTTGAACCAATTTACACCCAAAAATAATGGACATTAAAAGTGACGAGTACATATCAACTTTAATTTTGTGAAGTAGAATCTTCCATGCTTTTGCTTCTGAGAACCCTCCTGCCTCAGAATAATTTCTGTAACCTTTCCGTCAACAAAGTAATTTGAGTAACGATTGACAGAAACCTCAAAGAAATTATTCCAAAGGCAGAAGTGTTCTCAGAGGCATAACGTAAAAGCTTACTCCATAAAATTCCCTTCTCTTCACGTCCTGTTTTGAAAAAACAAAATAAGGGTCCAGCAAGAAACACCTCGAAGATGAATGTTATTAGTTGGGAATATGGATTTGGCATGTGTAAATTCGAACGGGAATTCAAAAGTACTAGACTATTTTAATAGCTCCAGCAGCACTTTCAAACAGGCAACAATTTGTCTGCGTATGAGTCACAATTAACACTCCTTAAAAACATAAAGACACTGTAGACATTAACTGATTAGTTTACATAACATATTGACATTATTATTAAGTTGAATCAAGTCAGCAGCAGTGCTCGCCAGTTTTCCACAGTCAAACTTCCACAAAGAAAAATGTCAAAATTTAAAGATACACACAACTGTGTTATAAAAGTTTAAAATAATTAAAAAATGCAGACATCTAAGCTATTCAAGAAAACATGTTAAGTTACAGGAACACACTATACATTACAGCACACTCATTAACTGCAGTGATAACATGACAATGTTGCCACGATTCCGAAGCCACACCAATTATTAAATAATTACAATTTAAGACAGTTAAATTAAAATGCCTTCCAGTAAGCCACAATTTGTCTACTGATAAAAAAAGAAACAATTACTCATGAAAAAGACACAAAAATAACAAACTTTGCAGTAATGTATCATGATCTGAAACAAGTCAGCAGTGCACCAGCAACTTTGACACAGTCAAACTTGCAAACAGAGGTACATACTGCCAAATAATTAAAAAATGCATACAATTTTTATAGAAGGTAACATTGCGTTACAGAAACTCACTACAAATAACAGCACTCACTGACAGCAAACCAATTTTTGGCAGCGTGAACCACTATCTAACACAAATTATTAGACTGAGAATGATTACAGGTGCGATTAACTCAAAGTGAACCATACCTCACCTCCTGGCTCTTCGCCCTGGCTGCCTTCTCCTTGGCATGTTTTGCACTTGGTCATTAAACGCACCTTGAATGATGTTTGACCCTCTATCCAAAAAGTTCCAGAGGGTTTCTTCTCGGTCATGGAATACATCTCTTTCAAGATCATCACTGAGTGCCCTAATTAGATCATCAGCAAAAACTGACCTCCAACGACGTGAGGCTTTTGCTTGCCCTCCTCCCCTCATGTGCAAGTAGTCCAAGTAAGCAGTGTGCTCGAGTCGGGCAATCGCCTCAATGAAAGAATAAATATTAGGGTGATAAGCCCCTACTGCCTTCCTGAGCATTCGATTGTGGCTTTCACAAGAGTTGTTAGTTCTCAAGAGACAGCGGTAAAAATTCATCCAATTTCTCCTGTATGGGTTTTGAAGCCATTTTTCCTGTACATACTGAAAAAATGACCGCAACAGATAAGCAGATATGAGATGAATGCCTACCGCCCTCCTCTTGAGAACCTCCAGCCCTTCATCCATGAATTCATCGGGTAAGAGACAAATAATGCATGCTTTCCTAATAAAGTCAAGAATATGTGGAAATGCTTTGTAGAACCTCCACACTTGTAACTGTCGGGCTTTCTTGATGAAGGCACGGCAAAGATGCCACAGGCAACCCTGAATTGTAGCATCTGCAAGGGAAACAAGTTACAGGTTATAAAATGAAATTTGTAACAAAAGAAATAAGCATAAGAATGTAACAGATACTTCCATGGCAGCAGAACAATCTCTCATGAAATACGTACTTGGAAAAGCGTCAAGCCACACTGAAAAACCAAACGTGGTCTAGACCACACCAACTGATGCGGTCAAATGAGTGCCATTTTGACCGCATCAGTTGGTGTGGTCTAGACCACGTTTGGTGTTGTCATTGCATTGAAAGAGCACTCCAAACGTGGTCTAGACCACACCAGAGCACTCTAAACGTGGTCTAGACCACACCAACTGATGCGGGCAAAATGGCACTCATTTGACCGCACCAGTGGTGTGGTCTAGACCACGTTTGGTTTTACAGTGCATGCTTGCTGCTGCGGTAATTCCCAGTCCGTTATAATTGTCTCCGGATTGAGATTTGGGCAAAGATGTTTCAAAAGCCTGAACACAGCACTGTAGCCTGCTTCAGTCTTATTCTCCATGAGGACCCATGCTATTGGAATCACCTGAATAGTTACAAATTAAATGAATAATAACAAGAATCACACAGACGTCTTGTCTGAAATTCTAAAAAAGGTGTTACAGGAAACAGACAGACAACTTGTTTACTAACGTATTTGCCACTAACCACTAGCCCACATCTCATGAAATTATGAGTGAAAATTTTTATGAGCAGTTTTGATCGTTAAATTAGGGCATTAACCAAAAAGATTATTCCATGGTTACTTTACAAAATTTTTTAAAAGAATTGTATCCCTCGCAATTTCATTTGTTGTCAATCTAAGGTCTTTCTGAATGCAAATAAACAAGAGAAGTCCCAATCTCTTGAAATTATGAAGAACTTTTAAAGATTACTATTATCTTTTGATTTTCCATCCTAGCAAATATTAAACTTTGAGGACACTCACACCAGATCTGTATGTTGTGACGATAGCAAAACATTGCGCAGAAGGTGGAGTCGCAGGCCTTGATCGAAAAGTACCATCGCCTTGCAACAGTTTGCATGACGCCATGAAATCTTGCATTCTTTGTGACACAAATACAACATGATGTGATCCATCAGTAGCTGTTATTGATCCTGCGTACATATTCTGCTCTCCGTCAACCGTCACTGAGACTCTTGGATGTCCAAGAAGGACTTGTGTCAGTTCATGCAGCGTCTGCGGAATGGGAGGAAAATTTTCACTCCGTGCTTTGTACATGGACGTTCTCAGACGTCGCACATTCATTTTCCTGCGAACATTTCTTGAGTACCTAGTGACGAACATGAAAACCCACTTAGTTCAAAATGTCATGAGCAAAATCCCAAGTCTAGGAAGGTGAATTGTTAAATTGTTCTTACCGCCGATCACGCCGAGCCTGCTCAACAATTTCATGGAAGTCAACATATCGTTGGTTCCTGACTTGATTCAGTATATTTTCCCTAAAATGCCGTTCACCGACTAAGTCAGGATCAGGGAGATGATTGTGAGCTTGAGAATGACGAAATCCTCCATTCAGACGTAATATAGCTCTTCCCGGGCATTTCAACTTTTCATATTGGATGCATTTAAAATAAATTGAAGTTTGAGTCTCAAGGTTGTAATGGTAAGCATGTCCCCCATCACCATTATGGTAGAAATAGGTATTGCCTCTAAATCCTTGTTCTCGGATTAACCTTACAGCATCGCACAACACATTCAGCAGATTCAGAACTCTGTAAAAAGAATGCAAACAGTTCAAGACATAATTAAAGGCGACTTTTCCTAGGTACGTTAGGGAACAAGAATTCCGGCTGGAGAAGATTGGAGAGGTTAACAGTCGTTGAGGTTATGATAATACAATTGTGGTAGGCTCGCTCTAGGAGTGACTATTGATGCTAATTGATGAAAATTTATGGATAATAATTATTTATATAAAATACTTGATCTGAATCTGTAGGCCGCTAGACAAACTATTCGGGCGCGACGATAACGGCCTACGCCACATTGAAATATCACACCTCCCAACTTCAAAATTGAACGAAATCAAACCCTCTTCAAAACGGTGACTTACAATAAAAGGGCAAATGATGATGAAATGGAAAATTTCATGTTGGAAAGACATTAAGACAAGCAAGCTGCAATGTAAAGTCAGATACGGACAGAACCAGACACAGGTGATGCAGATGCAACCACGAATCCGCGCGAAAACCACATGCTCCGGGTTGCCACGTTGCCAGAGAGAGAGAGAGAGAGAGAGAGAGAGACGTTCTTCCCCTCTTCTTCAAAGCGCGCGCTGCTTGAACGCGGCACCGGAGCGGGCCGGTGCCCGGTGGACCCTTCACATCGTCCTCCTGGCTAAACTAAGTCTCAAAGGGAAATGGACTTGTGGACCAAATTTGTAGAGCTTATCGGTGCACTGTAAACGAAGCAAAACTCAAGTCGGATCAACTGTGGCGTCACTACGACGGAAAAAGTACATTTTTAGGAAATCCGTTCTATTTTGAAAAGTGCTTGAGATATTCATAATCGGTTTTCGGCAGATGGCTGTCCTGAACGAGCCCCACAATCGCCTCGCTTTGCCCCCCCCCCACCATGCACTGTGATTCCTTCCCGGTGAAAAGCGGGACATGAAATATCCAACTACGTGCAGCCACGGCCCAAGACGGTTTTCCCGAAATTTTCCGGAAAAAATTCTGATGTTCTTGGACTTTTACACTTTAAGAGTCGAATGGAAAAGAATGCAAATCGTTGCTGGAAAAACCCTGAGACAGTAGCGTGGGCAAGGGGGGGGGCATGACCCCCCTCCCCCCCCCCCCCTTTTGGCACAAGACAGCCGCCTGGAAGGTAAGCAAAAAGCATGGCTTTACCCCCTTTTCGACATTTTTGGGCACGCCACTGCCCTGAGTCGCTGCTGAACACGACCGGTCGGTGCGCGTTTCAAAAGTCTGGCGCCGAAAGCATGCGCAGAAGCGCTAAACCCCGCTAATCCCCGGGAGTGATCCACCAACCACAGCGCTTGCGCTGTCCTGCCTACATAAGTCCTTACAGCAGGGCACCCTGCATTACCAGGACTGGGTGGTTTATGATGTCATCCAGCGTTGGGTTCAGGTGGGCCTTTTCTGCCTCTTCTCTCATTAAGATTCTGGTGGTGGAGGTGCAAATGTCGACCATATGAGCCTGGTTGGCCGGGTCTACCCCGCACCACAGGCAGATGGCGTCGTTCTCCCCGGCCTTGTCCCTGAGGTGGGTCGGGACGGGGGCGTGTCCGAGGCGAAGGCGTGTGGCCGCGCAGGTGAGTTTACGGTGCACCCTGCACTTCGCGAACCACGACTCCTTAGCAGGGGTGGGCAGGATACCGAACAGGTGGCGCTCCACTACGACGCCGTCTTCATTGCGGCTCTCGCGCCACTCTTCCGCCCACGCTGCTGCCTGGCGCCTCTCCTGCTCCCAGTAGCAGGCCGGGGGGAGGGGGGGGGGCAGGGACGTCCTTACCCGCACACCCTCGGTCCTGGCTAGGGCGGCGCCCGCGTATGTCGCTTCATTCGGCGCAATGCCCTTGTGGGCCGGCATCCAGGCAAACCAGAGCCGCACTCCCCCGCGCACCAGCCCCACGGCCGCCCAGCGGGCCTCGACCAGTGCCTTGGGGGTGGCCGCCGTCGTGGCCGTATGCCCCCGCAGCCCCACAAGGGCGGACTGGCTGTCTGACATCACCAAGGCCTGACGGAGCCCTTTCCTCGCCACCATGCGACGCTGCGACGATTGCCTCGACCTCCGCACGGTAAATGGAGCCCTCCGAGGGCGGCGCCGCCATTTGCACTTCCATAGTCACGGTGTCGAAGGCGGCCGCGCCTAGACCGTCGATGGTCTCTGAGCCGTCCGTGGCTAGAACATTGCCAATCGGCCCAGACGCCCTTCCTCTGGGCCCTCGTACACAGCGCCCAGGGCGCCGTCCTCATCCGGTTCCGCGGTGACGGGGGTGGGAGGGAAGTACGTCGTCACGTGCAGGTCCTCCATCCAGTCCTGATGCGGTAGCTGGTAGCACGGCAGCAGCCCGAGCTGCAGCGTTCCGTCGTTCTGGAGAGCGCGCGGGGGCAACCCTGCAAACCGCCGCAGTAGGAGCAATGGCCTTGCTCTCAGGCGCCGGACGATGGCGCCGTCCCTGAGGCAGCCTTGCAGGGCCTGAAGGGCTGGGTGCCCAGCTCTGGCGTAGCTCGCGTACCACCCAAGGGGAAATAACTTTGAATGTCAGTGTACAAACTTTTGAATTCCACATGAATTCCGGATGAATTTTGAAGAATTGCAGCCAAATTTCCATGAATTTCGATATGAATTTCACTGCTTTTGAAGAATTTCTTTGAATTTCGACTAATTTTCATGAATTTGGAAGAAATTGGACTAAAATTCAAGATTGACCATGATTTTCGGTGTCCATTTTTTTTTTTGAGTTGTTTCCCCTTGGTACCACCAGCGTACCAGAAGCCGGTCGGCCAAGTACGCGTTACGCCTCCTGAGAGGCCACTCTGTGGATTCCACCTGAAGCGACAGGATGGGCGACGACGTCATGGCGTCGAGGCTCGTGCAGATGGCCGCGCTGCAGACCCGCTGCATCCTTGTCTTCCTTGGTCGCGGGGTCGACGAGGCGTGCCGCACACTCCAGGACGGGCCTGATCGACGTCTTGTACAACTTCAGCACCAACGCCAGGTGGCATCCCCAGTTGGACCGGGCAATCGTGCGTAGGAAGTCCAGCCGCTTTCTGCACTTGGCAGCGCTGTACTTGACGTGCTCGCCCCAGTGCAGCTTCGGCTGCCGGCGCGTCCCCCACGGAGCCACCCACCGCGTACAGGGCCACGTCGTCCGCGAACTGCGACGACTCTAGCCCCCCCTCCCCCCCCGGGCATGTCTTGGCACAGCTCTGCCTAGTCAACGACGTACAGGAGCGGTGAGGAGCCGCGAAATCGGTCGAAATCGGTCAGACAGCGGACATCTAGTCCTGGTGGGGTTGGTCAGAGAGCCCCTGGCAGTCTCGGGTAGGCAACCACTCCGTCACCTCCGTTCCGTGGCGGCCTACCCTACAGGCGCTCGCAAGGGAAAGGGCTTGGACTGCTTTGATGAGACTGTCATTTACACGCCGGCAAACGAAACCGCATCCCTTGGTAATATTACCATATAATACCTATGTATTATTATATATTACCTATTATTATTGATATTACCCCATATTACCTATATTACTTCATATTACGTATATTATCATATATTACTTATATTACTTGTATTATATACTACTTCGTACACCGCCAATGGGAGTTGACGACCCCTCGTCCAAAGGTATGCTCTTGCAGCTACAGTCTCTCCATCTCCACCAATAATACTTGTCAATAAATACAACTGCCAAGGTATAATGCCTTTCAACTCCCTACACTGTCACAACCCTTAAAATTCTTGTTTCTTACAATAGTAAGTAACCCGCACGAGAGACTGAATTCAGAAGATGCAACTAATTATTGGCTCATCGTGAGGCTTATTCAAAATATCTGCATGTAATATTATTTTCAAGAATTACTGTTGGAAGCATCACTATTCTACAGTGTTGGTTTTCAGGAAGCTACTCACAGCCTTTATGCCTTTGTTTTCCAGTTGGGAAGAACCATGTTCGCATTCTGAATATGATCATTGCTTTGGCATCAATTGACTTATCACCAATTAAGTGATCATTTTAACACTTGGAAACCTTGCCCAAGTTTCGTTGCAGTTATTTGTTGAAGTGATCCATTCTTCCTCAAATCGAATCAACTTTTGGGTTCACGGTGCAATTCTGGCTTCCCAATATGTTCACTGAGAAGCCCTCACCAGACACTCACTGTTAATAAAAGATCTACAATCGGACAGATAAAAATGATTTCAGCAAATTGAAGGGTTCAAAAATTTGAAAGCACCACAATGTACCATATAAAGGACCGTTTTCCCAAATGTTGTTCCTAGATAAGAGATCATGCTAAAGAGTAATTTTGAGCATCATTGGAGACAGCTTGCTTTACGCCTAACCACAATCATGTAACTTATTTGAAAGTTTACATAATTTCACCAACTTAGTATTTGACCTATCAGGCCGAAAGCATCATTGCATAGGCCTGACTATTATCCCAAAAAGTTGTCAATAATATTTTTGATTTGTGCATTGTGATTACATTTTGTAATCTGAATTTTATGCAAGCCAATAAATTAGTACTTTTGGAATCGCATACATACTTGCTTTAGGCAAACACCTGGAATGAACTCTCAAGCAGGTTCTTAGTTCTTAATTCAACATGTCATGCTTAAGTATAGCGTGAACCTCTATGTCCATAGTCAACTGGGAGTCTGTGTATTTAAATATCAAGCAAACAACAAAATTTTGTGAAATTTGTAAACAAATCCTAGAACACCTTGCCAATGGTCGATGCAAAGTGGGCCTCAGGGCTCTGTGCCAGTGAATTCAACAACAGAAATTCATAAATAGAGCACCACTTTAATAGCTTCAGAATATAAAGAATTCACATTTAGTAGCATGAAATGCAAATAAAACTTTAAATACAACTGATCGCAGCGGTGCTCAGTTTCACAAAATTATTAAAAACAGACGGAGCGTCAAGAATATTTTTAAAAACATAAAAAGCAAACACGATTGATTGTTCCAGATGAGAAATTATGTCATACACTCCAGAATTCAATTCACTTTGACAGGTAAAAAGGGACAGTATGTAAGAAACACTTTGTAAGACACACATTTTTGAACAAATACTAGTCACCCGAGTAAGCTACAAACAAACAAATAATTGGAGCTGAGCTTTGAATCAACATTACGAGTAAAAGTAATTAAAATGAAACAAACATGCAATTGACATCAAATGACTGATAACAAACACATTTTTCTTTCCTATTCCACCTTCGTATTCATGCTTGAACTGTTACAAGCTTACTTGTTTTCTCAAAGTAAGATGTAGCATCCACCTTGGAGCACTTGAATATAATTTGAGCCCCATAAATGATAGCCTGAAACAGTTCAATAGCAAAAGTAAGCGGTTTTGACCTGATAACCTTTCATCCCAACATTTGCCCGGTTTTACCTCTGGAATCATGACGCTCCACTGATACGTTGGATCATTGTTATTGCAATGTTTGTCCACTATTTCCAGAAGTTCATTTTTCTGCAAAGAAATTAATGAGAATCAGAACAATTTACATTCGTTTAAATTGCTTTTGAAGTTCGTCTTTCATTTAGACATTAATGATGTTCCTTAAGACTCAAGGAATTATGTAGCAACGAATAGTATTTTGTATTAAACTATACTTTGCAATAAAAAAATTCACACCACCAAATTATTATTGTAGTGAATTCTAAACACATACGATAGTCAAAGGAAATTATATTCTAAGAAACTTCTGGAGATAAAGTAGTACATGACAAGAGACATGTAATTTGAGAGGTTACTCATCTACTTACCATGTCCTCAAATAGAGTAAACGGGCCAAGCCCACTAAACAACATGCCACTTTTCTGAAAATCGTCATGCCGTTCACTCCTTGTTGCACCACAACGGATGCTTTGAAGATGTTCACAGCACTCCAACATAGTTACAACTTTCAAAATTTCTGAAGCATCGTTTTTTAATTTGTTTACATCCTGTAAAAAGAGTTCTGATTTAAAATGTTACTATAAACTGATTCTCTAAAAAGCATTTCTATTATTTCAATCAACTCGCCTCTTTTGTTGCCTTCATGTTGGAAGGAATCTGCTCCAGCTCTAAAAGAATTTGCCGCTCCCTTTTGTTTATTGCTGACTGTCCAAGATCGTCTTCTTCCACAGACTCTGTAAACATCAAAAAGTTTAAGGATGATAAGTATAGGCGTTCTCAGAATAAACCATGAACCATTTTATTCACCAGTCAATTTGTGATTAATGTACCTTGTATTTCCTCCCGACTGTTTGGGACAAGTAGCGCTGCATTAAAAGCTTGTGAAGTCACTGCAGTGATGGCTTTGCGGCACCTGGGACATTTGTGGTCCATGGCATGTAGTGTCTCAGCGCATACAAAACACCATCTGTAGCAGTGGCAGTTGTGGAGGATCCCAATATATGTATCATTGTTATAATTTTCGCAGCAGATGGTGCAGTAGTCTGATGGGAATGAAAAAATTGTTTCATTAAATTCCAATAGAACAATTCTCCAAGGGAGGGTACGCCTTCACAGTGCAGCTATTTACTTTGAGGTTTCAGTGACATCCAGCTTACCTTCCTCCAGACTGCCATCTTCTATCACATGTTGACAATCCCCACCACACTGTTAAAGGAATTATAAAAATGTTGATTTAGAACACATATGCTGAGCAAATTTGGAACACAAATAGCCCTGGAAGCAAATTATCCTAGCATGGCTCAAGTTAGATGGTAATAGTAGAGGGTCATTTATGGTTCAAATTTTGATTTCAGAAAATTAAAAAAGCACGCGGGGAATTAAAACTAAATGTAAATTAATTGGTTCCTGGAAATTGCTACATTTGATGATATTTTTCTACTACAGCCAAAGCTGATGTGAGATAAACTTTCAAAGATTGTAGGTAAATGGATGATTCTATCATGCGACTGCCCTGGGCCCTGAAACGAAATGTTCTTTTCACACAAGAGCTTCCTCTCTGCAAGTCAGTTGATAATAATGCACAGCACAAAGTAAACTATTTTTAGGCAAGGCAATTATGTAAAGGAAATGATCTCCCTGTGTGAACCAGCTTTGAAGTTAAAGCTTGTCCGCAGTCACGTAAACAAATTAAGCATGAATATTTACTTATTTACATTTATGACCAATGTTTTACCGAACAAGACCCTCAGTGTGTCTGGGAAAAATTTCTTTTTTCTGTTGCCCAACTTGTATGCCTGTCTTTCCCAAACAAAAAGTGCCCAAGATAAGATCATTACAGATGCCAAAGAAAACAGTTATTCTGGAGAGAATGCTTTATACAGGGGGAGGAAAGGAATACCATTGCAAAGATAGATTGAGCATACCTGTGCCGTTTGCACCTCGTGGTCGTCTTCATGATCGGAGTCCGGATCGGGGTCTAACTCAAGATCAAAGAAATGATCATAGTCATGATCGTAATCATGATCATCGTCGGAGTCAGAAATTATAATAATGTCGTTGGAGGGCGACGGAGGCCTGCGGACGGAGGCTGCTCGTTGAGGTCCACGGCTAGCAGGGAAAGGCACTGCTCGTTGACGGCCTCGGCGAGGAGTGAGAGGCAATGCCGGTGGTGGGTCCGGAAAGACAGCTGCCGGTGATGGACCTCGTAAGGCAGCTGCCGATGGTGGGTCCGGAAAGACAGCTGCCATTGTTGGTTCGGTAACACAGCTGCCGATGGTGGGTCCGGAAAGACAGCTGCCAATGGTTGGTTCGGTAATACAGCTGCCGATGGTGGGTCCGGAAAGACAGCTGCCAATGGTTGGTTCGGTAACACAGCTGCCGATGGTGGATCCGGTAATACAGCTGCCGGTTCTGGCTGTGGAATGAGAGTTGATGGCGAAACGGCCAGAGGCGGAGTAGCCACTGGGACGAACGCTGCCGACGGTGCTGCCGGTGGTACGTGCAGGTTAAAGCACTGCTGGAGCGGCATTGTACCGTAAGGACCATAAGGAGCATGGTACATGTTAGGGAGCAGTGCCGGGTAGGAAGGTGCCATCGCGTACATGAATGGCTGTTGGTGGGAGTTGGAGGCACGCCAACCTCGTCTAGAGTTGGAGGCATGCCCACGTTTTCTGGAACGGTGGCGTGGCATCTAGGTACAAAAAAATTATAGTTTTAGATGTATGACAGATAAACTCTTACTTGTGGCAATTGTGGCAGCTTATGTCGTCTTAATTGCCCTTAGTTGCCGAGGCCAAAGCTGTTCCACACAATCGGCCTGCGTAAATACCCCCCAAACATAACCTTTCAGACAATGTCCTATCTGGTGTTGTTCCCAGCTTAGAAATTTCCCGAATCACAATCACAATCCTCTCGGACTGCTCATCGATGCATCGATTCACTTTCACGAGAATACGGCGGCACGAAGTATGACAAATGCTACTTGCTGAGGGCCGGCAGAAGACGTCTGGTAGTGATACTTAAGTTTAGTTTAGATATAATTGCCCTTGTCGATATGAGTCCAAAAAAAGAATGAGATAGAACTCTTTTATTTTCTCCCACCCTGTTTTAATTTACATAACGGGTGGTTCACAAATAAAGCGTGAGAATAGTTTGTAGTCAGTCTCTAATCCTGGTCTGAGGTTGGTGCAAGGTTGCACCAAAGCAAGGACTGAACAGGTTAACCAATGAGACTGCAAATTAAAAGGCGTCCGAAGCGTCTGTAGCAGATACAGTTTTGTGTCAGACCGTTAGGCTAGGAGCTCACCCGGTGTTCGTGCAGATTCGCACCAAAACCGAAGAGTCTGGGATGGCCGCCAAGAGGGATTCCGCTGGGAAACGCATTTCGCCCGAGTCCTCCACTTCTGTGTAAGTAATCCTTGGCCAATGTTCCCTTTCATCATTGTCCCATGTGAGAAAGTAAATGGATTGATCTTTATTCTGAATCTTTTATGTAAGCCCCCATTTTCACTCGTTCTTTACCGTGTATCAACACCAAGATCGAGTATTTGCGGTGAAATTTAGTTCTCACTTTCAACTCAGTTCCTGAATTCATAACACATACATATTTGGTATGAAATGATAGCTAAAATAACCACCAACAATTATAACACAGGTTTCTTGACACTTTTACGCGAATTTCTGGAGAAAATTACAAAAAAAGGGCGTAAGGTTAGGAATACCATATTTTCATTTCCAACGTCGGAATGGAAAATGCTTGAAAACATATGTGATTCGTGTTTGTAACATACATATGAGCATTGTGAGTGTTTATTAAAGGATTGTACTAAATGGTGCACCTATGATGAGAATTTGAGGATTGTACCTTTGATACTGTAGACACAACTGTACCCTGTCTAGATAATTATACATTAGTTAGTGCTCTTTACACATAATAACATGGATCGTTGTTTCATAAATTGTCATGTTCACAGGTTGGGATTGGAATGTCTTCCACTCTCCCCCTCCCAGTTAAGAAAGATGTGGAACTTCGATGATGAATGTGGCAGACAAATTATGGGTGCTCCATTAAGAACTTGCATCGTTGAGGAAGATGACACTGCTGGTAAGTCTAATACTATCATTATGATGGGTCTCTCTACTTTTTGAGCTTGAGTTCCTGCATGGGAAGACATTCTGTGTAATTCATGTTTTAGGAAGTTACAATACCTACACATGCTTTAAAATGTACCTTTTTATAGATATTGTTTGCATTTTGTTGCAGATGGTGTGTCTAATGCAGAATTAGAAAATTTAGAAGTAACCATCAAGCTTATGTGGGAGAAGGCAAAAACTATATTTGAAATATTTATTGATCCGAAGCAACCTCATTTGGGGTACCGCCTTAAAGTGAAGGATACCATGCCCATTAAAATTTCGGTGAAACCTGAAGATGCATTTTACCTTGGATGGTGTGCTAAGGTATCTGAAAGCTCCCGCTGCTCTCATTTGTATAGAAGATCCCCTGTGGAACCCGAAGGGTACATGGGAGGTCCTGCAAGTTATGCTAACTGGGCAGTTGGGAAGCAAGCGACAGCAAATTTTACGAGACCAACAAGCCGCAATGCCAGGTTCCTATCCCGGCTAGAATGCAAAAATCTGAAAGGTGGCACCGAGATCCTGTGGAACTATGGATGTGAGAAGGAGATGCCAGTCCCAGAAGGGGTTTGGTTTTTAGAGGTAAATATAATGAAAAGGGTTTGTTTACATTTGGTATAGGAAAATGATTTTCTAAACTGATTATCTGTACCACTTCTTTGCTTTACTCAGTGCTGCAGGTCCCCGGCTTCTAATGTTAAGCGGCAAGAGAAGAAACAGCATTTGGTCAGTTTCATAAACATTGAGAAATGTGTCTTATGTGGAAACCCGTTTTCCATAAACAACAAAGAAAGCAGGATTCAGAGAAAACCCCACTTTGTTAATAGCCATGCTGATTTCCTTGGAAGTGGTTGGGATGGCCTTGGTAAGCCCTACATGCAGGAGGTCGTTGATAGTGTGAAAGTATTGTTAGAAGCAGACAAGTTGAATAGTTTTTGTCAAACTTTGTCAAAAGATCTCAGATGGCAATTCACTCCTGCTTGTAGTATCATCAGCACCATGTAAGCATCTGACGACTTAATTATGTAAAAGGGTAGTGAGGACCTTTTTTATTGATTACTTTCTTTTCACATCTGTTGCAGTGATAAAGAACACTATGGCGAGGATCATGAAGCTCTTCTTCAAGAATTCAAGAAAAGATGTTCTCTGCTTAGGGCTTCAGGAACATTGGTTTTGAGAGGGATGACAGCAGTTTGTGAATTGGATGATCTAACCATGGATCATCTGAAACCTATTCCGCCTTCAGTGTGGAGGACCCTCAAATGGAGCGATGATGGTCCACCACCTTCAGGGTTGTACGCTGTGCCCACATCCCACAATGATGAACTTACAGCTGATGTAGAGTCTGCGATTTTGAAATTTTGTATGGATCATTTATCTTGAATTGTTTCTTTATTTATATCGTTCTGATCCTAAAAATTGACAGTAGGATGACTGTTACAATTGTCAGTAATTGGTATTATCAATTTAAAAGATGTATCAACTGCTACTAAATCAAAATTGTAGGATTCCTCATGCATGAAATGTTTATGATTATCACTGTTCTTCATTGTACTTAATTGATTATTTTTCTCCGTGTTCAAAGCGGTTTTTTTTTTGTGACAGTTATATAATGGAGTGAGTTACCTTTGCTCAATTGTTTGATCAAATATACTTGGAATCTTTGTTTAATTTAGTGCTTCTAATTTGGACTAGCCCTATTGGCACTCAAAGTTTGAAGTGAAAAGAAAAACTATGTTGGAAATAGAAAATTAAATAACCCTGCTTTGTGGAGTGCCTCAATTTCATTACACTTACAAATGTGTGAGGTGCGAGGAGTTGTGTGCACACAGTATTTTCACAATAGTAATAAATGTGTTCAGTGCCTAGTCACAATTTATTCGATCTCAAGCCAGTTCACTCTTTAACGAAGAAATAGGTCTTCTCCAGGAATTGATAGTGAAAAGAATACACGTTATAAGTTATCAATGGGTATTAGTTGTACATCCTCTTGCAAGACTTGTCCCACATGTGCTTTACCTCCTTTGAGAAAGAACCAAGTGCACGAAAATCACGAACATTCGCTTATTGAATCACACCATGTAACGTTCCACACCGCGAAAGGGGAGCCCCTGGACACCTCGACATGGCACCTCGACGCGCGGCATGGCTATAGCCCGTTCCGGTGGCCGGCCGGCGTTTGAACTGCGCGGCGTTGTCGGCAGGGAGCCTCCGATGTCGCTCTCTGCTCGCAACGCGAGGCTGAGTGGCTGCCTGCCTTCCAGGCGTCGATCCGACCGATCTCCGGGTGGGCTCTGAGTGCGACCCTTTTTGTCAGGACGCTAGTGGCTGACAGGTTGATCGCAGGGGATTGGGCCTTTGCACTCTGGTCAGGGAAGGTTGTGCGCTTCTTGGCGCGCCTGAACGAATGTTTTGCCCCTCCTGGTTACGGAGAACCAGGGGTGCAAACTTAGGGGATGAAAGTGACACGGTTTTATGTTTTTCGGGCTCCGGAAGATAACGAATTGGCCGATCGACTTCAAAATTGGTGTCGAGGTGCCCGAGGAGCTCCCCTTTCGCGGTGTGGCCGCGGTGACCCGCTGGCGGCCCTTCATCTCCTTCGAAGGGGGTGGGGGCGTTAGGGGTTGCATACTCTTACCACAACCTTGTCTACGGACGTTGTGGGGATTTTTCGCCTGGAGTCGATCTAGGTGGACAAGATCAACCGCGCAACGTGCTTTTTGTGCCATTTTCTGACATTTTTGGTGGTTTAGGGAGAAAACAAGATTTGGGGTGTCAGTCGTTAGAGGCTGGACACCCTCTGGAGGGTGCTACGGACATGGAAACACTTTTGTCATGTCCAGGGGACCTCCTGCCACCGCGCTCACCCCCTGGAAAAAATCCGAAAAAATCACCTCTTCTTAGGGGCGCCGGCAGGCCAAGCTGGGCCCACCCCCTGTCGAACGTACCGCGTTGCCGGCGCAGCGAAGCGGAGCGGGCCCTAGCTTGTTATTTGGTGTGTCCGTACATTCAAGTTGACCTTTTTTCAGGCTACAAGCCCTGGAAGAACCAGTGTTTTCTGCACGCTGGGGCTGCAGCCCCGCCCTGTGACCCCACCCTCTGTAAGTGATTTATTTGTGAAACAAAAATCTTGAAATAAGTTTTCTTACTGTAGAAGTAATGTTATTTTTTTATTTGTTGTTTTCAGGGTGATTCGTGTCAGTGGTGCCGGTGCCCACGCCTTCAATGTCCGACATCGAAGAACTGATGGAATCTGCGCGCACCGCGGCGTTTTCCGTCATCCAGGCTAACCGTCCCGTAGGTATAGAATTTTATTTTTATATCTAAAAAAGGGAAGGGGCCGCACTCCTCATCGATGCAGACGAGCATCGACTCTTTCATGGAACTTGGGATGTGCACGTGTTGATTCGCAAATGTCAGCCCTTTAGTTTTCTTCCAAAGACGACTCTCGGGCTGTCTAGTGGAGCGGTCATCAGTCGTGAGGAGCGAGTCCAGACCGTCGCATCTATATTGCTATGTGTTGTGCTCCGTTGCAGTCGTTCAGGTCGAAGGAATTGTCGCAAAGAAAAGGTAAGGGGGAGGGGGGCTCTCGCGGGGGACTCTCGCGGGGGGCTCTCGCGGGATGTGTGTGTGTGTGTGCGTGTGTGTGTGAGGAGAGGGGATGCAGCATCAGCTGAGCCGCCGCGCCCACCATCCGTAATGTCCACTGCCTCAACCACATTGTCGACGGCCTCCTCAATATCCGACTTGTCGGATATAATAAATAGCATAGACACGGACAGTGAGGAGGAAGACGCTGTGGTGGAGGATGTAGAGGAGGAGGAGGAGGGGGAGAAAGGAGGAGGGCGAGGAAGAGGATGACGACGATGACGACGATGAGGATGATGAGGATGGATTTATACCCTCCGATTCAACCCACTACGCAGTAGAAATATCAACTAATGATCGTGAGGAGTAGAATTAAGTATATTTAAGTTAATGGTATGGTGTACGTGTTAGGTAAATATTAATTAAATTATAATATAGCACAAAATAAAATTCTATTTATTAAGGAGTAGCCCCTACACTGTCATATTTTTTACGATTCATACGTAGGAATGGTGGATTACTTCGATATAATAGTAGAGTACTTCAGAGTAGCGTAAGTGATGTTTGTGGAGAGTACTGTTGTATATTTGCTTTAGAACGCACAATAGGTGTCTCCTTGTATCAATTCCTCAGTCAGTTTGGTTCTCATATGAGCTTCAATGACAGATAAGTATTGCACAAGTTTAATTCCTATTTTCCTAATATACATTTTGCAAGACCCGCTCTCCGAGGGTTTCATGTACAAACTTTCATTCCCCATTGCCATGCATGCTACGCGATGCCCTGGTTTGAGTACAAGAATACTGCCCAATGCACAGCAACGTCTTCGACAAAGACCCGAATCCAGGAGGGTGAGAGTCGTCACGAAAGCGAGAGCCCCCACGAGAGCGAGAGCCCCCGCGAGAGCTGTCATAGGCGCACTGCCCGGGTCACACTGGTCAGTGCCCCTACGACGCGCGAACACCTCCACGGCACTCGACAGCACTCTATCTGTCGTGCGTGCCTATGCAGCAAACATAGACTGCATCGCCCCGCGTTAAAGGCCAGCTACCCGGCGTGGCTGGTGGATAGGTTGCCTAGTAATCAGGCGCTAGCCGGCAGTGCCGGAGTAATCTGATCTGTCACCGGCCTCTGGCCGGAGGCGTTCACCTTAGGCGAATAGAGACATCTAGAGATTAGGCACGAGCCTCCCTCGCCGAGCCTCGGCTCGGGAGAAGCCCCAGTCAGTACTCACCCAAGACCGAGACCGATCAGACCACCTCTCTCCGAGTACCCCGTCGTAAGAGTGTCGCGTGTGCCAAGTACCAAGCAAAGTGTTGTGTCGTTACTTCATCCCTTCCACGGACCCGTAGAACAAGGGACGTTAGACGGTTACGCGAGTGACAGTGCGGTGACCCACAGTGGCCAAGTGCAAGTGCGAGCATCCTCGGCCGGCCACGATTACCGTGCCGGGGTAGTTCGGGTACCTCGCGGCAAATACCCCACGCGTGGACAGTGTGTGTGTGTGTGTTTGAACTAGGCTGCAGCACGGCCGTCCCGCCGTGGTACCCGCTGGTACTCCGGCCCACCCCACGCCCGAACTGGTCAACCCTCGCCACCCCATCAACCCACCCTTGACATGGTGCATCGAGCCGGGTTCTTCACTGGATAAAAGGAACGAAGACGACGAAGAGTGAGTACCCAATTTTATTACTCATAAACACGCAAGATGTCTAAGCTAGACGACCTTTTACCGGTCAACTCCACCGTCGATTCTATCTGCAAAGTTACACGACTAATTGGGACCAACCCCAAACTCATCATTAAAAATGCATCGCACACCACCGTCTACTCAGCAACGGAGACAATCAGGCAATTCCAAATTGCTCTGAAACACCTTCAGGCATCAGTAGCAGGCACCAAATCGAAGAGAGCACAAGAGATCCTCACGACGGAAATCAAGAAAGACAACCCAACCAATGAACAAGTAGTTTTTATCAAGACAGACAAAACGCTTGTTGAAGCTGACGATCTGCAAATTGACACAGACGAATTAGAAAAATTGTTGAACAATATAAGGAAGAAGTCGTAGAGACTGGCTCCGTTTACAGTGGAAATCCCGCGGATTTCCTCAGATCAATTCTCTCACCACCCGATGTGAACCTTGTGAACCTGTATCTGTACCTGACTTGCTCATACGGAGCCAAATAAACAATACTGATTCCTATCTTCTTGACACTTGTGTTGAATTGCTGATATGTCCTGTTTTCCTTTACTACCTACCTAACACAGACAACAATAACTGAATCAATGGTTGTTATGACATACAGTGCTTGCTGTAATGAGTACTTTGATTGGAGAATGATTGAGCTCAATCACCTTGAAAAATCAGTGAATTGTTTATTGTTCTTAGCAGTGACCTAGGTCACAGATGGTCCGAACACATGTAAGATCTAATAATTTAAAGGCAATCGCCTCCTGTCTACAGTAAAACCTCGTCACACTTACTATTATATTTTACAAAAGAAAAAATTACTGATTGGAAATGAATCGACACTTTATTAATTTAGAAAAAGTACTTTGACAATAAGATGGAAACGTGATGTGTCAAAGACGAGGTAACAAGTAAAGGGTTGTTTCGGTTTTTTTTTTCACATATTATACAGAGCAGATGACGTCAGAGGGAATGCCCAATACGAGTCTATCCATTGCCTCAAAGAATTTTGCCGGAAGTAGGCCCATCTAGGGCTTAGCCCTGTAGTGTGCCATGTGAGGACCTACTGTCATCCGTGCAATAATTCCAGCGACGACCACAAGCCGATATCAGCTGATGCCGAAGGAATTCTGTCCATCGCCGTCAATCACCGCCAACCTTCCCCACCCCCGCCACGGTGGTTGGTGGGGTGAGTCACCAGGAAGCTGGCGCCAGCAGAACCAGAACCGGTAGCAAGCACCAGTGAACTACTGTCGTAAAGCTAACTGTGCGCTTTGACTTTTGTATTATCAATTTGAATTTGACAATGTCTGACCACTTTATCGTTAAGATTGGAGACGACGGCGGCGCGGAGGCCGGCCAAGGCCAAAAAAAGGATAATGAACTGGCAAAAGTAAGTTCTTGCAATACTGCACGGGAGGCGAGGCCGCATAACCTGTGCTCCGTATCTTCGCTTGGCCACATTTACCATTTACGCGTTTATTTTATAGCGGTTCGATTCCAAACAGTCACAAATCTCCCTCAGTTAAAATTTTCAATAACGTTTTATGTTAAAAATGGAGCGAGAGACTGATCTGTCTCCCCGAGGCCCGTTGGGTGGATTAACAGCCTTCGCGCTTTCTTAAACAGGATTACGCAGATTGGCATCTTTAGTAGTCTCGGAGCGGCGGCTGTGGGGGCATATGCCACCGAACAGTACCAACTATTGAACCTCTTAGAGGTCCTCCTGACCGTCATCTATGGGAAGTTCCTTGCTAAGTAACAGCATTTGAACAGCATTTGAAAGCATTCTGGATGTTAAGGTTCTGGAAATAATAAACATTGTAGAATTTCAGTTCCTGCTTCCACAAACCCATTGTCGTGTGGCTCAATAAAACTCCAGGTTTGATTGTTAAAAAAGACTTTGAGGCGACTACAGACGACCAGAACTACAGACTGATCTACAAATTTGTGGGCAATTGACATTGTGAATACACTGATTTTCTCTCAAAATTAATGTCTCATTAAGCCCTTGATATTTTCAGCACAACTAGATTTTTCACACTGTTGTGTTGGTACTGTTGTCGTTAATGGTTTTGAAGTGAAGAGGGTCAGGTATTTCTAAAACGCACTTTTCATTGAAAATATCATGGACTTTGGAAGGAGACATTAGTTTTAAGAGAAAAACAGTCATTTTGCAAAGTCAAACGCCCACATATTTGTAGATCTGTTGTCTGTAGTTTTGTCGTCTGAGTCAGCCTTAACGTTTTTCTTGGCAATCATCAGCTTGTGCAACTCTACTTGAATTTAGATTTGCCTGCTAAACAAAATTGGAGCTGGCAAATGTTCAACACCACTGATTGGTGTTGCTCTGTACTCACAATAATCTTTGTTTTCTTCATGGGCTTTGGGAATATTTGTTTCAATTCCCACAGCGCTATCTCAGCCAAACCATACTTCAGGTCGTTTAACTTGTACACAATAACTTATTTAATAGCTATACCAAAACATAATTTTTCAAAGGTTTCATGTAGCTTATAGCTACACAGAGGAATCTTCGTAATCTCCCAAATCATGAATAAGACAGAGATAACTGGGGTCTTATTACGCTTTTGTACACTCCTTTCTGAAATTAGAAGAAAATAATAGTATTGTATTGTGGTATGTTTTTGACATTGAGAAGGTTGTCAGATATATGCATTTTAGAAATCCTGGAGACCAGATATGCAGTAGGGGAAGAATTAAGATATTGAGAATTTTAACACTAAAATCTACATTTGTGATGCAATTAGTAATCAACGCGTTTAAAAGTGAAAAAAAAAAAACACCCAACTTTCAGTTTTTAAACGCTGTGCCCCCTCTCCACGATGCAGAGGACTTCGAGGTTGACGACGAGTTGGACTGTGTTGAACTAATCAAGATGTATTTCTTTTGTTTCAGCTGTGACCCAGAAATTATCAGAATAAATATTCCAAAGAATTTACGAACCCTGACTTTTTTCTTAGATTGCCCTGAGACACTACTCATTCAGAAATAGCATTGCTCACCTAAATATCTGGAGGACAGGGACGGTACGTTGGTCAAGCCAGTCACATTGCCCGGAAGTCTGAGCGAGCTCTGACAGATAGTCTACTTTTGTTCAGGTTAGAACCTAGAACCATACTCATAGGAGTCAAAGGAATAACATTTCAACTCAAACCAACTCATTTTAATTAAATATTTCTGAATTAATAACCCATTTGATTGAGAACTGCTTGTGATGTGAGCGTCGTTCTATACTAACTCAAGAAAAGCCACTTTCAGAACTGAAACCAGTCACACGAACAAAACCAGAACTTTTATAGGCTTTCCCAAGGTATCCCAGCCGTGCCTTGCAGCGAGACCGGCAGATCGAAATGTTGATATGCTACCTGCAGGAACCAAATCGTAACAGAAATCTGGTGGAGAACGCCTACAATACTTGAAAATCCTCTCATGATTAAAAGCGTCTAGCAGACGTCTTCTGCTGGCTGCTGGCTCTAGTTAGCTCCAATTCGCCAACTTTCCTGGCGCGATCGCGATGTGAGAGGACGGCCCAATGCCCAAACACGCAGCATTATGATTAACAAAATTTTGGGTACAGAATTTTTTTGGAGAAAGGATTAGGTAAGTGTTCTTTTGGGCTGTGGCCGTGTGAGCAATGGAGGAATCTTATTTCTCGCGCGCAACATTTGTGCTGTTGCTGTTATGCTGTTGGTACTGTACAGATGGCGGCGGCTGTGGCGGCGGGCGGCGGCTGCTGGCAGGCCGTATCGTAAACAATGATCTTTCAAATACCAAATCGGCTGCGAATTGTCTCCGCGTTTCAGATTCATGGAACATGGAAGGTCTTGTCTTTGTTTGTCAACAGTTTAACACATCATGCGTACCGTGAAACGGGGTAATTTCGGGCACCCGGGGTAATTTCGGGCATCTCTGCCCGAAAGCATTGCGATGATGCTGCCGTCTAGCAGCGACCTCGGAGGCTTCTCCCGTTGCGCGCATCGCATTCGCCAAACTTAAAACCATCGGATCATTCCTCTGGAGACCAAAACAGATCCAATCTTTTCGAGATACAGTGATTTTCATATTTTACACTTTTTACTTTAATTCAGTGTATGCGTGAAAACTTCGACTGGCAAGCCAAACCTGTTCACAAACGGTGCATAAGGTATTTTTATTTCGATTTGGACATGTTTTGAGCATGCTGTGTCAAATTTTCAATCACCTGCGGCAAATGGTATGGTAAATAGGGGCTCAAAACTAAAAAATTGTTACTTTTAGGGGTAATTTCGGGCACTGAAATGGCATGCAAGGGCAAGCAGGGTTGTTATGTACACTTTAAATTTCGCAGGGCTAGAGTGGTGTAAGCTTCTTCCAGCTCTTCAGAGCTCTTCTGAACGATGGAGATAATCCATTAACAAAGATACACTGTTAAAAAAATTCTGAAAATTCAGACCAATTTTGTTAGACTATGCTGTCTGAATCTCGATTCAGACTTTTTTTTTCTGAAAAATCGGAGTGCTTGTCTGTTTTTTTGGACCCTCTGTATGAAAGCTCGGCTCAGACTTGGAGTGTCTAAATATTCGCACTTTATTCTCAAATTTCAGATGAACTACGTCAGACTTGGAGTCTGAATTTCCGTTTCATACGATTTTCTGAAAAATTGACAAAACAAAAGAGAGCAGTAAACAACTTCCGTCCCACCTTATGCTGGGTTAACTGATTATCAGTCCTTGCAGTCAAAATGATGTGACTTCCTCTCTGGGACTTTAGAGGAAACGAAAGTAATTGTTTGTCCGCCAGATGGCGCAGGTGGCAGTCAAAAAGCTTGCTGCTGTTAAAAAGGCTCCTCCTGATAATTATTCAATTAGTTGAACTCAAAATACATAACACTTCACCAGCTATGATGAAAGACATGCTCCCTTGCCAGATTTATCTCTGTACTAAGAGTACGAGTTGAACAATTGATATTTGTATTTACCTCTCGCGGGAGGCTCCGTGTCGCCATTCCCTTGGGTGCATCAGGCCAGCTCCTGTTTAAGTAAGGGATAAGTTCTCTAAGGAACATTTCCCTTCAAATCATTTTTTGCTGAGCCGCGCTCCTTAAGAGCATACCTCTCTAATATAGTTCATATGTCTTTATCATCTTTAGACCGAAATAACTCAAAAAATACTAATTCAGACCTGTGGTCTGAATTCTCGGGTCAAAATTCTATGGTCTGAATTTTCAGGCAGCATGTTTCTGAAAATATTGGTCTGAAAATTCAGAGTGCCTTATTCTAAAGAAACTTCAGTTCATTTAGTCTGAATTTTCAGATTTTTTTTTAACAGTGTAATACTCAACTGCCGCAGCAGTCGCTTTGTAGAACTTTGACTATCATAAAAATGGGCCAAGGCTACATCTGTACTTTTTATGTGTAGTATGTACACATCCCATCTTAGTGTCAATGATTGGTTCGTGACTAAAATTTTATCATGTTTTCCGGGACTTTGACTCTGAGAACGGCCGCATGGCTTGCCGGGTTGCTACGGAATGCAGAGTTTTCCAGAAAGCCCATGTATCTTCCCAATTGTGCATAAGACTTGCCTCCCATGTACGTCAGTTTAAAGAGGAAGATCCACGACTCATCTTCGCGTAATGTAGTGCGGCCCGAGTTGTATCATTATCAAAAACGAAAAATGATAAAGGTTCAAGGTTAGACGTTCAACAAGAAGCGTCCTAAATAGCTCCACCCAACTCTCCCAAACATCAAACTATTTGTTCCAATCATGACTTCAAATTATGTATAAATGGCCACCCCTACCATTCCTCCACATCTACATCCTTAAGAATTTCACATTTTATTATATAAGCTAAAAAGAAAGAGACAATTATTGATTTTGAGACCATAATCAGAACGAGAAGTCGTTTTTTCCAGGGGTGCCCGAAATTACCCCAAAACACGGGGTTATTTCGGGCACTGCTTTGGGCCCTCCACTGTAAAAACGATGAGGCGTAGATATCTGGAATTGGCGTCAAACTGAAGCTAAAGGTGGGTAGATGATAAATTTTAACCCTCAGGTCCATGGCAACACCACGACTTTCACAATTTTAAAAATACCTCTCAAAAGTGCCCGAAATTACCCCGTTTTACGGTAAGTCTTATGGAAATCAGCCGCTTGCGCTGGTTACATAACCTCTGCGCTTAGGTTCCATTTTTCTGAAAATTCACAATTTTGGAACAGCATTTTTTGCTTTATTTTAGGTTATCAGAGTGAGGCACGGGCTGCTGGCTTATTGAGGGATCAAAGGCTACTGCATCTAGGAACCTGCAGAATTTCCAGCATTTCCAGTTCGAATAACAAAGCTTCTCCTTTAAGAATGAGTAGTCAAGTGTCTATCTGATAAGATAAGATGTTCCAATCCCTTTATTTCACTAATGTCTATGAAAAGTCACCTATTTAGTCAAAAAATAATTCTGTACATCATATATATACCTCATATTTTTTAAATTACATTTGATTGATTGCTTTTTTTTTTCTTGATAGAGGTACTTCAATCACTGAAAGCAACTAGAGTCTCCTGCGAGTCCAGCACATAAATGAAGAGATGAAAGAAAATCCTGAGTCGAACGACAAGAGCAGCGTACTAAGTGGAATATCTATATGAATAGATTCAGTCGTTCGAGACCTCCAAATCAGTGCCTAAATACCAAGTAAGTGCGCAGTTCCTACCAAAGTTAGTGGAATTTGTTTATGGTGTGAAAGGAAGGAATGAGAGTATACCACTGCACTCTAACAGTCTTAATATCTCATTAGGTTCACTGCAGAGCTGGCCCACTGTTGTGGCTTGATTGGAATTCTCAGATCTGATATGTTGGATGTTATTAATGATTTTGAGAGAAGCGCTAAAGAAATTCATGCACTTGGTTCAGTGGAGGCTGATCCACTACTCTCAGGACTGAAGGATTATGACAACTATGAACATTTAGTGGACTTGGTTATTTGGATGCCAGTGGTTATTGATATGCCTTACAACTAACATGTCCGTGTTCAACATTGGTTGTTGATTGTGTTGAAATGGACATCAATTTCACCAGGTAATGTGTTTTGTAGGTAACAATGTATGTTTTTAGTAAATGCCACAAATCCTGGTAGTTATTGAATTCAGTTCCTTCTTCCATTCATGTGAATCGACTGTTGTTGCCTCAGACAATGGCATCCTCCAGCTTTTCTTAACAATAAATGTCGATTCTTATGTTTCCCATGGTACGTGTGCATATTTTCGAAGCCTAATAACTTTAGAGAGAGACCTTCCCCACTCTCAAATTTACTTTTAGATCAAAGTTTGAGACACGCTGGCATGAGATATAGGCATAAAGATGAACCATTCTGAAAAATAACGTGGCTTTTTAACCATGTTAGCCGATATTGGTCCTGCTTTTGTTAAGACCTATTGTTGACTTGATTTTCCATATGCCGTCTTTAAATTTTTTTCCCAGTGCTTCTTATGCATGGGTGAGTCCTTCTGACTGTATTTCAGGCCAAATTGGTTCTTTTTTCCATAAAAAAAGTAGTGTTTTGAGTATTAAACATGTACTACAGTGCATGATAATTTTCTAACACAATTTAAAAGGAGTTGAGACTCCAACTGTGCTAAATAAACTTTATCATGAAGTTAACTTAATGTACAGTAAATATCTTTCATGAGAATTTTTGGTAACTTGTTTAAAATGACTAAAGCAAAACATGTTTCTCATCCAATGTAGCTGAACACGTGCATATCTTTTTTTATTTGGGCCGAGTTCTTTTAGACTATCCATATTGCTTTTAAATCATGCTTTGATTTAGCTTAACACTCACTTCTGCTGTCCTCTAATCCATAATGATTTTACTAACAGGTAACCGAGCTTCATGTCAGCCAGCCACAGGCGGAAGTTGCCTCCAGCCAGCAAATCCTCTGGCTTTTGGGAACGGCATGAACATGTCAACACTTCAAGCAATGTTGATGACAAAGGTATGCTTATTTCTGTTTGTGAGTTACCAATACGGTTGCTGTTGCCTTCAAGAGAATGGGAGAAAGAATTGGTACTATATATTTTTGAGATCACTTCCAAATGTCGATTCTTATGTGATACATCTGCATATTTTCATAGTCTAATAACTTTGGACAGAAACCTTCCTCACTCTCAATTTTACTTTTAGATCAAAGTGTCAGACACGCTGGCATGAGATATAGGCATAAAGATGAACCAGTCTGAAAAATAACTTGGCTTTTTAACGATGTTAGCCGATGTTGGTCCTGCCTATGTTCACAACCTAGTATTGACTTGACAGTCCATCTGCTGTCTTTCAGTTTTATTCTTAGTGCTTCTGGTGAGGCCATCATGTAGTGAACTATATGTACAATTAATATCTTTTATGATAATTTATGATAACTTAGTCAAAACAAATATAGCAAAACGTCTTATTCAGGCAATGTTGCAGGATATTTTAAAATCTTTATTGCTTTTGAATAAGTCCTTCTTGGCTATTTATTTTACTTTTTAAATCATGCTCTGAGCTAGTTTAACATGAATTTAAGATATAAAGATGATCCATTTCACCAATTAACTGGATGCTGGAGAGTTAGGATTTGGAACAGCTACCTAAGTGGGCTGTGAAGCAAAAGGGTAACCTATCCCAAAATTGAATTTTTACCAGAAAACTGTTCTTAAAAACATTTAGCATCATCTCATGAAAAGCTCTGGTCGATATCTCACTTAGCTTCAGGAAAAAACAGAGGTGAAAAATGAGCTAAGTTGACATTTCCTCTTTTACGTTAAATGAACTGTGGAAACAAGAGTTATGTCAAGTTACCTCAACACTATTTCTAAACTTTTTCTAAATAAATGCTCTCAGAGGGTTTGAATTTGTATATTAAATTAGCCCACTAACTGGAGAACTAGACCAGCAGTTTGAACTCTCAAATCCTCTTCATTCTTGAGTTATAAATGTTGTGTCACCTGTGTTATAGAGCACAGCCATTTTACACGCAACCTAACTCTGTTATGTTTTCCTTGCAGAAATAATTCTATACATCTGGGATCTGATGGATACATAAACCATGCAGGCCAAATTGGTTCTTTTTTCTATAAAAAAAAAGTTGTGTTTTGAGTATTAAACATGTACTACAGTGCATGATAATTTTCTAACACAATTCAAATGGAATTGAGACCTCAACTATGCTAAAGAAACTTTATCATGAAGTTAACTTAATGTGCAGTATATATCTTTCATGAGAATTTTTGGTAGCCTGTTTAAAATAAATAATGCGACACATGCTTTTCATCCGATGTAGCTGAACAGTAGCATACCTTTCTTCTTTGGGCAGAGTTCTTTTATACTGTCCAAATTGCTGTTAAATCATGCTTTGAATTTAACACTCATTTCTGCTGTCCTCTAATTCATAATCATTTTACCAACAGGTAACCGAGCTTCATCTCAGCCAGGCATAGGTGGAAGTCGCCTCCTGCCTGAAAGGCATGTGGCCCTTAGGAACGGCTTCAACATCACAACACCTCAAGCTAACTTGATGGTAAGCTTCTTTCTGTTTGTGAGTAAGGAATAAGGTTACTGTCGCCTTCATGAGAATGGGAGAAAGAATCGGTCCCAAATATTTTTGAAATCACTTCTAAATGTCGATTTTTCTTTCTGTGGACAGATTACTTTTAAATTCTGCTCTTAGTTAGGGCAACATGAATTCAAAATATAAAGATAATAACATTTTATGACTTTACATGATTTTTTATATGAGATAGAGTTTCATATATATTGGTACTTTCTTATCTTGTTGGTTGCATGTATGGTTACCAATATTATTAGAGAAGCTTTGCTTCTGTTCAGAGCCAACATTTGATGAAATGGCAACTCATTCTATTAATTTTAACTTATTTCCTATTAGAGAGGTTTGAGAGCCAAAGTTGTTCCATGTTTTGTAGGAGGTCTACATGTGTTTTCTTATCAGTCCTTCTGACCTGATTTCAGGCTATAATTCAGCATCAAAAAATCTTTATGATGATGTCACCTTAATGTACAGTAAATATCTTTCATGGGAACTTTTGGTATCTTATTCATAATAAAGAAAGCAAAACATGTATTTCATCCAACTTAGCTGAAAATTTTCAAATGTTTATTACTTTTAACTCATTCTTTGAATCAGTTCAAATCAGTTTAGCGTTAATTCTGTTTGCAGGTAGAATGACATCTCATGGTCGCATTCCTGACAACTCATCAAGGTCAATGGATCAATGCTAGAAAGTAGTTGCGCCATTAATTGAGTTTGCTGATAGCCAGGTGAGTCAAGGCAGCGGCTGGGCAGTTACCATCCTGTTAGACCGACCCTTCCTCCTCAATAATCTCACTGATGTTCTCCAACCATCGGGTATCTCACTCCTCAACAAATAACGACAAACGGTACATCCCTTTTGGCCGTAACTGGTATTTATTAGATCACATACATTTCAGATCACATGCTTCCGCAAGGCACCCTTAACCTAATCCTACCTGCCCTACCTGGACCTATACCCTTACTAAATCTGTTTTCATCGGTTAACTAACTCTACCTTTAGCCCCGGCAGCACCCTCCCGAATCGCTCTAACTCACCCGTCAGCATAGTAGAAGAGTCCAGGTATATTCCAAGGTGCTGCACATCACACGGCACGGTTTTCACCCGATCACCATTTTTCAATCACCCTCCCACACCCTCGATCGTACCACACCATTCCCCCGATACCTCCTCCCCAGCACTTCCCTTCCGGCTCCGGGCCCTTCCGTCACCATGCTTTCTCATACTAGTCTCATGGTAAGCCCCAGAAGGTGCTGCGCTCCAGCGGCTCGTCGCGGAACCCACTAGCCGTCCCGCGCGCCGTGACATCTGACACCACGAGTCAGCTGTGGGGCCCAGCCCGCCGCTGGACGCGCTAACACCCCCTAACTAACTTTTTAATCAACGTCCCCGTTGATTGGTGCTACCGGTTCCCTAGATTACATTATTGCTATAAAACTAACTCGATGCGTTGGTACACTGTTCTTTTTCCTAAGTTATTGGTGACGAATTACGACAACAAACAAACCTTTTACAAAATTATCCCAAGCAAAATAATATTTAAACAAGGCTCATTTATAAAACACTTGTGGAAACACCCCATAGCTTATGCTATCTATTTGTTATAAACCCAAAACAGTTAATAATAATAAAAGGAATTAGTAATTATAATGCTATCAGAAAACAATTGAAACATTTATACCAAGAAGTGAAAACATCAGAATTACAAAACAAAACACTCAATGACCACAAAGAAACAATAAGCAGTACAAATCAACTTGTAAAACAAGACACTTCAATTGCACACCAGATATGTTTTAAATACATACCCTGTAGGAGAATAAAAAAAAAGGGTTAAAGAAATGAGCACTCACACTAAACACCGATCACTTCACTACACTATTTTAACATTTCACCACTTTTTTTTTCTAAGCACTGCACTATTTGTATTTCTCACTGCACAAAGTGTTTATTAGTCGAGGTCCTCCCAGCTCAAGTACTGGCTTCCTCGCTTGAAAGAGGCGGCCTCTACCGCGGGTTGGGGCGGCGCGTGACGGAGGGGAATGCCCATATCAGTGCCCCTGGACACGCGCTCCAGGTAGCGGCGCGCTGGTATTTTCGGCGACCCCTCTTTGTCGCCCCGCTGCTCTTGTAGTCGGATCTGCTCCTGCTGACGCTGACGCCGGTCTCTTCGCTTGTTGCGGACCCGCCGGTACCAGCGGCATGCTGCTGCGCAGGCCGCAATCAGTGACCCCACCAGGGCCCCGACGACGGCTCCGATGGACTCGTGCGCCCATGGAGGAAGGTCTTGTCTCTCCATAGGCACTTCCTTCTCGCTGTTCACCTCCAGTTCCTCCGGCAGCACGGGGATTTCAGCTCCCTCCCCGAATGCATTGAAGCGCGCAATAGAGCGGCCTGTCCATTGCACGGGAACCGTGCGGCGAATGGTTAAGTCAGTTGGTGCATAGTCGTCACAAAGTATACGTTGTGACACCAAAGTCATGGACCCGTAAGTTATGCTACAAGCGCAGGGTAGTGTCAACAAATCTGCACCCGCCTAAATGTTGGTAAGGGCGATTGGTCTCGAATACGGGCATCTTATCTCCAAGGGGAAGTCATCGTCCGTTATCAGCCAAAATTCGGAATCGCCGTGTTGGATTACTTCGGGAGCAGTATTTTTTGTACACTTCGGCACACACGGGCCCGGCGCAAATTGAACATTCGGGAATAGTTGCAGTAGACAGCCATCCAGCTCTGACGGGTTGCTGTCTCGGGGGATTGCACAGAAAAAGTCTTCTCCTTTGCAAAAATTCGGAGGCAAGAAAAATGGTCTATCCCCAAACATGGCCACTTGCATTGGTTGTCGCATGAACAAGCATCTTGCGTCTTGTAATTTGTATGGCGCTGGATGGAGGTTGAACAGTTGAGGCGTTTCGCCTACGCGTGTAATCGGCACTCGGAAATTTATCATAAATTTTTCTGCCGTTGCCATGCATGTCGCCCCCTTTACATTGTAGTAGGCGGAAAGATTATTTCTCGTAATGAGGAGTTGTCCATTTGCTGTGCTTATTTTCTTGGAAACATCTTCTAGTGCTGCATTTAAGTGTATCATCTTGACTAAACGTGGCAACAAGTATCCCAACTCGCACCTCTCCGATGACTGGTCTAGCGTGTTCAATTGGAGGATCGTTTTCATTTTTATGTTGGTCTCGATCATTCGTTCCTCAAACCGCGTCCTTATTCCGTCTTGTGCTGTCCCCCAGTTTTTCCTCTCGGAAAGCGCCCTATAGGCGGACGCGAGCTGTCGCGGAAGGTTTAAAATTGAAGGTGCAACATCAGCATTATACTGGACGACCGCCTTACTCTGTTGTAGTTGTCTCGGGCCTGCCTTGAAGAGTTGCATCAATTTTGGAAAGTATTCAATTAATGTTGGCACGGCCACTGCTGCTAGGCTCAGGAAGCTTCGTTTTTCTCTTGGGTTCGGCGTGCTGCCCGTGAGTGCTTCTTGTGCAGGATTTCTTCCCTCCAGGGTCAGGGAGAGTGTGTCTGTTAACGCTGATAAGTGCGTATCCCAGTCACACAGTTGTTCCTTGGCACACGGGCCCTCTCTTCGTCCCGCTTGGAGTGTTGGCACATTGAAGGAGAATGTTATCACGGCGTGGTCCTCGAACGGGATGTGGGGCAGTTTGGAGATGATTGCACCCGGTGACAGGACGAGTCCCGGTTCCAGTTCATTCTGCCTTAGTCTCGAAAAGTCTCGAGGCGCCGCCGTCACAGATGAGACTATTACGGAAAATAGCCATAGCACCCACACTGTTGGGACAGTTAGAACAATCAAGGTCAGGTGCTGCCTTACAAGAATAATTTTTCTACCTATCTATCCTATATGCTCTGTGCCGGACGCGGTCTCAACGACTCGGCACGCCTGCACAAAGACTTGCTACGTACTAAAACTAAGAGATTCTTTTTGCCTATAATTTTACAACGATTTTTTTTTTCCCAAACTAAGAGACTAAGTTTCCCTATCCTAATTGAGCATACTCCTAACTCCCTAACTCCCCCCTTTTTATCTCTCTTCTTTTTTTTCCACTTCCTTAATTCCTCCATTTGGCCTTAATCTTTATCTCTTTTTATTTATTATGTCTTTCATCCCTCTCTTATCTCTTTAGTCCTCCTCTCGCTTATCTCTCATCTTCGCCTTGACTTGACGGTTCCCCTGCTGCTTGACGGCCCCCGTTCTCCGCGCCGCCTCTTCCTCTCGGCCTAGGCACGTACTGCGTGGTCAGCAGATTCCGCCTGCGTCCCACTGCCCTCGGCGCGGCTACAGTGCAGCGGCCTGCAGCCGTTCAGTCTCTCCTCCGCCGTTGGTCTCGTCACACACGCGCGTGTTTGTGGTGTCGTTGATTTATTCGGTGAAACTTAGACTTGCGCCAAAGATGATTGCCACGTGTGTTAATTGCGGTCCAGGTTGTGCTTTCCCGGGTGTGTGTATTATTTCTAGCCCAAGGAGCACAACCCGAACTACACTTGACCACGCTCTTCACTCTTCGATCTCGCTGAATTCTTGGCGGTCACCGAGAAGCGTCCCCTTGGAGGTGGTGGGGGCGGCGAACCGTTTTTGTGTGTTCGAACGTAACCTCACACTATGGTCGCTGCTGCCGTCTCTATTCTTGGGGCGCAATCACTGCTCACTGGCCTCAATTTTTCGGATGTTCACTCAAAGGTACCAAAAGGGAATTTTTCTTTTTTAGGCACGAAGTAGCCTTATAGCCTCACCGGGGTTGGGTTTTTTTTATTTTTATTGTCAGTCTGGCCCCTTATGCAAATCCGAAATTTTCTATACGATTTTGATGAGATTTGGCAGAGTGGTAGAACTTTGTACCCTGATTTCAGTGGTGAAATGTGGTTGAAAAGTGTAGGGCCAATTTTGAGAAATTTTGAGTTGAAATCGCCGTTACCATGGCAAAACTCGACTCGTCAGCGAAAAACAGAGGGAGAGGGGGGAGCCGAGCCACCGGAAATGGAATCCGACCAATAGCAGCGCTCCTTTTCGCCTCTGTACAGCTTACACCAAAAACGCTCGCTCCCTTGAAAAAGCGCGTTCGAATCAAAATTGTCTTTTACTGCAGCTAGAAGAGCTCCAACAATGGTAGAGACGTTGTTTTCGAACGTGGCCATTTGGATCGGCCGGTCGGTCGGTGATTGTTGGCCAGAGTGTCCCGCGCCGCTGCGCGCAGGCCCTGTTGTTTTCAGAAATACCAACCCTAATTGTTCTAAACTCTTTGAATCGGAGTGAAATAGGACATTAAACTGCGTGCCTGTGCAAATGCATTTGTGATAAAACTATCCCTAACGTAGTTTGAGTGTGACTATAAGTCACTTTTCAAAACAGTGGGCGTGTAGCTGCACCTTGTAGCGAGGTTTGATGGTACTTCTGAATCTAAGACGAAACGATCTGGACACGGGGGCTGTGCTTTTTTCTAACCTTAAAGCTGGGTTAACTGGACTATTTTACTGCACGTTTCTGTGAATAACTTGTCCTTCAGGTATTTATGAGACTGTCTTAAATGTCTGTTTTTGACACAAATTGGTACGCAGCTGGTCTTTACGTAAGTTTTAGTATTATTGGCTGAGCGATTAGCGAAGCCAGTTACTTCACTGGGGTTGAAAAGTTTTGTCTGTCTGTCTGTCTGTCTGTGTGTCCGCACTACTCCTCCCAAACGGCTCGGACGATCTGGCTGAGATTTTGCAGGGTTATTAGGTATGTCCTTGGCTCGCCACACGCAAAAATTCAGCTTCCTATCTCATTCCATTCAGTCGTACTAACGAAAAAACACTTAAAAAACGGCAGAAAAAGTGCAACTTTTCAGTGACTTTATATTTTAGAGACATTTTTACATTGTTTCTTATGTTTTTGAAGTTCCTGATGACGAAAATGAAATCAATTTCGACCCCTGACCAAACTTTTAACTGCGAATTGGCAACCTCGGCCCGAATTTACTAACATAATCAACTTCGACCCTTCATCTTGAAAAAAGGGGGACGACCGACTAAAAATTTTTATTGCAGATTTCGATAGGTCTCGGCAAGACCTTTTCATAGAGGGGTCGGAAGGGAGGTCTCGGAGCCCGACTTCATTAGTTAGCCGAATCAGGATCTTGAAAAAACGGGATCGACCGACTACAAGGTAGGTTTACGCCAGACCGTGTCTTGTCGTAACAGGCTTCGCGATGCTGCGCCAGTTACGACAGTCCACGCCTGGCGTTACACCTACCTTGGCCTGCGGCGCTTCCCTGCTTGCCTTCGGCAAGCTGCCTCAAGGATTTTTGAGGCATTGAGTAATGCACCACGTGAAATCTGCAGTAAAATTTTTTAGTCGGTCGATCCCCTTTTTTCAAGATCCTGATTCGGCAAACTGATGAAGTCGGGCTCCTAGACCCCCCTTCCGACCCCTCTTTGAAAAGTTCTTGCCAAGACCTGTCGAAATCCGCAATAAAATGGTTGAGTCGGTCGATCACCGTTTTTCAAGATCCTGATTCGGCTAACTAATGAAGTCGGGCTCCTAGACCCCCCTTCCGACCCCTCTTTGAAAAGGTCTTGCCGAGACCTATCGAAATCTGCAATAAAATTTTTTAGTCGGCCGATCCCCTTTTTTCAAGATCCTGATTCGGCAAACTGATGAAGTCGGGCTCGTAGACCCCCCTTCCGACCCCTCTTTGAAAAGGTCTTGCCGAGACCTATCGAAATCTGCAATAAAAATTTTTAGTCGGTCGACCCCTTTTTTCCAAGATGAAGGGTCGAAGTTGATTATGTTAGTAAATTCGGGCCGAGATAGCTAATTCGCAGTTAAAAGTTTGGTCAGGGGGTCGAAATTGATTTCGTTTTCGTCATCAGGAACATCAAAAACATAGGAAACCATGTAAAAATGTCTCTAAAATATAAAGTCACTGTAAAGTTGCACTTTTTCTGCCGTTTTTTTAGTGTTTTTTCGTTAGTACGACTGAATAGAATGAGATAGAAAGCTGAATTTTTGCGTGTGGCGAGCCAAGGACATACCTAATAACCCTGCAAAATCTCAGCCAGATCGGCCGAGCCGTTCAGGAGGAGTAGTGCGGACACACAGACAGACAGACGGACAGACAGACAGGAAAAGTTTTTCAACCCCAGTGAAGTAACTGGCTTCGCTAATCGCTCAGCCAACAAATTTTTATTGCAGATTTCGATAGGTCTCGGCAAGACCTTTTCAAAGAGGGGTCGGAAGGGGGGTCTAGGAGCCCGACTTCATTTGTTTGCCGAATCAGGATCTTGAAAAAAGGGGATCGACCGTCTAAAAGATTTAATTGCAGGTTTCACGTGGTGCATTACTCAATGCTTCAAACATCCTTGAGACAGCTTGCCGAAGGCAAGCAGGGAAGCGCCGCAGGCCATGGTAGGTGTAACGCCAGGCGTAGATTGTCGTAACTGGCGCAGCATCGCGAAGCCTGTTACGACAAGACACGGTCTGGCGTAAACCTACCTTGTTTATAATGGTCTGACAAACGTAAACAGAACTACACACAACGCAGTCCTAGCCTTAGCTATCTTTGTTAAACCAGAACATAAATATAAAATTAACTTCGTGACTACCAGGATTTCTTGAAATCGTATTTTTTCTTTCTTGAAGGGCGGTCTCGCCACCTAAATTTTTCATACTCCCCTACCGACGCCATTTTCTCTCCTCCTACCACGCCATGGCCGTGGCTTCTTCTTAGATTAACTTAAAACTACTAAATTTTCAATCCTTTATCAGCTTTTCATTCTGCTCGCGCCGCACATCTACTCCGCTCTCTCCAAAAATTTCTCTGAAGTGGAAATGATAATGAAATAATTAACATTTCTGGCCCTTTGCCTGTGGTTTGGCCAAACCTGGCAAACCTGCTAAATTCTTCTCGGAAATCTTCTTTTCTTCACGACAATTTCGGGTCTCTCTCCACAAAAGGTTTTATTTGGGTAACATGAACTCGAACTGGTGTCTTCCTGCTTCCTTCTTCTGGACGAACGAGAAATGTGACGGGGCCTTCTTGCGCGATGATTGTCCCGATTCTAAACTTTGGTTGCAGTTTAGCTGGATAATCAAATTGTGTTTGTCTCTTTACCAAATAAAATATCTTCTGATTCTCTGTATACATTTCTTCTTGCCTATTTCTATCATAAGTTTTCTTCTGACACTTCTGTAAATGCTCTTTCTTGTACAAAATCTCTTCTCTCATTTCTTTTCTTCTTTGTTCAAAATCATCTGTTGCTTCTTCTTCCTCTTCAACAGCCAGACTTCCTGGGACTTTTCTCTGGACCCCATATAGTAACTCAACTGGTGATTTACCGTGTTTTAATGCACTCGCATTGATAGTGCTTAGCACATACGGTAACGCATCCTCCCACTTGTTCATTTCTTTCTCACAATAAATCCTAATACTCTCATTAATCTTCTTTATGGCTGCTTCAGCCGCTCCATTGCAGAAATGGACATCTGGTGGGGCTACATGGAGCTCCCTTATTCCTAATTTATTTACAAAGCTCCGAAAGTCATCACTCGTGAAGTGTGACCCAGCGTCACAAATAAGTACCTCAGGCGTGACAATGTACGGTAGAATCTTTGTAAACGCTTTAATTGCATCCACTGTTCTACAACGTCTTGTAGGCACTGCATAAATGTGACTTGAAAAGAGGTCTACAACAACAAGGGCGTATTTGTTGCCTGAAGTTGACTTCACATATTCCACAAAATCACACGCCATTTTCTGGAATGGACGGAGTGATTGAACAGGTTGTAATAAACCTGCTTTCGTCAATTTAGGTTTAAATTTGGAGCATTTTATACACGAAGCAACATAGTTGCGTGTATCTTTCTCCATCGTTTCCCAGTGGTATGTGCCCTTGATTAGTGTTAGTGTCTTGTGTACACCATAGTGGTTCCCAAAAATCGAGTCATGGCAAATTTTCAGGACACTTTTTCTTAGGGAATCGGGTATGCATATTCGCAGTATCAATTTCCTTTCATCTGTTTTCCGCGATTTCCTTTCCCAGAATGCCCTACACAGCAGGCCGTCCCTCAGGGCATACCTGCTCTGTTCCTGTCCATCTTGAAGCGCTGTTATTACAGGCAGTAGGGCCTTGTCTGCTTTTTGCCCTTCTTCCAACCTTTTGGACCATTCAGCTGGTGTGTCCTCTGGTAGTCCTGGGGGTTCAAATTCTTGTGCTTTCCTGGAGTCTTCAGCCTCTTGTCTCTTCCGCTGGCCTCGAGTTACGGCGTAAATGCCTCCTCTTGGCTTTTTTTCTTCCGCTTGTGGTATGTAGTAAGAATCCTTGGACGGCTCGTAAATAAGGTTGAACTTGTCAACAAAGTCTTGGCCTAGGATGAAAGACTGTTCGATTTCGGCGATCAGAAATGGGTGCCAATAGACTTTGCCGTGAATTTCAATCTTGTCGTGGCCTATGTCGCATATTGGTATACATTTGTTTGGCAAGATTTCAATTGTCCCACATAATATTGCTGTCCTCTTCGTCCAAATATTTGGTTGCATGATGGACCAGGGAGCCACCTTATCCATTATTCCTTCCCTTTCTACTCCGTCAATAATTAATTTGGCTGGAACTGTGTCTTTTAACTGTGATATCTTTAATGGACTACGCCAATTTATCTTTTTCATGGCAATGAGGTCTTCCGGGTGAAAGTCACATCCGCATACATTGATCACCCCCTGTGTTTCCTCTTCTGTGTTAGTTCTGCTATGATTGTTATTCTTCTTGTTTTCTTCTTTCTCTTCTCTTTGTCTTCTCTCTTCAAGATGTTTTGCTGTGACGGACTCGTCTTGTTTTGATCCCAATAACTCTATAGATTTCTGTTCCAGGCTTTTGAAAATTGTAGGATTTTTTGGTTCCTCATATGGCAATTTCCAGGCAGCGAATTCTTCATCAAGGGGGTCGTAGGATGGAATTGGATCCGGGGTTCGGCTATGGAAGTCTGGACATACCTGCTCTCTCCCAGGCTTGTACTTGATCTTATATTTGCCATGGAATTGAGATAAGTACAGCATTACTCTAGCTTGACGCGAGGAAGGGTGAGGTAAGGCGTGCAGGTGTTGCAAGCCATTACAATCAGAGTGAATTTCAAATGACTTTACGGCGTGTAATTCCATTCTAAATTTTTGCAGGGTATAATACAATGCAAGGAGTTCTGCATCATGGGCCGACGCCTTCCTTTGTGACTTCGGAAACTGCTTGCTGTGGATCGCCACCGGGCGGAATTTTCTCGTTTTTGGACATTTTTGGAGGAGTACTGCGCCGCAACCATAGACAGGGGAACCATCTACCGTGACAATCGTTTCCCTATCAGGGTCGAAATGCAGTAGCGCTACGTTGTGGAGCAACATTTTGTGAAGCGTCTTGACAGCATTTTCTTGGTCCGGACCCCACACAAATTTTGCTGAAGGGTCTGCAGCATCCAGCACAGGTTTGCTTATCTTGTGTAAATCTTTGACAAAAGTACGGTAGAGGCTAAAGTAGCAGAAAATTGATCTTGCCTGTGCCCTGGTTTTTGCAGTTAACAGCTTCTCCAGTTCACGAAATTTTCTTGGATCAGGATAGTACTCTTCTCCACTTGTGACATGTCCTAGAAAGGATATTTTTGGGTATGCAAACTTACATTTTTTTCCTATTGATGCCAAAGTTTGCTTCTCTAAATTTGCCTAATACTCTCTCCAGACTATCTATGTGATTCTTGATGCCTCCTTCAGAGTAGACAATCGTGTCATCCACATAATTATTGCACATTGGAAAAGGGTGTCTTTTAATGCTAAGGTCAGTGCAAAGCATAAAAATTGGCTGCTTATGGACAGACCCTGAGGCAATGATCTGTACCCAAAAAGTTGTCCTTTATGTTGACTCGTTAGAATGTGTCTGTCTTTTTCAGCTATCTCGAGTTGATGGAAAGAAGAGGAAAGGTCCAAGGTGCTAAAGTGGTCCTTTCCTTTCAGTTGAGCCAAAATGTGTGGAATCTTGGGTGGGGCATAATTAATATTTGCAAAGCATTCATTCAATTTCTTTGCTGATAAAACCAACCGATACTGCATTACTCCATTGTTGTCCGTTCCCTTCTCTACCAGGAAGAATGGAATCCTGTAGTTGGAGTGTGGAGCTGGTTCAAGGACTCTCTCTTCGAGCATCTTCCTGATAACTTCAGACGCTGCCTTATCCTGGACTGGGCTCAGGGAGTAATTATGCTGATAAATTACTTTTCCACTGTCTTTCAGGGGAAGATGAACCCTCATTATTGTTGTGGTCCGGGGAGGTTCATTTTCTCTCATGAAAACATCTTTATTCTTCCTGAGTATTTCTCTAACTGCTTCTCTTTCCTCTTCTGGTAATTCTGGATTAATATCAAATTCTTCCTCTGCAGGCCCCTCATGGATGGCGTATACGGCCTCTCCCACGTTTGGACTGGATCGCCTCCCCAGGATTTTCAGCAGTTCGTCCTGACATTCCACTTTCGGGGCCCTCACCTGGAGATCGGTCCGGAGGAATCCAAACCTCAAATCCGGCAGAACTACAACTGCTTCGTCCGAGACGTTCGTCACCCAGATGCAGCTGTCGTCAGGATCTACAAGCATGTCCCAGCTCACCAGGACTCCATCCAAAACTTCTCTTGGTTCAAAGTAGCTGCTTGTTCTCGGTGGCTTCGGGTTAAATTTCACCTTAATCTTATCTTCTCCTGGTGCTACAATAACTTTCTTCTTGGCCACCACCTGGATTGGGCAGTCATGAAAGTCACTCTCGTCTTGAATGCAGGCACAAGTGTTACCCACTTTACTTGTCTTTCCCACCCTGCTCATAACAACCACTCCTTCTTGTGAGGGTACAGTGAACTGGTTTCTATAAAAACAGACATTTGACTTAAATTTATCATGAAAGTCATTCCCCAGTAGGACTCTTAGTGCGGGCCTTCTGGTTATGGACTATCATGTCATGTTCAAATTTTTGGCCTTCTGCTTCACAAATTATTTTGCACTCTCCCAAAAGTTTCAATTCATCATCACTTGCTGACCATAGGCCGTACCTGCTAGGTACCAGGGCCAAGCCTTGGACCAATTCTACTGATATCAGAGATTTGCTAGCAGCAGTATCGACGGTGACCTTCTGTTCTTTTCCATTAATTATCATGTTGACCGAAAAAAGATTTGAGGTATTTGCCTTTGCCACAGAGTAGATATGCTGCACAATGCCATCTCGTTCAACATTCTTAGCCCTGTCTCCTCTTCTGTCCGCGTCCCCTCTCAGTGTCTGCTTGTCTTCTTGAGGTTTTTTCTCTTCTTGGGGATTCTTTTTTGTTTCTTGCTGTCTTCTGGGGGTTTTCCATTCTATTATCTTCTTATCTTCTTCCTCTTCTAAATTAAGTTTTGAAAATCTTCAGAAAGGGATAGGAAGAAATCACACAGGATTGAGAACAAAAGCCCATAAATTTAAAAAAAAAACAAAAAAAACGATGATTAACAATAAAAAAAAATGATTACAATCGATTGGTGGGCAAAGAAATAAAATCACAGATTGATTAGTTCACACACTCACTCGACAAAAAAGAAAAACAACCCATACAAAAAATTTTACACACACGAAACAAAATTTTTAGAAAAACAGTCACACACACAAACATACTTCCCCATCATTCACTCACACACACAGACATACACTCCCACCACACAAAAAAAGGAACAAAACAAAAAACTTTAAGACAATACACTCACACAGCCACAACAACACAAACACAACCACACAAAAATCACAGTTGATAATCACAGAATCAAAAAATTAAAACAAACGGTAAGCAACAGGGTGGACGTTTATATGGTCCCCTGTGGCGCACTCCTGGAGGTGGGCGCAGCGTCTCATTCCTGTGACTATGTTTGAGCGACCGTTTCCCCAGTCTAGAGTGGACTGGCTGAAAGAGAACACATAATATGATTCGACAGGGACCGGGGGAAAAAGATAAGCAGAATAAAAAACATATGAAATGATATGATACTTACACCCCGTGGCTTTGGGGGTGACGCCCAGGGTGCCTTGCTCAGGTCTGGCATTGTGGCATTGATGGGGGAGTGGGCAGCAAACCCTTCTTATAATGGGGTGGCGAGGCCACCATCGAAGGGGGGGGGGGGGGGGGTCGGTAACAACCCCTTCTTGGTGTGGGGCGGTGAGCCCCCTAGCTCCATGAGACCCAGCGGGTCCTGGCTGGGCGGGGGGACCTCATACCTCGGTGGTGAGGACATGGTGTTTTCAGAGGGAGGTGGTACAAACTCCTGTGAACAATTGGATAGAGAGATTTGAGGGTTAACAAGTTAAAAGCAACAAGGGACAAAGAGCTTAGATATATGATATTTGTATGACAAAAATAACAATTTACTTACCTCACAATTGGGAGGTATGGGAGAGGGGGTGCACTCCCCCTCTTCCCTATCCAGCGCTGGTCCAGTTGGGTGGGGTGCAAACAAAATGATGGATGTAATTTCCTCCGCTTCAACCTGAAACACATGAACACGATAGATAAGACACTGGGCACATAAAATAACTATATGATGTAGATAAGAATAAAATGCACGAGTACTTACATCCTCAACATCCTCACAGTTAGGGGAGGTGTCGTCAGAATCTTCGAGCTGAAACCATTAAGAGTACAAAAGGATAAGTTTCATGACATAGAAAATGGCAAAACACGAACCGAAAATGGAAGCTCAGAAGGCAAACTGCCAGTTTAGGTTGGTGAGAAAGCACAGAGCAAGAAGGCGAGACACACATATCGTAAATGAAAGCACAGTGGCAGAAGGCGAGACACTCATTGTGTTGTTGAAAGCATTTGGAAAGCCAAGAAATGCAAAATGCATAATGACTGAAACACACATGCTGCCAGTTGAGCTGTTGACACAGCTTGACTTACTCATTCATGGTGAAGAAGTTGACGACGAAACCACCCACCCACCCACACACAAAGGCCAAACTCAGTGAAACAACAACAACATAACCAAACTTTTAGGCGCCGGAACGGCGTGGCACACGAAAATACCAAGGAATTTACTGCAATCTAAAAATCACAATGGACACTGCGCAGCACGCCGTCAAACACTAGAAGAGAAAAAATAATATGGGCAGGCTTGGCCCATGCAAGGCGAGCACTGCACTGACAGAGACAGACTCGCCAGAAACGAGGCGAGAACACAGCGACAGAAACGGAGTTTCCATCGTCGCCACAAACAAGGCAAAAACACAGCGACAGAAACGGAGTTTCCATCGACACACAGGACAAACAAGGAAAATGAACACTGGCCCACACAGTACACTCGCGACACATTTCGAGACTGCGGTTTTAGAGTAACGGAACACTGACACTCGCGAAAATTCGGCACTGATTCTAGTTTCACACAGCTGGAAAAGGGAAAATAAAACGGAGAATTAGTTGCAGTGAAAACCAACATGGCGCCGAGGTTAGAAACACCTCGCGCCGGTAGGAAATCGGGCATAGCTTCGCCCTTTGAAAATAATTCATGAAACAAATTGACAGAGTTTCACCCTACTTACACCAAAAAGGTCCTGCTCTGACACGTCCCCTAAAATTTCCTCCTCAGAGTCGGATGCGTATGCTTCGCGCAGGGCGTCCATGGCGGCGCGGCAGCAAGACAACAAGTGGTTGTCTCCTTGCCGCGCAGCTGCCCTCCAGGGCGAGGGGAGAGGCAGGGTGGAGGCTAAATTTCTGTGAGAGCCAATCAGAGCGCAGGGCTCAAAACCGGCACGGCCAAAATTCGTTGTATTTCGCGTTCACGCACGAATTAAATTGGTGTGAAGCGATCGGAATGTAGCGAACACTTGAAAATATCATCTGGTTACTTCTTTCTTACACCACACAGAAATGATGAAATAACAATGAACCTGATGCGCCGACAGCGGCTTTTGGGTTGTAGACTACACGGCGATGCCGCTCGTCTCGTATTTCGAATAAAAACAGATGATTGGCATGAAATAAAATGTGTGAAGTGAAACATTCAACATGAATGATAGAATATGAGTCTGTCAGTCATGAGACAGCAGAAAATAAAACTAGAGAAAGAAAATAGAGTCGGCTGACTGCCGCTAGCAGACAGCACCGCTGCGCACTGCGCGCATGCGCAGATGCGGAGTTTCCACACCGGGCCGGTAGATCGCGCTGGTGGCGCTACCGGCGCGGCGCGGCGGCATTCAAAACGAGGCGGCGGACCGGACTCGCGTGCGTGCGTGCCGTGAGCCAGGTGCGACCGCGGCGCCGGCAGCGGACAGACCTGTGGACCCGCGACAAAGTCCCTCCAGGGCGGTAGAATTGCGGTGCCGGCGGACAGGTACAGACCTGTGGACCCGCGACAATGTCCCCCAAGGGGCGGATCCAGGTTGCGACTTAGGCCCCTCTGGTGACTTAGGCCCTTCGGGTGACTAAGGTTAGGTTAGGTTACCCTCACCAAAGAAGGCGACCCACTTAGGTTGAGTTAGGTTACCCTCCGAAAAGAAGACGACCAAAAAATATTTTCTGAAAAAAATTCAAAATGGCGGACCCGCAACAATGCCCATCCAAGATGGCGGCCCGCTACAATACCCCCCCTTACTACTGACAGGGCATCCTTGGACGTATTTGCCCAAAAATTACCAAAGTAGTGTGTGATTCAGGTCATTGCTCTGTAAAAAAAATAATCACATTTCCACTGTACCGTTGTATGGTAAAAGTGCCAACTTCGGTATAAGAAACGAAAATTCCGTGGGTGATTCGAAAAAAAAAACGCAACTTATGGTCATGCAAACAGCCGCCCGAGTCAGGTTTCACAGATCTGCCGCTAGGTGGCCCTTGGAGCGCCGTGACAGTTCTTCAATTAGTCCTTGCAATTTATGTCGTTAAAGCAAGTAATTTTCGCAAATCATACCATCCATTGCCTTCGTAAATATCAGCTCTAGCCTTTAGCTTTAAGTTTTGGACGAAATATCACACTGAAGTCGAGAAAAACGCATTTGCATGTTGCCACTCGCCGGCGTCTTCGGTCGGCCATAAATGGGTGCACGCATGATCCGGTCTGTGCACTCTATGGCAGGAAGGACGCCCACTTTTATCAAGTGACAGGGATGAAGACCTCAACTGGTCCCTCTCCTGTCATATTGCCCTACTTTGGTGTTCCACACGCAAGGATGCCTAATATGCATGGCTTCACCACGTCTACGGTATCAAAGCATGATTGTAGAACAACTTAAAGAACATAAGGAAAAGCATCATGATTAATCAGAACGTGATATAAGTTTTTATTACACATTGCTTCTGAAAATTAAGAAAGCGGGTTGTGAGATTTCATAAACCACGTATAATATTTCAGAACCGCTGCTTATGATACTTAAGAACTTTTTGGATATGAAATTTAAGAGCAATAGTTCTACAAATAGATCCAAGACCAGGTTATGAAATTTCAGAAGCATTTTTTTTTTTTAGAGTGCTCTTTTTGATCACCTCCCCCTTCTTAGTGACCTGGATAGCCTTACCTTTCCATGTATTTAACATAGAACGTAGTATTTGGCTTGACCCCCCTTCCGACCCAAATGGGTCACGTAAAATGGAAATACGGCCCTATACGGTTTAATTAACCTATCAATCCAATGCTACCCAATTCACGGCAAAAAGAAAATCCTTGTTCGCACATTAAATCTCATCTTGGCGGCTTAAACCCTCATGTATGACGTTTCATTTAAATTATTCAATAACGTTTAAGCACGAGAAAGTGCAAAATGGAGCGAGAGACTGATCTGTAGTGGCAGCCCCTCACATCATGACAACCGCTGCCAATGCTGCTCATTTCCAGATTACGCCAACAAATTCACAGGGCCGGCGCATATGTGTTCCTTGGGCTGGCGGGGGCCGCGCTGGCGGCTTATAAGCTTGAAAGCGAGATGACGCTAAACCTCATCTCATGCCTCACGCCACTCATAGCTGGTAAGTTCACACCTTCTTCTATGCAGAGCAACCAGCAGCACCTGAAAACTCAAGCCCAAAACTGCACGGTGAAAACAATACCTGGTTTTCCCAGGAGCTTTTTTAAATTTCCAGGAGCTTGCGACTTTTCCCCGGAGGCTCCTGGGTTTTAGGAACTTAACTTGCTTCCCAGGAGGTTCCTGGGAATCATGACGCGAAGTCTACGTTTCCAGGAGTGTCCTGGGAAAAATGTTGCGTTTCCAGGAGGGTTCCTGGAAATGTTGACGAAAGTGGCCGGAACGGTCCCCGAAGGCATCCAAGGCGTCCAGGTGACCGCTATGACACCCGGAGCTCAACGCCGTGGTCCGCTTCGTTCTGCGCCCAGTAGGTCCAGAGATACAAGGACGTCCAACGAGGAGTCCGTCGAGGCCACTTCTACTTGGAGGTCATGCGGCCGTGGCCAGAGTCTTTCAAGGTGTCCGGGACTTCTGACTTTTCTATCGCGTTAAGGTGGTCCTGGACCCCCAGGAACCAGGCGGTGGTTGAGGTTGAACCACCGAAACGCCCAGGATTCCGCTGATCGGCGCCAGCGTGCCGTCATGCCAGCCGGCACCATGACGATTTCGTCATAAGGGATCACAGAAGATGACTACGTGCCCGCTAGGACTCCCGGAGTTCAACGCCGAAGTCTGTTTCTTTCTGCGCCCAGTAGGTCCAGAGATACAAGGACGTCCAACGAGGAGTCCGTCGAGGCCACATTTTTTACTTAATGGCCATGCGGCCGTGGCCGCGCTCCCTCAAGGTGTACGGGATTTCTGACTTTTGTGGCGTGTCAAGGTGGTCCTGGACTCCCAGGAACTAGGCGCTGCCGTCGCACTCGATGTGATAATAAGAGGAAAAGTGGCGATACAAATCGGCAACTTTGGCCCGTCCCGTACATTTTAAATTTAACGAATGTCGCCAATGTTTAACTCTTACAGGCTTTAAACGTGGGTCTGGGTCAAAATGGACGTTATTTTCGTCATCAGCACCCTCAAACACCTATGAAACAAAAGGAAACTTGAGTAAAAACTTTAGTCATAATATACCCCACCGGGATTTGAACCCGGGTTTAAACTTCTCCTATTTGCTCGACATTAGCACCGTTAGCTTTGTCTCGTCGCCCCGGTTCCAAAAGTACCCCTACATACCCTTCTGGATGCACCCGTTGCCGAAATCCTCCTCCACCCCGTGTTCGTAGACCATGATGCACCTGCAGCAGCGTCCCCGGGGCTCGGATCGAAAAAGCCGTCACCGGGCGGTCCTAAGGATCACCCAAGGAGGCTGCATACCAAATTTGGTGGAGATCGGACCACGGGAAGACCTCGGACGGACGGACGAACGCACAGCACGCATCATACAATATGCCCGTCCTCCGATATTTATTTTCATAAATATTACGGGACGGGCCAAAAAGGCGCGCCCTTTCAATTCGACCGCAGTCGGGTACGAGCATCATGTCTACGCTAGTCGAGACATTGGACGAGTGGGAGGATGGTTGTTTTTACAATTACATGTCATCCATTCATTCACGAAGCAATAGATTCACCCACCAAACTATGCAAATCCCCCGCCATCGCACTAAAAAATATGGCAACTCGTTTTTAGTATCATCATGCAGAGTCTGGAATGAACTAAACATTGAATCCTACCTGAAGTTTACTTCTCCTAAATCACTTAAAAAGGAAATCAAAGAAAACCTTATTAAGAATTATAATGTTCATCTCACTAGTAAACTCTAAGTTAAAAGACTGTTTCGCTGTTGTTTTGCATTTTGTAGGTTTTTATTTTTTTTATTTTTTCGTTACGAACTGGATCTACCTGTTATTCTGTAACTATTATGGAACGGGTGCTTTTCTGCAGTGGGGCTTCTAGCCTTTTAGTGAAGCACTCTTAATAAATACTATTCTATTCCATATACGGTCTGGTCGGCACCCGCACATGGACGGGTCAATGTGCACATATACGGGTCTACGACGCGTTCATTTGTGGGTGTGGGTGTGGGAAACAAATTCCCCAACATGTGTTCCGCCATGGCGACCCTCCAAGTGACTTTTCTGCCCCGCAGCAGGGCTACCCCCAACGGGGCCCTTCCGAGGGAGGGGAGGACGAGGAGTACTTCACGGAAATGCCCGACGACGAGGCCAACGCGGAGTATACCACTACTCGGACTGAGTAGACTAGTGCTAAGGGGGGCAATACTGACTGCAACAAAGACTGATTAAGTTAAGTAGGATTAATAAATCTACCCCGCACTAGTAAAGCAGCGGACCCAAGTGCCCCAGGGTGGGCCGGTCCCGGAATAGATAATTAAGTACCCTGGTAAGGGTGACCTGGACGATGAGGCCCAAGCGGCCGTCCCAAAGAATTGTATTAATAAAATGACCATGTTCTTACAGCAATTTTGTAAAGCAAGATATCTTTTTAGTTTTTGTACAGTGCTTTTGTTATGTTAAATAAATCGTTGTCTGTAGGGAGTCAACTGGAGGGGAGGAGTGTAGTGTATTGTACCAGGTGATCCAGCAGCCCCGTTTGCAGCCGAAGTTATGCAACCCGCTCTAAGCTGTGCGGGCGGGCTAGCCTACCGTCTGTTAGGCGGGCGAAGGGCCCGACCAGAGCTGCCGAATTGTGCGACACTCGATCGGCTGCCGCAGCCCAGCTGCCGCAGCCCAGCTGCCTCACCCCCTTTCCCCTTCCCCTTTCCCCCGCCTCTCGCTCACGCGTCACACAGCGCGTCGGTGGCCGGCCGGTGCGATTGATTCGGATCAGGGGGCAGAAACAGCCTAGGGAGCGCGTGAGCCCATGCGCCCCACCGCAGCCGACGCGTGGCGCGCGGCGAACTGCGCTACAAGTCGAAACTAAAATCTACAGAACTTTGTCAAAATTTCATCAAATCGATCAAACGAGGTAATTTTTAGATTCTACACTAAATTTCCTATCGACTAAAGTCAATGGCTTAGCGTGTTTATCAAGCGAAACAAGTTATTTCTCGATCAGAAGTCAATTTTACCGGCACCAGACAGCCGACTTGATATTTCCCTCTCGCTGAAAAAGTGTCCAAGGCGACTGTCCGATTGCAATGAAACTTGACTATCGCCTGTAAAACTGTCCGGGCTGTAACGTGGTGGTGTCAGATTTTTAATCCGAGCTTTAGTTTCTTCACATTAAGCTCCCCCGTTTGCTTGTACTGTTACTGCGTTTTTGTAGTGTTTCGGGACTTTTGCGAGATATCTGAAGTTAAACCTCCTTTCGAAAAACCCATAGCACGGGGAGATAGAAAATTAAATTCTGCGTGGCTTAGGCGCCCTGGAGAAAATGTTGCCTGCTCTGGGGCTGAAAAGACCTGATTCGAAACTGCGTTGAGGCTGACGCAAGCCTGCGGTGTAGCTGAATAGGTCCTGATCTTAAAGCACAAATCACTGATTGTAACTGATCAAAAACCGAAAAAAGTGAACCATAAACTGTCCGAAAGCTGAGGGCAGAGACAAGCTGATCATTTGCTGAGAGAGCCAACTCACGGACGGTTCAAGTACACTGCGCCGGCTGTACTCTCACTGGCGTAGAGCTGCGGTGTACTGATCCTGGGCTGACGTTGCTGACAAAAACTGACGGCGCAACTGATGTGAAACTGAAGTTACTCAACGTGTAGGTGGCGCACAACTGAGCCGCTTGACCTTCACTGATTTTTTGCTGCAGTGTACTGATCCTGGGCTGGCGGTTGCTGACACAAACTGACCGCGCAACTGACGTTACTCCACGTCTAGCTGGCGTCCAACTGAGCCGCTTGACCTTCACTGATTTTTTGCTGCGGTATACTGATCCTGGGCTAGCGGTTGCTGACACAAACTGACGGCGCAACTGATGCGAAACTGAAGTTACTCTACGTCTAGCTGGCGTCCAACTGAGCCGCTAGACCTTCACTGATTTTTTGCTGCGGTATACTGATCCTGGGCTGGCAGTTGCTGACACAAACTGACAGCGCAACTGATGCGAAACTGAAGTTACTCTACGTGTAGCTGGCGTCCAACTGAGCCGCTAGACCTTCACTGATTTTTTGCTGCGGTATACTGATCCTGGGCTGGCAGTTGCTGACACAAACTGACAGCGCAACTGATGCGAAACTGAAGTTACTCTACGTGTAGCTGGCGTCCAACTGAGCCGCTAGACCTTCACTGATTTTTTGCTGCGGTATACTGATCCTGGGCTGGCAGTTGCTGACACAAACTGACAGCGCAACTGATGCGAAACTGAAGTTACTCTACGTGTAGCTGGCGTCCAACTGAGCCGCTTGACCTTCACTGATTTTTTGCTGCGGTGTACTGATCCTGGGCTAGCGGTTGCTGACACAAACCGACAGCGCAACTGATGCGAAACTGAAGTTACTCTACGTGTAGCTGGCGTCCAACTGAGCCGCTAGACCTTCACTGATTTTTTGCTGCGGTGTACTGATCCTGGGCTGACGGTTGCTGACACAAACTGACAGCGCAACTGATGCGAAACTGAAGTTACTCCACGTCTAGCTGGCGTTCAACTGAGCCGCTTGGCCCTCACAGGCGCCGTGGAGCTGCGGTATACTGAACTGGAGCTGAACGTTGCTGAAAAACTGACACAGATACTGACGTTTAACTGAATTTACCCTGCGTGTTGCTGGCTTGTAACGGAGCAGCTAGGTCACTGGCTCGGAGCTGCGGTGTACTGAACAGGGGCTGAAGGTTGCTGACGCAGACTGATAGAGCAACACCACATTGAGATGCCGTGTCGGCAGCGCTGCTTGTCACCTGAGCGGCTTTTCTTTCACTGACCTGGAGCTGCGATGTATGGAACCTAGGCTGAGAATTGCTGACTCAGACTGAGCACCTCATGGAGAGCATATGAAGTTTCCTTGCGAGCAGCTGGCTAGCAACTGATTGTGTTTGGCCCCCTGACGCAGCCGCCCTGCACTGAACTCTGGCTGCCGTTCGTTGAATTACTCTAATGATCAACTGAAAAAAACTGACAGCAAAACCAGTTGTTGACAAAGTGGGACGCTTCACTGTTGGCTGTCGTTTGCTGAAGGGGAGCAGGGTCCAATGACTTTACAAGAATTTGATTACGTACCAATATTTAAGAAAACTTAGCTGCTTGATCCTATATCAGGAAACATACATCTAGTTTTTGTCATCCAACAAAAATAATAGACAATAATACACATGGTTTTTGTCATCCAATAAAAATAATACACAATTATACACATAGTTTTTGTCATCCAACAAAAATAATAGACAATAATACACATAGGTTTTGTGATCCAACAAAACTGATACACACTAATACTAATAGTTTTTGTCATCCAACAAAATTAATTAATCATCAGTTAAATCTGATACTGAGTCATCTTGTTTGTTGTTATCATCATGTTCTTCTCCATTGTCATCCTCGTCATCATCATCCTCCTCTTCTTCCTCCTCTTCTCCTTCTGAACTGTCATCACTGTCATCACTGTCTTCACTGTCTTCACTCGTTTCTCCCTCTGGTTCTTTTTCTTTAAGTACTTTAAAGTCCGAGATCGATGGATTTCCAGCTTTCTTGGCAAAAGGAGTTGAAGTTGCAAAAGTGGTGCGAAGCTGGTAAAAACAATACAAAAAAATAAAATGAATTATTGTGACTCAAAATTTGAAAGTAAACTGTCAACATGATTTGGGTAACTTTAACGTTGCTGCCCGCCTTTTCCTACTTGTAGGTCATTATTGGAAGACTAAAACCTCACCTCATTTTCAGGCATTAATTTTTTTTTCTTTCCGTTCTTATTTTCAAAACACTGCAAAAAGAAAATAAAAAAACAAGAATTGTTAAAACTATATGGCACTATACTTTGCTAAAGGCTGATAGCAAGTGTGTGAAAACAAAAGCAACTTACCATGACTTTTTTCGACGCCTGAGGCTGTTCATTGTCCTCCTCAGTCAATGCATTCAGACGCAAAAGTTCCTGAAAAAAATCAAAACAACAAACTATTAATTTGAAACTCATTCAATTTAGGGGAAGGTTTAACATTCAAATTAAAATTGAATCAAAGCTCTGGAAACCAGAAAACAACAGGTTGCAAGCAAAAATATTTTAGGTTTCAGAAGCAAGCTGAGATGTTACTTGTGAAAATTGACAAAACTCACCGCCGCTGGCTTTGGACATTTTCCACCCACTGTAGGTCTTTCATTACTGCTTATTCGTCTCTTAGCAGATGCAGTTTTCCTTGGTGGTGAATCATTGACTAAGGTTATTCTGGAGCTTTTCTCTTTAGATTTGCCATCTTTTCCTGAGGGTCGCTTTTCCTGAGCAGCGCTTTCAAATTTTCGCTTCTTGCTTCCTTTTCCTTCATCTTTTGTATTAGAATCTTTCTTTCTCATCTTGTGGCTACTACCTTCAGTGTCATCTGACACTCGTTTTCTTTTCTTTAAGTTCAACTCCGCATTTTTATCTGCGCTCCTCTCTTTTTTCTTCAAGCTCCTCTCCTTTTCGTGTGAACGCCTCCTCTTCTTCTTGTCCTTGTCTTTCTTTCCGCTCTGGTCCTCCGTCTCTTTAGACTTAGTATTCTTGGTAAGTCGAGGCCTCACTTCAGCAGCTCCTTCTCCCCATTTCTTCCTACGCTCACAATAACACTTGGCATTCACCCATGCATTTATGTTATCAATATCTTCAAATTTATTCTGAAGATAGACTGAAATAAAAATAAATAAATTAAAAAATTGATATAAGATTTTATTAACAGCTAGAAGCAGTAAAACTAGATAATTAAATACGTACCTATGATTCCTTCTCTAACCCATTTTTCCATGCCTTTGCCTTTGCCTTTGCCCCGCCCAGCTGCTGTCATGTTCGCCATTTCAAGCGGCTGGTACAGGTCATCCATTATGGCGTATACAAAATCTTTTGGGCTTGAATTAGGGTTCTTGTCAAGGCTCCTTAGTTTTGCTTTAGCTGTCACACTTATCTGGATTTTGGACCCTTTAAAAAGGGGCATCCGTTCCTAGAGCAAAATACACAATACTTATATTTTTTATTTAAAGAATAAGGTATGAAAACTCAAAAATGAGGCCTTACTTCTTCCTGATGGCTCTGAGAGACGCAACTCAGGGAAAGACGGGACTCGTCATTCTTTCCCTAAAATACAAAATTTATTGGGATAAAAACAGATTACTTCAAAATCAGTACAAGTTCTGGATCTTAAGTAAACTTACTTGATCCAATGTCCTGTCACTCTTATCAACAATGCAGTCATTACTAAATCCTCTATTGATGAAGGTCAGGAATTTGTTCAGTGTATCTATTAAACAGAAAAAGCAGTATCATTATCTGGTCGGTCTAGACACTTGGTTAATTAAGAGCCAAACACAACTCAATAATTAAAAAAATCTATAGACTGCAAAACGATTCAGAGGATTATTTCAATAGAAAAATGTTATACCTTTACACTTAATGCATGTGCACAAAATATAGCATGGATCTGTCTGCACTTCAGTTTCTGCAAATATTGGGACTGTCGCATCAAGGAATGAACTTTCACTAATAAGTGCATTTTCTGCTTTCTGATTCCCATTCTCCGAATTCTTCACACTCTTGGTCTCAGAGCCCACTTGTAAACCTTGATCCTTCTCTGCCTCATGGATAGTTTCCTTGGTGGCAGTGTTTTGTTCCACAGAAATTGAATTTTCCTTTACCTTCATTGCAAGAACCTCACCCTTCTGTTGATCACCACTTTGTTCATTATTGTTCTTAAAGCCAGATCCGGATAGTATGAAATTATTGCCAGAGGTAGGTTGAACTTGATGCTCGGTATCACCTTGTTTGTCATCACTCAAAGCTCCTTTGGTTTGCACATCAAGTGGAGGTGCAATTTTGCTGGCAAGTTCAGCTCCCTGCACAACTTTACGGTTGACAATTGGATGATCACTTTCTTCTTCGAAGGACCCTTCAGTTCCTTCAGACAAACTGACTCCATCTGCGTGCACAATGTTAGCGTTTAAACCAAGTAACATTTTTAGCTTTAATTTATCCTGCTGTTTCTTGTTCAATTTTAATTTCTGGTTTGATGAAATATTGGATGTAGCTGCACCCTCACCGATCAAATGGTCAAATGATGCAGAGGAACACTTAAGCAGATCAACGACATTACTGCTCACAACAGATGTCTTGGTGGTGCAGTGACGCTGTGGTCTATTCCTGCCATTGTTTGACTTCCCATCACCTATGAGCACACAACAAAGAAAAGAAAAAATTAGTGAAAGAGCTACCTTTCAGCCACAATGTTACCTCACAAATGATAAATATGAAACGATTCTGAATGTGAAATGTGGACATGAAGGTTGAAGTCAGGAAAGCATTTTTGAGGTGTGGAACTAGAGGCCTGTTATACGAAGTTGTATGGATAGGTTATGATACTTGGAGCTCGAACCGATAAAGAAATAAAATAAAGCAATGAAAGTGAGACCTAACCATAGATATAAAAGTGTTCTGTGAGTTCTTTTAGTTTGAAAACTGAGTTATTTCACTGGGTATTTACTGAGCCGAATTTTAAACGGCCGCTGGCGGCCTGCATGAGTGACGAAAGTGCGACTCAAACCGCCAAGAACTTACTGTCAAAGTCAATCTTCTTCTTGATTTCTTTCGGGTTAGGCATTTTTCTGCCATAAAATATCAAACTGATATAGCTTGCAGCTCGCTTTCTTCACCAGACACCAGGCCAAGATCTGGACTCGGGAGGACCGTTAAACAAAAGTACGTATGAGGCGCGGAAGTGTCGTTCGTCATTTGTCGCTGCTACCAACTGACGGTCGAGTCCAAGTTTGAAAGAACCAAGCAATTTCGACCAGTGGGTTTTAAAGAAAGCAAACACTCTTAACAAATCTTGTTCAAATATCTTTTGGTAACTTATTCAAAGAATATGTTGATGGAAGCAAAATAAAGCACAAGTGAAAAATGTTTATTCAGTTAGATGCGATGCAACGCAGTCTGTAGGGCAGCCAACCTTAAAATACCAGCTAGTCTATGGTCACTTTGCCCTCTCTCCTTCGTATCTTTTTTTTTATTTGAATAAAAAATATATTTTTATATTCAAGGTTTAGTTTCTCTTCATATTTCCCAAGAAATTTATTAGGCCACACCAAGAACATGCATTTTGAATGTCATGTTGGCTAAGCTGCCAGCAGAAGAAATAATGAAGAACATGCCACAAACCGCGGCGGCTGCTGTTGCTGAGGCCAAACACCACCAGGCCCTGTTTATAACCTACAGCCACCTGACGCAATGTCGAGTCGAGAGTTCAAAAGGCGCAAGATAGATGATGGCGGAGTATTTGATGAAGGTGATGATGATTTAAATTTATCTACAGAAGAAATTCCGATAAGCCCGGTACCCTCAATATCATCTGAAGGTCTGCTAGATACTTGTGCCATTGTCTCCATGTATCCTACATTCTTGTGTATTTTATGATTTTGAACTAGAAATTGTTTTGTTTCTTTATTACTAGGATCAGATGGCACTGCAAGCTTGGGGCCTGAAAAGGCATGCAATGAAACACACCAATATGTCCAAATTAGAGATGAATCGCTCGAAGGTACTTACTTACAGTTACTTGTAGTTATCAGTTGTCCTTTGTTTGGGTATGGTTACTGACAAATATCTTACTACAAACCGATCAGCAATTTAAGTTTGTTAGTCATGAATGATGAGGCCAACCATTCTTTACTCAAAACTTCTCATCTTATTCCGTTTCAGTGTCACATCTAGGCGATTTCACAACTGACAGCGTACTGTCAGAGGATCAAATATTGCACCGTTCAGGTATGCTCTGCTTTTCTAGTTCATGCATTGCACACCTTGAAATGAACTTTAAGATTTTCTACATGGGGTGTTATGATTGCTCCTCTTTTGTTGGAGATATTAACAAGTCTATTACTGCATTTATTGTTCTCAGGAGAAGCAGGTGGTGAAATGGGCGTAATGGACATTACTTCCTTGGATGTCACTAATGTAACTGTAATTCATGATGCACCGGAGATGTCTACCATGCAGGACACAGGAGGTGAGTTATCGTCTCTGCATGACCAACATCCTTACATTAGGAATATTTCTCAACGCAGTGCCAATTCTGTTGTTCACTTACTTCTTAATTCTCTGCAAACTCCAATATGGCACAGTGGTGTTTCCCCTTTGTCACTATTTGTTGGTTTGTAATAGATAGAAGAGATCTTGAAAAGAAACCACTCATATATGCTCACAAGTTTTTAAATGTTTTCTTAGCTCAGCTCACTGCAACACTGTGTTTCTAATGATGTAAATTAAAAATGTTTTTCTCTTTCTAGATTCAACTACTCATCATAGAAACCCAGCTGAAACTAGCGTTATTGAAGAAATCATTCATCAAGACACAAGTAGCGATTCAGATACAAGTGAGGGAAGTGAAACTGATTCAATCGTGAGTTCTGGTAGGTTACTTTTGGTCTGACTGAATGAAGCTGTTCTGTTATTTAAAAAAGAATTTTCCTGGTTTTACTTATTTTAAGGGAATTCTCTAATCTTCATCTTATGAAGTTTGGTTAATGGGGTAAAAATGTATCTTGAAAACACCTAGAAAAGATGGTACTAAGGCATCTTTACAGCATTTTTAAAAATGTTTCACTATTATTCCTGAGTTTGACTAGACTCATTTTCACCCCTACTTACCAAACTTCAAATTATCAAGAAAGGGAGTTTTCAGCTGGGAAAACTAAAACAAGGAAATCATAACAGACAGGCTCCATACTTAATTTAATACCTATTAAAATTGTAGTATTATTTTTTCTATTAATTTGGCTGGATCTTTTTAGTAATTTGTTCTCTTTTTCCCCAGAGTCTGACAATGATGATATATATTTCTCTGAGGAAGAGGAGTGCTTCACTGAAAATGCAGATCATAAAGTGTATGAAGGTGCACCAATCAGCGTTGGTGACAGTATGGTTGCCATTTTAGCTTTCATCATTCGGCATGAATGTAATGGGAGCCTAATAGTTGATTTATTGCAACTGATTAAACTTCATTGCAAAAAAGAGAAGAATTTAATGAAAACTTCCTTATACTTTTTCAAGAAATACTTTTCATGTTTACATTGCCCAGTGATTCATCATTATTACTGTTCAGGCTGCTACTTTAAGTTGGCAAAGAAAGACGCTTCATGTCCAAATGCGAAGATGCATCCTGAAACCTCTGGAACATGTGTCTTTGTTGAAATGCCACTTATTCCACAGTTGCAGAAGTTATTTGCCGATGAAGAATTTTACTCAAACTTAAGCTACAGGTATACAAGAACCAAAGTTTGTCAAGGAAATCTTGAAGATATTTATGACGGGCAAATTTACAAAGAAATAGAGGCAAGTGGCTTTCTTTCTAAGCTGTTACTGTTGAATTTTACAATGATCATGAATACAGATGGAGTGCCTGTGTTTAAGTCTACTAATGCATCTATGTGGCCTGTGTTTTTCAATATCAATGAGTTGCCTCCTCATCTGCGATTCAAGAAGGAGTATACACTGATTGGTGGTGTGTGGTTCGGAAGCAAACCAAGTGCCAATCTTATTTTAGAACCACTTATGAAATCAGTCAAAGACATTCGATCAGGTTTTGATGTTAGAGTACCTGGCAGTCAAACGCCAGCCACAGCAAAAGGAATTTTGATTGCTGCCACCACTGACCTCCCAGCTAAAATAATGATATGTGGTATGGCCAGCTATTCTGGAGCCTTTGGTTGTCAGATCTGTAAAATTGAAGGAGGAAGTGTCACAATCATGAAGAAAGTTAGAAAGAAGAAAATTAACCCAAAAAAGAAGCAGCAAGGGAAAGAAAAAGAAGAACTTGTTCGCCACTCATCTGTTTGGACTTTCAAATATTCAGATGATCTAGACTTGAGAAGTCATGCAGAAACTATTCGTCTTGGTGCGGAAGCTCAGAAAATTCTTCAGGAAACACAAGATCCTGATACAAATGTACAGGGTGTCAAATATCCTAGTGCAATTTTCAAAATGATGTATGACGGAATCCGAGGTTTTGCAGTGGATGATTTACACACTTTGTTCCTTGGTGTGACTAAAACATTGCTTAGGTTGCAATTTGACTCCAAGCACAGTTCAGAACCGTTTTCACTTAGGAAATTTCTTCCAATAGTTGATCAGCGTCTCATGGCAGTGAAGCTGCCTAACTTTTTGGAAAGAAGTGTTAGAAAAATTGAAACTGATCTTGCATATTTCAAGGGAACAGAATTACAAACCTGGGCTCTTTACCTCTGTATTCCCATTCTGGATGGAATCATGCCTGATAAATACTTAGAACATCAAGTTGAACTTGTAAACAGCCTTCATGTCATGGAGTCATCTTCAATAGCCCCTGATGCAATGTTGTCATGTGAGAAAAAGCTAAGGAATTATGTCAAGAATTTTGAAGTGTTATATGGAAGTCGATATATGTCAATGGTTATCCATTTACTCCAGCATTTGGTCTATGTCGTGAACAACCTTGGGCCTATGAGGTACATTTCCTGCTATACTTATGAAGGTTTAAATGCCGATATTTTAAAAATGATCCATGGAACAAAATACGTTGAAACTCAACTTGCCAGTGGATGCTTTTTAATCAAGCAGCTGCCAAAGAGTCTCAGAAGCATATCATCAAAAAGCGTGAGGGATTACTGTTTCAAACTGCTGCACCCTTCCCTTCGACTGAAGAAACTTGATGATATCCAACCTGGGGTGTTCTCTGTTGGGACTTACAAACCAGTATCCTTACAGCAAAATCATGTCTTTGATTGTTTAGAGAAACTAGAAATTTCTAAAGCTGACTCAAATGTTCAATCATTTTATAAATTGAAAAAAGATAAACTGCTGTTTGTGTCTAGGTCCTACTCTCGAATTGTGAAAAGGAATTCTTCTGTTTGTTCTTTTGTGTCTCATGAAAGCAAACTTGGACAAGGAACAATTGATATATTTGTGAAAGTGTGTTCAAATTCTCAAGTAAAATATTTTGCCATAATACAAGTTGGGCAACTTCAACCGTATGTGGTGGGATCCCAACGGGTTCTTCACATTTCTAAATATGTTCTCACAAATGACTATGTAGCCATTCCTGTGATCAATTTAAGGAATATGCAGGTATGTTTTGATGTAGATGATAGAACATTTGTGTGCGAGCCTGTCTAAGAACTGTATTTCATGCATGTGAGCCTAGTAATTGAAACTGATGTCGCTTTGCTTACTGAAAACTGAAATACTTATGTCAATAAATTGACTTGTGATTATGGTTGTGATTCTTGCTTAAAATAAAATTTACCCACCAGAAAAAACATTCAAGTTATGTTTATTGCTACATTTGTTACATTACAATTTCAATGAAACATTCACAATCTTCACAATCATAAACCCAATGACCACCACAGAATTGTTTATTTTTATGAAAGAAATAGATATTACTAGTATTTCAAATATTTTTGTAGTTTGTAAACACTGGTACAAGAGGCAGCTCTAAATCAACTGCCAAGAGCACACTTCCTTTTCTCTACATTCAGAAATTAAGAATTTACATGAAGAAAGCACTCCCAAGCAAAAAGCCTTTGAGCACTTTTCAAAGAAGTTCTACAATATCTGAAGCTTTGCCAAAAGTAGCCTTTGCAGGAGGCAACGTTCAGTCACCTGCTCCACCAGAATATGAGATTGTGATGTACCTGAGTGCAGCAAGCCTGGCAAACAAGCAGACTCGCCGGTGTGACGACCTGCTGGTCTGTGCCAAAGCGCGCCGCACCCACGTGACGAAAGGCAAGTTACAGACGTAAGACCTCAAACTTGGCGCACAGTGTGAACGGCGCTTCACCGTGGTCACCATGACCTCGGTCTTGGCGTGCAGTGCGAAGGAGCGCGGGCGCGGGGGAAGGACCGCGCCCTGCCGCGGTCACCATGACCTCGGTCTTGGCGTGCAGTGCGAAGGGGCGCGGGGGCGGGGGAAGGACCGCGCCCAGCCGCGGTCACCATGACCTCGGTCTTGGCGTGCAGTGCGAAGGGGCGCGGGCGCGGGGGAAGGACCGCGCCCAGCCGCGGTCACCATGACCTCGGTCTTGGCGTGCAGTGCGAAGGGGCGCGGGCGCGGGGGAAGGACCGCGCCCAGCCGCGGTCACCATGACCTCGGTCTTGGCGTGCAGTGCGAAGGAGCGCGGGCGCGGGGGAAGGACCGCGCCCTGCCGCGGTCACCATGACCTCGGTCTTGGCGTGCAGTGCGAAGGAGCGCGGGCGCGGGGGAAGGACCGCGCCCTGCCGCGGTCACCATGACCTCGGTCTTGGCGTGCAGTGCGAAGGGGCGCGGGGGCGGGGGAAGGACCGCGCCCAGCCGCGGTCACCATGACCTCGGTCTTGGCGTGCAGTGCGAAGGGGCGCGGGCGCGGGGGAAGGACCGCGCCCAGCCGCGGTCACCATGACCTCGGTCTTGGCGTGCAGTGCGAAGGGGCGCGGGCGCGGGGGAAGGACCGCGCCCAGCCGCGGTCACCATGACCTCGGTCTTGGCGTGCAGTGCGAAGGAGCGCGGGCGCGGGGGAAGGACCGCGCCCTGCCGCGGTCACCATGACCTCGGTCTTGGCGTGCAGTGCGAAGGGGCGCGGGCGCGGGGGAAGGACCGCGCCCTGCCGCGGTCACCATGACCTCGGTCTTGGCGTGCAGTGCGAAGGGGCGCGGGCGCGGGGGAAGGACCGCGCCCAGCCGCGGTCACCATGACCTCGGTCTTGGCGTGCAGTGCGAAGGGGCGCGGGCGCGGGGGAAGGACCGCGCCCAGCCGCGGTCACCATGACCTCGGTCTTGGCGTGCAGTGCGAAGGGGCGCGGGCGCGGGGGAAGGACCGCGCCCTCCCGCGGTCACCATGACCTCGGTCTCGGCGTCGCGCCTCGGCCGTCCCACAACGCTTTGAGGCAGGCCGTTCGCTGCCCATTTTCTCTCACACCCTTTCGAAACACCCTAGAAGTGTGAGAGAGGCAGGGAGACTCAAAACGATTATTTGAAACAAGTCTGGAGCTGACAGCAACGCGCGCGTTAAGCGCGGTGGCCACAGTGTTTGGGGCAGCGGTTGGGATCTGGTTGTTCCTGGTTGCTGAGGAAACGCCGCTGGCGCGGAATTCGAACAGAGCGTCTACCTGTGCCAAGAACGAGTCAGACATTATGCCGAACTTCGACTTGCCGCCCCCCATGGCGATGCCGGCAGCGGCAGTCGAGGCGCTTTTGCTGGTACAGTACGCACACAGCTTGTCCCTGTTGGTTGCTAGTCTCAAGCCTACACTCCGCCCTTAGAAACGACTCCACCTAGCCCAGGAGGACGTGGCGGTGTTGGAGACGGCGCTGACGCTGGTGCGCCAGGCACAAAGTGAGTTGCTTAGTTAACGTCCATGGCGCTTGGAGGCCGCAACCGCAACCACCGTGCCGTCAGGCTTGTTGATCCTGGCCCCACCGAGTGCAGGAGCCGATGGGATGCGGTCGCCGTCGGTGCCAGGAGGGCTCCCGCCGACCCCGGAAGAGGGACCTCAATATCCTGATGGTGCCCTGCGCGGCCCATCTAATCGCCGTCGTGGGCGAACCAGGCGGCCGCCGTCATCTAGAGGCACCTCGCGACGGGTGGCGCTTGCACCCGGGACTGCACCCGCCCGTCGTACCCCTCGAGCTTTTGTCGCCGCTTCCACCGACGTCACTCGGCGCCCTCACCTGAAGCGTGCAAAGATGCGCCCCATTAATAATTGATTTTTTTTCCCTTCTGAATTGGGATTTAGGGTGGCTCAGGTATCAGTATCACCTGCTATGATTTGTACAAAACTTTGAGTTTGTGTCGATTTGCAAAATCAAGAAACACAGATTTTCATAAATACTGAAGCTGAGTGGTTTTATCTAGTTTGAAACCAATAGAGCTCTTGGAAAAAACCTTGTCAGGAAACATACTTCAGCCAAAATTATTTATGTAGCAACATGTGGTTTCAATAGCTCATCATAGGTAAACCATTTTATGTACTTCCGCTGTTATAATGTTCAAAGACTGTTTATGTATACCAATAATGTTTTTGATCTGCTTGATCTGGACAATGACACAAGACTCTAAAGAGGACCACTCTAAGAAAGCATTCTTATTGAATGTACTTAGTACTTACTTTGCTTTCATGTTTCTAAATTTTACATTTTCAATTTTCTGTTTACTTGGGGTCTGGAGCTTGTGCGCAACCTGCACAACGTCTTATCAAAGGCTTATTTATTTGTTTTGACCAATATACCGTGCTGTGTTAAGAGTCTTAGAAAACTGCTGTTTTATTTCAAGTCACCCAACATCTTCTGATAGGCATAGCAAAAACTGTGGAACGATGAACATTAACTGCAATGCTTTCTATTTTAGACCAATTTTATTTTCCCATACTTATAAATATAAATGAATGCGCATGGGGGATTATCTTGAGGAGGATTGATGAATTCATTCCGTCTTCATTCTTCAAAGCAATTGACCGTAGCCCTGGAAAAGAGTAAAAGGTACATTACGAGGTGGCTTTCAAATTTTAAAAAAGTCGCATGAGAGCCAATGTAACCAAAATACACTGTCAGCACGAGCACAACTTGACTAATGTGTTTCGATATGTCTCAATACAGTCTCTTAGAGAAGTAGATAATGGTCATTTTGAACTATTTTGAGACAGTTAAAAGTGGGTTTGGCTTTAATTATCATTGGAAGGAATACAAAGTGGATGGTGAGAAGTATCGAAATGTTATTGATAAGAAATCTATTTGATTTCAACAATTGAGCTCTCTACAAGAAGTGCAGAAGGTCCCTTTCTATATACTCACTGATGCAAAGAAATTGGTGGCAACAGAAAACAGTTTCCTTCCTTCCTTTCTTCACACATGGACTCGCAGCAGGCCTATAAAAGAGAAAGGGACTGAGCAGGCATAAAAGGGAAACCACTATACACTACACTCAACAAAACAGAACAAACATTCAGTTTTTTCTTTATTTATTTTTAATGTCACAAGAGAAAGAGAATTTGACTAAAACATCCCTCTATAAATTAAAATGAGAAGCAAGCCAGAATTTTGAATTGAATGTATCAATATTTCTGTGATTGATTCATCAATACTGTCATCCTTCTGTGAAATACATCCAAGTGACACAACTCAAATGTATGGAAATAAAAGTTTAAGAAGTTGCATTTTAAAACATATTCAAGCATTCACAACATATGGTTTTCAGGAACAGTGACAAATGATACATGTGTACAAATGGAATAGGAAAATCTTTTTCAAACTGAGTACATGCTCAGTTTTAGTACCTACTTGTACTTGTGCTGGGTTCACACACTGGGTTATTGGACGCATAGGCTGGTAACACGCAGCGAATTCCTCTGGCTGAGATGGTCACGAAACAACTTGGCTTTTGGAAATGACCACAGCAAAGAAAATCAGCACACCTGAAACAGATAAATAAAAGTGTTATCAGAAATTGTATTTTTCATTATAAATAAGGAAACGGCAACATTTGGTTTACCAAACGACTTCAAAAGGGCCTTGTCAGTCAAGTAGACATAGGTGCGTGTAAACTGATAGCATTATGCACAGGGCACAAATATTCTAGAATAAGCTTAGTCGCAAAGAGTGGTTATGGGAGCAATGCAGTAATGATAAAAAAGCTCTTGCAGAAAAAAAACTATGATGAGGTTAGTGCTGTGAGCAGACGCACAATAATACGGTCAAACTGACGGTATTTCGAAGCTAACATGCTACAACTAAACGCTCGATTGAAAAGAATTGAGATTTGATGGATACTAGTAGAATCCAGTGTTAATAATAAAGCGCCTCAGACAAAAAGAAAAACGCTAGGAGAAAAGTTACATACGCAGCCCACGGCAGACGAACGAAAATTCAGATAAGAGTGTGGTAAAGCTGTGCATTTGACAATGATAAGACAAATAACTAGGGGAACTCACCTCATAACGCTCGGCAGAAGTTGTGAAGAACTTTGCTTTGCATTTATGAAGTACAGAGACTTACTCTCAATAAAAGTGAGAGTGCCGAAACGAAGTCCGAAAACACACACAAACTTCGATTTCGATAGTCGACTTAAGAATCGACTCTATCTCGATGCTTCGCGAAGCGGGAACGAGTTCCCTCGTTCAAATTCTTTCATATCAGAAAAACACTGAGTTTTTCTCAGCCCATTATCAGCTATTCGGGTTACTGATGCACAGCTGACCAGTGGCTGACAGAAGATACTGATATTAACTCAGTGTTTCTCAGCCATTCATTGCCTATTCAGGATCCTGACTCACGACTGACCAATGACTGACCCCATACACTGATAAATCCTGAGCGTTTCTCAGCCCATTATCGGCTGGTCGGCTCACTGACGCAAGACTAAACGATGACTGACGCCGGATGCTGATAAAAACTGAATGTTTCTCAGCCGATAATCGGTTAGTCGGGTAACTGATGTATGACTGACCGATGGCTGACATAAGACACTGATATTAGCTCAGCGTTTATCAGCCAATCGTCGCCGAAACTGGTAACTGACAGATGACTGACAGAAAACCGACCACCCATGCCGACAAAAACTAAGTTTGTTCTGCCAACTATCAGCTTATAAGGTTGCTGACTCACGACTGACCGATAACTGGCCACAGATGCTGATAAAAACTGCAATCTTCTCAGCCAACTTTCGGCTAGTCGAGTTACTGACGCAAGACTGAACGATGACTGACCACAGTTGCTGAGAATAGCTCAGTGTTTTTCAGCGAATTGTCAGGTAGTCGGGTCACTGACGCAAGACTGAACGGTCACTGACCACAGACGCTAATAAAAACTGAATGTTTTCAGCCAATAATCGGCTAGTCGGGTTACTGATTCACCACTGATTGGTGACTGACGCCAGATGCTGATAAATACTGACTGTTTCTCAGCTGATTGTCAGGTAGTCGGGTTACTGACGCAAGACTGAACGGTGACTGACCACACACTAAATTACTATGTAGGTTTTTGTGCAAACGTAACGCACGAAATTAAACATGCATTTGTAGCGCACAAAATTGTGCGCAATAACGCACGATTTTCTGCATACCCGCGCACTAAATCGTGCATTGTCACGTACAAATTCGTGCGTTACAAAGTGCACGTTTAATTTCGTGCGCGGGCGCGCACAAAAACCTACATAGTAATTTAGTGTGCACAGATGCTGATAAAAACTGAATATTTCTCAGCCAAAAATCGGCTAGTCGGGTTACTGATTCACGACTGATCGATGACTGACGCCAGATGCTGATAAATACTGACTGTTTCTCAGCTGAATGTCAGCTAGTAAGGTTACTGACGCAAGACTGAACGATGACTGACCACCGTTGCTGAAAATAGCTCAGTGTTTCTCAGCGAATTGTCAGGTAGTCGGGTCACTGACGCAAGACTGAACGGTGACTGACCACCGATGCTGATAAATACTGACTGTTTCTCAGCTGAATGTCAGCTAGTGAGGTTACTGACGCAAGACTGAACGGTGACTGACCACCGTTGCTGAAAATAGCTCAGTGTTTCTCAGCGAATGTCAGGTAGTCGGGTCACTGACGCAAGACTGAACGGTCACTGACCACAGACGCTGATAAAAACTGAATGTTTTCAGCCAATAATCGGCTAGTCGGGTTACTGATTCACCACTGATTGGTGACTGACGCCAGATGCTGATAAATACTGACTGTTTCTCAGCTGATTGTCAGGTAGTCGGGTTACTGACGCAAGACTGAACGGTGACTGACCACAGATGCTGATAAAAACTGAATATTTCTCAGCCAAAAATCGGCTAGTCGGGTTACTGATTCACGACTGATCGATGACTGACGCCAGATGCTGATAAATACTGACTGTTTCTCAGCTGAATGTCAGCTAGTGAGGTTACTGACGCAAGACTGAATGATGACTGACCACCGTTGCTGAGAATAGCTCAGTGTTTCTCAGCGAATTGTCAGGTAGTCGGGTCACTGACGCAAGACTGAACGGTTACTGCCCACAGACGCTGATAAAAACTGAATGTTTCTCAGCCAATAATCGGCTAGTCGGGTTACTGATTCACCACTGATTGGTGACTGACGCCAGATGCTGATAAATACTGACTGTTCCTCAGTCAATCATCGGTAATTCGCGGTACTGATTCGAACTTGAGTGCGCACTGATTCACTCGAACTGAGCTCGCTCAGTAAAAACGCGGCATTCTGCATGACTGAGTTTGGGCTGATAAGATCTGCATCAGTTAGAAGGCAGCATTATATCAGGTTGTACTGACACGGTGCTGATTGACACTGAACGCGCGTCAGTACTATAGGCAGTGCTAGGACAGCGTGCGGTTGTGTTACCTCAGTTGTGTCAGGTTGGATCAGCCGTAGGACAGTAGAGTCAGTTTTGAATCAGTTGCAATCAGGTGACCGCAGTCCCAGAGCAGGCAACATTTTCTCCAGGGCGTATAGAATATGACAAACGCGCTTTTACAAACTGTGCTGTTAACCTCCAAACTCTACAAACTCAAGTGTGTACATAGTACACTCCACCTGGAGCCAACATGCATGTACACTCCAGGTTGGAGTGTACTTGCCAAGTACACTCCACGTTGGCGTGTACTTGCCAAGTACACGCCAGGTGGCGCATACCTGCAGGTACACTGTTGCCCAGTTTAACACGTAAAGAATAGGGAACTTCAGCCAACCTGGCGTGTACTTGGCAAGTACACGCCAACGTGGAGTGTACTTGGCAAGTACGCGCCAACGTGGAGTGTACTAGGCAAGTACACTCCAACCTGGAGTGTACTTGCATGTTGGCTTCAGGTGGAGTGTACTATGTACACACTTGAGTTTGTAGAGAAGTTGCAAAAAGCAATTTTGGACAAAGTGTACAAATTACATTTTGGATCACGGTGGTCGCCCCAGAGGTGGTTTCGACATTCCAAGCACATCACGCCACAGGGGAAACAATGGTTAACAATCGGCTCGCTGTATGCATGGACCTAAAACGAACGGAAATCACTTTTTCAGCGAGAGGGAAATATCAAGTCGGCTGTCTGGTGCCGGTAAAATTGACTTCTGATCGAGAAATAACTTGTTTCGCTTGATAAACACGCTAAGCCATTGACACTAGTCGATAGGAAATTTAGTGTAGAATCTAAAAATGACCTCGTTTGATCGATTTGATGAAATTTTGACAAAGTTCTGTAGATTTTAGTTTCGACTTGTAGCGCAGTCGGCTGCGCGCCACGCGTCGGCTGCGGTGGGGCGCATGGGCTCACGTGCTCCCTAGGCTGTTTCTGCCCCCTGTCATAAGCATCTGTTTGGGGGCTATTATCGCAGCATAGAGAAGTATAAGGCGGCTGTGATTAAGTTGCATTGGGTTTGACCTACAATGCCAAACGTGCACATGGTTTTCGAGTGCAAAAGGTCAATCACGTTACACAGCCAAACCAACAGCGTCAGAGCCGACCAAGCACACCATACCATAGCAAGGAGCGGCGAGAGCGTTCAGGACCTTCTCAGGAGCGACGTGACCGGTCGAGGGACTGGGGGTCCAAGGGGTCAAAGGACCGAGGGAGCTCGAGGGACTGGAAAAGCAAGAACGATCAAGGAAGGTATCGTGACAGCTCCGGAGACCGGAAAAATTCAGAGAAGCCTCGCAGCGGTTCAAAGGATGGCCAAAGCAACTTCAAGTCACGCTCCCCGTCACGGGAGAGCAACGGACAGGGGTACAGGAACAGAGATCATAGCTCAGGCAGCGGAGGCAACAGGGAGAGGTCCCGGGACCGCCAAAGACAGGGTTACCACTAAAGCTCGTCAAAAAACTAAATTCGGTACTTGCCGGCGGAGGAACAGGGCGCCCGCAGCTACATCAGTTTGAGAAGATGGAAACAGTACACGGGGCAGACTCACTGTTCCGTTGTCTGAGTCTGGCAGTGTACGGGGTTCAAGAAAATTTTCGAGAAATTCGGCAATTGATTATAAATTCATTCAGGGAAATTTTGAAGAATTTAAAAATGTTTTGGTACAAGAAAATGGCAGGAAGCTGGCAACTTTACGTTCATTTTCAACATATGTGCGAAGCAACCTCCTGTTTGGAGACTTAAGTACCCTGGTTGCAGCGGCAGAAGTTTTAGACCGACCCATCACAGTGTGCAGAGGAGATGACTGGACCTACTTGGCACAGGGAAAAACAGCACAAGTAATTTACCTTATGACGACCGGGAAAGAAGATTTCGGCCAATTCACACTTTTAGAGCCCAGGATGGTGAGTCAGCAGGACACCCGATCCTATGCAGAGGTGGCAGCTATGAAAATGGGACCGCGCTTCGCTTGCACTTCCAAGACCTCTTTTGGGCAGGTCTACATGGCAAAAGTGCCCACAGGACGTCTTGAAGCACAACCAGCAGTGCAGCGGTGGCAGCGGCAGGCATGGGACGGTAGTGCGAAAGTTGGCAGCAGTGGTATGGGTTGGACCCATAAGCACGGGTTGGACCCAATTAAATGGGTGCATGAAAAGTGCCCATTTAAATGGGTTCAGCAAATAGGTTTTGTCTGCTATGGGCATCGACATCATTCAATTGCCTCCCGTCGATGGATTTCAGTATGCTGTCATCGCAATTGATTATCTTAGTAAATTTTGCCATGGGAAAGCACTTACAGCAAACAATGCAAAAGAAGTGGCGTTGTTTTTATTTGAGTGGATTTGTTTATCTTGGGTGCCCAGAAGTAACACTAAATGACCAGGGATAAGAATTTGTAAATGCAGTACGAGAAGAGTTGGAGCTACTCACAGGAGTGAAGCAAAGAGCAACTAGGGCCTACCACCCACAGGCTAATGGGCAGATGGAGAGCCAAAACAAAACTATTAAATTTGGGCCCCTTAAAACTCTTGCAGAAAAAGATAATATTAAGAGATGGCCTGATGCATTACATGGTGTAATGATGGCACATCGTTGTCAAAAACAACAATCTACTAATTTTTCACCCTATTTCATGTTACTTGAGCGGGAGCCACTTCTACCTTTAGACATTGGAGTTGAAAACAATGACGAAAATGTTGTTGAAGACGCCTCAGAAGAAAGTGGAGATGATTTAGACACTGACTTGACTCTAGAAGGTGAGTTGTTGAGACTGAAACCTTATGGCGACGAAGACAGAGAGTATGTGGAGTCAATTAAAGCATTTTACCCTAGCTCAAAATAATTTCCTAGTATGTTAATTTGGGTGTATCACAGTTGTTCCCCTGTCAACTCTTCCCCGTACTTCTTCCCGGACACTTCTTCCCCGTCTCTTCCCCGTCGTAATTAATTTCCTGCTCGGGGAAGCGAGTTCTTCCCGGCATTTATTTTCCTCATTTCATTTCCTCGCTCCCCACTCCGCTGAGCCCCCCTCCCTGACGGCGGCGCGGCGAGCATCGCTCACAAAGCAAATGAATTACTATACACAGGCTTACAACGTTCTAACAGAGATAGCCGCAACACTAGTTACGGCAGTGATGTCATTTTTGCGAAAAGTTAAGGCTCGATTGTACTGCAAGCTTATGAAAATTTAATGCAGACACATTTGTTATCGCTAAAAACCATTAGTCACAGTTGTCGAGAAAAAACTATCCAGAAAATCATTGTCAGTAATGAAGAATTAAGAAATGTATTGTCAAAAGAAGAAGAATTGTTGCAGGCATCAGGCCTTAAATTGTTGTATCCCAGCACTCAAACTCAGGAGTACTATAAGTTAAAAACTGGAACGTGGTACCATTACGACCGATGAAGTTTCTGGTTGAAGGTAAAACATGCCAAATTGATGAAAAGCAGATGCAAAGTGCCACAGACGGAGTTTAAGTGCGAAATTTGGAAAATGCAGAAAAAATTGAAGGCGTGTCAGCCTATATTTTGCCTCACCATAACTCTCCGGAACATCTCACGACTTGTATCCACCATTTGTTAAAGGCTACTGATTCTGAAATGGCAGGTAAAGCGTGCCCGCTGTTATATAAAGACGTTTCGTCATCTACTGTTCAAGTTGTTAATGAGCACAAACATGCTCTACTCAATCCGGCCACATCAATTACTGTAATTTGTTCAAGTAAACTAGTAAAATCAATACCACCAATAAATAATAGGCGTGTAGAAGTAGGCTTGCCGTGTGAATGCACACTTCAGAAGGCATCACACTGCACACTACCAGAAGGGACCACTGATACACCTGCTGTTCACGCTGTCATATGTTTACAAACAAATGACGCGCGCCCCGTGCTGCCAGTCTAGCAGCGCCACCGCGTTGCGCCCGCCCGAAGCAGCGCGGCAGTTCGAGACCGGCGTTAATATCGGACGAAAAATACTGCTATGAAAATGTACTTTTGCACAAAATTTTCGTTATAACGGTTTTTTTGAGTTCAATATCAAATATCTAGCAGTATTTTTCGTCCGATATTAATGCCGGTGGTTCATTTTGTGGGCAATTTTATGCTCTTTCGGATTCTTTTTACCGATTGGAAAAAAGTTGAAAACTTCGGCCGCAATCGTGCGCGCAGTGACATCATGTATGATTTTGCAGACCTTTTTCACATGCTATATATCCCTGCCTAATTTAATGCCAGAACAAAATTATTTTTTTTGAAATTGTTGTAAAAAGTCTGTACTTTTACATGGTGCTTTCCGTTTGTCTCTAGCGTTTATACCAAATTTTTTATTGCTGTCCAAACAGAAAGTTCGGAAAAAATGAGAAAAACGTGCACGAAGCGCTACTGCCCCCTTAAGTCTATCTTAACCCTTAGTGACTAACTTCAGTGTCTCTCCGGAAATTTGGACCCCCCGCCTGCCGACCGGACGACCCTACCCGCAACGTTCGAAGAACTTCAAGAACCTCAAGAAGATGGCTTCGCCCCACAAGAAGTTGCAAGCCCTTGGAAAGCTGGTGCGGGAATCCTTTGCCACCACTAAAGATAAGTACCCGAGGTACCAGGTACTTAACTTAGGAAACCTAAATGAATCAAACATTCAAGCATTCATGAAACAACTTGTAAGGGTGACACAAGAACAAAGCGAGATTTCGCGACTCCCTAAAGAAGATCGCCTCACGGCTATGAATAAGTTCAGCTGCGAGCTAAACCTGACCAAGCCCTTATCACCCCGCGAACCTGCTTTCCGCCTGGCAATGACAAGGGACACCCGCGTCATCGGCGCCGACATCTTAAACGTCTCCGACCTCGCGACAAAACTGGGACAGTACGCTGCAACCATCAAGAAACAAGATCTACAGGAGGTACTCAACAATCTCCTGCGTGTGTACGGCCAGGAGTACGCAGACGAATCACGCCAGGACCAATCCAGGATCTCCAAGGACATGCGCTCTATGCGCGCGCGTTCGACAGAGATCCTGAGCGACGCCCTGGACGACCTGGAGGCCAGCTTCGTCCGGCTGACCCCGAACTACCGCCGAGCTGCATCAACTTCAGGGCGACCACTCACTACGGTAACGGTAACTGGCCTTGAATCCGACTCTGACGTTGAAGGTATGTTCCAGCCATTCAACACCCGGTCAACGGCGCCAACCTCGGCTTCAACCTCCCTGACTGCCTCCACGGCCACTTCGTCCCGAGCTTGGACCACCTCCACGGCCAGCTCGTCCCGAGCCTTGACCGCCCCCACAGCCAACCCATCCCGAACTTTGAACGGAACCAGCTTCACCCGCCCTGCCTCTGCCCATCTCATAGACTACATCCTAGGCGACAGCAGGTCCAACTTGAGAGGTGAGCACCAAATCCCGCCAAGGAACTACTCCGAACGGCATGTGGGATTCGATGCAGGACCACACGGACCCGGGGCCGCAGCTGAGCCACAACCTACCCCAACGACACAACCCAGCACCACGGCCGCTCCGACGACGCAGGTGCTGATGCAGCAACTGCAGGAACTGAAAGCTAAGCCTGCGGCCTTGTCCACGCAGCCACGCACGGCCATGGGCCCACAGAGCCAGCCCGAGTGGACCGTGCCACCCCAGCCAACTCAAGGTCAGCCCGAGTGGACCGCGCTGCCCCAGCAACATCAAGGTCAGAATTCTCAACCAATCCTCACTGTCCCGGCCCCCCCAACTCCCGATTTTACACGGTGACCCCTCCTTAGACACCATGACAGAGAATTTGCCTCAAAATTCCGCTCCACTTCTTCCTGGTATGGAGCCCCCCACCAACTCTACTTCTACCTAGAGTCATGCCTCTCTGGAAATGCCCTGAACTGGTACCGTTTCTTCTCGGCCAGAGACCCGGGGGCAGACATTCTAGCCATCCTCCAAGCTCTCTGTGGCCAGTTTGGCTCCATGTCAACCACTACAGAGCGTGGCCCTCGAGGCGCGCGCGGTGGGCGGGGGCAGGGCGGCTGCCCGGATGACGTCACCACCCGGGACCTGGGGGAGCCACGGGCCGTCCTCACCCCCTCCCCCACCCTGGGTTGGGTTAGGTTAGAGCCCCAATCGAAGTCGACACACCAAAAATATTAATTATTGTTTCAAAAATCAGGGTAGGTTAGACCCGGGACCTGGGGGCACCACGGGACCAGGGGGGTATCATACTACTTTCATCTATTATTAATGCCTTTTTCCATAAATTATCCATGGAGTTTAAGGATGTTTTTGTGATGTCATCTGAACTTGGATTACGAGCGGCAAGAAAGATCTCAAATGCAACATATCTGCAAAGACAATTTCCAAATTTAGGTAAAATGAGAGCTATAGTTCTACCAGCCAACCTCAACAACATGCATTGGATAGTAATAGCTGTTTTACTCAAAGAACAGAAAATCCTGTACTATGATCCTATGCAAACATCCATTGCAAGAAACGGAGCTGCCCTCTTGTCACAAGTGCTGAGTGACATGTGAGTTGTGTTCCCAACTTATAAGAATTGGCAAATGAAGATTGTAGCTATGAATAAACAAACTGATAGTGTCAACTGTGGTCCGAATATCTGCCACTTTGGTGAGCAGATTGCAAAATCTCAACCCGTCAGCTATGTTACATGTCATCTATCTTACAGACAACACATCTACAAATACATTGTTGGTGGCTGTTTGACAAGGGGTGCAGAGAGTAATGAGTTTTGTGGTACGTGTTCTCTACCATATGGCAGTGATATAGATGAGGCTGCCTTTTGGTTCGTTGTCACCCTAACCAATGTTATCAGTGGTTTCACACTTTGTGTGTGGGTTTCAACAGATCCTCAGACAAAATTTTTGTTTGTCCATGATCCAAAAAGAAGCTGTGAATTGCATTTAAGTGCATTATTTTCCATTCACTTTGATTTTTTACATACTTTGAAGAGCATTGCTTACTCTCCAATAAGCACAGTATGATTAATCTTTATTTTATTTCTATTTCTTTGTGTTGGCTTTCTAATCAATTTGTTCAAAGCAATATTTCTGGTTAAAAAAAAATGACATTATTCTCCATGCAGGTGGTGGCAGTCAGAATGGTTAAGTTGGACCTCGATCAAAGCCACAAGGAAAGCCAATTAAAGCCAGTTACTGTAAGTTAAAACTGGTAAGATTTTTTTCAATTGACAGCTTCTGTGTTTCTGTGCCACATTTAAATATATTTGTGACTCTGTTTTGTTTAAGTTACTGTGTGTAAGGATGCCTGACAGTCAAAACAGAATGCTTTGGCTGCAAGTGTTTCTGTTGCTCACCTTAAAGCCTCATCTCATCCAGTCCGAGCTGATACCCACCAACCTCTGCTTATTGATCACCAAGGTACAATACCATATTTATTCTTTTTCAGTTGCTATGGAACACCTTTTAAATTCTTTTTCTTATTATTATTATTATTTTTTACTTATTTGACAGTTTTTGTGTTTTAACGTGCACATTAAAATTTATTTGTGTTTTTGTTTCAGTGACTGAGTGTGACACTCAAGTTCCTGAAAGCCAGCCAAAACAGCAAGTGAACGCTGTTGCTGCAAGTGTTTCTGTTGCTCGCCCTAAAGCCTCACCTCATCCTGTCCGAGCTGATACCCACCAACCTATGCTTATTCCGGACGGATTGTTGCGGGCCCCCACGACTGCTAATCGGCGCGAGCCCGCGGCGACGCCCCGGGAATGCTGACCCTAATAGAAAACCCTTCCAGCGGTTCCGATGCGGAGCGGTAGGGAAAGAGCAGCCGATGCGCTGGCCCCGCATCGGCCCGCTGGAGGGGACGACGGGTGAGTCGCTAGATAGACAGAGTGTAAGGTGCGTGTGGGGACCACCCCTGTAGCTAAGTGAGAATATACGAGATTAAGCCGAGAATAGAGTCCATCCTTGAGCAACGAACTTCACCCCCGAAACATCTGGTGCATCGGCTCGGGGCTCGAGGCTTGAATTCCTCTCGGTTTTTCTTTTTTTTCGTTCCTTTTCGGTTTTTTTTTTTGTTTTTTTTTTCGTATTTTCGTCTAAGTTCGCGTGCGCGCCGCAAGCCTTCGGTGACTCGGCTTGCGGGGAGTGCAGTGCGGTGACAGTGCAGTGAAAGTGCTAGAAAGTGCAGTGTGTACAGGGCACTGAGAGCCCGAAATACCACAAGAAAAGTTCCAAATCAAATTTTTATTATTGTGACACCAACGAACATTTTGGATAAGCGTTCCAGCACAGGAGGCATACGACAGGTCAGTGCATCAGAATTCTAAAACTCGAATCTGTTTGGAAAGACAATCAGGATCAAGTAAATTTTCCCGTTTTGTTTATTTCGAAAAAAAAAAAACAAAAAAAAAACGAAATGCACCCGGCGCTAGAACCATTGAAACAGTTCCTAGGCAAAGGCAACGAGCCGGTGTTTGCGCCGTGTAATCTAGATTTTTGGCAATCACAAGACGGAATTTCGATAGGCACACAAATCTACACAGAAATTGACACATTTCCGATCGCTTTTGTGAAGGAGGACTCGAAGCGAGACACGAGGAACGCAAATTACAAGACATTCATCGTCACACAGGTAGCGCGAGCAGACACTCTACCAGATTTTAGTGTAGTTGCCACACAGGCAGGGGTCGACGAGTGGATCCCAAACTGCACATTGTCAATCAGTTCTGTTCGCCAGTCAATTAGAGGCTGGGCGAACGCCGGGGAGCACACCAGTACTGAGGTTCTAAAGAAAACTTGCGATTTAATCACCAAATTCGCAAACGCGGTTTTTGATTACTTGCAGTGGTTAGACGCGGAAAGGGAAAGAGAGAAAAGGGAAGCAGAAGAACTGGCGCGACAAGCCAGAATGGCAGCAAGAGAATTGCCACCCTCGTTACATCCGACTGTGCGTCAGTTTGACGCGGACAGTGTAGGAAATTGGCTAGATCACTTGAACAGAGTCTACACAACACACGGCATAAGGGCAGAGGACATATTCCCGTACGTGGGACAGTTCTTGCCAGCACACCTACAGACGGTTCATGAAAGACTGATAGAAAGACCGTGGGCGGAGTACAGGCAGGAAGTAGTAGACTACTGCCAATCTGACACCCCATAGCAGACAAAACCCATTCGGCAATGGGTTCTAACCCATGTAGAAGGGTTGAAGCCCATTTGGAATGGGTTGTGACCCGTTGAGAATGGGTGAACACCCGTTTGGAACGGGTTAAGACCCATTGGGAATGGGTCGTGACCCATTGGGAATGGGTCGTGACCCATTGGAAATGGGTCGAGACCCATTGAAGATGGGTTAGGACCCATTGAGACCCAGCTTTTTGGGTTCGGTCAAGGATCGCCTGCGAGGTAGGCAAAAATGTGGTGCAATTAGGTAGGCAAACCCGCTACACACCTATTAAGGGTAACTTGTAAACTACTGCAGCTAGGTCATATTCGACACCACCATTGTGTTCAGCGCCGAAAGTTTGGTTTGTGACGTCCATCTAGGTTAGACTAATCTTCTTTGTAAAAGAAATAAAATAAAGTCCAGTCTGAGTTTGGACACTTTTGCGATGGGTCTGACCCATTATGGATGCAACCCATTTAAATGGGTACTTTTCTTACACCCACGTGGCACCGGATTGAGACATGTGTTGTAATTATTTTTGTGTGTGTAGTGTTGTGGACTCGTGCTACCAGCCAACTCGCCCGACTCACCCGACTCGTGCTACCTGCCAACTCGTCCAACTCATCCGTCTCGTGCTACCGCTGTCGACTCACCCGACTCGACCGACTCGTGCTAGCTACCAACTCGTCCAGCTCATCCGTCTCGTGCAACCCACCAATTCATCCCAACGTAAGTTTCTATTCGCCAACTGTGTACTGTAGAGAGTTCGTCTACCCCACTCCCAGCGGTCAGTGTGTTGACATTCTCCTGTTTCCACATACGAGGCAATTCAGGTTCGCTCGCCTTCCCTCGGTCGTTGCTCTAGTTCCCCACCTCCCGCAAGTATCATCTCGCGAGCGCGTCGGTCAGCGCCTTATGTAGGTCAGTGATGTCCGTAGCGAACACAATGCCTACGAGCGTCTTATGATGTAAGTCAGTGATGGAGCAGTCGAACACAGCTCTCTAGCACGCTCTTGTGCGCGCGCGTGAGAGTAGGTGTGCGTGTGTGTGTGCGCGTGCGTGTGCATGTGTGTGCGCGCGTGGATGCGTGGAGGAGTGTGCACGACCAAGCAGGTGTATTTGCACGCACATGCGCACGCAGGAGTGTTTGCAAACGCGTGCACACGCGTGCGCGTTTATGTGTATGCGTGCTCTCACGCATGTGTGAGGGAGAGAGACAGTGTGCGTGAATGTACGTGTTTGCGAATTTACTCGCTCACGTGCTCCCCAAAGAGTGAGCATCTACCCTTGCTTATGATTCGCACTGTCCTTTTTTCACGTTTTCTTTTCTTCTGTTACATAATGGCCGAGGGATCCAACAATGGCAACGGCACCCCCATTGAGGTCGCGGCAGCTAATATGCTCGCCGCCTTCAACGAACTCGCGCCGGTCATGTCGGCATACATCACTTGTGCAGCACTGACGGCCGGAACCACATACCCCACAATCCACTTCTCCACCCTGACTACGCGCTATGGACGACGGGTGCTGACGCGCATCCGCGACCCAGGCGTCGACCAGTTTGTACTACGCTTGCAAGTGTCCACCAGTTTTGTCCGACGCTTTGAAGTGTTGACCACGCAGTGTCCGACACCTGTAAGTGTTGACCACAGCATGTCCTACGGCAAACTACGCGCAGTTTGCCGTAGCACATGCTGTGGTCGACACTTTAAAGTTTCGGGCACCGTGTGGTCGACACTTAAAAGCGTCGGACGAACTGGTCGACGCTTGCAAGCGTAGGACAAACTGGTCGACGCCTATAAGTGTCGATCTAATCTACACTTGGATTTGCAGTGTATTACAATTGTGGTAGAGTCATAGAGATCCTGTTTGAAATATATATTATTTACTTAAATTAATTAATTAAAGATTCCTGTCTGAAGAAAAATGTTAAGGGTTGTTGAAAAGGTAATCGATAGAAAGCTTTTTCACATAGTACATTTGAGTGATATTTAGAATGTGCAAAAGTCATAGATATCCTAATTAAATTGTTTTGGTTTCCTGTGTGTGATTTTAATGTTTGTTATGTAGTAAACTCCGCCAAATGATATTGCACTTGTAGATGAGTCATAGACATCCTGTTCGAAAAAAATTATATTTATTTAAATTAATTCACATGTACTGTGATCAGTTCATGACTGTCTGTGTATGTTTATGTGATTGAATAAGTGTGCATGTTAATTATATATGTGCCGAAGGTCCAATAGGTCACTCTCAGTAGTTTAAGTAAAATTGTTCACTTCAAAATTAAAACATGCCTGTTCATTTAATTTGCTATATTTGATTTCTTTATGTTTAGGTATGTTAAAACACCCCGAATCATTTGGCAACTTACTTGAAAATTATCTATCTAGAGAGGATTGCCTCCCAAGTATGGATGATGCAGATGTGAGGTTCGGCATAACCATACTTGTGGACTTGCAATGCACATTTGTAGGCATTAGAGATTAAAAAGCATGTATTGGGACAGGTGTCGGTGTCAGAATGGTGCTAGTGGTGCAGTGGTAGTGTTGGATGGGTAGCCTACCCTCTTGGCGTTGGCGTCAGTGCCAGAATGGTGCTAGTGGTGCAGTGGTGGTGTCGGATGGGTGGCCTAACCTCTCGGCGTTGCCTTCACTGTCAAAATGGTGTCGGTATGGTGCAGTGGTGATGTCAGAGGGGTGGTCTACCCTCTAGGCGTTGTTGGAATGTGGGGCGCCGCACAAAATCGTCTCGTCTCTATATCCCTCCTCGCGTCCTCTCGTCCTTATAAGTACACGCGGTAGACAAGGGGGTAGAACAGTTAACACTCTGAGCTCGACTCTGGAAGGTGGGGGTTCGAATCTCAGAGTAGACGTCCATGTCTAGCGGTTGTACTTTTTGTGAGCAACGTGCAAAATGTGTAAACGGTGTGTCACAAAGGGGTGGTTTATGAAAAACCTGTACCCCCACATCGTCTCAAAGGAGACTCGTCACCTATTCACAATAATGAGTGGGGGTAGGGGAGTGCAGTGTCGACAAAAAGGACGTTAGCAGAGGTGCAGAGCGCACGCTTGTGGTTCAGTGTGAAGGCGGGTGTCAAAGTGAATAGAAGTGTGTAAGCTGAGCGAGTGTGAAATCGAAATGGAGGTTACCTCAACTACTACTGAGCGCGAGGATAACGTAAAGGACTGCGGTGAAGGAGAGGGTAAGCTCAAACTATATGAGTGAATGAAAAAATATACTCTGGAAAAAGCGGGCTTAAGTGTGAATACGTGTGTGTGTGTGTGTGTGTGACAGGTGTTGAGCGTGTGGGAGAAGCAGAGTGTTCAAGGAAGCGGAAGCAATCACACCCCCGACCAAGTGATGCGTGGATGGCTGAGCACAACTATGAGAAGCGTAGGAGAGAGGAGGAAGGATCTGAGGGTGGAGAAACTGGTCCGGAAGAGAGTGTGAGCAACTCTAGCGTCACAGTGAGCAGTAAGTGAACTCACACATCTCAACAAAGTGTATGAGAGTGAGCAGTGTAAAAATATGAAAAATGTGTGTGTGTGTGTGTGTGTGTGTGTGTGTGTGTGTGTGTGTTGTAGGTATCCCTGCCATGCAGTTCACCGAAATATCGGGGGACCTGTTCTCCGCAAACATGTCGAAGTGTCATGCTGTCAGTGCCGACCATCGGCAAAATGCAGGAATCGCCCGGCAATTCCGTCATCGGTATGGTCGTATTGATGAGTTGTTGATGCAAAAAAAAAGCGTGGGCGAGGTAGCCTATTTTAAAGTAAAAGAGGGGGAATATGTATTCACTATTATAACCAAAATGCTCTTCTGGCATAAGCCAACGTATGACACTTTGCAAGAAAGTTTGAAACAGCTTGCTATAATCTGTAAAGAGTTAGGAGTGTATGAGCTGGCAATGCCCCGTGTAGGGTGTGGCCTCGATCGTCTGTGCTGGGGGAGGGTTAAAAATATCATCAAGAACGTATGGGAGGGAACTCCTCTGCGAATTTATGTATATTCACTGTGAAAATGAATACTGATATGAGGAAAAGGTAATAAAATTTAAAAAGTGAGTTGCTCTATTTACTTTACCTCCCCAAAAAATCCACAAAGTCAAACTAAGCAAAAACGAAAAAATGCAACATCAGTTAAAAAATGAGTCATGCGAGCGCGAATGTTCGCTGAGGTGCAACGCGTGCAGTCAGTGTGTTGCCATACCTCGAACGAGTCTAAAAAATGGCGGACCTAACCTCTCCCTGTGTTGAGCAGCAGGTGTTGGATCTGAGTAGTATGGCTCCAAGTGAAATAGCGCAACTGCTGTGGGGTGTAGAGCCCACTGAAATACTACCATCTGCACCACCTCACGGTAAGTAAAGCAATGGTAGAAGTGAGGTTATGTGTAAAACGAGTCGTCGAGCAAGTGAAATCATAAAAAAATTTAAATTTCAGAGGAGGAGGAGGAGATCACTGTACTCTCCAGTGGGCCAAGTCAAGCAGTGGCGACCCAAAGCGGAGGTAAGTGCTCGAATCAAAAATATTAAAGCCCTCAAAAACTGTCATTGAAAAGTTAATAAGGTTATGTTCTCTGTGTAGGTCGAGGCAAGCGAAAATCGACTCGAGGTGGAAAACGGGACTCTCCTAAGAGAAGTCAGAAGCAACCACGCAAGAAGTTGGCCAAACTGTGTACTCATCATAAATGGGATCATGTTGAAAAATTCATTGAAAAAATAATTCATCTGAAATCATTGATATGTCCTGTGTGTCAAAGTAAGAGCGAATAAATTAATATATAAAAGGAAAAAATATGTGTCGATTTAGTAAAATATGAGACGGAAAAAATGGAAAAATAAGAAACATATCCTATCAAAAATCATTCATTAACTGCATCTTACAGTGGAATATCGATGGTTAAATGGAAGGCCCGCCCCAGCATACCCTTGTATTCTAATACAGGGATGATACCCGCCTCGATGAGAGCGTTATAATTGGCCAAGGTGGCCTCACTTAAGTCTCCATAACGAGCTGGTAAAATCAATGATAATTCCTCCTGGGTCGCGGATAATAGACGTAGGTAATATTTTAACTACACTACCTGTCTCAGGTGCAGTTTCAACAACTTTTGGTGGAGAGTTCTGCAGTTCTTCAGAATCTATGGGGATGTGAAGAGGGAAGGATGGATAGTGACCTAGATCTGCTGTCCCTACTCCTGGAACTGGATCGGCGGGACTTAAATCTAGTTGCGCTTCTCCTTCTGGATCAGGATCTGCTTCTGCTTCTCCCTCTGGACCTCGATCTGCTGTTCCTCCTTGTGGAACGGGATCTGCTGTGCCTCGTTCTGGAACTGGATTTGCTGTGCCTCTTTCTGTAGCTGGATCTGCTTTGCCTCCTTGTGGAACGAAATCTGCTAAGGGATTCAGATCTAGTTGCGCTTCTCCCTCTATGGAGCTAGGTCTGCTGTGCCGTCTTCTGGAACGGGATCTGGATGTAGTTGCGCTTCTCCCTCTGGACCTACATCTGCTGTGCCTTTTTCTGGAGTGGGATCTGCTTCTGCGAGATTTACTTCTGGTTGCGCTTCTCCCTCTGGACCTAAATCCGCTTCTATGGGATTTAGATCTAGTTGCACTTCTCCCTCTGGACCTAGATCTGCTGTGCCTCATTCCGGAATGGGATCTGCTCCTGCGAGCTTTAGATCTACTTGCGCTTCTCCCTTTGGACCTTGATCTGTAGTCTCTTGATCGAGGGGCGAATGGATTGAACTGAAATTTGTTCAACATATTTAGTTTGAAGATATGAAAGACAAAACAGTTGTTACTCTAGGGTAGCTCACCTGCAGCATGTTAAACCTTTCTGCCACAACATTTGTCCAGCCACCCATCAGCTGCACAACTCTGGCTTGGTATGTCAGGGGAGATGATCGTGAGCTTCTGCGATATCCCAGGCGCTCCTGCCTGTCTACATGATGCTGTGCAGCCCGGACCCTTACACGAACGGCGTCTTTTTGGTCCACCCAGTACTGCAGCAACACAAGTTATGGAATTACAGTAGATAATGTACGGCAAAAGCTGGCAAAGAAATAGATGAGTAAGACTTACCTTTTGCCATTGGCCCACGGATTTTTCAGAGCCTCCTGGAATATGGTTAAAGGCCTCAGAGAGGCGTGTCCACTCATCCAAATATTCTGCATGGGATAGCTCTGAAAAATTTAGGGCCTTGGTGAATTTTGGATATTTCTCCATGTATTTCAGAAGGTAATCCCTCTGATTAGGGATAGCGGGTCGGGCATTCGGCACAAAATGCACCTCAGGCGGTGGATTTCGCATCATCTGCAGCTAAAAGATAAGGGCACTCTGTTAACAAACAAACTTCAGACAAGGTTAAGGCGTCCATCCCTGACTAAATTAATCGTATTGCACGGAAACCTCTGCTAAAATTTAGTTAATTCTCAAATGGAATTTGCTGGGTAACGGATTAAGCTGTGAACGTGGGCTCAACTAGTGAGATGTTAACAGAGGTCTGCATCGTCTATGCGGTCGCGTGTGGTTAAATCTAAATATGGGCGCGCGTGTTGGTCAGTGGAAAAAAATGCTGTCTCTGAGGAAAATGTGTCGTCAGTGGTAGCAGGTGGAGACGATGTGGCTCTTAGTCTGTGGTCTGCCGTTGAGGTTATTGCGAGGCCCTGTTTGGATCGTGCCAAACGGAGAGGGTTCAGGAAATCGAGGTAGTTCTCAAGACTAGGTATGCGTTACTGGTAATATATTCTGATACGGTTTCGGTACAGGTTCGGTCCACACACCTTCACAGTTATAGTGACTCCCGGCGACTGCCCCGAGCCTCTCCCTTCCCTCGGGCTCCAGGGCTCCGCGGGCCGCCAAGGGCCCGGCGGATCGTCGCTCAGCCGGCCTCCGCGCGGCGAGCGTTTACTAGTGGGGTTTTGTATTAGGGTCAGCAGTTTCGCTACCGTAACATCCGCCGAGCTTAAAGATTGTCGCCCGCGACACATACTAAAGGTAAAATTTTCGGTACGTGGCGATAATTGTAAGTTACAAACAAAATTAGACACAAGTTAAACTAATGATACAAGTTAAGAGGTGTGTGGACCAGATACAAAAAAAACGTTTTTACAGTACAGGAAACACAAGGTGAAGAGAAAAAAAATTAATCTACATATGTTTCAAAAGTCAAATGGAGAACAATACACAGTTCACGCACAAAAAGAACATTTTCTACCCCGAACAAAGTTATAACTTAATACCCAGTTATAAGTTTTGATTAATTAATATTCTTGGATGGATTTGACGTAATGGTAATGAGAAGCGCTGTTATTTGAAACTCTACTAGTTTCGAGGGAATAATCGTCAAGTTCCATCAAAATTATTCTAATACGAGAAAAAAACTGTAACTATGGTTACTTGGTAAAATAGTGCTTAAAGTAAGGGCTTTTATATCATAAATATAGGCTAACTAGTATAGTGGTCTACTAATATTACCCTACTCCTACTCTCTTTCTTCTTGCTCGTGAGTACCGGGCAGGGCTTCTTCTCCGTGTGACTTTTATTACCGCGCCGTGGGAACGTTCGCGAAAGGGCCGATTTCTTCTTCCTTTCGCAAAATGCTGAGGTGGGCCAGCACTGCTATGGCGCACAAAGCAACCACAGTGGGCTGTGGTAGGTATTACACCTGGCCACAGCTCGCGCAACTCTTAGTTATTATGAGTTATACGCCTGGACTTAAGGCCTACGCCACCAAAATTTTAAATATAAATTTACAAGATTTTGTAGGTGGCGTGGGAAGTTCTGCAAATCCCTCGGCTAGGATAGAGCGCGCCAGACGCCTTCTCATTTCCGTCCGGCTTCCTCCTATACAGGACTCAGCTTGGGCAGCGTGGCGATGCCTACGCTGTGCTTCCTCAAAATTTGACTCAGCAATTTGACAGAGACATGAAAAATATGGTGATCCAGAAAATTTGACGTCCCGGGTAAGGCTCTGCGATGACTCCTTGGGCTCATCGCACTTCATGCTGCAAGTTACACGTGGGTCACGCCACTGGCAACTACGGTGCTCACTGAGTACCCTATGCTAACTACTACATTACTAATTTAAGAAAAACAGAGAAAAAGACCACTTACTAGTTTATTAATCTATGTCTAAGTTTTACAATCTAGCTGCAGCCCTTTGACGCAATTCCTGTAATTCGATTTGCGACGCGTCCTGGTTTACCGGTTGAGGCTGGGGCGCCGCAACATTTGCTGACCCAGCAAATCTCCTAATCGCGCTACGACCACAGTTCCACAACGATGAAATCAGTCCGGTTTTTGAGTCTACCCAATAACAGATTGCCGCTATTGCAGAAAAACAAATTAACATAAAAAGAATAGTTTCAACCCAGCCTGATTTATAAAGCGGTAACTGCTTCCATGCCGGACCGGTATTGCCAAAGGGCGCAACTGTAGCTAATTCTATTGGCGGTAGAGTCACATTATCTGCAAGAAGCGATAGGGCATGGCTTCGAGGAACAAAAACTTCAAGGAGCGAGAAATTACCCATATCAGACCACGAATTATCTACTTTCACGTGCGCTGTCGTGCCCTGAGGTAAGAAACAAGCACTGCCGGACGGTATTAAGCTACGGCTACCCGCATTTTGTTCAATCAATGTACAATGACAGGGGAGTACAATTTCATTCCTTCCTGAGACCAAAGCCTTAACAGTACGAACAACAACATTATGACAAATTACATCTAAGTCACTAGTCGGGTTAAGCACAGAGAATGTATCGTTCCAAATCGACTGGACTGTAGATTCTTTTATATCATTACAGGAGATATGACAATGGTTTTGCAAGTCAGACACTTCCATGGCAGTTAGAATTCTATGTATACAGTTTGTCAGACCACTATTTTCACTGACTCTTGGTATAATTTTTACAAACTTATTATTAAGAATATCGTCGCCGTCTAGTGGTCGGATGGATTCACCATCTGATGCAATCAGAACCGTTTTATCTAGCACTGAACATGTTTGTGAATTTAACAAGAAATACAAGGGTTTGATGGCGAATACCGTCCACTTATTTCCTGCTGTAGTAATCGGAATGTTTAGCGTAATGGCAAGACTGGTTTGACTGATTAGATTACATTGTGCCGTTTTTAACAGGTAATACAAATCAATTTTATCATGAGGGATAGCTAATTTCAAGTCGCCAGCATTTAACAAAATATTCTTTTGGTTTAGGATTCTTTTAAGTTCTCCTTCCGAGACAGCAAGCCGATCCAATATATTTGCCTGACAACTGTAGTATACTGATTTCATCGCTAATAAGTGACTTTGAAGCATTTGAATCATCGATTGCAATTGGATCGTGAGAAGTAATTTATGAAATACAATATCTCCATCCGATTGAGATTCATTGAGTGATTCGACCAGAACGTTATACGCTTTCGTATATTGGGACATCATTTCTTGCATCGATTTTGATAAGCCTTGTATTTGAACAGCATGAGTATTAGTAACCGAAATCAAATCTTTAGCTTTATTCCTAATTGCATTAACATCGTTACCAAGGTGATTTAGGTTTTCAATAACTGCGTTTAGCATATCATCTGTAACTGTTCCTTCAACAAAATGCCTAATTTTCCCCAAAAACGGAAGCAATGACCTCCTCTGTCTGGTTGCCACTGGACCTAGTTTTGTAAATATTTGGGAAAGTTCTCGAATAATCTGTACACTAGTTTCATGGAGACCTTCAATAACCTGGCAAATTTCTTTATTATTTTTAATATCTTTACACGTTACTGTATCTGAATACTGAATAACTGTCATTGATGGTAAGTTAGCGGTCAAGTTTATTTGGATAAGGTCAGTGGCAATGAGCACGTGAGGTAGGGCTTCTACCTGGATCCCCTTGGATTGGACGATCTTAACTCCATCAGCGTCGCAACGCACAATGTGCGGCGTTAGGGCCACCCAAGCCAGAACCCACCACCAAGCGACCATCTACATGGAGAAAAAATTTAATACAATTAATATTTAATTCATTGTTATAACAAAATTTTTCCCAAAGAAAATTAATATTTACGACAAAATAAATTAATAATAGTCATAATTTAGATTCTAAGAGAGCAAATGTATATATCTAAGTTTTTGCAGTCGTCAGGAAATCACCAGTGATACATATAGATTATAACCGGAGTATTTTGGAAAATTTTGATCAGGAGATCAATAGTTAAATCTAACGGTATAGAATCAAGGCCAGCAGCGATGCGGGGCATGGCAATCTCACAGATATTATTGTAGTACATGAAATCTCTCAGTGCGAACAGTGATTTCTCCAAATCCTCAATTGTAGGTTTATGAAAACAACGATCCTTTGTAATTAAATTTATAATAAATCTAGTATCTCGCCAAAGTGCCACCAAACCACCAACATTCCTCTGTGAAGCTAAAATATCAGTCCTCAGATTAAATAACTGCTGGAAATTTTCCGCAATTCCACGAGACATTTTTGCGTCTCTCGAAATGCAATGGACTAGACTAATATAAGACGGACATGAGAACAAGTCACTTTGCACGTGGATCAACTGCATTCTGTATTTCTCTGTAAAAGCGGAAAACAAATACACAGAATTACATCACAACACAACAACAAACAACGGTCAGCGCACCAACTTCAAACGAAAATGCAATGAACGAAATCAATTAAACAATTAAAAAATTTATCTTTTACGTTTCTATGAGCAAAAGAAAATTATCGGGATGTTCACAGTGTTTGCGCCTCGGAGTATCGAAGAGTAGTTTTAAATATTCGCGCTGTCGTTGTTCAGCTGTCGCCGAGACAGCGTCCCTTCGCGCGGCTAGTGGCTGGCGTGCGTAGTGCCAACTTCTACTGGAGCGGATGCTGTGCGGGGCATGTAGTTCTAGGTTTAAAAGGAATTATGGCTAGTTGTCCCTGCTATGTTTACTTCCTGTCGGTTTGTAGCGTGTAATGTTTATATTCTATGACGGTTAATTATACCTGATTCATTCCGAAATATTTATAGTTAAGTAAGTATTTGTTATACGTTGGTAGTTATCATCAGCTCTCCCGCGAATGTCTGTTCTGGAGATGGCCCCGGCGCCAGTCCGAAACCCTTACTATGCACAAAGTTGGTTCTACGGGGGCCCTGCATGTTGGACTCGGCAGTGTTTGTCAAGCTTATACCGTGAAACGTTCTGGCCATGGCTGCTACTGTTCCCTACATTGGTATCGCGTCGTACTTCTTCATGCCGAGGGGGCTGCAAGGAGTGCCCGTAATAATTTGCGGGCACTGTTTTGCTCGGGCGTCAAGCGAGCGCCGTTTCAAAAAATTTTCGTGGCTTGCGCGGGATTGGCGCAGCGGAAAGTTCCGATTCCAAACGCACCCAGTAAGTCCCGACCATATTGACAATCCGTGGTACGTCTGTGCCGTGTGTGGAATGTCAACCTGTGTAAGTAGCGTTCTGTAGCCGCGGTAATTACCGTAGAAGATTATTATTATAATTTAGTACCGTTCATCTCATACAGATACGGTATAGAGTTGTAGTGCCTCCGCTGTTGCCTACACCAGAAGAGCCCGCCCCCGGCCCTTCGATCGCCTCTCCAGGGCCCGAACCCTTGGAGGAGGTGATATTGGGGTCGGGGAGCGGCCCAGTTGGGGTTATGGATGAAGAACTGGATATTAGTGACCCCCTCGACTTGAAAATGAAGGCAGAGGAAGAGGATATCATAGTTTTGGACTAAAGGCGCAAAATTTAGTGTTAGCATGTTAGTAATTGTAGTGTGTTTACTTAGGAGTATAAGGATTATACCTTTCTAAAAGTTATATTTTGTTTTTTGTAATTTAGTTTTGGTTCAAATTTTCGGCCTAAAACACATTTTTATTTGAATTAAAATTTATATTTTTATTTATAGCAGATTTTGTTGTTGTTTTTATTTCTGGAAGGCCTGCTCTGTTGGTGGTGGCTGCGCTATCTAGCGAAACGTGTGGGTTCGTGGAAGTGGAGTGCCTAGTCTGCTGGGCGATGTTGGAGTGAGCGCGCTGCTAGTGCAGCCTGGCTAAGGCGGGATAGAAAACCATTTTTGCTTATGCTAGTCTCCTGCGCTCCGCGCGGCGTTGCATGGATGCGTCTGGACCACTCTGGTCAGTGTATCGTCGGCCTCAGAGCTGGAAAGTAGGGCGTGTAGTCGTGAATAGAGAAAGAGAGAAAAAAAAACCTCCAGTTAAAATGAACGCGCAGCCGTGCTGTAATTTATATTGTGCGTGCTGCGGGGAGCACTCGGTCAACGGCACAGCGGCTGTAAGCCACCGTGCCAATGCGGCTGGCCCTGGTAAGGTAGACACGCTGCAGTTTCTTGAAGTTCCTTTGTACCTTCTCCCCACGGCCATATCAATTCATTTTGCAGCCCACTGCTTCCGCGCCCCCATCGGGTGCGGGTGGTGTGGGAGGGCCTACCCTCTAGTGGTCGACGCAATTGCCTGCGTGCGGAGGCACCGCCTGAGTGAGTGTATTATAATGGTACATAATAGTAGGTTACATATCAATTGTAGTTTTGTACATCTCTAAATTATCCCGTATACAGCCGCTGAAGCGCAGCGCATTGCGCGGCTGTGCGATAGTTTGGTGTCGGGTGGTCGCGGGCGGGGGAGGCTGCCCCCCCAAAACTAGACACAAGAAAAAAAGGAAAGAAAGAAGAAGGAAGAGGAGGGAGAAAAAATTTTTTTTTTTTAAAAAAAACTACCTTTTTTGTTTCGGCCCAATCGACTTTCTAAAGTAAACTTTTAGTTCCCACCTTAGTGTCATTATTTTAGCAATCCCTCTAATAATATATTTTTTTTTTATATCCTACTGCAGAAGTTAAGCTCATTCAGGTTTCTTATATTTACTCATGGTTTACTCATTGACGATAATCATTGACCATTTACCGAAATTATCCATATTTTTTTTTTTTTACACAATTTTAAATCTGACGCCGCGGGGTTCTCATACAAAGACTCATTGTTCGCGTAACGCTCTCATACAACCACATGGTTGGGGTCCCATGGGCAACATAACCCTACAACATGTCGACCATTATCCATTGCTGACTACCGATCCTAATTCTTTTGGTTCAGTTCCGATACTCCTATAAATTATCATTCTAGTAGCTTTGTCATTTCTCGGATCCGTAATTTATTTATTCTCATTCTCGGTCTGGGTATCATTGTTTCCCCATCAATTAATTATTCGGTCTGGGTATCCTTGTTTCCCCATCAATTAATTATTTTCCCTTTTTCTGTTTATTATTTTTCGAAGAAGATAAACACATAGATTATTAATAGAGCTAGTTGCAAATCACAGACGTCATAAGTCAGCATATAATTAAATAAAATTTTCTCGTGTAGGCCTACACTAAAGGTAAAGTACTAAAGAGAAGCTAAGTTGGACATCAAAACTCACCAAAACTCTTTTACACTAACTTAAATTGTAGAGGTACCGCAGTCTTTATTCTCATTCCTAACTTACAGTAAAGAAGTCCAACTTAGGTCTAAAGTATTTTGAAACGAAAGAGTTATAATTTATGTGATTTGCAATTAATTAAGGTTTTGCCCACTTTGATTTATGGTAGCAAGTTACATATAAATGCAAAGGCAAGATACCTGGATGGAAGTAGGAGCAACGGCAATTTAGGCAGGATGTTTGTATGACATCTATATCAGTATATTGTTCAGTTTTTCCGTCATCTGAAGATATTCCTGAGGAAGAATTGGAGGAGACATACTGCCGTGTGGGACGCCTATCCGACTGAAGTGATAACCATGGGAACGGAGTCCTAACTCCGTCCACCTGAACCAGGAAAACATTAGTATTCACCTTCTTAAAATACGTTTTCCTTTTTATTTTATGTTTCATATGATTCACATGAGTTAACCTGTTTCTTACCCTACCGTTGGGTTCCTTGAGTCCTACTATATAAACTAATTTTGAAATTCTCTTCTTTACAACTCCTAATTTATATTTAGGTTGAAATTTTAGGGGATTCGATTTTGTAGCTTTTCTCTCTTTGAATACAAACACCGCTTGCCCCTTGGCAAAGGAAACATCACTTTTATTCTTATCATACCTCTTTTTGTAAGTAAATCTAGCGTCAGCTTGACATGCTTGTGTTTGACTTCGTATTAATTGAAGTGTTTTCATTCTCTGTTGTAGCGTTTGTTGTTGTGGAAGGACTGATTTAAGAGTTTCTGGGTCGTCAAGTATTCTACCAAAACAAATCTGATGTGCACTTAATTTTGTTGACAAACCTGGCATCTTGTTGAGATGGAACTGGATAAAAGGTAAGTATTCATCCATTTCTTAAATCTCGACTGCTTATTATCAATCAAAAACCTGAGCGCAGATACTACCCTTTTTACTTGTGACTCTACCCTACCACTAGAAAAATGAGCATAGCTTGGGCTTACAATAAGTTCAATACCTAATTTTTCAAGGAATGCTTTCATTACTTTTGATTTTGATTGAGGGCCAGCATCAATATGCAAAGTCCTGCATAAACCATACATTGAAAACCATTCCATTAAACCCTTAATAAGATTATCTGTAGTAGCCTTGTCACAGGCTTTTAATAAAACTAGGTTAGAAAAACTGTCACTTATAACTAAACATTGCTTATATTTAGGATGTCCACTATGAATATGAGTGAAGTCAGCATTAATGTTTTCAAACACTTCTGTTGAAATGTTTGGTTTCAATTTCCCATAATTCTTAAACGCTAATTTATGCCTACTGCAAACCACACAAGATTGAATATAATTAGTTACCCATTCTTCCATATTAGAAAAATAGTAGTGTCTTCGTAAAACTAGGAGCATTGCACTACGACCACTATGTAAACTCAAATCGTGAAAGAGTTTTATTAAACTATGTATAAGTGAGGCTGGGACAACCGTTCTAGGTTGGGCAGTATTAGTAACGAGTAAGCCTTTCTTCAATGCAAACTTAGGGACGCCTTTAATCCTTTCAGTTCTTAACGTTGGGTTACCTTTAGAGTCAAATGTAGATATAATTTTGAGTAGCTGTGGGTCTTCTCGCTGAGCTGCAATGAAATGTGAAAGCGCTGGTATTCTGCTGCTCTGTTAAAAGTCAACACTAAGCTTACTCTCTAATTGTTGTCTGATTTCCATTAATATTTTACCAAGTATATTTTGAGAGATTATGTTTGTGCATTTAGCACACAAACATGTTCCTAAAAAGTTGTCACAGTGATAATTACCATTAATTAATAGGTTAGGTAAAGTATCTAAAAGTAGAGTTGCCATAATAGTATTCTCACAGAATTTAACTTTTAAACAGGCTTTCAGAAAGTTAATATCAATTACATCTAAATCATTGGTCTGTTTAGCCCTACTTTCTGCTGTTGCTAGATCCTTGGCTTGAGGGACGAATTTATGTTGAGGATTGGACTTAGCCATATTGCTCGCCAAAGCATGTGTGACAGAGGGATAGCTATGGTTGTTTACAAAGATTTTAACTGGAGACGAATTAGAAAGAAAATAATAACTGCCTATAAAGCTTCTAATAATTTTGTCACTCTTTGTATTACAGAACTTTCTCCAAAAGTCAACACTGTCACTCAACGTCTTCTGCTGCTCTGTGGCCTTCACTGAGGCACCGCCTTCCACCGCTCCGGCCTGCTGCGCCGAACGGTCGAGATCAGTTCGGCTCCGCTGCTCTCCCTCTCCTCGGCTGCCACCCGAGGAGTGGGGGTCGTTCGGGGCCTCACTTCGTCGCTCGCTCGGCTCCGCCGGAGGCGAACTCCCTTCCACGCGCGCCTCGCTAGCCTCGCTAGCCTCGCAGCCAACCGTTTCACCAGGATGAGAAACTGCGCGCGCATGTGCCTCGGTAGCAGACGACGTAGACTCAACGAGACTGGACTTCGGATAATTACCAGCTTGGTTCTGCCGTACTGCACCGGCTTTACTATTACCGCCAGGGAGCTGAGAAGCAGAAAGATTAGGAAGAAGACTCTGCTGTTGGAGCTTCGCAGCGCGGCGGGTTAGTACTGGGAAAATATCATTATTTACCAATTTAGTCACAAGACTGTCAGGGATTTTTATATCATCAGCTGAGGGATTTGGAGGTTCTAACCTAGACAGTGAGTCTGCCACTTTGTTTTGTTCAGATTTAATAAACTCAAATGAAAAATTAAATTGAGACAAATAGGCTATAAATCTATCGAAAGGTGGTTTAGGATTTTGCATAGCCAAGAGGTATTTCAGACTTGTAGCATCTGAGACAACGGTGAATTTATTAAGTAAAAGTAATTCATAACTAAAATAGCGAATAGATTCAAACAATGCTAATGCTTCTTAATGATAAGCACTATAAAGACTATATCTGCCTGTAATAGCTTGACTGAAATATGAAACTGGTAAATATTTATCTTGCCGTTTTTGAGCTAGCATTGCTCCTAAGCAATCCTTTGAAGCGTCGATAAATAGTGTTGTTTCTAAATTTTCATCAAAGAGAGCCAGAGTGGCTTCTGAAAGGAGGTGATTATATAAGCTTGCAATAAATGCTTTATCCTTATCTGTCCAGACAAACGGCAATTTCTCTGAAACCATATCATTATAAATTTTAGTTTTTACTGCAAAGTTTTTAATATAACGCCTAAAATAACTGAAGTAGCAAATTGTCGATTTTAGTTGTGCAATATTTTTAGGAGTTGCTAGAGGAAGAAGGGGACGGAAGCGAGAGGGGTCAGGTCGTACCGACTTCCCTGCTTTTATAATTAGACCCAAACAAGGAAGTTCATGTTTAAACAAAATAGCTTTACTGGGGTTTAACCTCAAATTGTTATCTTTCATTCGCTGCAATGTTTTCTCAAATAAGTCAAGCAAACCTTCAAAGTTAGCTGCCCCGATAAGTATATCATCCATAAAGTATCGGGAGGGAAGATTTTTCAGAACAACTGACATTGCCATTTGTGCAAATTGGGGGCTCTGCGATAAGCCCTGGGGAAGTCGACAGTAGACAAATGCTTTATCTCTATGGGTAAAGCCTAACAGCGATTTACTACTTTCAGAGATTTTAATTGTGAAAAAATAATTCACTACATCCATTGTACAAAGGAGTTTCTTATCGGCAGCATAGGACAAAATATCTTGAATTGTATAACTTTTAAAATTTGGTTTTTCTAACGTTTTGTTTAAAAGTCTAGAATCAAAAAGGACTCGCCCAAGGGGGCGTTCTGGCGTTGAATCTCTCTTTTCAATTACAAAGAAAGGGAGGGTAACTGTGCTGGGGCCTTCTTCCACAACACCCCACTTAATTAATTTATTTACTTCGTTATCAGCAATAATACGCTGTCTTGAAGAAAGAGGCCATTGTCGTCTAAAAATGGGTGTTGGTTCTTTTTGTTGCAGTTGGACCGTTACATTTGGAATAGTTTTACCTGGATGTAGAGAATAACCGAAGACATCAGAGAATTTATTGAGAACCTGTTGGACTAATTCTTTTTGGTTTTCGTCTAAATCAGAATTATCTAACGATGGTAATGCTGGACGACCTTCGTCATCCAGTACTGCATTACATTGAATCTCCTCGCCTTCAATTTCGTCAAAAAGGAAAATATCGTTATCTACTGCAAATTTTATATCCGCTAAACTGGCATTTGTTAATCTAGACTGTTCTATTCTAGCATCATCTTCTGTGACAAAAGCAACAATAGAGTCCTTTGGAACAAGGACATCAACAGCACCACAATTAAACACCGGAACGAAAGGCTCTTCTATGACTACGCACTCGATACTGAATACTGTGGGATCACCTTGAACCAACACAGGAGAAATAACGGCAGGTAAAAATTCATGATGATTAATTCTAACCATTTCGTAAGAGTTTGAGGCAATGTAGGTGTCCTCTGCCGCCACCAGCTGTCTGCCAGTGTCGGTAGAGTCCTCGCTATAAAGGCATGAAAAAACTGGGTTTTGGTTTAGCCCCGTTAAATCAGGGATTCTGGGGATTCGAACAGTTTGGTTATTTATTTCAAAAGTAGCTGTTTCAGTTTTCCATGAAATTTCGGATTTATACTTTCTAGTAAAGTCATTACCTAATAGTAAATCAATGTCATGTGGTAATTTTGCAACAATTACTGGGTGCCGCACTTTGACCGTACCGACTGTAATTTCTGGGTAATAGACACCGTCTACTGGCAAAAATGAACCATTAGCCACCCTAAGTTTAATCTTTGCTGGTTTTAACGCAGTGGTGTCTGTGCACCATTTACTGTGAAGAATTGTACGTACTGCTCCCAGGTCAATTGCAGAATTTAGTTTTAGTGAATCTACTTGGAGTTCGATTTTGAAAAGTTTCCCTGCGTCCTCCAAATTTGACAAATTTAAAATTTCCCACTCTTTATCATACCCAGACTTACACCTGTGCTTACTTGCAAGGAAACCGTCCTGCAAAAAGTGGTAAGCGTCACTTTTGGACGCATACTGGCCGCCAAACCTTCTAAGAAAATCTTGACCAAACACTACCGGAACTGATTTCGGCAAGTCGGCAACAAGAAGTGGAAAACCTCCCTCAATTTTTCCTGAGATTTGAATAAACTCCCACGCGACCCCTGTAACCTCTTTCTTTTGATGATCTACTATCACTACTCCATCAGTAGGCATTGGCTTGACCCTATTTTTATCGGCGGCGTGTTCGGCGAGTACAGAGTATTTACTTTGAGAGCTAATTAAACCGGCTACTGTTTTTCCACCGATTTTAACTTTAATCGGAAAACAAGATTCAAAATCATCAAGAACTACAGGCCTGCGCCGCGTGGCGAGGTCTTGAAAAATTTCAATTTGTTCTGGTTCATAGTTACACGAGCACACTAGGATGGGGTCATCTTTCAAATCCGCGAGCACATCGGGCTTTCCCACACTCCGCGACGCGGGAGCTGCCTCTGTCCCTGAGTCAGCCGATCGATGGTGTTCGGTTACTTCCGCGCTCCGCGCCTGGCTGTTTCCAACTTCTGGACTCGCGCCTAAGTCGTCCGCTGCTGGTTTCACATGACTTTTACTTTTCCGCAGAATCGTCTGCCAAGCGTCGCCACCGGCAACCGGACCCTGAGAAGCTATGGGCTCTACTGGAACTGCCGGCGGCTGTCCGGTGGGACCGTTCGCTGCAACCGGAGCCGATTGGTCTGTCGGGCCAATACCCTTAATCGACGGGACTTCGGCGACACGTGGCGGCGTGGCTTTTGCTTGCGCCGCTTGCAGGGGGACAAGTGCGTCGTAATGCCCCCCATCGAGCGGGCCAGAAAACCGCATAAAGAGTGTACGTACCGGGCTTACTGCAGTGCACTGGTAGACCTGCACTCCTCCTTGGACCTGCACTTCAATCCTAAGTTCAAGTGCCTCTGCTGCTGCTTGCACCTGCACCGCTGTCGCAAAAACTCCGGGCTTTGCATGCTCTGCACAATAACTTACTCTATCCTCACTTAAAGTATAGTGTTTAAATTGCTCCCAGTTATACGAGACGTATTTAGAAATTAATTGTCTCAAGTTAAAGCTACACTTAAAATTACCAAATAAACCAAAAGACAAAGAATGGTAAAAGCATGAACCATCCGCTGGTGCCTTAATTAAAACTAGTTTACTTATGTCTATAGCCCCATTAGTACTATTTTGCTGCTTCACTCCCTCTAAAAATTTTGCAATTTCGGGCACTGAGCCACTCTGTGGTCAAAGCTGTTGCAACCAAAACAGGCTCTCTGGCCTTTTGGCCGCTGAAATTCCCACGTGGTTGGCCCCCTTGGCCTCCACGGCCTTGGCCACCCCAGTTACCCGAGCCTTGTACTTGACCACCCCAGTTGCTTTGGCCTTGTGCCTGGCCACCCCAGTTGGGGCCTTGGGGCTGGCCACCCCAGTTTGGGCCACCCCACACTTGCACCGGGCCGGCGGTCTGGCCGTACATCGGGGGCGGTAGATTAGTATAACCTTGCTGCCCAAAACCGCCGCGGTAATTGTTATTGTAACCGTAGTTACCCCGGTTTTGCCAACCACCTCTCCTGTAGTAGCCTCTGCTATTCCCATAGTTACTCCCACGATAGCCTTGCCCACGGCCTCGGCTGCCACCCCGGCCGCCGCGACCGCTATATACTGCCCACACATTTTCGGATTTGCTAGAGGCTTCCCCCGTCAGTGAAAGGGATTCCAACTTTTCCATAATTTTATCTTCCAGGGAAAGTTCTTTAGGCTTTCCTAGGTTCTCCAAAACTGCCAGAATTTTCGTTACTTTATCTTTCCCTTCCACTTGTGGGTTCAGCTTTTTATCCAGCATTTCCTCAAACTTGTTGAGCCAATCTTCAATAGCCTGCTGTGAGCTACTCTGCCCCTTTCGCAAGATTGCTCTATTCTCGAGGGCATCTCTGAGCCTTGTGATCAGAGCTGCTACAGTCCTCACACCCTGAATTTATAATAAGCTCTGCGTCCTCACTGGGCAGAATTTCAATTAGGATTTTAACCTTTTCCTCCTCTGTAATTGTGGGTACATTTGCGGCCAACGCTTGGGCTCGCAACACAAACTCAATGGTGTCTTCTGTTGGCTTCTTGCGCAAACCTAGCATTCTCGCACGGATGGAGGAACCAGTACATTTTATAGACATATGATTTTGCATATTTTTCTTATATTGGTCCCATGTTGCACCCTCTGATAGTGATTCATGAACTGCTTGCAGGTATGGTGGGAGAAACTGTCCCAGATATTCAAGAATGGTTTCTGTGCTGGTGATGCCGTGTTTCCTATAGACTGCTGCTACGTGATCGAACCAATGATCGGGATTATCTGCATCGAATGGCCTAACTGTTGGCTGTAGTGAAAGTGGCAAATTTTTAGCCGTCATTGTCTTAGCTCGAAGGAATTCTGCTTGATCTTCAATGTAAACCAGGTACTGATTTGTACCTTCAATAAAATTTTCTAAAATTTGAAACAAGCGGTATTGCTCGTGTTCCTCTGTGTTACCTTCGTAACCTTCTTTAAGTTTACTAATTTCAAGTTGCAACCTCAAGATTGATAACGTACACTCTGGGAATCTATAATTATCAAACTCCTCTTCTGTTGAAAGGACTCTTAACGCAGCTGGCGGATCTGCTGTGATTTGGTTTCCGTGAACGAAGTCTGGAAATTTATTTGTTCGTGTATTCGGTTTTTGAGACTTAGGCAAAAATGTGTTTGGGAAATTATCTAGGTTTTTCTGTAGTATAGCCGCGATGGATTTGGACGTTTCCTCGGTCCAGCTATTATTATTATCTATCACGAATACTGGCTCTAAACCATCTGAACCCAAAAGATGGCGGATTTCTCGAAAAAATTGATTGTTCATTGCATTTCGCTTTCTGCCCGCAGTTGGTCTGCTGGTGAATGCCCACTCCGGAGATCTGTTCCACGTGGTGATAATCCGTTCCACGTGCAAGTGGTAAAGTGGCGAAAATGGCGAAGATTCAGAACACAAAATCACAAATCACTAAGTAATTGCTCTCCGGACCACCCCGGTTCACTGAGCACTGAGGGAATTTTCACACACTACACAATAGGATGAGATGCACTCACTCCGCCAGCCCGAGTCGCCACAAGGCTGGCACACGTTCGCGACCGCGAAATTCCGAAAGAGAAAAAAAATTTATATTACGCGGAGAGCTAACACTCGATTTCCCGGTCGATGCACCAATGTTTGGATCGTGCCAAACGGAGAGGGTTTAGGAAATATGCGTTACTGGTAATATATTCTGATACGGTTTCGGTACAGGTTCGGTCCACACACCTTCACAGTTATAGTGACTCCCGGCGACTGCCCCGAGCCTCTCCCTTCCCTCGGGCTCCAGGGCTCCGCGGGCCGCCAAGGGCCCGGCGGATCGTCGCTCAGCCGGCCTCCGCGCGGCGAGCGTTTACTAGTGGGGTTTTGTATTAGGGTCAGCAGTTTCGCTACCGTAACAGCCCCGTCTGAAGTATTCGTCACCGAGTAAAAAGTGAATAGCTTCATAGCTCGAAACTATCATCGACTACGTAATCTCTGTAAGTAAAGTGCAAATTGGAGGGTGAGTCAATGTAAATGAATCTGAGTAGAAAATTGTTTTATCTTCTGATCATAGAAAAAACATAGGAGAGAATGGTAGAAGGACGGAATGCTAGCACAATGCATCCGCAGCTCACCTTTGCTGAGGAGATCGGAGACCTTTTCTCTAGCAAGCACTCGAAGGCTCATTGCGTGTCGGCTGATCAGTGTCAAGGTGCAGGTATTGCCTTAAGCTTCAGACAACGTTTTGGGCGTATAAATGAACTGATAGCACAGAAAAAGCGTGTGGGTGAGGTGGCGTACTTTGAAAACACTCCAGGAGAGAATATTTTTACTTTGATTACTAAGGAGCGATACTGGCAAAAGCCGACTTATGAAAATGTGCGTAAATGCTTATGTGAGCTAGCCACATTGTGTAATGTACTCGGTGTGAAAAATCTATGTATTTCCACGACTTGGGTGTGGTCACGACGGATTAGACTGGAGTGTTGTGAAGCGACTAATTCTTAATACCTGTGATTGGAATGGAATTGAGTTGACAGTTTACGAGTTGAGAGGGTGATTGCTATCAGTTGTCTGGTGAAAATATAAAATTGACTATATAGTTTGTCTGCGAATGGACTTTGTTCTATTAAGATTGTATGTATGTAAGTAATTGGCGACGCAAAGATTACGCGAGCGCCCCTGGTGGCGAGTCTGGAACTAGCGTAAGGCAGACACCTGCGGTCGGATCGCTCCTAACTTACGCGTAGCAGCCCCGCGTAAGTTAGGAGCGATCCGACCGCAGGTGTCTGCCTTACGCTAGTTCCAGACGCACCACCAGGGGCGCTCGCGTAATCTTTGCGTCGCCAATATCAAAATGTAGACCAAAAAAAAAAAAAAAAAAAAAAAAAAAAATATATATATATATCTGTTTTTCAATATGGTGAGAAAGACATACCACAAAAATACATTGAAAAGTCTCTTTATAAACAATAATTGAGGCAATGTCACATCAAAACGCTCCCCTTTTGTGTCAATGAATACACGCTATGGTGCATGACTACATTGCATCTTTCAATGTATACCCTCTGGGGTAGTGAAATGTTCTAGTATGGACGCCCCGTGTTTTGCATAGTGTGGTCCACGCTGTCAGCCTCAGATAGGTGTCTCTGAATTGGGGGACTCCGTCCACCTCTTCGAAGGCTGAATCGCGTTCGATTAGAACAAAGGGTTTGTCCCTCAGGTGGATGAAATGAAGCACATGCGAGCGGAGTCGGATGTAATTGCACTGCCCCATATATTTCCGTAAATCCCTACCTTGTAAATGGGTACTGACATACTCGGTGAGGTGTTTCTGCTCTCTCAAGTCTTCGAGTTCTTCTTGATCGAATTGGTCCAGCCAGCTTGTCGCGTTTCCAAAGTTGCAGCATGTAAATCGCATCGGCTTTGGAGGCGATGAGTACCTTCCTGCTGCTTGGGTTGAGTTCCACGCGGAGTGATGGTGACATTTCCTTCATTCTGTGTGGTTCTGCGCTTCGAGTGGATGTATTTTCTACGCTGCTCGCAATCTTACAACGGTTTTCGAGTCGAACACGCTCTCTCTCTTTACCGTACAAAACTGCTTTCTCGACAGCGTCCGTGCGCCCACTGTATTTCTTTGTAAAGCCCCGTGGGAAGTACGTGGTGACGCAACCACTGAAGGTTTTCAAGCAGTGTCACTGTAAAGATAGTGTGATGGTCGTACAGTGGTAGGTCGCTCGCTCTTGCGTTGTCTGGAAGGGTCATCCAAAAATCTCTATTTAACTCTCTTGCCCAAAGGCACTCTTCACGGTCGAGAAAGCGGTGCTCAGCTATCTTGGCTACCACGGTTTGGATTCGCTTGACATTCATGCCGTTGCGTGTTCGCTTGAAAGTCCACCGTCACTGCGTGGTAAAGTTACGTGATCTTTGAAGCACTTTCGCCTAAACCACTCGAATCCTACGCGTTGGAGCAGCTCTCGAGGGATTAGCTTGTCCGTGACTGACCAGCAGCGGCGCGCACACTGTTATTAAAGGTATGTCGGTCTCGCATGCTGTTACGGGGGCCTATTCAAATGACCCGCCGCCGAGTCGTCTCGTGTCAATCACGGCCATCTATAGCGCGGCGACTCGGCGCGGCGATGAGGCAGTAGCAGTCGCGGCGGTAGCGCCCGGCAGCGGGCCCTTCGCGAATCCGCGGAGGAGCCAGGGAGCCCGCCGCGGGGCATAGACTCAGGGCAGTCGCCCGGAACTAACGGTAAAGCTAAGGTGTGTGTGTCACCCACAGGATTAGTATCAGTAAAATATAGTAGTGTTCGGTCTAAATTGTCTTGTCACTCACTCGATTACCGGACCCTAATAATTCACCACCGAAACATTGGTGCATCGGCCGGGAAATCGAGTCGAGTTTTTGTTATTTAAAAATTTTTTTCTTTCGATTTTTTAAAAATTTTTGCGCGTCGCGTGCCGGCCTTGCGGCGACTCAGGCTGTGCGTCTCGGCGTGAAGTGTGAATTCTCTCAGTGTCTCAGTGTGCTCAGTGTTAATGCTCAGTGAGCTGGGGTGGACCAGCGAGCAGTGAAATTGTGAAATTTTGTGCCTATTCGGATTAACTTCAGTAACCCTCGTCCCACCGTACCACGTGGGGACGGCGTGTGGATCTGCCAGCAGCACGACCAACAGAGGCTCCAGGTTAGTGCACCGACTTTTCGCGATGCAATGAAAAACGAGTACCTTGATAAAATCGAACACCTCTTGGGTTCGGACGGTGAAGGACCAGTTTTTACAGTTGAGAATAATCATAACTGGCTACCAGCAGACTCACGTTCACTCGCAGACTTGGTTTTAACTTACATTAACGAATTTCCTGTAGCATTTTCAATATTGTCAATATTTCACCACCGAAACAATGCCCCCCCCCCAGTCGGTCGTGCGTCTTGTCCATCGGCTCGGCCCGGGAGTCAGCAGTGGCCGTCGCACAGTGGGTCAGAAGACCGTTGAGGCGGTCAAAATCCCGAACACGATTTGATCTCCATAGTCTCTAAATGGTGCTCGAAACTAACGTGTGATCCCCACCAACGGATTGCTCTCCAAACGAGTATGAAATTTAAGGGCATTCATGAATTTTCAATGCGTATTTGTAATGAAAATTCATAATATTTTAACAGTGAAGGATATTCGATTGAAACCTTCATTCGGCTATTTCAGTTCATCAAAGAAGAGTGTGAATTTACCGCATCAGGAGGATTTGTGTGTATGTGTGTGTGTGTATGTGTGTGTGTGTGTGTGTGCGTTAGAGAGAGAGAGAGGAGCCCTCCCTCTCCCGCCTTCGCTCCCCGCCCCTCCCTCTCCCGCCTTCGCTCCCCGCCCTTCCCTCTCCCGCCTTCGCTCCCCGCCCTTCCCTCTCCCGCCTTCGCTCCCCGCCCCCTCCCTCTCCCGCCTTCGCTCCCCGCCCTCCGCTCCTTGTCCTCCGGGTCCCCGCCCTCCGCCCTTCGCTCCCCGCCCTTCGCTCTCCGCCCTCCGCTCCTCGCCCTCCGCCTCCCGCCCTCTGCCTCTCACCTTCACCAAGAGCGGTGGGGCGGGGACTAGAGATGTGCGAACAGCGAAGTTCGAATTTGAATGAACACGAGCACTTTTAACTTCCAAAGCCTTCGAACGAACCGAATAGAATAGTTTCAAAAAATTTTCTCGAATGAATCAAACAAACAAGATTTCTGTTCAGATTCGATCCGAACACACACACATTTAAGTAATACTAAACCAACTCGCGTGTTCACACACAAACATAATCTGTTCATTTTTTTTTTATTTTTTTTTTTTCCGAACAGTTCGGGGTCGAATGAATCGAACAGTCTGCCTGTTCGTTCCAATGCGAAAATGTTCGCACATCTCTAGCGGGGGACTCTCCACTCTGATTACAGAGTTGGCAGTAATTTTTAACAATGAGGATGTTCATACACCCACCCACCCACCCACCCACACACACGCACACACATACACATTTGACTCTAGTCTTCTGATCAGTCACACATGCTGATGGGTCATCATGACAAATCCCCTCCACTCCTCATCGATGCAGACGAGCATCGACTCTTTCATGGAACTTGGGATGTGCACGTGTTGATTCGCAAATGTCAGCCCTTTAGTTTTCTTGCAAAAGACGACTCTCGGACTGTCTAGTGGAGCGACCGTCAGTCGTGAGGAAAGAGTCCAGACCGTCGGATCTATATAACCGTGTGTTGTGCTCCGTTGCTGTCGTTAAGGTCTACGCAATTCTCGCAAAGAAAAGGTAAGGGGGAGGGTGGCTCTCGCGGGGGGCTCTCGCGGGAGGCTCTCGCGGGGGGCTCTCGCGGGAGGCTCTCGCGGGGGGCTCTCGCGGGGTGTGTGTGTGTGCGTGTGTGCGCGCGTCAATGTGTGTGCGCGCGCGCGCGTGTGTGTGCGTGTGTGTATTAAGGATTATTTAGAAGACGACTTCCCACGCGGAAAATGATTCTCCTAGATGTTAACACTAGCCCAATCTAAAAACGAGAATTTTTGTGCATTCTTAAAAAGAAAAATACGATTTCACGAAATCCTGGTAGTCACGAAGTTAATTTTTCATTTATGTTCTGGTTTAACAAAGATAACTAAGGCTAGGACTGCGTTGTGTATAGTTCTGTTTATGTTTGTCAGACCATTATAAATAATACTTAAACTTACGTAAAGACCAGCTGCGTATCAATTTGTGTCAAAAACAGACATTTAAGACAGTCTCATAATACCTGAAGGACAAGTTATTCACAGAAACGTGCAGTAAAATAGTCCAGTTCACCCAGCTTTAAGGTTAGAAAAAAGCACAGCCCCCGTGTCTAGATCGTTTCGTCTTAGATTCAGAAGTACCATCAAACCTCGCTACAAGGTGCAGCTACACGCCCACTGTTTTCGAAAAGGGACTTATAGTCACACTCAAACTACGTTTAGGGATAGTTTTTTCACAAATGCATTTGCACAGGCACGCAGTTTAATGTCCTATTTCACTCCGATTCAAAGAGTTTAGAACATTTAGGGTTGGTATTTTTGAAAACAACAGGGCCTGCGCGCAGCGGCGCGGGACACTCTGGCCAACAATCACCGACCGACCGGCCGATCCAAATGGCCACGTTCGAAAACAACGTCTATACCATTGTTGGAGCTCTTCTAGCTGCAGTAAAAGACAATTTTGATTCGAACGCGCTTTTTCAAGGGAGCGAGCGTTTTTGGTGTAAGCTGTACAGAGGCGAAAAGGAGCGCTGCTATTGGTCGGATTCCATTTCCGGTGGCTCGGCTCCCCCCTCTCCCTCCGTTTTTCGCTGACGAGTCGAGTTTTGCCATGGAAACGGCGATTTCAACTCAAAATTTCTCAAAATTGGCCCTGCACTTTTCAACTAGATTTCACCACTGAAATCAGGGTACAAAGTTCTACCACCCTGCCAAGTCTCATCAGAATCGTATAGAGAATTTCGAAACTGCATAAGGGGCCAGACTGGAAATAAAAATTAAAAAAAAAAAAAATACGATTTCACGAAATCCTGGTAGTCACGAAGTTAATTTCATTTACGTTCTGGTTTAACAAAGATAGCTAAGGCTAGGACTGCGTTGTGTGTAGTTCTGTTTATGTTTGTCAGACAATTATAAATAATACTAAAACTTACGTAAAGACCAGCTGCGTATCAATTTGTGTCAAAAACAGACATTTAAGACAGTCCTCATAATACCTGAAGGTCAAGTTATTAACAGAAACGTGCAGTAAAATAGTCCAGTTCACCCAGTTCACCCAGCTTTAAGGTTAGAAAGAAGCACAGCCCCGTGTCCACATCGTTTCGTCTTAGATTCAGAGGTACCATCAAACCTCGATACAAGGTGCAGCTACACGCCCACTGTTTTCAAAAGGGACTTATAGTCACACTCAAACTACGTTAGGGATAGTTTTTTCACAAATGCATTTGCACAGGCACGCAGTTTAATGTCCTATTTCACTCCGATTCAAAGAGTTTAGAACATTTAGGGTTGGTATTTCTGAAAACAACAGGGCCTGCGCGCAGCGGCGCGGGACACTCTGGCCAACAATCACCAACCGACCGGCCGATCCAAATGGCCACGTTCGGAAACAACGTCTATACCATTGTTGGAGCTCTTCTAGTTGCAGTAAAAGACAATTTTGTTTCGAACGCGCTTTTTCAAGGGAGCGAGCGTTTTTGGTGTAAGCTGTACAGAGGCGAAAAGGAGCGCTGCTATTGGTCGGATTCCATTTCCGGTGGCTCGGCTCCCCCCTCTCCCTCTGTTTTTCGCTGACGAGTCGAGTTTTGCCATGGTAACGACGATTTCAACTCAAAATTTCTCAAAATTGGCCCTACACTTTTCAACCACATTTCACCACTGAAATCAGGGTACAAAGTTCTACCACTCTGCCAAATCTCATCAAAATCGTATAGAAAATTTCGGATTTGCATAAGGGGCCAGACTGACAATAAAAAAAAAAAAAAAAAAAAAACCAACCCCGGTGAGGCTATAAGGCTACTTCGTGCCTAAAAAACCCAACCCCGGTGAGGCTATAAGGCTACTTCGTGCCTAAAAAAGAAAATATCCAAAGCGAGTGTGTCTTGTAGAGAAAAGTCTGCCCTTTCCAACGCTCTCGCGGGGGTTCTCGCGGGATGTGTGTGTGTATGTGTGTGTGTGTGTGTGTGTGTGCGCGCGTGCATGTGTGTGCGCGCGCGTGTGTGTGCACATGTGTATGTGCATGTGTGTGTGTGTATTAAGAATTATTTATAAGACGACTTTTTTGAAGTGTATACTGGCCCACGCGGAAAATGATTCTCCTAGATGTTAACACTAACCTAATCTTGCGCGTGTGTGTGTGTGTGTGTGTGTGTGTGAGAGAGAGAGAGCGCGCGCGTGTTCGCATGTGTGAGTGTATCTGTGAGTGTACTGCGAGTTGCATAGGAATCGAATCTTGCTCAGATGCAATACTACTAAAGTTTTACTCTTGAGTGATATATGATGAGTGATGATATCATTTATAACTCATCTAGGATTAAACAGAAATGATAGTTATGAGTTTTTTCTTTTTCTTTTCTAAATTTTATGTTTCCTTTTAGAAAATGGAACGAATGTATCCGTGCCCTGCTCCACGATCGTAACAGAGGACTGCACCGTGTGGGCGATGCCCAGCCTTTAGGAGAGGGGATGCAGCATCAGTCTGAGCCGCCGCGCCCACCATCCGTCATGTCCCACAGCCTCAACCACATTTGTCGATGGCCTCCTCGATATCAGACTAGTCGGATATAATAAATAGAATAGACAACGGACAGTGATAGGAAGACGGTGTGGTTGAGGATTCACAGGAGGAGGAGGAGGAGG
>CM060095.1:6813481-7224641 GCA_030522485.1 Stenchaetothrips biformis | reverse complement strand
TCATGCACTTAAAAAAGAGGGAGACATAGTCAAATCAAAGAGTGCAAACAATTCTGTCACTTTCCCCGTTGGATTTTGAGCCGAGAAAGTTCATGACACTATCAGGCAAATTAAAACCAAAATTTCTTAAAAAACCATCAAAATGATGATCAGACAAGCTTGCCCAATGCCTAAACTCTATTGAAAATCAATGCCAGCATCAACAAACCAAAACTCACAGCGGCGGCCTCTGACACACATTTCATAGTGTCATAGTCGATACAGTCATTTGGAGGTTAAACTGGCCTTATGTAACATTTGTCAGAAATAATTATTTCAAGATTGTCACTCCCCTAAAACATAATGAGGGGCACATCCCCTTCAAATTCAAGCTAAGAATCTATCCCTCATACCTAAAAGATGTTTCTAAACATTAAAAAGTGAACTGCGCTGTTTTGACTCGAGGAACCTTCAAGTCTCTATTACCCAAATTAAAATGGAAAAATATTGAATGTTCATCAAAATGACTCTCAGACAAGCTTTCCTAATACAAATACCACTTATAAGACAGAATCAACCAATCTGACAGATATACATCGATTTTGTGTGAAAACTTGACCAATGGGTTAGGACAGCAAAAACAAATAGACAACCAACACATTTTCAATGCAAATAAAGTATAATCACTTTTATAAGCAGATTCACTTCAACAAAAAAACTTTAAAAAAGTTGACTGAATTAAGTCAAATAAATAAATAAAAAGTTGACTGACTTAAGTCAAATAAATAAAACAGTGTGAACGCTTGCCAGTTGTTCAGGTACCTTCAGCAAAAAACTTAAAAAAGTTGACTGAATTAAGTCAAATAAATAAATAAAAAGTTGACTGACTTAAGTCAAATAAAACAGTGTGAACGCTTGCCAGATGTTCAGGTACCTCCAGCAAAAAAAACTTAAAAAAGTTGACTGAGTTAAGTCAAATAAATTATGTCAGTCATCAAAAGTTCAAAAATCACATAAAGTAAAAAAATAAGTAACATTTTTACTTCTTGCCACTATCTTCATCATCTTTCTTCTCTTTATCATCCTTCTTCTCGTTTTCATTCTTCTTTGCCTCTTTCACCTTGGCTATTGCGTCTTTTACCCTTTGTTCTTCCTCCTGTTCCATTTTTTTCTTCTCTTGCTTCCTTTGCTTGGCAGCCATTTTTTTCTTCTCTTTGATGGCGTCTAGAGCTTCCGATAATGCTTCCTGAGTCTGAAAATTATAGACAAGTGTTACTTTTTTATTTGTTTATAAACCATTTTAAATGAATTATAGATTTTAGTACTTACTACGCATGTACCCCTAAAGGGTACCAATGGCTCTTTTCTCTTTTTCTTTTTCGCCTCTGGTGGTTGTGGTGGTGCAGCTACAACTGCTCCCAAACGTTGCCGTACAGTCTGAAAAGAAAAAGATATTAGTTTTCAAAAGTTAGTTGCAACTACAAAACAAAACAAAACAAAAAGAAAAAAACTTACTTCCTGAGGAACAGGATTATCGCCACTTTGTTTTCCCCTCTGAGGTGATGGTGCCGGCATTTCCCTCTGAGCTGGTGGCGTTGCTACTTGTCTCTGAGGTGATGGTGCTGGCATTTCCCTCTGAGCTGGTGGCGTTGCTACTTGTCTCTGAGCTGGTGGCGTTGCCACTTGTCTCTGAGCTGGTGGCGTTGCCACTTGCCTCTGACTTGGTGGCGTTGGCACTCGGGAGTTCTGTTGGATCTCTTTCAAAACACCTCTCTCTCCTCTCTCTTGACCCTTAAAAACACACAAATTAAAGGTTTTTTAAAATGTAGGTTTTTTTTTTCCTCACGTTCATTGTTCTGAATACATAAGAGGACATACAGTGGAGACCATGAGTGGCTGGGTCCTGCGGCGCACTGTAGGGTCATCATCAGGTATGGTCCTAGCTGAGGCGCCTTCAGCGACAGGATTGATTATTGGGCGTTCAGCCCGGAACCTGTCATAGCGCAGTGTCTCTTCATCGTCAGAATCGGAATCAGCAGGAAGTGCAGAAACCCCTCTGCTCAATACAGACTGCAACAGAAATGAAAAAACAACACTTAAAATGATACACACTAATTAAAAGATTCTTAATATCATAGGGAAAAAAACTCACTACTTGTGGATGATCTGCATTGACAGGACAGTGGGGGACAGCCGGAGCAGGGCGGCGTGCTCCCTCAACATTGGCCTGAAACAATAAAATACATTGAAAACTACATAACCTCTTACTCATAAACATAAACACGCGAATCAAAGCAGTTTTCTCGCAGTGACACGATTCCCTTTTCGTTTCTTATGACAGACGGACGAAATCCACGCAACACTCGTTCATTTCACTCAGTAAATGATAAATCCTTCAGAAAAAAATACGAAAAATGCAACGACATGTAAACAAGCCAAACGAGTCGGCCAAAACACTTCACGACAGACACCGGCAGGGCAGTGACGTCACCACACTCCCACCCCACCCGGCCCACTGTGCGCCATGATTTGAAGTTGCTCGCCCCGCGAACCAAAAACGAAATCAAACAAATCAAAAATTTAACGTTCCGTCACAAAGACGAGCCGCCGCGCGTTCCCCCCGTGCGTGCAAACAAAGACAACACATGTAAATGACCGAAATTTCTCGACCCACGCCACCAGAGGGAAGGACCACACCACTTACTTTAGAGTATTTCTATCACAAATTTTCCGGAAATTCTCACACGACCACACACCCAAAGCGCCCCGAACAGGATTCGAACCGAAAAAAACACCGAATTTACCCTCAAAAGCGGCACAAACACGAGACAGCCCCGGTTCCCACGCTCCACGTGGTGGGCAACACGGTTCAAGTTCCACACTTTCCGACCAAAATTTTCATGAATTTCACAGAGGGCAACCACACGAAGCGTCCCGTCCAAGATTCAAAACGAGAGAAAACTGATTTGAACCACACAAACAAGCCGAACAGGCTGAGTCTGGTCAACGACCCCCCGACCACATGGTGCGGGGTGACGCCAAGTCCAAATCTCCCGATTCCATCACTTTTGACACAAAAATATCACATCCACGGAAAGGACAAGTCGAGGCGAGCTCAGGAATACACTCACATTGAAAAAGCACACATAGAAAGAGAACCAAACGGCAAGACGCCAGTAGCGTCAGCCTGACACACTCACCTCAGTGTACAAAGTCCTAGACGAATCTAGATCTAAGACTTCATCTTCTTCGTCTTCAACATCAGAATCAGAAACAGCGAGGTCACTCAACAACTGATCTTGGCGCTCTTCAAACTCGTAGTCGAGACAAATTTCTTCAAAATCCATGGTGGGTGAAGAGAACGCAAGGAAACCAAACGAGCACACACACGTGACACACGACTGGAGGGATGCACACCGAATGACCGGATTGAACACGGCGGAAGTAAGCAACGGCCGGTAGTTCCGCTTGCGGCCGGCGGAGGGCGCAGCGGTCGTTCTAACGGCCGGCCAGAATTCAAATTGTTTTCGATTTCACGACGAATCAGAATGAAACTATGATGTGAAAATCTCTCAAATATTTTTTCTTATGACTTGATATCGTCTTGATGTGATGACAACTGGTGTTTTCCATAATCCGATACGGCACGGCTTGAAATGAGAGGGGCGGGAGGGGAGGTTTTGGGATGGGGGATCTGGACCAATACATTTTCGCTCTGACAGTTCAGACAGCGATAGGGTTGACCGAGCGGAGTATTCTCAGTAATTCTAGAAAAATATTTCAGCCGGAGAAATGATATCGGACACTCGTCACCATGCGGGAAATAAAAGGGAGAACGTATGTTGAGGCCGGTCAGGGCGTCCGGCACACTGGGCGCGTGGGAGGGGGGAGGGGCTGCGGCGCTCGGCTCGGCTCCGCTCGGCTCGGCTCGTCACCGCTCGGCTCGGCTCGGCACCGGCGGCGTGGCCTGGCGTTGCGGGGAAGGGTTCCGCTTGGTTCCGCTCCGGTCGGAACTTGCGCGGCGGCGGGAGAATTCAAACCGGCCGTTATGCGTACGGCTCCTGGCGCGCGGCGCGCGGCGCTCACCGATGAAAAGGCGGACCGTACGCTCCCTCCGCAAGCTCGGCTCAGTAGCTCAGTGGGTTAGTGTGTGTGTTCTGTTGCGCTTCTCAGCGCGGAGACACGGGTTCGATACCCACTGGGTGAAGTCGCCTTTTTCACCGACAACTTCGTGTTCCTGCCGTGAGGTGGCGCGCGCGGCGCTGCACAATGATCCAGAAATCTCAAAACGCGGAAAAAAACCTCTAATTTTTTTTTGGGATTTTCATGAATCCAAGTGGTGAACTTAATAGAAAAATGTCTGGAGAAAACGAATATGAACTTAGTTTTGAGCTTCAAGAATGTTAACATGGTGATTTTCGGCCTCAAAGTTAAGTGTTTTTAATACTTTGCACTGTTGTAAATTTGTATTAACTTCAAACTCGTATATATTTGTGATGCAAAGTCGTAATGCATAATGTTTATATGTTTTCAGAAACGTCTCGACGCCCTCTTCAAGATGCCAGTGCCGGATTTTACATTGAGGACGTCTGTGTTGCACAATAGCGGTTTTTCAAACGCTAAAAAACAGCAATAACTTGATTTTTGATGGTCCCGATCTCTTGACTGTTGTGAGCTGTTGTTGTGTCCTAAGTGGCATTTGACTCCCACTAGGGTGTAGTTAAAGGATTTGTCAACGATGGGTGCGGCCACTTGCGGCTCTGGGCTTAAATTGAGGCCAAAGATAGAGAAAAACTCAAAATTTCGCTTTTTTTTCTTGATGGCGTTAGACGACGCTGCCCTCAGTCCTGGCCTTAGAAATTAAAAAGAGAAAAGCGCGGTAAATTTATTGAGGTTTGATGAAGGGGATAGATATGGTACCGGAGGAAAAGAAGTGGGAAAGGGGTGGATGGGGGGCGGGGGATTGTAAAATTATGTACTTCCAAAGCAAGTGGTGAGTGTACCCATGCTGCCTTTTCCAGGTGGACTGTATATTTAGTCTGAACGGTTGGGTAATGGGAAAAGTTAATACTAGCAATAATCACATATTTTAAAAAAATGTTTATTACATGAAGACAAAGGTCTCAAAAACATGGTATCTGTGTTTTTGTTATTTTTGTCTTCGAAGGCATAGCTGTATTCTAATCTTCTTTTATCCTTTTACAGTCGTTTCTGCGTAAAGTTGCCCCGTTCCCGCGCGTTTGCTGCAGGTCCTTCCGAGTGATTCCAGGTTTTCAGATCGTCGAAGAGTTTTTGGAGATATTCTGGTTTAGTTTTTCTTTTTGAAGTGTTTAGCCGCATAGGCAGATTTGCACTGTTTTTCTTTTCAATTGTTTAACACACCGTTTTTGGAACGGATTGTCACAAAGGTGTGGCAAACTTGTATTGTTTTTTTATTGCATATTTACACTGGCTGTAATTATTTTTTAAGCAATATTCAGCTTTGGCACTTGTGCTACAAGTGCTGCATAGTCTAGTTTTCAGTCTTTAGCATGGCTTTTTCGGGTATAACAAATTTGGAGCTGTTTGAGTGGTGGCAAGAGGGAGGCTTACCCACACTTCAGAACAAGGTCATTGAGCGGTTTCCTGGAGAAAAAGACCCAGAAAAGCACATTTTAAAATGCCAGTCATTTGCTTCCAATGCAGGAACCAGATGGAAGAAACATCACAGGTAAATGTCAAATTATCATTTTTTAACTTTTCAAATTTATTTTGCATTTAAGTGCTTCAACCTTGTCTTCTTTTTTCTTTGCAGGAATGGGAATAAGTTTTTTAAGGATCCACTTCAGATTGAGTGGCTTAACAAAAAATCGTATTTCCCCTCTACAGCTTTTACAGGTAGCCGCGGTCGTCCAAAGAAGGAAACTTTCGGAGATAATTGCGAACGAGGGCAGCGAAAGAAAACTGAAGAACTCGTGAAAGAAAAGCCAATGGAGCAGCTGTCTCTTGCTCTTACCATGAAACTTCGTAAAGATGGCCGAAACCAAGATGCAAAACTTGTTCGCGATGTGGTTGAATGTCCCGAAATTGCAGGTAATTTTTTTTACTACACAACATGAGTAAAATTCAGTTACAGTTAAGCATCCAATTTAATAACAAATTTTCGTTTATTGCAGGTAAGTTGCTAGAGAAAGAAACTTCATCGCCAATTCAGAAAGCCACTCCTAGGGAAGCAGCATTTTTCGTGACTGACATAAATGCTTCAGAGTCACAATACAAGAAAATGCGCCTTTTCTGCAAGGCACGTAATGCTGATATTTTTCCGGACTACAACCAAGTTGTGGAAGCCAAGAAACTTTCCTATCCTCCTCCAGAAACAATTGAGGCTAGTGATACCGGTGTTAGGGCATCAGTACAAGCTATCGTAGATCACACGGTTAAGGCTATCCTTGAGTGTCAAGGGGAAGTACTAGATAGACTGAGTGACACAGAAATTTGCCAACTTAAGGCCACCCATAAGTGGGGTGCGGATGGAAGCAGCGCTTATTCGGCACACAAGCAAAATCAGGAGGGTGAAGCCTTAAGATCAGATTCCCATGTTTTCCTTACGTCTGTTGTGCCGCTGCAAATTGATTGTGTGGCGGATAGCAATGATTCCAAGACACCTGACTTGAAGATAGTGTGGCGTAATGCAACTCCGGCTTCACCATACTCTTGCCGCCCATTTAATTTTCAGCGGAGGAAAGAAACTGCAGAATTGTCTCAGGAAGAATTTCTGCGCGTTGAGGCAGAGATTAAAGCCCTCGCTCCAACTGTACTTGAGCACAATGGTAGAGAAGTCATAGTTAAACATGAGCTACATTGCACTATGGTTGATGGGAAGATGGTGTCGAATATCCTTGGCACATCTATGCAAACATGTGACGTTTGTAATCTGACTCCCAAAGATTTGAACAATGTTCAGAAAATCAAAAAACAGCCCATCAACAAGGCAGCGTTGCAATTCGGCGCATCCCCACTGCACCAACTGTTGAGGTTTTTTGCCCTCGTTATCTCCTTGGCTATCCACCTTCCATTCAAAACGTGGAGAGTTACGGGGCAGGCAAATCAAGCAGCCATGAAGACCCATAAGACACAGCTCCAGAAGAGGTTTCATGACGAGCTGGGAATCCAAGTTGATGTGCCTAAGTCTGGTGGCGTGGGAACCACAACGAACGGAAACACTGCTCGGATCGCTTTTGACAATGTTGAAAAGCTGGCTGATATCACTGGACTAGACTTGGAGCTTTTGACTCGTTTTGCCCTAATTCTAAGGGTCATTCGCACGGGCTTTACTATCAACAGAGTTGCCTTCTCTACTTACTGCGACGAGACCATGGCAGTGTACTTACGGCACTACAAATGGTACTATATGCCATGCTCTGTGCACAAGGTGTTGACGCATGGTGGTGATATTATTGCCGCATCGCCCTTGCCTCTAGGTATGTTTTCAGAAGAGGCACAAGAGGCTAGAAACAAGCACATCAGAAAATATGACGCTTTCCACACTTTCCGAGGATCTTGGAAAACTGCAAATCTTCAAATTTTCCAAAGGCTGCTTCTCTCATCTGACCCGAGGATTATTGAGTCGTCTCACAAAAGGGTGAGAAAGAAGAAGCCTATCGACCAGGACATGTTGGCCCTGCTTGAAATTCCTACCATTGGTTCGGCAGTTGCTGTCAACTACACACCAGATTGGCAAATTGAAGAATCTTGATTTTCTTTACAATATGTGATTTATTGTGATATTTTGTTTTTGTTTAAGTTTACGTTAGAATTTTCTTTACAATATGTGATTTATTGTGATATTTTGTTTTTGTTTAAGTTTACGTTAGAATTTTCTTTACAATATGTGATTTATTGTGATATTTTTTTTGTTTGAGTTTAAATTAGAGCATTCATTATTGATTCAAACTGTGATTTTGACGAAAAGTCAGTTGGAATACATATGTACTTTGAATTTTGCGATTATTATGTGTACTTACAAATAAGATTTTTCACAGTATACATTGCCGAAATGAGGCGCCGATGATTAGAATATAGGATAGAATGAACTGTTTCTGCCTTTCCAGTAGCCGCTGAATAAAAAAAGAAAAACAATGATTTTACAAAAAATTTATTAAATAACTTGTTCCTGACACGAAAACTCAGCCTTAACTGCCTCAATACCGACCTGAAATACTTTTTTTAGTAACAAGACACAATTCAGAACCATTTTCTACCAATCTGGCCACCGCAGGATTTTTTTCCGCGTTTTGAGATTTCTGGATCATTGTGCGCTGACGGCAGGGTATAAATCTAGGGAGCGCGCCCTCCAGGGCATCATTCTTCATTCAGACGCTGACCAGTCCACATCAGCTCAGCACGATGACTTACGCTATCTGCGACATTCAGATGCTCCGAGGGATGCACGGAGAGTATGTTCTGAAGGAAGTCTCTTTCTTCGAACATAACAACCAGGCCTACGTGCACAGATCGGTCACGTTCAAGCCGCCATACCCCGGCGCGGGGATCCCAGAGAAGCACTTGCGTCAAAATAGGTACAGTGTCAGGCACCTGCATGGCCTGCACTGGGATTCGGGCTTCTCGCCCTACGACAGAGTGCCCCTCACACTCTTCGAGATGGCCAAGGATTACGATGTCCTGTACGTTAAAGGTGAGGACAAGGCCAAGATCCTACAGTTCCTGCTGCCCACCAAACAAGTGTACAATGTGGAAAAGTTAGGGTGCCCGGCCCTCAGAAAATTGCCGCTCGTGTGGGCACCATGTGAAAATGACGTCGGCAGCCGACGCCACAGAGACAGATACTGTGCAGTGCGCAATGCGAAGCGCGTCGGACTATGGCTGGAGGTATACCTCAACTCACTTCACTGAGCCTGCCCTATAAAAAATATTTAAAAAATCACAAAAAAATTTAAAATGACAAAACTCCCTAAAAAATAATGCCAATGACATTCGTTTGATTAGGCGCACGGGAGACAGCAAGCAGGCCCGCCCCGCCAGCAGTCGCGCGGGTGACCTGGGGACAGAGCGCAGCGGGTTGCCTATCCACCAGGCGCTCCGCACACACACACAAGCGCACAGTGGGTTGCCCTTGGTTCCAGGCAGTCAGGTGACTTGGGGGCCTCGAAGGGTAGGTGAGACCCAAACAGTCGCGCGGGTGACTTGGGGACCCGGGTTGCCTATCCACCAGGCGCTCCGCACACACAAGCGCACAGTGGGTTGCCCTTGGTTCCAGGCAGTCAGGTGACTTGGGGGCCTCGAAGGGTAGGTGAGACCCAAACAGTCGCGCGGGTGACTTGGGGACCCGGGTTGCCTATCCACCAGGCGCTCCGCACACACAAGCGCACAGTGGGTTGCCCTTGGTTCCGGGCAGTCAGGTGACTTGGGGGCCTCGAAGGGTAGGTGAGACCCACCCATTGGGTTAAGTTAGGTTAGAGCTCGCATCGTAACCTCGCCCAGAAAAAATAGACAAAAAAATTGACCATAAAAAAAAAAAAAAAAAAAAAAAAATTAAAAAAATGACCCCTTTTTAAGGGTTAGGTTAGACCGCAACAATGGGCCAACAAGATGGCGGACCGCAACAATGGGCTAGTTATACTACTCGCCCCACCTCGGCGAGAACACTGTAGCAAACAAAAATCTGCCCACCCCTTTTATACCTTTTTTCTGGCAGGGTAGCGGCTGTGTGTGTGTGCGTGTGCGTGTGTGTGTGCTCTCGCTCCTCGCTCTCGCTCCTCGCTCTCGCTCTCGCTCCTCGCTCTCGCTCCTCGCTCTCGCTCCTCGCTCTCGCTCCTCGCTCTCGCTCCTCGCTCTCGCTCCTCGCTGTCGCTCCTCGCTCTCGCTCTCGCTCCTCGCTCTCGCTCTCGCTCCTCGCTCTCGCTCTTCTCTCGCTCTCAACGAGCGCGCGCGCACACCTCGGCGCGACTTGGAAGGAGACACACACACATTTCGTTTTCTGGAAGGTACTTTATTCCTCTACTTCGAACTCTCGACACCCGCACTCGTTCTCCTTTCCAGACGCGAATTGGCACGCGCTCGCTGGGTCTGTTGTCTCCCAGCAGAAGCCATCAGAGCTCCATCTGTCCCGCCGACGTCGCACTGCGATTCGCTCGCTACGTCGTGTTGCTTTCCCTCCTCGAACTGACTTTTCCGTCCTACGCCCTGTACAGAAACACTTTTTTAATCCACCGCGCTCGTTTTCAAATAATACATTTTTTTCCTCGTCACACAACTTACATCGTTTCGGCTCCGGAATGACTGCTTCCCACCGCTCGACAGAGAACTTTTCCAGCCCCTCCCCCTCCACCTCTTCTGAAAATAAGACGAGATTCATTTTTTAAATCAAGTTTTCGAGCCCATCTCTAGACGCGGATGCCCACTCCACTTACCCAGTGGCGGGGCCGACGGCTCGAACTGCTGCTGCTGCTGCGGCTGCTGCGTCTCGTCGAACCAGAGCTGCCGCGCGACACTGCTAGCCATTGATGAGCGACTTGGGGGAGACATGCCGAGTGATTGTCAAGTCACGACTGACACTCACTCGTCCGCGCGCCCATGCAAACGCACCGCCAAGCACGGCATGCAGGTGCACTCGCGTTTTGCTGACAAGGCGCCGCGCGCCCTTCCGCCTGGCTGCGAGGCGGCGCTCGCTGCGCTCAGCATTTCCCCCGCCGCGAGCTCTAACAGTGTACTGCCCACGCGAAGGGCGCGATGGCCGTCGCGATGCCGCACACACACATACAGCTGACGACACGCTCACAGCGCGATGGCCGTCGCGATGCCGCACACACACACACACACAGTGCCCTTTTCGCTGACACTGATCGCGCGAGGCCTTCCTGCTCGCAGCACCGCGGTCGCCGCTCGAGACGATTCCCCAGCCCGCGGCGAGCCTTTTCCACAGCGTCATGGCTCCTAACAGTGTACGACCCCGCCAGGGGTTTCCATGGCTGCCCAGCAGACGCAGCGCGATGGCCGCTGCACCATGACTGCCCCGCGGACGCAACGCGATGGCCGCTGCGTCAAACCGACTCATCATGGCTACCACGCTTTCGCTCGCGCGCGTGCGTATGTGGGAAGACATAAAGGGAGACACCATTAATTCAGTCAGTTTTTCATATTGTCAAAATTCATTTTATTATCAGCACCTTTACACCCCTTCCTCCTCCACCTCGCTTTCTTCCTCAACATCCATCTGGAACAATAATTCCTGCAGATTTTCATCCCCTTCGTCCACAAAGTTCTGTTCTTTAATTCTATAATGCCCATATGCCAATGTATTTACATTATCAGCTAACAAGTAGCGTTTGTTATCGAAGCACGAGAGACCACGGCGAGTGGACGCCGTGGTGTACAAGTGATGCCTTTGATCAGTACCTATTTTACAAAAATGAACATTCTTTACACTTATGTTATGTAAACAATTCTGATATTCTTCATAGGACAGCTGTGCTTTCAGAGCTGCTCGAGGAATACCCTTTCCCACACACTTTTCGACATTGTCCCCTCTCTGAAAACTGTACATTTTCGGACGCAGCCCGATAAAACCTTTTATCGGCTGTCCGTTCATCTCATCCTTAAATTTGCCAGGAACTTTTTTATTTACATCACTTTTAAGGGGGTGGCCCGCAGGGTAGTCGGAAAAATCATAGTACTCAGCCATCTCTTTCATGTCATTGTACACATCCTCAGTTTTAATTTCATAGATGAGGCTATCCGTATCACTGCCACATACTTTAATTTTGCTGCCATATTTTTTTTTCATACAGTTGTAATGGTAGTCATACATTATTTCTTTGCTAACATCTAACACAACTTGACCTGCATACACAGGTCGGTTCAAAACAATCTTAGCCTTCCTACGCTCTACGCTAATAAGCCCATGATCAAAAATTTCAAAAGAGTGAAATAATGGCGATTTTACTAATTTTTTAAATTTTTCACTTTTTTTGGTGAATGACACATTACGCCTCTTACGCACCTGTTCAATACATTTACCAAACGTGCTGTTGTTCAGAAGCTTGTTGTAATTTTGCTGGAAGGCTGAGGTTGCCTTTTGGCGCCTCTCCGTATTATGCCGGATGAATGGAGCGAGCCACGCCTTTTGATTGAACGACATAACCCGACGAACTTTGGTTATTTTCATTCCTAAGTCTACATACATTTTGAGTGTCGTCCCATACACGACATAACTCTCCTTATTTTTTAAATTTGGAATTAATTTAGCAACATTTTCAACATTTTTTAAACCATACATTCTTATCATTCTTTTTTGCAAGGGTGACAGCTCGTTATAGGGAGGTTGATATCTCTCAGGCGCTAGACAAAAGTCATTATGGAGATCATGCAAATCATCCCCATACTCGAGTGACACTTCAAATAAATAGCCCACTTCATCATCCACATTGATAGCACTCACATCAAGTCGGCGAATTTCTGCCTCCTCCAACCATTTAAAGCCTCCAATTGGGAGGGGGCGACTTAGAGCCAATCCATACAGGTTATTAGCGTCGACATACAATATATATCGACGCTCCTCATTCTCATCATACGTTTCAGGCACATACGGATTGTTGGCGGTCGCAGCACGGCAGTTGATGGTGGCCACACCCCCCCGAATCCCCGCTTCCCACATGAGATGCATGTCGAGATCTTGGAGGAGCTCCAACTCCTGTTGCGTATAGAGCAACGCAGCTGCCCAGCTCAGACCTGGAGTAGAGTAGAAATGCACAGGGTCCAGCTTAAATGTTGAGAATGTTACTTTTCTGAAGCTCTCTACAACATCACATAGCTGCAAGACGTCACACAGCAGATACAGATCATGGTAATCAGCCATTGTCTCCATATTAAACACTTTATACACATTTTGCGCGTGTTGGTAGTCCTGCTCTGATATACCCTCCCCCGTCAGGTCACTGACAAAGGCTTCAATGGGGGGCAGCTCCTTTTCATCAAACCGCTCGATGCTGTCAAGCCAGCAGTAGGGGAATACACCCTTACGACCCACCAGAGCTCGTTTTTCTGGGTCAGGAAAAAATAGGTTTAGAGCAGCCAGCTCATCACTATTCAGATCGTTTACCAACTTATCTAGACCACTACTCAGAAAATTGAACGAATCCAGAAAACGCAGTTTCCCCCATTCAAAGCTAATGTATCTCTCCTTCGTCTTGGGGATGCACGACATGTCATCCCCATCCGACAGCTGACCCAACGCTGACAGAATATGATGAGCGTCATAGTTCGCTAGGTTATGAAAGAACACAGGGATGTAGGAACTCCTTTTACGGTTGAGATTACACACTTGGCAAGCTGCCCCTAAATAATTACCCCCACCCCCTTTCACCCCCTCCACAGCATGATCATGGTCTCGACATTTGATCCTTTTAGTGTCCTCAAAATTTCGATCACACAGATAACACACTGTTGCTGCGGCGAATGCTGCTTCGTCCTCTTCCGTCATGGCGAGAGGGTAGGATGGCCCTCGCAGTCGCTCGATTTTCACGACTTCATCCAGCAACCGCTGTAGGAAGCGCAGCATCACGTCTTCACCACCGTGCTCCAGCACAGGCTCCTGATAACCGTCCGGCCCCTTCACTATGAAGCAGTACCCACATGGCACGTGCCTGCTGCGACGAGTCGTGCTGGACTGCTCCGGATTGGGATGCGCCGTGTGGTACGGCTCCAGAATGCTTTCAAGGTCGGCATAAATCACATAGTCATGCCACATTTGTTTCTGGTACTCCCTAAACTTCATAATGCAATCATCGTCCTGTGGCATGACTATGCGTTGAGCGTCTTGGTCAACACACTTTCCACGGTGAGCAGTGAGGATGCTGGGCGAGTCAAAGGGGTTGAGACAGTTGTCACACCAGTACTGTCGCTTGTTTCGTTTAATAGAGTGATTCAGTAACTGGCTCAGGTCTTTTATCAAAACATAGTGGCTCTCACACACTTCATCATCATCATCACTATCATCATCATTATCATTATTTTCCTTTATGAGAAGCAGATTAATGTGACACTCTCGTCTCTGTGCTCGTGTCACCCTCAGGGGGACGATGACATTCCCCTCCACACCAAACACAGAGACGCTGATCCGCGGATTCAGGTCTTCAAATTTATTGATGGATTTAATTTTAACAGGGTATGAGATGCCCGTCATATTTACCTCTCCCAAACGGTGGCGGTACTTACTCACACGCTCAGGATGATTTTGGGGGAGGTCTAACCCAGCCAAAACACAGTACAGGAAACACCTATTATCATTAAAATTCTGAATATTTATAAGACCTTTTTTTGAGTTAGTCAACCATTTTGGAAGAGGTAGGTATGACGACCCCCGCAGCAGCGCCAGTTTGGCTACCCGCAACTCAATTTTTTCAACACGCTCAAAGAGTATGAGCGAACCCTCCCCCGTTGCCAAATCAAATGAGGTTAGGACGCCAGTAATAGCCTCCCTAACTTGGGCCTCCATACCTCCCTTAAGAATCGTAGACAACACAGGGCTGCGGAGGTACCTGACAACCGTTTCCCCCTCTCCATCAACAGTTTGCTTGACCTGAACCCACGCCACCATGTACCACTTTATTCTTTTCAGATCGTCTACATCCTGAGCCAGTTTCTGCAGCACATAGTCCTTGTTTTGAATGAGCGTAAGTTGCAGGTCATTATGGTCATGTACATGCAACAGGTGAATCCGTGCGTTCCCATCAGCCGCATGCTCAGACTCCCACTGTCCGCTAGAGGGAGCAGGCAGGGAGGGCTGCCCCTCCTCCCTCCTCTCACTAGCAGACCTGTGTTTGTTCAAGCGTTCGCGATACGCCTGAGCCCGCACACCTTTCACCTGCAGCACCTTACACCGCGATTTGTGGAATAGAAGCGTGGACAGACTACCACAGTTCCGTCCACACCCCCTACACACGTGCCTGACCAATCGAGTGTTGTGAGTCCGTCTGTGCACGTACATGTCTTTGAGGCTGGTAAACACCCGCTTGCACTGGCGACACTTGACCCGTTTTCTATCACAGTGCTTTACACATCGCATGTGCTTTTTCAACACGCGGGCGTGGCGGAACTCTCGCCCACACTTCCCACACTTCACTTTTTGAACTGTGTGACTCTCCTGGTCATGTCGGTAAAGAGACCGCTTGTGCTTGAACACCTTCTTGCACTTTTTACAGGGCCAACTACCACCAGTGCTGGTGCGCTTACCAGCACTCACCCCAGCCTGCCCACCCCCACTGCTCTGCGGCGCGTGTGCCACTAAGATGTGATTTAGGTACTCACTATCCCGCATTCTTTGACCACACCACACGCACACTTGCTCCATGGTGACGAGCCCACACCTGCCAAACAGATAGATTGCGAATGTCAGTCATTTTGCTATCTTTTTAACCGAGTACGTACACTTTACCACACATACACACTGGACACTTACCGCTAAATCCCCTTCACTTCGGCACAGCACGGTTGCAACGCCCCCAGACGCAGCCTCTCCTCCCACACACACACACACACAGCTGGCCAGACCTGCAATTTTCAATACACGTTAGAGCCCTCTAACTCTCACACTCACGTAGCAGACCAACACTCTAGATTAACACTCACCCCACAACCAGCCTACTGCTAGACAGCCTGCAGGCGTGCTGCACCCCCACTCCCAGATTGACGACGCAACCTGCACACAGATTTTTTTAAAACATTTTTTCTTTATTCACCCCCACACACAGATTCTACTCGACTCCACCACCTACCTTATCTCTCTGATAATCCAACCCCTTTCGACTTCGACGACGGCAGCCAGCACCATACACACACGCACGCACTACCAACCACACACACGCACCAGCAGCGACCATGAGGACGGACACGAAGCCACTGACTGACGATACACCGCCAAGGCGCAGCCCGCCCGCCCCATATTGCACTTGTCAGCACCCAGCCCACCGAAGGGCTTACCTCGCGACCGCGGACCCCCCCTCCCTCCCCTCCGACCCCCTCGCGCACAGCCCGCAACGTGTCCGCGCGTGGCACTGCACCTGGACAGAGCAACCCGCCTGCACAACACACCAACGATTTTTCGCTGACGTCGCATCCCGCAGAGAGAGAGCGAGAGAGAGAGAGTGGGCGAGAGAGAGAGCGAGCGCCTAGCAGGCAGGCAACCCACACACATCATCGGCGTTCCGAGTCGCCCCTGTAGCACCCGTGGTAGGCAACCCGCTCGGCACATCTCCCCACCGCGCCCCGCGGCGCCCCACCCTACCCCACCACTCCCCGCGCCCCACCACACCACGCCGCCAGACCCCCCTCCCCTCGCTACGCCCCGCCACGCCCTCTCACCACGCGACACCACCCGTCTGAAAGTGGAGTCGTGCCCGCGAAACCTCCTCTCTTGAGGCGAGCTAAGGATTTACCGAGTAACCCTGCAAAATCTCAGTCAGATCGTTTGAGCCGTTCTTTTTATAAGATATAGAGTCACTGAAAAGGTCCATTATTCTGCCATTTTTTTTTCAGTGTTTTTGCGTTAGTGCAGGGGGCGGAAATAACCCAGGGAGCGGGTGAAACAATGCTCCCCGCTTCAGCAAATGGGTTCAGGAGAACTTCGAGATCATGTACACTAGGACGTTGTTAGAAACATGCTTTGCACAGATCGAAAGAGCATGAAATTTGGGGTGCATTAGGCTTATTAGCCTTCTTGAAACACTGAATTTTACCCAGAATAAATGTAATTAAAAATGCCAAAAACTGCAATAAAGCCTGAAAACCGCTAAAAACCCTGGTGACGCCGTCAATGTGTCTGCATATCCTCTTAGTTGAAGTTAAATTGGGATGTTTCGGGAAGGCTTAAAAGTCTAATACACTCTAAATTTCACCCTCTTTCCATCTGTGCAAAGCGTGTTTCAAACAACGTCCTAGTTTTCATGATCTCGAAGTTTCCCTTTACCTCTGCAGAAGCGGGGAGCATAGCTTCACGCGCTCTCTAGGTCGTTTCCGCCCCCTGGTTAGTGCGACTGAATGCGACTGAATTTTCTGGATCATACAAGTTTTAAACTATAATGGTCTGGAACATTTACATTTCGATTCGGACGTCGTAGTTGTAATGGAACTTCTTCTTTGACTTGCTGAGATGAATCGGTTTATGTATGCAGAAGGTATTTTTCGTCAATTTTTTGAAAAAACTTCCTATCGCAGGTATTTTGGACGTAACTTTTAGACTTTAAAGTCTCATAACTCGTAAACGGCTTGTAAGAAAAATCTGCGCGGTTGCTCATTCGACTTTACACATGATCAAAACATTGGATGGCGCAAAAAAATGTTTTCCACAAAAGTCCCAAGCCAAACGTTAATTTTAGGCCATATTTTAGTGGTTTTCTGAGGCTGGTGCAGCCAGTATTTGTCCCACGTCAAATCCGAGGTTATATTCTTGTTTCTTAGTCAATTGTACGTACGAATGGCGAATTTGAACCCTCAGGGATGAAAGTTGTCCATGTAGCGCAAAATACCCGAATCCGTGTTTTTACTCCAAAAGTTGAACTAAAATTACCCGCAACTAAGCCGATAATTTTTTTCAGGATCTGGAAATTTGGCAAAAGACTTCCCTTTAGGTTTCTAACAAGCCCACAAAATATCAGGAGAATCGGAGAGGGTCATGGAGAGGTGTGGCTTTTCTTATTTGATATTGCTCAAAGGCACCTAATGGGTAGTCCATTGCCCCCCAGACATAACCCGGGAAAATGTATTGGCTGAGCCGTACCGAACTTTAGTTTCATTTTTGAAGTAAAAACATGGTTTTGCGTATTTTGACGTACATTGACAGTTTTCATCCCAGGGGGCTACAATGTGGAACTCATGTCAAATTGACCAAAGAACAAAAATTTGACCTCGGAAGTGACGTGGGATGGACACCTGCATCGCCAGCCTCAAAAAATAAAAACACTGAAAAAGGCCCTAAAATTGACATTTGTCTTGGGACGTTTTTTGCTTGGGACTTTCTGGCCCATCTAATATTTTCTTCTTGTAGAATAGGTCCCTATGAGTCGAATTAGCATTCGTCAAGATTTTTCTGATCAGCCGTTAAGAAGCTACAGGACCTCTCAGGTATCGATTATTAGGAATTTAAGTCAAAATAGTGGTTTTGGTCCTTTTTCTCAATTCCCTTCCTACCCTGCTGTTCGTTCACGTTTCCTGCACTTTTGAAGGGTGGGGAGTAAACATTAGGAAGGTGGAGAGAGGAGCGTATGCGCGCCGCCCAGTGGGCCAGAAGACCGGCGCAGGTGGCCAAAACTCTCGACGCGTTTTTAGAGACGCCAAACAAGACACTCTGAAGGTGTCTAGCAAGGTGTCTTGAGGCAATGGACAAGGGCAGCCTTCAACGCACTGGTACTCCGACTGCTGTTGTGGTCAAGAAAAGGTGTCTTGTAACTCAACGCCTAAGCCGTTGAGCTGCTAACTGCCCTAGGGCGTCTAGGTTTCTGAGGCAAACGCCCCAGGGCGTTTAGTTACAGAACACCCAGGATAACAGTGTGGGCGTCAATGGACTACCCATTAGGTGCCTTAAGGGGGGGGTAAAGTGACAAAAATCGATTTCCAGTTTAATTTTTTTTTCGACTCTTTGGACCATGGTACACCCATTCCTGACCATAAATTGACCCACAGCACCCTCAAATCGACATAGGAATTGTTTTAATCGTACAATCGCCGTAAGGTTAGGTTAGGCCCTGAAACTTTAAACAAGTTTTTCTCAGTTACTTTTTTTTGGACCTTGCGCGCAGGATATCTTGGACGTCGTAAGATATAGAATTTTGAGTGAGAGCTCAAAATGATCACTGTTTATATAGCTAGAAGACAAGGGAGAGTTTTTGTCGAAAAAAAATTTCAATCTCCAATAACAGTCAAATGAATGTCTAAAAGCGGCATGAAAACAGTCATGATTATAGTTTTCAAGATAAATCACAAAAAAAATAAAAAAATAAAAATCCGGCCGCCTTGTGTTCTTTATTTTGACCATAAAAAGATGTGGTAATTTTGTCAGATTTTTGAAACAATATTTCGCTTAGAAATCCTGCGCGCAAGAATTAAAGCCCAAATGTCGACCAAATCTTTAAAAAAAGGCCAGATTCAAAAAGTGTCACTAAACATCTAACAAAAGATGTTAAAGAGGTAAAAAGACATGGAAAATCCAATGGTGATGTCCATTTTAAAGTCAAAGTGACCATCGTGTCAGAAACAGAAGCTAAAAAAGTAAGAAAAAATGTCAAATTTCACTTTACCCCCCCCTTAAGAAGAGCCCCCAAAATATCAGGAGGATCGGAGGGGGTCATGGCGAGGTTTGGCTTTTCTTATTTGATATTGCTCGTTGTAATTTAACAACATTCCTGTACACTGCAAATCTAAGTGTGGGACAGGCATGCACTAGATAACGTGGGCCGCACTGTCCCACGTTTGTAAGCGTGGGACACGTATTTGTCCTACGCTTACAACCGTAGGACAAACAGTGTCCTACGGTTGTAAGCGTAAGACAGTTTGTCCCACGTTACCTAGTGCATGCCTGTCCCACACTTCGATTTGCAGTGTAGATGTTTGTGTTGTAATATAACAATGGATTTTGACAATGTAGCGACGGGCATGCAGCAAAGAAGTGGGCGCCTGCCAGGCATGCGGCAATGATGTGTGTGCCTGCCAAGCATGCAGCAAAGAAGTGCATGCCTTGGGTTGACACCGTGTAGTGCGTGCTTGGCACACACTTGAGTTTACAGAGCGTACTTTCATCATTTGAACTTGAACCCATGTAAACGGGCACGGAAAACAAGTGCAGAGGTTCCGTAGTAAACTCAAAAAACCTTGCGAAGAAAATTCTTTGCAAGTTTGCGAAGGATTTGGGTTGTTTGCAATGCGTGTAAAATTTCTTCGCAGTGCGAAGAAAATTCTATGCATGGTTGCGCATAAATATCCGCGAAGAAGCAACTTTGTAGGCTACACACAAATTTCTTCGCACACTGCAAATCCAAGTGTGAGACAGTCTTACACTTACTAGTGCACACCAACATGTCTCACGCTTGCAAGTGTGAGCCACGGTTTGTCTCACACATGCAAGCTTGGGTTCCGTGGCATTAAAGCACACGGAACCATATGCAGCAAGTGGGAGACAAACCGTGTGTCACACTTGCAAGCGTGAGACAAACCCTGTCTCACACTAGCAAACGTGAGACAAATGTGGCTCACACTTGTAAGCGTGAGACATGTTGGTATGCACTTGTAAGAGTGAGACTGTCTCACACTTCGATTAGCAGTGCAGTCTGCGAACTTCATTTATAAAGGAATCAATTTGTAAAAGCGAATAAAATCCTTCGCAACTGCATATAAATTGCTTCACAACATATTTTGAAACCAAATCAATTATGGGAGTTAAATACCACAAAATTCAAAAGATAGTGCTTTCAGGAATGTAGCAGTGATTTAGCTGATTAAATTTTAACTGAAAGTTATCAAGATTTCCAATGAAACATGAACGAACCTGAGATGAGACCATGTAAAAAGAGGCGAAAGACTAGTACTGCTAGGAATAAAAAAAACAAGGTTTATAATTTTGACTGTCGAACAGAATTGGACAAGCTAGCCAATATATCACTTATCTTGAAGGCGACCTTAACCTTATTATGACTATTATCCGTGGGATTGCCGTGGGGAACATCACTTTGCTTTCACTTACTTCATTACACCACCCATACACATTGTTGTGGGTTTGAAAACACAAAAGGCAGCGAATCGTACACTTCTTCATTTCAGAGATGTGCAATAACATAAGTCCAATTCCACGACACAAAGAAATAATTACATACAAAAACTAAAGCCAAATTTGTTTCTTGTTTACATTTTGGGCAGTGATAAATTTCTATATAGAGGGTGAATAGCAGTGAGTCTTATGTGCAGTTGCAGTGCGAATAAACACCATACCGCGCAAACATTCGAATAGCGCGTCTAGTCTACCATACCGGAAACAACCGCGAATCAAACGAGTACTGAGAAAACATGGATCGCTAAGGTGTTGAGGGACTTAGTGAGGCTCTGGCGCTGGCAGGCATTGACGTGGTCACCCTTAATACTTTGAAAAGTAATTGCTGCAATTTCAGCTGCAAGTGACTGACTGGTGTTAGAAATAAGAACATTTTGCCGTAACCTTGCCGTTTCTGTTCAGTTCAGTTTATCGGCCATCAAGTGTTTGTCAGTAGAGATTGAGCTTGTTCTAGCTTGTCTTTTAAGAAGGAATTGAAACTCTAATGCTCAGCACAAAACACAATTTGTTAAGTAATCTGTGAGTTCTCTAACCTCCCCCCGTGTCTCGCGTCGACTCGACTTCAACAAGCGTTCGCGCCCCGCCTTCGTCCCTTTGGCCCTGCCTAGCGATTCCGAAGGGTTGTTTCATCGCTCTGTCTCTCTCAGACTCTCACGGAATGCCCGATGAGCGCGACAGAGACACAGCCGCCCGATTCCGACGGATCGTTTCGTCGCTCTGTCTCTCGTGGGGCGCCCCCAAAAGGTGCGAAAGATACGGAGCGACGAAAACATACGAAAAAGACTCTGCGTCAGGTACTCGGCTCCCCTCCCCCCTCTATCTCCTCGCCGCCACGCGCAGCGCTGCAGCGCGTACTAGTGCACGCGGGGCTCCTCCCGGTACTTCCGCGGCGAGGGCTCGCGGACCGCGCCCCCTCCGACTCTAGGAGTTGTGCGCACTACTCTACCGTACTCCAAGTATCGTTGTCGCTCCCAGTTCCAATCAGTGAGCAAGAGATTTAGAAACTCGTTACATAACCTAAATAAGTTGCTACATGCTGTTTTACATAGATTTCTTGGTGATATTAAGTATCTTTCTCATTTCTAACACCATGTTTTTTGTTACTGAACTTAAGGATGGATATAGTTTATGATCTGCATTGTTGGAAGTGCAATGCTTGTGTGTAAGGAGGACTGCCTGGTTTCCGGAACCACTTAAGACGAGCTGATCACTTGATCCATGAAGCGGAAGAAGGGGATAAGTCGACTTATTCCAAAAATGATTATAATTATATAGATTATATAGATTATAATACTTCAAAAAATTTCGAATCTAACTATTTTAATCTTTTGCCTGAACTCCCCGTAGAAAGGGAGCAAATCGACACAGAAAAAGGGGATACCTCCCCTTGGCTCCATTTACGATCACCTTGTAGTCCCAAAAAGGAGACAAGTCACGGAAAATCCACATGGCTCCATTTGAAAGTTGGAAAAGGAGATAAGTCAACTTAGGTTGTTATTCATCGGTTGGAAAAAGGAGTTATCTCAACTTAAGTCCAAATGTCAAGTCTCGTTTCAACAAAATTTGACTTGACTCCAAATGTCGTGTTGCAAAAAGAGTCAAGTCGAACTTTTGTGCAGCGTTTCCAGGACACTTGGAATTTCATGTCATGGAATTTCATGGAGCCTGGCTCACCGACTTGAGGGCGATAAAACAGGGTGACATGATCGAAACTTAGGATAAAAACATACGTTTTTCTGAATTTTTGAACTAGCTGTTGAATCCCAAGGCAGCAAGCAGAAAACATTTTCAAATTGTAGCTAGTGTTGACAACCAACTGTACAACATTTACTGATATGTTGTTGTCAACGTGTACATTTTTCTCGGTTTGTTTCGCGCAAATCGTTTAAATTTTTTCCACTGTTTTTTTTTTTATATCCCCAAACGCGACCAGGTTAGCATGGGCATGGGCCCTTGACACTCGTAACTCGCCAAGAAGAGTTCTTTTCTCATTTATTACATAAAATTCAAAGTGTCCTGGAAACGCTGAACAAAAGTTCGACTTGACTCTTTTTGCAACATGACATTTGGAGCCGCGTCAACTTGTCTCCAAATTCAATTTGACATTTGGACACAAGTCGAGTTAACCCCTTTTACCATTTTTTTTTGCTGACTTGACTCCATATTCCATTCATTTGATGGAACTAAATCGACATGACTCTTTTGTCCACTTATGCGTATAGTGGCAAGTCTCCGAAACCCTAGACGGAGCGGCCTGACCCCTCCAACTTTTGCCCCATTTTTGAGCCAGGCTTTATTGAATTATCTCCATTCATGACATCATGTCAATTACTTTGAATTGGTCCTGCAAACTGTTTTTTGTTTCTCCTGTAAAATGACTAAAACTGACTTATCCCCTTCTTCCGCTTCATGGATCACTTACCACCGTTTGTTTGTGGCCAAGAGGGTTGCTGTTTTGACTTTATGCTTTGATCTTCACCTTATGATCACATAAGAGTTCATCATCCGATTCCCCCTGTTGGCCTGTTGGCCAATGTGAATCCACCTGGAGTTAGTAGGTTCGATCACAACGAATCTTTCTCAAATGCAGTTCCAACAGTTGCTGCTCATGAAGATCAAAGTGAAGATAATGATTGTGATGCAGATCAGCATATGAGTGTAGACGAAACTTTGCCCTCAATTAAGATTAACATCTAGCTGAGTCAGCAGAACGGGCTGTCCTTAATCTGCGTAGTATCACTTACATGACGAGTCATGTTGTTGAGGTTGTCGAGAAGCATGCATTCTTTCTGATGCAAGTCACTGCCAACTACTTAAAGGACGAAGTTGTTGATTATGTTTTGAAGGTTGACAAAACTGATGTGGATCATAAAAATCTGCTGGAAGAATTTTCTCTGCTCAATCCATTTAAACATATCAAAACCAAGCCCCAACAAATGAAAGTCTTTCAGGAAAAGTATAGACCTTCTTCACGTTCCCACGGCCTCCAGTCGCACCTCCAACGTTGCCTAGCAACCCGAGCCAAACAAACTGCCGCCATGTTGATTTCGCTGCAGACGCCCGCGCGACGGTGGGACGGGAACGAGCCCGGGGGCTTTTGCCTGAAGATTTATCAGTTTTTTGGGGGAAAGAAGGCATTACAAGTAAGTTCTAAAAGGATTCAGGGACAATGGGGTGTATTTCAATTGATATGACATTCATGTGGGTTGCCAAACACCTTAAGAAATGTCGTTCTGGAGTTTGGTCTCCATGAGGATAGGTTATGGCACCCTAGTGGATTTCGTAAATATCGATATTAAGTGTAATTGGCGTTTCCATTTTTAGTGAGAAACTTCCTTTTTTTTTCAGGTTAAGGAAATATGAAGTGCTGGGTTTGGGGTTGTAATCACCACAAAACCAGGGATAGATGCAAATTCTTCACCATTCCAATCACTCCACGCCAGAGGAAAAGGAAAGCTCGGAAAGCAGCTGTAGGGTGAGTGTATAAAGAGTTATGAAGCGGTATCGACTAGAAAGGATACATTGTTCATGTTATGTTTTGAATTTTTTTCCCTTCAAAAGAAATGGTGCCAGTCCACCTGTAACTGCAAGGGTTTGTAGTTGCCACTTCAAAGACGGAGACAAGAATGCAGGCCCAACCATTTCTCAGAGGCAACGCATTCCTGTGTACAAACACCTATGGGTAACACCGAAGATGAAAACCAGGTGGGTAGTTGCACTCATCAAGCGAAAGAGGAAGGAGGGAGACGGAAATTAGACAAAAAGCGGTACGAGCGGTGGTGGTCTTGACGCTCGGCGAAGCTCTCCGACGCCGGGCGGGGCTCTTCGACGCTAGGCGACGGTCGACGACGCTGGGCGACGCTCTACGACGCTAGACGACGACCTTTGGCTCGAATCCTTGTACTTTTTAGCTTTAAGGTAGGACGATAGCGACAGTCCCTGTAGACAGTGCACTCCGCTTCAAACTACACAGTTAGTCGTCCAGGGCTATTTGTAGCTCCTGTGACATGGAAAATAGAAAAGTGGGACTAAACAGGCTCAGATAAGACCCCAACAACAATTTTGGCCTACTATCTAACACTTTTTACAATAATTTGGAGGTACAGAGAACACTTTTGGATGTGACTCTACGATTTTCCTTGCCAACATGAAACAATAACAAGTACGCGATGGGTTCGGGTTTGTTCTCCTCTTTAGGGTAAACTACTCGAAAGGAAATGAAAAAAGTGCCTTCTGTGGCTGGAAATGTACTATTATTCCGTATCGTCTGGAGAAGTAACCGCTGTGTCCCCTGTGTCGACCTTTTTTCTTGGTCCTGCACATCGGCAACACCGCAAGTGGTAGCCCTGCTTCGCAGGCGACTCGGCCGCCATGTTGTTTATTTACTGCAGTTGCCGGCGACCGCACGCCAACGCTCATCAGTTACTCAAATTTCGTCATTTAATCGCAAACATGTACAGAATTAAGGGAAAACTTTGCACGGCAAGCCAGTATTTCGCATATGAGGCGAAGATGAAGAATCTCGAAAAAGGAAGAGTGCCAACTTCTATGTCTCCCAAGACACCAACGCCACCCGTGAGACGAAGCCTAAGCCCAAGCAATGCGGACGACGGTCTTTCTCCTAAAAGAACAGCGCTGGGCACGGAAAATACTCCTATAGTTACGAGTGGAAATCTTTGTGGACGATGTCGCCGTACTGTGGAATTCAAGGTGCCTCCCAAGACAGCAACGCCACCCGTGAGACGAAGCCTGAGCCCAAGACCACCCGGTGCAGACGACGGTCCATCTCCTAAAAGAAGAGCGGTGGACATAGAAAATACTCCTACAGTTACGAGTGAAAATCTATGTGGACAAGGACGCCGTATTGTGGAACTGCTGGTGCTGCTGGGCCGCAGTCTGTGGTGCTGCTCGTGCAAGGAGTGCCTCTCCCTGGACTACTTGGAGAGCGAAACACGCAGAGGCTGGGCATCGATATTATCCATTCGTTGCCATAAATGCGCCGTTATCAACATTGTCCCGACTGGAAAACAACATGCCAATGAAGCAGGGCGCATTTCGCTCTTCGATATTAATAAGAAGGCTGCCATCGGTGAGTGTTTGTGTGCAACCTATGGGGAACCTAACCCTATATTTCCTGCCAACAGTACTAATATTATTTATTTTTGTTGTGCTCAGCTATCAGCACTTCTGGGTGTCAATACTCTCATATTGACAAGTTGTTTGCCAAGATGAACATGCCCAACATGGCTTATGCAACTTTCAAGAGTTACGAGCGGATTGGGGGGCCAAGCATCGAGGAGGTTGCCAAGGAGAGTTGCGAGCAGGCTGCAAAAGAGGAGAGGGAGCTCACAATCCAGAACAAGAGCGGCATAGAACAAATTCTGTAAGATGATCATATTGCATTGTTTACATTGACATTTCAATAGGAGCAATGATTATGTCATGCCAGTTTATGGGACTGCGGTGCATAAGAGACCCGTACTTTAATTTAACTAGACATATATTTTTTTTGACGGAAGTGATGGCCCTGTGATATTTTTCCTCGATAGAAGTAAATTTATCTAGTCACCGCAACAACATATTTTTATGTTGAAGAGACCCAAACTGTGATATTAACGTTGACGTTTTCAGATGCTTTATTGTTTTGTTAATTAACATTGCTGTCTTGATTGTTTTTTACTTTGTTTTAATTTGACGATATCCATGGATTGTATGTTGTTTTGTTTTAATTAATAAAACAAATACACCGACCCATTGAATATTCATTTGTTGTACTTCCTGAGACTCATGACATTTATTTGTTCATCACATTCAGGCCTGAACACCTCCAACAAGATTTCATAATGCCACCACCACAGGGAGCCAGTATCAGCGGGGAAGAGGCACCAACAACATTTGACCAAGTCGTGAGAATTATGGTGTCGTATGACATGGGTTGGAGTAAAAGAGGGTCCGGAAGAAATTATGATAGTTTGAATGGGTATGGGGCAATAGTGGGTAATTTAAGTGGCAAAGTTTTAGATTATCAGCAGTGCAATAGAAAATGCAAGTCCTGTGACTCAGGTAATGATCCCTCAACACATGACTGTAGGCTTAATTATTATGGGAGTGCGAAGGGTATGGAGGCCCATGTAGCTCGCAATTTAGTTATAGGCAGCAACATTCTAAAAGATCAAAACTTACAAGTGGGTGTCATGGTTGGTGATGATGACAGCTCTGCTTTAGCAGCTTGTAATTCAGAATCTGATCACACTATTGTAAAACAGAGTGATATGAACCACACCAGTAAGGGGGTTAAAAAAAAAATTGTATTCCATTCAAAAGTCACATGATGATATTAATGGTGACGCCATAATATACTTGCATAGGTGTTTCACCTATGCTTTATCTCAAAATAAGGGAAATAGTACTGCTATGGGTATTGCAATCAGAGCTATTCCATTACATATTTATGGTGATCATACAATTTGTGGGGACTGGTGTGGTTATAAACGAGATCCAGAAAATTACGATCACAAATTAGGGGTCGTACCCATACTACGTGACCGATTTTAGGCCACTTTTTGACCCCCTCCCCTCTCATAGTGACCGGGATAACCTAACCTTCCTATGTAATTAAGATAGGGCGTAGTATTTGGCTAAACTCCCCCCTCCCCCCAAAATGGTCACGTAGTATGGGTACGGCCCCTTAATTCCTGGCGGCCTCACCGATCCAGATTTGAAAGAGGCTTTAATTGACGTATTTAACAAACTTGCAAATAATGCTTTCAAATTTTCTGCTGGTGCTTCTAGTAATGTCAATGAGAGTATAAATTCAATGATGGCAAGGGCATGTCCAAAAAATATCTGCTTCAGTATGTCAGAGTCTGCAGACTACCGTTTCAGTGCTGTTATAGCAAAAAAAAATATTGGTGAGGGTTATTTTCAACGGGCATGTGAAAAACACAACCTCAGTCCTAGCTCTCCTTTCCTGCCGAAAATGGTTGAAAGAACTGACAAATTGACTTCAAAAAAACGTCTTGGATATAATGATCCTATGGTAAAATCAGTCAGAATTCGCAGGAATAAGAATAGAAATGCTCTCAAAAATAGAATTGAAGAAAAAGAGGGAACCACCTATGACTCTCAAATGGGACTTTTAGAAGATGGTTTTGGGCTGTTACCTACTATTGAAGAAGAAAATGTTGATGATGAGGGGCTAAATGAGGGGCTAGGTGGGGAGGGGAGTGATACTGTAGTTATGTTTGACATAGAAACGGGAGGGTTTGAATCTAACTGTGATATTCTTCAGATAGCTGCTAGTCATAATAACAAACAATTCAATGTATATATTAAACCAACTAAAACTATTTCAAAACATGCCACTCAAGTGAATGGCTTATCATACGCCTCAGGGGATCTGTACAAAAATGGAAAGCCTGTATCTGCTGTTTCGCTCCAAATTGCTTTAAAAAAAATTATCTCATACTTACAAGGGAACGTTTTCCGGTGATACAGTCAGAATTTGATGGCGCTCTAGAATATTGTTCCTTGCGACCCTAAATTAGGTTTGGCACCAATTATAGCTGCCCGTAGGGGGTTTGAAGCCGCTACGGTCGCGTTAAAATCCCCGAAAAGGGTCAAAAAAGTCGAAAAAATTAATTTTGACCAAAATGTCTCCAAATGGTCTAAAACGTCCAAAAAATCAAAAAATATCAATTTCTGAAGAGAAAAAGTTTTTTTTCCATGGGAAATTTGAAATATGTCATGTTTTAGTGCAAGGCGAGAAAACGTCAGATTGACGATTTTGACAGAGAAGACTCTTAAACGTCCTGGTACCTTAAAAAAATTGTTGAACGTCGTAACCTCAATGCACGCGAGTGAAGCTTAATTAATGCCCGGCAGCCCTTGGTAATGTGCACACTAGATTCCTTTGTACAATTTTTGTACGTGGTCTCACAAAATTTTGAGCATGCGTGATTTTCGTACAAATTTGTACGACATCTCGCACGAATTTAAACTATTTTGCGTACCAATTTGTACGGAAAAAATAGTTTGCTCTAAATTGTGTGAGACAACGTACAAAATTGTACAAATACACTCACTGTGCACTATCAGCATTTTTTGCTCATTTTATCTTTTTTGCTTCGATTTTAACTCATAACTTTGTTCCATCAGTTGCAGTTTAACATCGGTATTTTTTATTGTTTTAAAAACTGTCAAGGGCAAGGAATTTTTTTGACCATGGAAGGTACACCGTTGTGCATTTTGTTCTTACTGACAATTACACTGTTAATAATGTTATAAGGAGAACTAAACTTCCATAAATGATACAGTTGATTTAGTTTCATGACTAAATAGAATAACAATTAAGAAAAAGAATTCCTCTTCATTTCCGCACAGTGAACTGTCCATAACAACTTTTTAAAACAAATGCTCAGAAGGAGAGGCTTTTATTTGATTTCTTTAAAAATTGATTAAAAGGCTTTATCGAATAAATGGAGTATTTTAGATGCTGGTAAATATTCAATTTTGTCAACTATTTTACCAAATCTTTTTTATACATTTGAACAAGTTGTCAACTCAAAAATCATTTGCTTTTGAACAAAATTTTAATTTCTTTAATTTCTATCTTATTCGACCATTCGGAGTCTTTTCTGTCAAAATCGGCAATCTGCCTTTTTTTTTCACCTTGCACCTAATATGACATATTGCACATTTTCCAAGAAAAAAACATTTTTTTTCTTCAGAAATTGAATCTTTTTTATTTTTTGGACGTTTCAGACCATTTGGAGACATTTTGGTCAAAATCAATTTTTTCGACTTTTTTGACCCCTTTTTGGAATTTTAACGCGACCGTAACGGCTTCAAACCCCCTACGGGCAGCTATAATTGGTGCCAAACCTAATGTAGGGTCGTAAGGAACAATATTCTAGAGCGCCATCAAATTCTGACTGTATCACCGGAAAACGTTCCCTTGTTAGGCTCATTTAAAAATGTTTATCTGTGTGCTCATAATGGACAATCATTTGACTTTCCAAAATTATTTAGATCTTTAGAAAAGTGCAATGAGCTTAGTAAATTTTCTTCTGTTGTGAAAGGTATTATAGATAGCCTACCAGTTATTACTAAATTAAGGCGCAACCAAAAAAACAACTTAAAACAGCTTGCTGAGGATTTGAGCATCCCAAACGCAAATGCTCATGATGCTCTGGCTGATGTAGATATTTTAGTTGGTATTGTAAATAAATTAAAAATTTCATCTGAGCAGTTAATTGAGAAGTCTGTAAATATTTGTACTGCTGTTGAAGATTATCAATATAAGAATCTTGTAAATAGTAGAGTGCCAGCTCTTAAATTAAGAACAACAGTTGGGGAATCAGTATTATTCAAAATTGCTTCTTGCAACATTACCAGACAATCACTCCAAGAAGCATGTAAAATATCCATTCAAGAACTTTCAAAAATTCTGACTCCGGCAAAAGTAACTACCAAAACTGTAGAAAAAATATTTAGTCATTTCCAAACTCAAGCAAGTTCATCAGCTGTACATAATACAACCATAGAACCTCCACACAATGACCTAAATAGAACCAAAGAACCTCAACCTTCAACTCCACCTCCACCTCCAACTCCACCACCACATAATAACCCCGAAGACCGACAATCCCCTGATATGCTTTTAGAATTCTTCCCGGATGGCATTGACTGGGAGGCCACCAGTCAAGAACTGACTTTCCATCAGCTCTAAATTTGTTTCGTGTATTTATTTTGTGTAATTATATTTACTTGTATCAATACTTGTGTTGTGCTCATTATGAGAATTGTTTTGTGTTGCTATTTTATATTTGAATATTTATTATGTGTAATTAAATTTACTTATACCATACTTGTCTTGTACTCATAACTTTATTAATCTTTTACCCACTTAATCTAAAGCAGATACTTGAAAGCTAGTTCTTTGTAGAAAAAAAATATATACATTGACTTCTCCTATTTGACACCATCAGATGAAGTTTTCATAAGAACCAGCAAAATAAGTAAAAGAAAATGAAAATTTAATAATAAATATATTAATAAAAAGTAATTCAAAACAAAGGCTATTAATAGTGACTTCTCGACACTACATTGAATTTCATTTGAGTTGGTGGCACCTTCCCGCCTGAGGGGAGTGGGGAGGGGCGGGGGCGGGTGCGGGCCCCGTGCGGGGGCGGCGTTGCCGCTGTGCGGGGGGCCTCCTAGGCCAAACCATGCACTTCAACGGGTTTACAACGGAATTTCTCTGTAACTACGCAGTAAGACTAGTAAAACTAATACTCAAACTGATCCCGAATAATCCCTTTATACTATAACCGCTGAAGCACAGATATGGCTTCCATCACATTTGAATAATCAATGAAAGGCTGTGCTGTGACATGGTTTTCCCATAAGAAACCATGTTAATATTTATCAATTAATATCTCCACAACGGTACAGGGTAATTGTTTCACATTTCGCACAACGCCTCGTGCGGCCTATCCGTTCAGGTGGTCTGAATTTCATTTCTCTGTCTTCCAGCAAAGTTTGCTATCGTCCTACCTTAAATAGAAATGCTGAAACTACAGAACCTCCAATGTAATAAACTAGTTCTAAAAAAGTATTTGCATCAAGTTTATCACTCGACCTCTTTCTTCTAATTTCATCATTAGCCGTAGCACCATGAATAGTTCTCATAAAGTATAGCAGCACCTCATTGCTTAACAATATCATAAAATGTCCAACAAATAAATTGAGTACTTCCATTTTTGGCTCTTTAGTGTCCCCCAAAGCAATAATAATTTTTTTTAGATTATCTTTGAATTCCAATTGATTCATTAATGCATTAACCCCAACATAAAATGCACAAACTAAAGATGAAGAAAACACAGAACAGTGATTGCTTAAAATGTTATACAGATTTTCGTGAAGAAACTTGCAAAGAAAATCATGATCCTCCTCCCATAAAAAAAAATGTTGTCTTCATTTCTTCTGCATAGCTACGCAGGTCTTCTGCATATTTTCCCACATGCTTCTCTGCCAAGAGACAATTCAGGCTATTCAAAATAAGTTCGGGAAGTTTCTCCATAAATTGGTCTGGTTTTGCTATTTTAGCAAATGCTCCTGCGAGCAAAAAGATAAAAATAAAACAACAAACCACTTTAAGGAACATAATTATAAAAACTATCTATTACTTTTCATGGTGTGCATTTTTTTGTGCACTTGGTATGTCCTCTCATTAGCAATAGTTCAGGCGGTACGCGAAAAAAAACCGCAAAAAGGTATAGAAGTGTGAAACTTGGCACACTTGTTCCTAAGACCATTTGAAAGGATTTGACCCGTTGCTCTTTTCGATTTTGGCGTTAGGGTTCAATTTTTGAACACTTTTAACAAAATGGTGGTTGTTATTCTAAATGATTGAAAATGGTCCTATTTCCACCATGTTCGGGTCGTTTCCGAATATTTCGATGATACCAAGTCCGATGCCGAGTTCCCCGAGCCCCTCCCACACACGGGTATTCCCCAAATCCGCCATTTTTTTCAAAATGGCGGTTATTTTATGGTTTTAGCGAATTTACAATTATGCACCCGTGTTTGGTGTCGTTTCCGGGTAACTTCAGGTCGCTGAATACATTTCCGATATGAAAATACCATTTTGGCGTCTTTGAACGGGTGATCACGTACCAGGGGTTGTTCAATTTCGGTTCAAAATTGAAAAAGGGGAATGATGGGTGTCGTTTCCGGGTAAAATGAGGTCGCGCCTCGGACTTGCAAGACAATCACAAGTGGCCAACAGCGCGAGAATTCTCCGCACATCAAAAACTCGGGCTTAACGCGGTAGCTGGATGCACGCGACACGAGCCAAGAGTGGAGCATTCGCATTCCAGGCACTAATAACAGTGTACTTCGCAATAAGAATCCCTCTACGCAAATAAAAGTGGAGAGACGGACCGATTCAAATAGAAAATATTTGGCGAGATTGCAAAGGCAACCATCGCCATTCCGATATCGCGTGGCAACCCCACTTGCTATGAGAGCCAAAGCGACACCCCCTCGGAACAAGCAGTTATCTTCGAAAGCATTGCAGACAAACGGCTATCTGCTAGAGCACTGCAGACAGACGGCTATCTCCCAGGACCCTGCAGACAGACGGCTATCTTCCAGAACCCTGCAGACAAACTGCTATCTTTCTTACCCCCTGCATACAAACGGCTATCTGACAAAATCATGATTCCTGGGAATGGAAACCTAAAGTTTGGATGTGAATATCAATTAAACCGTGTCAAACTAGTCAATGATAGGTAGCACAACAGAATCCCTGTACCCTATTGTGTCGAGTTTCGTGTTTTCTGACTGCTAACACTTGACGGTTCAGTGAGTTGGGGTCTAAACATATCTGGGGTGGTGACGTGCGTCTCTTTTATCATTATTGCTCCCAAAATTTTTGCGTTTGTGTTAGTTTTAATTGTCTATTTTTTATTTTTAATAGCTTAGTAAGTTTTAAGTGAGTCTTTTCTATACACAAAGTAGTTATGATGATCTCAGGTGACCTTATCCTTACTTCCAAACAAAGGGCGTCTGCTATCAAGAAGTATTATTTTTAAATAACCAAGTTAAATTTTCTGCACGACATATTAAACTTATAATAGGGCGTTGGTTTGGAAAAGAATCATGTTATTCTTATCACAAATTTGCTATTTGTTAGCCTTTGTCCTGCCTCTAAATCTTTCGGAACCCATCAGTTATTAAATTGTTTATTTTGTTATATTCCTTGTAAAAAGGCAGACTAACTGTAAATAACATTATTCATTTAAGTTAATCGGATAGAGGGTAAGGAGACCTTACAATGGTTTATAGCTCCGCTATTAAAAATAGTTTCTGAGTTAACGATTGGGCATTTGGTTTGATTCTGCTTCTCGACTCTAGAGCAAAGGTGAGGCTATCCCCAATCTCATGAAATACCTCCACAAATCTGTGCATATTGTTTTATATTTTCTTCTTTTTTTTTTTCACAGGTGTGCACTTTCTTCCGTCATCTGAAACTGTGACCTAACCATTTGAGCACCATTTCAGCCGCTGAAGAAGTACTGAAGAAGTATTAAAATGAAAGAAGTACTGTTTTAAAGAATGTCTTCTAAATATTTTCTGTATGAAATAAATTGAAAGGAAATGGTTTTGTTTATTAGTCATATGAAACCAGTAGTGTTTCTGTTTTGGCAAAGAAGGAAAATAAAACCCGATGTAAGTTTGTTCGAGTCATAATTTAAAACTTCACTTTGGCATAATCAACAAAGGATGCTGAGTACAAGGAGACTCAATAAAAATAAAACATAATTAAAACTTGCAAAGAAATAAAAATTCTTCGACCATGCATAATACATTTGAGTGAAAATAACACTTAAAAATAATTATAATAAACTATGGCGTGTCTAGCCATGAACACAAACTTTGTCAAGTATTAGGAAAATACAAAGACTACTTATACAAACAGAGACGGAACATATGTATCACCCAAACCCACTAACAAGCAGGGTCAAAACATTAAAAACTATAGGACTAGATCCTTTGGTCAGCAGTCTTGTTCCTCTTCATCTTCATTATCTTCATCTTCATTATCTTCATCTTCATCATCTCCATCATCTTCATCTCTTAATTCTTCAGGAGCCCTCTGTGGCGGTGAATATGCCTCGTCATCACTGCTGTCCTCTTCATTTTCAGCTATTTCTGCTTGATAATTTTCCTCAGTCTCATTCATGACCTTGGCATAGAAAGCATGATATTTGGATGGGATAGCAAGTGTCTTGCATAGTTTGGTGAGGTGTTCCCTCTTCAACTGGGGAATGGGGAGCTTGCCTGCATATGCCGGGGAGAGTTTGTGGGTCCTTAAATTCAACGGACGGCCAACCACAACCTTTTTCGTGTTCAGAACTCTCTCCTCCCCATCATATGTGTACTTGAAGTACAACATGCCCACTTGGTTTGGGTCAGCTCTCAACACCTTTACTTTGCTCCAACTGATTTTCTGCTTCTGCGTGTCTCTTTCCCACTGTTGGCAATGATCTACAAGAAAGTGAAAGTCAAATATTTGAGATCTCTTTAAAACCTCCACCTCATACATAGGGTCCTCTTGCTTAGCAGATTCAATGAGGGCAATCCACTCATCCATGTCAAAAATTTCTTTGAGCTTGGCCTCAGACTCAATTCGAGCATGAATAGAGTCATTTTCATTCTGCGTATGACCTGGTTCCAAAAAGGTATGCTGGAAAGTTACTTTATGCTTGGCAGCGGCTAAAAGCATCATGCAGAAGAAGAACCTATTCTTATTTTGGCCTCCGCAGCTATCTGAAAATGAAAGGATAGTCTTGCAGCCTTTGAGAGCAGCCTTTTCCACGTAGAGCAGCAAGCAGCTGCTGATCTCATTTGCTCCTCTCTTGGCAATGCCTTCATGCCACAAGTGACATATTCCTGATTTTATAATCAAGTCAAAACAAGATAAGTTGTAGAGAGATAACTTGCTCATGTAAAAGAAGGTGGAGACTTCTGATTTCGGCAGAGGTAATACTTTCTGAAGATCAAAAGCGCACACTTTAATACTATGGTCTTTCACTCCAGCTTCCTTTGCAGCTTTGAGTTCTTTTCTGGCCAGCTTCTTGTTATTCAGATGTTTGACGTATTTTTCTTTATACTGTTCTCTCTCTTCTCTGGTTCCATTTTTGATTAGGCGGCACAGACCACACTGGTCTTTCTTCGGCTTGAAAAAAGAAATGTTTAACTCCGTACAAAACAGAGTGGTATACTGTCTTCTTGAAGCTATTGCATCTTTATGGATATTGTTTGTAGCACACCATTCCAAATACTGCTTGCTCATTCTAGCAATACTCAAGCCCCACTCAAGATACTCCCTCTGGCTTCTAGCTCTTGTATAATGAGAAGGAACACGAGGATACAAATTGATGTGTCTCCTAATTGTTTCTTTTTGCGCTTCTGAGGTTTTCAACGGTCTATTGTCATGGTTTCCCCTCTTGTCTGGGGATACCATCTTCGTGTTTCCAGTTAGAAGATGTTTGTATGCACTATCAATCACACCATGACTAATAGCCAGTGCGTTAACAAACATTACCTTGCAAACATATACTTTTTCCTCTTCAGCAGTGTAAAAGAAATATTTTCTGGTGCTATTTCTTCTTGATGTTGCTTCATTGTCAGTAGTTCTCTTTGCAACTGCTCTACTTTCAGAATGTCGAGTAATAAAATCCCACTTCTCTTGTTGAGTCTTAGTTGAATAGTAAGTTGCAAATGCTTTCTTTCTGTCTTGCTCAGAAATTTTACGGAAACAATATTTGGAACAAGCACAAGGATTTCCCATGGAAACAGAATCAACCTTTTTACCTCGTTTAGAAGTGTATTCTGCTCCAGCATTTCTAGCCTCCTTTCTGACATGGTCCATCCATTTACTTGGATCTCTGATTCGTTTGCGTTTAGAGGGCTTTGGAATAGAAATTCTTTTTTTGGGACGAGAAATTGGAGTCTGCATACTTTGCATTCGTTCATCCTCTAGAGTTCTTCCCATATCTGAAGAATTATTAACATCTGTAATATTCTCTTGATCATTGTCATTCTCATCTTGTTCAGTTTCAGAATGATTGAGATCCATTTCTTCAAATAAATCTGGAGAGGAGACCAGCCGCTGAGCTTCAATGTCTTCCTGCTCTGTAGCAGCTTCGATGAGTCTGTCAGCAGCTTCTGGATTGGCTGATGCCGAATCACTACATTGCAAAGCCAAAGCTGTGATAGAGTCTGCTTCCTCTACTTCTTCTAATTCCCCTGAAAGTAATGAGGTATTTTAATAAATACTATTGGTGAATTAAAAAATCATTCAATTTCAAATTTAAGTTCAAAATGTTTACCTGATGGCAGTAGAGAAAACAAGAGAGGCTGAGGAGACTCTTTTGAAATTTGTGTAACCTTGCGGGTCGCTTTCTGCAGCAGTGAACCACCGCCTAATTAAAAATAAATGAACATGACATTACCCATCATTAGCCCTACTATTAAATAAGTAAAATGTCTATTTCAAAAAATACTGAAAACCTCATTAAGATAATTTTAACATAAACAACGTCATAAAAATAAAGAAAATAGAATTGGCATTGCATGGCAGTGACAAAGTTTTGTTACCTGAGTGAGGTGCTCCAGGTGGTGAAACGACCCAATTTCTTGTAAATGCTGTCTGCCTTGTTGGTTTACTACTTGTGCCCTTGTCAAGAACTCCAGTCTGACCACCACCTAAGGATTCAAAATGAATAATAAAATTAGTCCCCTTTCATTGAATTAGATTACAACACTATTTAAATCTTAAAACTAGCCAACTGTTTGATCACATTTGAGTTTCAAGCTAGAAAACACATCAGTGCAGAAAGTTGTTGCATGTCAAAGGTAGAACGGATCCAAAATCACAATGTACAAGCAAGTCAGATCAAACTAGATAAATAGTTTGATAAAATTGAATTGAATGAGACTTAACAATTTAATGGTGGAAAATAACATAGTTTCAAGAAATATATGACCTGACTTGAAATAGATAAAGTAATAAAGTATATTTTTGTGTTATGCTTGCAGTTGCTAGTAGCATATCAAAATAACTCAGCTGCCTCAAAATAAAGAAATCTTGTAGCAAACAACACAAAAAAAGGCAAGCAGTCCTTAGTTACCGTTCAGAGATGCTGGGGAATGCTGAGGAGATGCAGTGGCAACAGTGGCTCGTAAAACCTTGTTCGGAGTTCTATCACATAATGAACCACCACCTGTAGAAAAGAAACAAAACAGGGGGTAGAGACAGTCTCGTAAGGTGCTACCACAATGAGATCCACAACTCATCGCTCATTACTTGTGTTTTCATTTGGACAGACTTGTGAGCCAGATGGTTACTCTCTGTAATCAAAATGTGATGTAGTCTTGTAGAGAACAGTATTTCTTATGGTGTAGGACTATTTTTGGTCAGTTCATCACCTCACATATGAATATATAACCAAAATAAAATTGCCTGATGTAACTTATTCAAATTAACAATTTTATTTAGGTAGCAATATATATTATATGGTGATGAACATACTAAAATTAGACTAAACCCATAAGGAATAATGTTGCCTACAATATTGCATCACATACTGAATACAGAGACTATATATATGTCTTACAAGTCCGTCCAAATGAAACAGTTAAAAAACAAGGTGTTGAGTCATTGTGGGAGCACCTTTACACACACAAAATTCATTACTACACACATTTATCAATAAATTATTTATAACTCTAAACATAACTCTAAATATAACTGCCACCATCACAAAAACTAACATTGGAAAAAATGAAATAAGAATGCTTCTTTTAGTCCAAAGTTTTGATATACCTGAACGGTGAGCTGCAGAAGGTGAAATAACCCAACCAGTTGGAATAGCTGTTCGCCTGGATTGATGATCATTCCTGCCTTTGTTTGGTGTTGCAGTCTGAGCAGCGGCTGACCTGCCCTTGGGTGTAGAGGGGCGACCAGAAGATGTGGACTCACTGCCACTCTTGTTGGGTGTCGAAGTGTGATTACAAGCTGAGGACTCACTACCCTTGTTCGCTTCCAAACAGTCAGCAGCACCTGAAATCAAAAGCAGCGCGTAGTACTTTCCTTAGAGTTAAGTAAGAGACGCACGCTGCCTTTTGCAACTTAAAATTTGGTAAAAACTTGTTGACATATTTAAATATAACATGTCCAACACTAACACAGTAATCCCCAGCGCAACAATAAAAAAAATTAGTTACCTGTTGTGATTGGATCCACGTTCCTGATGGGTACAAGACACTCCTCGTCATTCTTGTTAGTTGAACTATCACCTATATAAACAAAAAATATTTCAAAGTTTCGTTTTGAAGACATCTGTAGCAGACTAATTGAAAACAAAGTAAGGTCTTTGAGACGTGTTAAAATTTTACAAGACCCCATTCCATAATAGAAGCTAGAAATCTGTTTGGGAATGACTTACTTCTGAGTGAAGGGTCCAAATCTAACTTTCGTCGGACATCTCTGACTGTTAAATGACTAGTCTTTTTTCTCTTGGAATTACAAGAAGCAATTGCGGTGCTAAGCACTCCGTCAAACCAAGTAGGGTCTGCAAAATGGAACAACACTGTTGGCGTGCATTGCAACAAAACAACCGAATTTTTAAATGCAGAAAGAAAAGCAATATGTATTGGTAGTTAGAAGTAAATAATACAGAATTCGTCAAAACATAACAGAAAACAAGGTGCAATCGACGACAAGTTTAAGAGGTTCATAGGTTTATAACCTATGAATTCACTTTTCGGCACTAGTCCTCAGAGGAGACTCCGGAGCGGTATTCTCCTTTGACTTCTCAACTGCTGCGTTCATTAAAGCTGAACGATTGCTGACACCCATCGGCCTCTTCTTTGTTTCCTTTTTCGCCGGGGGATCGCCGCCTTTCCCCCCGCCGGCCATCGTGGCGTGGCCCAGGACTCTAGCGCTAGCGCAGTCTCAGTCTCGGAAGTGACCGCCCAGTCAGCCGAGCCGCCTTCAGTTAGCCGTCTGTTCCGCGGAGCGACTGACACGGTTTGAGGTTATGTTCGGATTTCAACAGCTCATATCTTTTTGGGTGACTTGGCAATGTATATGCCAATTATTGATTCAAAAAGCCCTCATTTTAATCTATCCGAAAGTATAAAAATGTCAAATTGAGTAAAAAAATCAGTTAGCCGTTTGTCTGCAGGGGGTAAGAAAGATAGCAGTTTGTCTGCAGGGTTCTGGAAGATAGCCGTCTGTCTGCAGGGTCCTGGGAGATAGCCGTATGTCTGCAGTGCTCTAGCAGATAGCCGTTTGTCTGCAATGCTTTCGAAGATAACCGCTTGTTCCGAGGGGGTGTCGAAAGGGGAACTTAAGGTAATAAAAGAATGAATGAACAGTGCTCTGTACTACCACACTGCTGTTTTGCCCAGATTGCGCGCACCGTACCCCGCCCCCGCGTTTGCTATCTAAATTTCATACAAAAAGCCACTCACTTACGTCAAATAAAACCCGTTGCTATTAATGAACAAATTGTAACAAGCTCAATGCATGCCAATCAGAAACCACGTGCGGAACACGCAGATAGAAGGCCGTCTTTCCGAGAATATAATTAGGAAATTGTCTAATTTAAACGCCGTAGTCCTATTAGAATCACTGCATAGAGAAAAACATGACATGCATGCCAGCTGCGAACTTGAAGCGCTCGCGATTCCCGCTGAGCTATTGTTGCTTGGTGGCACACGCACGTTCGCGAGATTAAGTTACGATTCACGCCGTCTGTTTTCTCTGACGAGGCTCTGAGAAGAATCTCTGTTTGAGAGATTTCGTCTGCTCTGCTGGTTTACCCTGCTCGGAACAGTGTGTTTTTTTGTTTTTTTGTTTTTTTTTTACTGTGTTTGCCTTGGGCTTAGTGATTTGACACTGCTTCCGGGGCACTGGCTCTGCAGTCTCTGTGCCATCGAAGACAGTGAGTGCCTGAATCTTACAGAACAAAGCTTTCCTCGGGGTTTGGTTAAAATATTTTGTTATTTGGATCTTATTTCTTCTGCTGCGGTCAGTGTCTTGGGTTGCGATTTCAGCTCCAAATTTATTCCGCTGGCCAATTTATCCGTGGCTGCTTCAAATTTATGGTGCCGCGTGATATTCAAATGGCGATGGTTGCTATTGCAATCTCGCCAAATACTTTCTATTCGAATCGGTTCGTCGCTCTGCTGTTATTTGCAAAGTGAGATTCTAATTGCGGAGTACACTGTTAGTAGTGCGTGGAATCCGAATGCTCCACACCGTGCATCCAGCCACCTCGAGACGCACGCGGTGTGTGGTGAAATCTCGCGGTGTTGCCCACTTGTGATTGTCTTGCTAAGCCAAGGCGCGCCGTGGGTCTACATTCGAACAGATCAGAGCCGTGGGAGAACCGCCCTGAGGTGCCCACCGCGCCTCTAGGTGGCCTGAACGGTCCAATTTAATAATAATTCGCTTCTTTCTGTGGGGCTCAGGGAGTTCTTGCGGCAGGGTGGGTCAGCCCCGCGAGAGGTCGCTTCGCAAATATTACTGTTGTTTATAGAACGCATTTGTTATTAGAAAACGCTGATCCAAAGATTTTATTGGCGATACCAGATGCTTCGGTTGCGTCAAGTCCCGAATTCCATTGCATTTTCCTTTCAAATTATTATATGTTTCGCAAATTGTATAAATCTTTGCTATTAATTGTATTAATACGCTTAGGGCAGCTTTGTCTTGCTAATTGGTTGCCGCGTGGTTCTTTTCGTGGGGTGGGTGAGACTTGACTTAAGGTTTTGAATCAGGGCCGGCCAGATTTTTTTAATAGTATAGAATTGTTATTTAAAAACGTTAAAATTTATTTATGGCTTATTTTATCTACATGCATTTTTCAAATGAATTTGTTATTTGCCATTAATGATGCTAGTGGTACGAGTCTCGCTCACTATGTCAGCGTTGTAAATGAAAGCCGTTTCTAATTGCATAAAGGCTTCACGCATATTTCCAATATTTAATGCATTATGGCCTTGATGCTTCTTTGCTGATTGTACGCCTTTGAGCATTTAGCACTTTTGTTATTAACAATTAAACGAGGAGATTCTGCTATTTGCAGGCGTGGGCCAGGTCCAGCGGCGCATTTTTTGGCCCGTCCCGTATTATTAAAAATACGAAGGACGGGGCGACTTGCTATTTGGCTGATCGACGGCTCTGCTGTCTCTGGATTACCCCTGGTTGTTGAGCCAGCTGTCCGAATGCCTGAAAAAGAGAAGGAGTGTAATTAGTAACTTTTATTTAGTCTGTTCTGTGTCAGGATTCGGGACCCGAGGAAGACCCAGAGCACCTGTTCCAGGGTACGCTGCAAAGTCCACCCCTGGTTGTTCCGGACGAGGAGGACGTGATTCCCTGCACGCAGCCGAGGCCTGGGAAGTCGGTGACGCTTCCTGAGGAGGTGCATTCTGGCAAAAGCAGCGGGGACGACGATGGGCCCGTTGTCGACCCGACAAGCGTAAGTTGTGTTGTCATTCAAATAAAATAAAATGACGTAGCGTGTTATTTGCATTGGTTTATCTGCGTGTGTGGCGTCTGCTTGAAAATGGTGTTAATTTTTGTTTCAGTTGCAAGCGATGCTGGTCAGGGTGAGGGCAGAAGAGGCACAGGCCCGTAGTACGGATGAGGAGACCCGTAAAACGGTCAAAGAGTATAAAGTGACGAAACGGCCTGGAGAGACCACCAGCAGATCGCAGGTATTTTTTTAATATTTACAACAAATAACATTTTTTACAAATAGCGTCTAGGTTTACTAATTATTTATTTCTCGTCCTTGTTCGCAGACGCCTGAAGCGAAGAAGAAGAAGAAGAAGGGTGTCGTGGACCCGTCGCCCTCCTCACCACCACTCCGGGCCGCGCGCTAGGTATACATCTCTGTGCCTTGGACAGTTGGTGAGAATGCATTGAACATTACTGATAAGGTTCCATTTTGCTATTTCTTTAAGTCGGAAGGACGCCACAGCGGCAAGACCGAGGGTGAAGGGTCGGCGAAAAAGGCGGCGAGGGAGTCCAAGCGGCAAGCAGCTGTCGAGGCCGACTTGATGGCGCAGCGCCCATGTGAAAATGAAAAGGCCCAAAACCAGTCCGAGCGGGGGCTCTGTCCGAAATGGGTTCCGTCGGGCGGGTCCGGCGGACATCCAGAATGTTAGAAATCCGGCCAAGTTAAGGACGTGTCCGACGCCTCGACACGGACTCTTTCCGGACTAACCCGCAGCAGATCCAAAATCCCCACCCCTCCCCTCCCTCCCAAATGCACCCCTTCCCCTCCCCTCCCTCCCGAAAGCACCCTACCCCAACCCCCCTTCATGCATCCTCATCCCTCCTTGCAGGCTAGGTTGATCGAACGACGATGCTTTGTGTAGGATAAAAGTTCCTGTTGCAAGTAAAGTTCAAAAAAAAAAAGTTCAACTAAGCTTATCATCTCAAAATCATCCGAAACCTTGGTTGTGACAACTAACTTTTTTCAGCGTGCACACTTGTGTACAAGCGCCGGGTAGGTTGTACTTCTAAAGGAAGGTGGCAAGGCGTCGTTCGTCACGGAAAAAGCAAGTACAAAATTCAGATTCGTGAAACCAGAAGTGTAAAATAATATCCGGTGAAAGCACTTTGGGGACGAGTGTGAATGGAGAGAGGCGAATAAATTAATACACCTCCCGCCCTCTCACCGCCCGTCCCTTCAGTTTTGGGAGATGCACACAGCAAGCGGGGAGTCAGAAGCGTCCTGAACGGTCATCAGCAGAAACAGTTGAATCTCGACCACACTTCTTTCCGTCCAACTTCCTCGTTCCCAGCGCCAAGCTGCAGCGCGTGGAGCCGATATGACTTCAGCGCGCCGAGAGAGTGGACACTGACGCAGGCAACTCGCGATGCGTGCACCTCGGAGGACAGCTGCAAACTGACGTTTTGCCTGCCGAGGCGGCCAAAACTTTCCGAGTTGCCGGCGGATTAACGCTCCCCTCCTCGACGAACCTCTTGCCAGCCTGGCCGGCGGGCCTTTCCGCGAATGCACCGGCTGGGGCAGTCCGCCCTTCTGGCCTCGCTGCAGACCGGACTCAGCCGGACAAGTCCGAGACCAACTACATCGCTTTCGAGACTGAAGCAAGTCGACGGGCTTCGCAAGGGGCAGTCCGACGGAGGCATCTTCTGATCGGACTGTTATCGGGTAGTCCCAAGCCCGGCGCGGACTCGTGGCGGACAATCCGGTCTAGTACCGGGCGCTCTGAGGAGCAGTCCGGGGGTGTTCGGACTGCTTCGGACAGCTTTCGGCAGCATTTCGGAACAATTCGTTTTTATATGGGCGCTGAAGGCGGCCGAGGCCCAGATGGCGATCCTGAAGGCCCGCCAGGTGCGAATTTTTGCTAACAGGATGAGTCCTTTAATTGCATTGGGTCTGGTTATTAGAACGATGGGTTGGCTATCTGATTTCAGCGCTCTTCGGACTCGTCAGCCGGGTCGACCAAGGGCGCCAAGGCCAGCTCCAGCAAGCCCGGCTCCAGCAAGACCTCCGTCAGTGGCAGCAAGAAGTCCGTGGGAACGAGCGGCCATCAGACCTCGCCGACGACTTCCGGCGGCAAGGCGCGCAGCGGCAGGTCCAGTCCTTCCGTAAGTCCCCTGTAATCAATTTTAATAGCAGATTAGGTTTCAAATAGTGTAATCGCGATGCTAATTACCCCATGCTTTTTGTTTCGCAGGGCCCCGCTCCGAAGAAGCCAGCACTGGATCCCCAGGCCAGGGCCAGCTCTACGCCAAAGCGGACTTCGGGGAGTGGCGAAAAGAAGGTAGATAGAACGTCTCTCTTATTAATTTTTTGTTCAGATGCCCTATTTGGAAATGCCGATGTTAATTTCAAGATGTGTCTTCGTCTTAATAGGGAAATACTCCCTCTTTGCTTTCCATTTTTCTTTCTTCCTAATTGTCTGTTTTTAAGCGGCGAATTGTCTTTTCAAACAGCCTGGACTAATTGGCTTGTCTTGCAATCTGTTCTAGGCCACCTCCACGAAGGCCAAGGAGATGCCAAGCAAGGCCTTTACCACGCCCACAACGGTGGCCAAGAAGCGGGCGCCAAGCAGCGCCAAAGGATCACGCTTCAAAATCCTGGAGGTCCTCACGAAGGCGCAGATTCAGCGTGGCAAGGAGGTATGTAATTTTTAACGGCAATAGTTATTAGTTACCCACTCACATTTTTTTTTCAGCTAACACTTATTTTGCAGCGAATCACCACAGAAGCCTACTAACAGTTTTCCGTTTGATTATGTTTCCAGAAAAAATCCGGGTTTCGAAGGGAGTTGTGCTTTAGATGCCCCTACTGCCCCCACGTGGTCAAGCAGAGGGACCTGATGACTACGCATGTGCCCTCGCACCGAAAGAGGATCGAGGAGGAGCCAAGGGGAATGAAGGGCGCCCAGGTCCGCGTCGTGAACAGCTCCACCTCTGGCCCGAGGGTGCTGGATGAGGCAACGTTCAACGCGGTCCTGGGCGGGCTCCGCCCCCTCATGGACAAGAAGGCATTCAGGAAAACTACAACTGCCGTGAAACAGCTGCTGGGCCACGTCACGACAAGTGTCGACAGGGCGGACGTGGTCAACCTGGCACCGCTCGGGGAGTTCCTGTCGGCGATGGAAAGTGCCATGGCGTAAGTAGAACCTTGAAAACACCACTGAAACAAATAGGAGTTTGTCGCATTTTCCCGGATGGTTGCTAATGACTTACACTTGTGTTATTTGTCTAGAGACGGTGACATGGCGGAGAAGTATGACGACGAGTCAGCTGAAGAGAGTGACTTCCCGGAGGATGAAGGCGATGGGGATGATGACTCGGACGGGGGCTACCTCGAAGCAGCCGGCAGTGATGTAGGTGAAGGGTCCGACGACGGGGAGGTACCTGAGCAGAATGATGATGGAGATGAAGACGACGATGATGATGAAGAGATGGTTGCTGAAGAGAGTGATGATGAAAATGACGATGATGATGAGTAACAGTTCCTGATTTCTAATTGTAAATACTAAGTGTACGATGATGCTGAATAGCAGTTCCTGATTGCTTATTGTAAATACTAAGTGTACGATTTGATTCCAAAGAAAATCGGAACGACACGGATTATAACACACTCCCGCACTAATTCTGACCGTTCCCGAGCCACTTTAAGTGTTATTGTAGTGAATATCGCGAAAAAGCCTACCACAACATAACCTCACGATGCATGCCCCTTTGTTTCAGAAATACTTCGCTGCAATGGACGAAGAGGAAATGTTGATTGCGGAGGACGACAGTGTCATCGAAACAATCGTCAATGATTCTATGAACATCAGCAGCGATGCAATAGTTGATGACAGCTTTTCTTCGTTGCAAGAGGAAACAGGGGAGATCATATTTATCTCAACACCTGTGGGACCACAGACTAGAAGTTCGAGAAGATTGCAAGTGGCCAGGCCCACAACACCCACTTTGCCTGCTGCTCCTCAATGTGATTCTGATTCGCCATCCATGTCCACAAGGTCACGAAGAAGAGAGAATACTCCGACAAGATTAGCAGAGTCACCTGCTTCGAGGGAACGAAGTGCTAGACGAGCAACATCCACTTTGTCTGCTGATTCTCAATGTGATCCTTGCTCACCCTCTATGATGACAAGATCCAGGGCAAGACATAATACTCCAACAAGATCAGCACAGTCGCCTGCTGCTAGACCAGGAAGTGCTGGGCCAGCCACACCTACATTGCCTTCTGATTCTCAGTGTGATCCTAGCTGTCCCTCCATGTCGACAAGATCCCAGACAAGAGGTAATACACCAACAAGATCAAAGTCACCTTGTCTCAGGCGAAGTGCTAGATCAGCCACACCCACTCAAAGCAGTGAACAAACGGATCGATCAACAAGGCAAACTGAACAAATTGTTCGACCATCAAGACCAAGCACAAGACGTGGTGCCCTCAATGTAACCTGCCCCTAGCCCCTGTAAGCTGCCCTAAGCGTATTAATACAATTAATAGCAAAGATTTATACAATTTGCGAAACATATAATAATTTGAAAGGAAAATGCAATGGAATTCGGGACTTGACTCAACCGAAGCATCTGGTATAGGGTGTCCCACAATATTTCCAAAATGCCTTTTTTGATGAGTGCCGGGGCGGATTTGAAAGATGACACAAAATGAAGAAGATCTGTGTAAAGCATTTGAATTTCGGACAATTAAAAGTGCCCGCGCGACGCGGTTGAAGTTTGTGACAGAGTAGGGTGGGACATAGGGTTACAAAAACAGCCGTAGGTAAGCCATTTCTCAACGGATTTCTATTCCGATAACGGCATTGTGTTTGTAAAGAAAATGCCATTCTTTTTTGTGAAAGTGTATTTTCTGTACAACTCAATGCCTATCTTCCAGGGGCACGATTCTTTGCAAAACTTGCTAATTTCAACGTTTAAAACCGTTTTTGACCCACTTTAAGTCATCGGATCTCAAGGAGGGGGAAATATTTAGATTTCTCAGGACAAATCACCCCGAAAAATGTAACATTCAGATTTTAATATGCAGTTGCCTACCTCTCAGGGGCCAAAAAATGACATTTTTGTGAACCTCAGGGCGGTTCTCCCACGGCTCTGATCTGTTCGAATGTAGACCCACGGCGCGCCTTGGCTTAGCAAGACAATCACAAGTGGGCAACACCGCGAGATTTCACCACACACCGCGTGCGTCTCGAGGTGGCTGGATGCACGGTGTGGAGCATTCGGATTCCACGCACTACTAACAGTGTACTCCGCAATTAGAATCTCACTTTGCAAATAACAGCAGAGCGACGAACCGATTCGAATAGAAAGTATTTGGCGAGATTGCAATAGCAACCATCGCCATTTGAATATCACGCGGCACTATAAATTTGAAGCAGCCACGGATAAATTGGCCAGCGGAATAAATTTGGAGCTGAAATCGCAACCCAAGACACTGACCGCAGCAGAAGAAATAAGATCCAAATAACAAAATATTTTAACCAAACCCCGAGGAAAGCTTTGTTCTGTAAGATTCAGGCACTCACTGTCTTCGATGGCACAGAGACTGCAGAGCCAGTGCCCCGGAAGCAGTGTCAAATCACTAAGCCCAAGGCAAACACAGTAAAAAAAAAAAACAAAAAAACAAAAAAACACACTGTGCCGAGCAGGGTAAACCAGCAGAGCAGACGAAATCTCTCAAACAGAGATTCTTCTCAGAGCCTCGTCAGAGAAAACAGACGGCGTGAATCGTAACTTAATCTCGCGAACGTGCGTGTGCCACCAAGCAACAATAGCTCAGCGGGAATCGCGAGCGCTTCAAGTTCGCAGCTGGCATGCATGTCATGTTTTTCTCTATGCAGTGATTCTAATAGGACTACGGCGTTTAAATTAGACAATTTCCTAATTATATTCTCGGAAAGACGGCCTTCTATCTGCGTGTTCCGCACGTGGTTTCTGATTGGCATGCATTGAGCTTGTTACAATTTGTTCATTAATAGCAACGGGTTTTATTTGACGTAAGTGAGTGGCTTTTTGTATGAAATTTAGATAGCAAACGCGGGGGCGGGGTACGGTGCGCGCAATCTGGGCAAAACAGCAGTGTGGTAGTACAGAGCACTGTTCATTCATTCTTTTATTACCTTAAGTTTCCCTTTGGCTCTCATAGCAAGTGGGGTTGCCACGCGATATCGGAATGGCGATGGTTGCCTTTGCAATCTCGCCAAATATTTTCTATTTGAATCGGTCCGTCTCTCCACTTTTATTTGCGTAGAGGGATTCTTATTGCGAAGTACACTGTTATTAGTGCCTGGAATGCGAATGCTCCACTCTTGGCTCGTGTCGCGTGCATCCAGCTACCGCGTTAAGCCCGAGTTTTTGATATGCGGAGAATTCTCGCGCTGTTGGCCACTTGTGATTGTCTTGCAAGTCCGAGGCGCGCCGTGGGTCTACATACGAACAGATCCGAGCCGTGCGAAAACCGCCCTGAGGTGGCTACGGCGCCTTTGGGTGGCCTACACGGTCTCATTTACAAATATAATTCGATTCTTTCTGTCGGGATTGATAGGTCTAGCGGCAGGCTGGGTCATCCGCGCGAGAGCTCACTTCGGATATACAACTGTGATTTGTTATTAGAAAACGTCGTGCGTATAGAATCGCTGTGCCAAAGGGAAAATTAACCTGATAAGTTTTTCTATTAACGCGCTTTGTAGTCAGTCTGCACTGTTATCTGCGAGTTTTGTTAAGTTGGGTTAGGTTACTCTAACTTGGAGCGGTAATGAGGCCGCTCCGTGGCCCACTCTTAGCCTGTGCGTCATCTAACCGCGAAATACCAGTATAATACAAATAGTATCGTATGCCATTTGAACGCCGTTCAGATAGCAAACTGCATGTAAAATCCTTGGAGATCGAATTATTTTCTGTTTGCAGTGTATAAAATCAGGCGTGTTTCTAACGGGGGTTCCCTTTTATTGCATTGAGCACATAGAAATTTGGTTTGTTTGTTTTTTTTTCGTGCGGTGCGAGATTGTCGCTGCTCACCTCGACGATTTTAGTGGTAGGATTTGCACGCTGGCGGATAGGCTTCCGGCGATGTAAACACGTATTGCGTCACTCCTAACCCTTTCGTCCAAAGTCACTCTGTTGTCGGGACTGACGGTTCGGATGGACTTGAAACTCTCAGGGAAATTGTACAATAATTTATAATTGTCAAATTGATGAGTTCCGTTTGATAAAACACGATATTTCGCACAATTATAAAAGAACGTTATGGCGAGTGTTCGACACGGCGGTGGACGGCCAGGCCGCTACCCTAGCGAATCAGCTCAGTTGGCGCGATAACTGTCCTACATTCGAATCGACGACCAAAAGTGAAACATTTCATGAATTTACGTTATACATTAGATCTTCCTCTTTCAGAAAAGCACCTACATGTGCCGAAATACGCGACGGTGGCTGAGTTATAGTGACGCACATTTCAAAAAGCGACGCGCGCGAGGGATCCCGTTGCGGATCCTCTAAGCACTAATCTCATGCTGGAGCCATCTTGTTAAATGTGCCAGAAACTGTTGGAGTCGAGAGTTGCCTCAGAAGCCAAAAGACAAAGGTACTGACACAAAAAAGAAACAACGCAAACAAAGAAAAAGGCTTGATAAAAATGGCAAGGAAATGACACCTCAGGATGTTTATAAACAGAAGCCGCATGATGCGCTCAACAAAGAGGTAGAGGTAGGTACAAAAGTTGAGCTCAAAAATTAGCTTTCTTCACAGAAACAAAATTTTTAATTACCGTAAATATTTAGGTTCCAGAAGGCACAGTTAAGAGGCTGCATTGGATATCCCTTCTTGAACAAGAGGAAACCTTAGCACATAGGCAAGGAGTGGCTGCTTTGACCTACGTGCCAGGGCTGACCAAAAAATATTGTTTTCCTAGAGGGTTTTGAACGAATGAATGTGGCTATGGGCTACAAGGTGAGAAAACAAACAGCTCATAAATAAGGAAATTATGAAATTTGAATCGAAATTATAAAATTTAAATCTTACTTTATTTATCACTTACCACTATTTTTCTTTTGATAGGTAAACCAGTTTTTCAGCAATAGCGTCAGGGCAGGAATGAAATAATACAGAAAACATGTTGCAGTTCCTGAATTACAAGATTCGGAGCCTACCGAACATTTCATCCACAGGTTCAATGAGCTATGCGACACCATGAACTCTCATGGACCAAAAGACGCTATGAGAGCAGACAATTGGAAACTCGAGGTGAAATTCTCACTATAAGGAATAGTCAAAACATAAAGCCAATAGAAAATAATATTAATATACAAACCAAAATTTTATCTCCCCTCTCAACAGATAATTTCCAATTATTTGGAGTGCAGAATGCGTAAAGCTGGCCAAAGCTAAAGGGAAAGCATTTTTCAGTCAAGAAACAGATCTTGGTATAACAGTGACACTGAAAGCCACTTTAGAATTGTCAGAATACTTACTGAATACTGTTGGTTTCAAATATGTTATGACTGCAAGGTATAACAGTGATCCAATTGAGGTAAAGATTGCTTCAAAGAATCTCAAATTAGACTTATTCTTTTTAATTACTCTTTTCTTTTTCCCTTTTCTCTAGCCGTTCTTTTCTAAGATAAGAGCTGCTGGGAAGGCAAACTCACATTCAAACCCCAAATTGTTTGCTCCATTATATCGATTACTATGTGTGTTTTCTCTGATCAAGCCTCCAAAGGGAGCCAACTGTGAAGGAGGCGAGAATGTTAAGCATCTTTTGAATGCGGAGGATACTCTGGGTTAGACTTGCGCTTATTTTCAAAAAATGAGAATTCCGCTGGGTTCCCTGACTGAAAATGACCGAAATGGTGAGAAAACTCCTAGTTTGAAAGCCCAAGGTCGTCAGACTTACCAAAGCCGTGCCCCAAGACCCTAAATAAAGGCAAAAAGCAAAATTTTTTTTCGGATTTTCACCAAACCAAGTCAGATTTTAGGGTAAACAGGTCACAATATGGTCCCAAGACCGAAAATTTCGTCCGTTTTGCGATATCTTGACTTCTTCAGGCCCAAACGGCCTACCAAACCGCCCGCGCGGCGGCGTCGCACACGCTCGGCCGAACGTTTCTTGTTGCCGCGTGATGGGTTGGCCAAGCTGTTTCGCCGACGGTGGCGGGCCTGTCTCATCCGCCTACCCCCACCCCTCCCACGCGTCCCAGCGCGCCAGCTACGAGTGTGAGCGCCTCGAACTCATAACAGCACCCTCAAGAGGCTTGTCTCAGATGTAAAATCTGAGCGTTAAATGAATCTCTTCCCTTTTTATTCTAGAATGTTTGAAGCCTTTTCATTTACTTAATTGACCAGCTTCCTTCCGAGCTCCTAAGTGGACGGTTTCCTTCCGAACTCCTGAGTGAACGGTTTCCTTCCGAACTCCTTCTGAGTGAGCGGTTTCCTTCCGAACTCCTTCTGAGTGAACGGTTTCCTTCCGAACTCCTTTATGAAGTGACCGGTGGGTCCTCAAATTTACTTACATGCAGTTATCAGCTAATGTAAAGTAAATACCTCTGCCCATCTCCTCGTGGTAGGACCTGGGATGAGATGTAACACACTGCATCATGGTTTATGACAGAGATCATCTGATTTCTGTGTTAAGTCTTATGCAAACGGGCAAGGTTCTTTTGGGTTGTGGTCTGAGTGAAACTTGCAAATTTGGCCCCAAATTTGGAACTTTATCAAATTATTAGGTAAAGTGAAATGAGTTCAATATTCTTACTGTTGACCTATTACTTTAAAGAGTTTTAGGAAACTGGTAAAGTCTTAAAAGTAGAAAGCTAGTACCTTGTGTGTACATTGTGGATATGAAAAGGAAAAAAATCTAATCATATTTTTGTTGCCTTTTTGCATAATTTCATCAGGCGGGTTTCTCTTTTATTAATAACAAAATTTCGTTGCATCCTCATTCATATGGCAAGGGTCATTTGGATTCAGCATGTCTCTAATCTGATGCCACATTTCTTACGATAAGTAACTCTCTTTATCTGTTTACATACAGACTCAAATGCATTATAGGTGTAAGCTCTTTTTTTTCTCTGTTACAGTCGTCAAAATGTCTTCTAACGGACGACAGGGTCGAAGGCTCAGGGAGGGCCAGGCCAGCAGGAGGCGCAGCCGTAGTGCTCCTGCTGGCCACTGCGATTGCCAGCAGAGCCTCTACGATGCCTGGCAATATATAGCAACGCTACGAGAGGAGATAGACGGAATGAAGAAGGAGCGAGAGGAGTTCAAGAAGGACTTCCGGTGATTAAGTTTATTCGATAAATCGAAGTGGATTTAGCGAAATTGTCTATATGAGGTCAGAACCGGAAGCTAGGAAACTCAAGTAAAGTTGCTCGTTTTGAGGCTTACATCGGTGTATAAGAGTGTTTTCTTTGACACGTTATTTCTATTTGCACAGTTGTGGAAATAAATTTTAACATTGGGCCGTTACGATGCCAAATAAGCAACTTAAACTATATGTTCCCAGCCAACAGGATTCCGGTCCTGACCTCCGAAATACCCTATGAATATGATCCTGACAATGAGAATGTTACCGGCATTTGAAGTAAAAATAAATGAAACGACTTACCTAAACGATTAGAAACGCAGAAAAACTCCTTCGTGCACACACTCAATTGTCGAACTGCGAGTCCACCACAACGCGACACTTTTATGTCGAGACGTCAACCAAAGTCGTACTACTATACTTCTTCGCCCGTCAATGCCTCCGCACTTGACTGTTTAGGGTAGCTCCGCCAACAATCTTATGTGATTAGAGAGCCCCCGAAGAATCAACGTGTCACAAGTTTCCAGAACTTCTAAAACCTTCCGAACTAGACAGACACTGCAGTGTTTACATATGCCCCCCCCCCCTCCAACTTTTGGCCAGGGGGGCAGGGGGGGGGCAAGAAATCTGGAAAAGGTGGCTGAATGCAATCAATGTAGACACAGAAATGCGCGAGTATATCGTTAAAAAGGGTCATAGATATCCCCAAAAACTGCAAATTTCCTCAGCTCGCTTCGCTCGCAAACAAATTACATTTACCACCTAGCCCTAAGAACCACAAATTTTCTCAGCTCGCAGACAAACGCTGACCATCCTAGATAACCCTCAGACCTGCAAATTTTCTCGGAAACATATTAAATTATGTTCACCACCCTCACCCTTTAAAATCGCAAATTTTCACTCGCACTCAACGTTACCGCCAAATAACCTCAAGACCCGCAAATTTTGTAAGTTTCATTCATATCGGCGAAGGAAATGGAAAACAGCATGTAGTTCTTTAAATAGCATCATGAGGCAATCTTGATGGCGCAGGTGTGAGTATGAGCAATCGCTGTACCAGCTTTACTGCGAATGCGTTCGGCTAATTATTTGCTGCTTTCCATTTCCTACACCGATATGAATGAAACTTACAATACCCACGTAGAATTGACTGGCCAACAACGTGTAGTCAGATTTTCAATTCGAACAAAACTTTTTACACATAAGGCTTTACCAAATGACTGTAAGGGAGAGTGGGGCACCAAGTGACACTTTTTGGAATTTGAGGGTATCATAGCGTTAAAACAAGAGATGCCGGTAATGTTCGTATCCTAAATAATACTTAGTCCTTCTTGAACATTTTCCCACCCTAATATCTTACGAGAAAAATTATTCTGAAGTTTCCAGGAGCCAAACACCTAGACCTTGCATCTGTCACTTTGTGCCCCACCCAGGGGCACCAAGTGACAGACGGTGGCTATGCGTAATTAAAATGGCATCGATGGTTTTCAATCACAGTTTTGCCGGAGGAGGGCGTTTCGTTCCAGAAAATCACAACAACGTACACAGATGGCCCAAATTGTGAATGCCCGCGACAAAAAACACCAGTATGGTAAGGTAGAGTAGTATACAGTGATTAGGGCACCAAGTGACACTGTGTCGTACCTCGAAAAAGAGAGTCCACATTAATGTCAACTCATGATTTTTTACTTTAAAACTGTGAAAAAATCATTGAAATTTTCAAAAATAATCTCCATCTTAAAAAATGAAACAAAACAACTTCCCTTACGGAGCTATTCTATTGTCACTTGGTGCCCCGGGTCAGCTGTCACTTCGTGCCCCGAGTGTATGCACTCCGTGTCTGCCTCGGTGTTCATTACATCCGTGGACTTCAAAATTTCGGCATATGAAAAAAAACATTGATGAAGAGTCCTACTTGCGATTCAAAAACTAACACTGACCCACACTCGACGTTCACAAAGAAAACCAGAATTCAGTTCCGCAACTTGTCAGTTGAACCGGCGGCCAGGTCTTTGGCCTCGAGCCGAGAGCAGGCCTTGCAGTCGTGCGGGCAGGGGCGCGGCGTGTCGGGTACCGGCTGAGGGCGTCCGCATTTCGGAGGGTCTTGCCTCGCTGATAGAGCACCGTGAAGGTGTACTGGGACAGGAGCTCGAGCCAGCGCACCATCTTGCCGTCGGGGCACCGGAACGACCGCAGCCACTGGAGCGCCTGCGCGTCCGTCTTCAAAATGAAAGGCGCGCCGATCAAGTGCTGGTGGAAAGGAGTTCGTAGTCCGAGGGCTCCCGGCCCCGGCAATCATCCCACATGAAGAGATCCTTGAAGACATTACAGCCTTAGGTTATAAAATTACCTACATTGACAGGATTCGCAAGAACGGCAAGGCAACTCAAACCCTTAGGGTAAGGTTAGCAGCGGAAAAGAAGTCCCTCTCCTTTAAAAAGGTTAACTCGCTATGCTACCACCGGGTGACCGTTGAAGAACCCTATTTTCAGGGATACTCGGTCTGCACTAGGTACCTGGACTACGGACACACTGCAGCCCGTTGCCAGCGACCTCCCCACTGCCTCCAGTGCCCGGGCAACCACCACTTCACGGAGTGTGATCAGGACCCCGAAGCCCTAGACTTCAAACCATTTTGTCAGCAGTGTGACGAATATGGTCACCGCCCCACCTACCGCGGCTGTAAGGAATACCAGAAGTACGAGGACCAGCAACTGGCAAAGAACCCTGGGAAAGCCCCCCCAGCTGCACTCCCCAGACTTCAGGCAAGGAAGCAGGAGGAAAGCCAGAGGAAACAGCTCAAGCAGGCAGAATTTGAGAGGAAGGCGCAAGAGGCTAGAATCCAACCGAACATCAGCTTTGCCCAGAGGGCTGGAGGAGGCAAACAACCCACTCGCCAGAGCCAACATGAAACCCGCCAACACCAACCACGAGAGAGCAGCGAGCCGCAGCAACCTCCTGGCTGGGCTGAAAACAAGCGTCGCAGCAGAAGCAGGAGCCGACAAGATACGCAAAGATCCCAGCCGAGGCAGCAGAGCAGAAGCCGGAACAGAGGACAGGAAGACGGACCGGACTTGGAATTCTTGATGCAACAGATGATGGAGCAAAACAAACAAATGATGCAACAAATGCAAGAGCAGTCTCGGATGATGATGGACCAGATGGGACAAGTGTTTAAATCAATTAACAACCTGGTTACACTGGTCACCACACTTCTTACAAAGCAGTATGGCTCAGCACCTTAAAGTCCTAGTCTTGAATCCAGATGAACTCCAACGGAGGGTACAACACCTGCAAGACCTCATTACCCGCATCCAGCCCACTGCCATCGCCTTGCAAGAGGTCCAGATGCTCGACCCCGGTGCAATTGTAGCCCCTGGATACAGACTGTGGCATAATCCGCGCCAAGGCGGACGAGGGGGAGGCACGGCCCTTCTAATCGCTGACCACTTACCACAGCAATCATACAACCTCCCACTCCCAGGAATGGAAACGACAGCTGTTAAGGTATTCCCCCCCGACGCGACGCCACTGGTGCTGATTTCCGTGTACTGCCGGACCGGTGCGCTGGAGACCAACACTCTGAGAAGACTCGCCAATGCTTCAGACGCCGTAATAGCTGTCGGAGACTTAAATGCACGCCACCGCATCGCCCGCAGTTAGTGTTCTGAAGGGTGGAAATATTCCCGGGAAAATTGGGAATCTTGGGGAACGTTACCGGGAACGTTCGAGGCTGGAAATCGGGAATATTCCCGAAAAATATAAAAAATTCCAATGCTTTGCAGTCAGCAGCTTGCCGGCATCACAGTAAATGGGTTTGCCCACCAAGACCGGACACTGCAAGAAAACATAGAAATTTTACTTGTATACTTCAAAGCTCAATTTACTGAAGCTGCAAGGACTAGTGGCCATTGAGCCTTGAGTCACCGCTTTGTATTGGTCAAAATAATGGCTTACTCTTCCACCTCCAGCTTTGAAGCACAGCATTTCTCTGACCATTTGCTGTAACTGCGCCATCACGGCAGGGCTCCTTTTTTTCGGCAGACAGGGGCGGCGCTTTGTCATGACCACAGGCTGCAGCGCACTGGCGACCACATCTGTGAACAAAATTAACAATGACAGACTTCAATTTGGACCTGCCACACCTCATCCAAATTTATTTTAGTGCTTTTCTTATCATACCTGCGCCTTCATCAAGCATTTCTTCGGCTACACGCTGAAGCTGTAGACGCTGGGCGTTTACCTGCGCCATGCGCAGCTTTTCCAGCTCTTGTTTTCTTGTGCCAACCCTTCTGGGATCATCTGCAGCACATGGTTGGCCGTCACTATCCAACTTAACTTGATCCAAGTCTTTCTTGAATCCTACAATACAAGAAATATATTTGATTAAGGGACAGTTAGTATTAGAATTTTTAAAGTGCTTCTGACAGGACTGTCATGCCCTAGAATTACCTTGATCCTTGATTATACCTTCGACCGCAACCCAGTCACCCTTGCCCACGGTTTTTTCGTATCGAAACTTGAATGGATTAAACGATATTACGTTGTCGTTCCTAACAACGTCAGCCGCCGGAGGGGCTTTAGAGAAAGCCAGGTAAAAAGATTTTCTTGGCGTGGGACGCATTCTGAATGACGACGTCAAAGTAGAAAATTCACAAATTCACATTCCTTTAAACCATCAGCTGCTAGCAGAAGAAAACACCGGCGACGACAATGTCAATGACTGCAACCTTCTAGATACGAAGCTAATATTTTATTCGGCTTTAACACCGTGTACTTACTATTTTTCATAAATAAAAATAAATGAAAACCTATTAAAAAATTTAAACAGTAATAAAAATAGTAGTTTTGTCAGAATGAGCCATAAATTCTAACTTTTGCCGACCGGTTTTTGTTGCGTACGTTGGCAACAATCACAGCCTGCTATTTTTTCGCGTGCCCGCGCCCCGCCCGCATCGCCAGCCGTCGACTGTTTTGTTTATAAGAGGTGGTGGTGCTGGTGCTCAGAGGTTTGGAAAACAAGCTCACGCAAATTGCAAACAATTATTCTCGAAGAAACTGTCGTGAACTGCCATGGATGATGAGGATGATAAACCACTGCCATTATCGGGTCGGGATCACAAATTGCTCGGGAGAGCTTTGCGAGGCGAGGATGGAAACCAAAGTTCGTCAGAGTACGTAACCTAACCGGCACTTTGATTGAAATATAAGTAGCGACAATACAGTCGTTTCTTTTCCGTCTCTGTCGCACATTTCAGTTTTTTTGTTTTTTTTTTCTTTCTCTCTTTACACAATGATCTCACTTTGGAATTCGTTGCGGACGCCGTCTCTATGGATGTGGACGAAAGTCTTGTGGGCATAATGGACCAAGATCATCGCTTCTCGGCCTTTTGGCTAAGAAGAGGGAAGCGTGGAGCCTCGGCCTATGTAAAGGAACAGCTCCATTTCAATAAATCTCCACTGAGATTTATGGTATAAGTCGCTTCGGGGGCGATAGGGTTTCCCCGTTCGCGGGCTTAACTCTTCATCAGCTAGTTAGTTTCTAAGGTAGGCTTTGAGTGTGGAGGAGGCTCCCGGCAACACAATACTGCTCCGGCGGTGGCCTCCCACTCAGCGCCCTTTCTCTAGGTTAAGTGTTAGTCTTAAGGTTAAGCACAATCGACTCTCAGGAGCCCACAAACTCCCGACACCCCCCCCCCCCCCCCCCCGGGAGGGGGTGGACTTATTCTTCGAGTCTGAATCATTGTGCTCACACGATCTCTGGTAAAGGGTAGGTTAAGGGTTTTTTCTTTCAATTTTTGGTGTTGGGGAGGGTTGGGAAGGGATCATAGTCGGTTCAGCCGACCCCACGACCATGTCAAATAAAGGTGAGACAGACAGGCCTCCAGACAAGGTAAAGGGTAAAAGCGGCAAGCCCTCGCACGACAACGCCTCCTCTGGCGGGACGTCGGTGACGGATGGGTGGCCTAACCAGCAGGCGCCCTCCGTCGCCCAAGGTACGTCCGAAGGCCCACCGGCAGGTGGTAAAGAGAAACATCCCTCAAGGGGCGGTACCAGGTCCCCCCCCCTTACACCAAGTCAAGGCGTGAAGTACCACTGGGCCTTAATTCGCGGAGCGAGTTCGCGAGCGGTAGCGAGCGGACTCAGCGGAGCGCCACTCACCCCCTCTGACCTGTTCTTGTCTGTTTGAAGCCTCAAAACGACCTTGTCTGTTCGAAGCCTTGTCCTTCCCCCTTGTCCTTACCCCATGTCCTTCCCCATGTCCTTACCCCATGTCTTTCCCCATGTTTCTTTCCCTCGTCCTTCCCCGCTCAAAACGACCTTGTCTGTTCGAAGCCTTGTCCTTCCCCCTTGTCCTTACCCATGTCCTTCCCCTCCCCATGTCCTTACCCCATGTCTCTCCTCATGTTCTTTTCCCATGTCCTTCCTTACTCATAACGACCTTGTCTGTTCGAAGCCTCCACCTTCCCTATGTCCTTCCCCCGTCCTCACCCCATGTGTTTCTCAATGTCCTTCCCCCATGTCATTTTTTCATGTCCTTACCCCACGTCTTTCCCCATGTTTCTTTCCCACGTCCTTCCCCGCTCAAAACGACCTTGTCTGTTCGAAGCCTTGTCCTTCCCTTTTGTCCTTCCCCATGTCCTTACCCCATGTCTTTCCTCATGTTCTTTTCCCATGTCCTTCCTTACTCAAAACGACCTTGTCTGTTCGAAGCCTTCACCTTCCCCATGTCCTTCCCCCGTCCTCAATGTCCTTCCCCCATGTCATTTTTTCATGTCCTTTCTCATGTCTTTCCCTATGTTTCTTTCCCACGTCCTTCCCCGCTCGAAACGACCTTGTCTGTTCGAAGCCTTGTCCTTACCCCATGTCCTTCCCCATGTCTCTCCTCATGTTCTTTTCCCATGTCCTTCCTTACTCAAAACGACCTTGTCTGTTCGAAGCCTTCACCTTCCCCATGTCCTTCCCCCGTCCTCACCCCATGTGTTTTTCAATGTCCTTCCCCCATGTCATTTTTTCATTTCCTTTCCCATGTCTTTCCCCATGTTTCTTTCCCACGTCCTTCCCCGCTCGAAACGACCATGTCTGTTCGAAGCCTTGTCCTTCCTCCTTGTCCTTACCCCATGTCTTTCCCCATGTTTCTCTCCCACGTCCTTCCCCGCTCATAACGACCTTGTCTGTTCGAAGCCTTGTCCTTCCCCCTTGTCCTTCCCCATGTCCTTCCCCAGTCCTCACCCCATGTCATTTTTTCATGTCCTTACCCCACGTCTTTCCCCATGTTTCTTTCCCACGTCCTTCCCCGCTCAAAACGACCTTGTCTGTTCGAAGCCTTGTCCTTACCCCATGTCCTTCCCCATGTCTCTCCTCATGTTCTTTTCCCATGTCCTTCCTTACTCAAAACGACCTTGTCTGTTCGAAGCCTTCACCTTCCCCCGTCCTCACCCCATGTGTTTTTCAATGTCCTTCCCCCATGTCATTTTTTTATTTCCTTTCCCATGTCTTTCCCCATGTTTCTTTCCCACGTCCTTCCCCGCTCGAAACGACCATGTCTGTTCGAAGCCTTGTCCTTCCTCCTTGTCCTTACCCCATGTGTTTCCCCATGTTTCTCTCCCACGTCCTTCCCCGCTCAAAACGACCTTGTCTGTTCGAAGCCTTGTCCTTCCCCCTTGTCCTTACCCATGTCCTTCCCCATGTCTTACCCCATGTCTTTCCCTATGTTTCTTTCCCACGTCCTTCCCCGCTCAAAACGACCTTGTCTGTTCGAAGCCTTGTCCTTCCCTTTTGTCCCTCCCCATGTCCTTACCCCATGTCTTTCCTCATGTTCTTTTCCCATGTCCTTCCTTACTCAAAACGACCTTGTCTGTTCGAAGCCTTCACCTTCCCCATGTCCTTCCCCCGTCCTCAATGTCCTTCCCCCATGTCATTTTTTCATGTCCTTCCTCATGTCTTTCCCTATGTTTCTTTCCCACGTCCTTTCCCGCTCAAAACGACCTTGTCTGTTCGAAGCCTTGTCCTTACCCCATGTCCTTCCCCATGTCTCTCCTCATGTTCTTTTCCCATGTCCTTCCTTACTCAAAACGACCTTGTCTGTTCGAAGCCTTTACCTTCCCCATGTCCTTCCCCCGTCCTCACCCCATGTGTTTTTCAATGTCCTTCCCCCATGTCATTTTTTCATTTCCTTTCCCATGTCTTTCCCCATGTTTCTTTCCCACGTCCTTCCCCGCTCGAAACGACCATGTCTGTTCGAAGCCTTGTCCTTCCTCCTTGTCCTTACCCCATGTCTTTCCCCATGTTTCTCTCCCACGTCCTTCCCCGCTCAAAACGACCTTGTCTGTTCGAAGCCTTGTCCTTCCCCCTTGTCCTTACCCATGTCCTTCCCCATGTCCTTACCCCATGTCTTTCCCTATGTTTCTTTCCCACGTCCTTCCCCGCTCAAAACGACCTTGTCTGTTCGAAGCCTTGTCCTTCCCTTTTGTCCTTCCCCATGTCCTTACCCCATGTCTCTCCTCATGTTCTTTTCCCATGTCCTTTCTTACTCAAAACGACCTTGTCTGTTCGAAGCCTTCACCTTCCCCATGTCCTTCCCCCGTCCTCAATGTCCTTCCCCCATGTCATTTTTTCATGTCCTTTCTCATGTCTTTCCCTATGTTTCTTTCCCACGTCCTTCCCCGCTCAAAACGACCTTGTCTGTTCGAAGCCTTGTCCTTCCTCCTTGTCCTTACCCCATGTCCTTCCCCATGTTTCTTTCCCACGTCACTCCCCGCTTCAATTCACATTAAAAATTGTAGATAACTAAACTTCAACAAAAGACATATTAAAATAAAATACCATGTCTATAAAAAAAATCTAAACATAAACAAATAGACAAAAAGTTTCCCAACCCTACCAAGGTAACTAGCTCTTGTAACTTCAACGCTACCTGCATAACAATAAAAAATAAACTTCCCTAATTTTCACTTTTTATTGCCCATTTCCCTGACTCAAATTCATACTTTTTCACATGATGACACCGCTCCAAAAGACAAAGAAATGAAGCGAGCGAACGAGCGACGCGAACGTAATAAAATTGTTATCATATTCTCAACATCTTTTTTTTTACATTGCGTTTGCCCGCGATTCGCCGAGTCTCGGCTGTCTAGTGTACTTACTGTCGTGCAGAGGGAAGATGAGAGCCGGGAGGTCGATGTAGGAGAAATCTCACCTCCAGTGCTCTCCTTGGAGGAGGGGGTCACCCTCTCCTCCCAATACATCGGATCCCAGCTCCTCGGGCTGGTAGACGGGGTGCAGTCTCAAGACTCACTATATGACACCCAGGTTGAGGCACTCCTCAAGGAGGCCGAGGCCACGGCCCAGAGAGATCGCCGGCAAGCTGCAGCGATCGTCTCGACGGCCCCGCCGTGCACTACCACCACCACGATCACGGTGGCCAGGACGACCACCACCGCGTCCTGGCAGGCCTCAGGCAGCATCAGCTCAACCTTTTCCCAATCTGGGCTGTCAGCCACCCCGCTCTCGGCAGTCATCTCCGCCGAAACCTCCCCCGCCACACAGGTTGGGGAGCAGGCGGAGCCAGCCGACCAGCCCGAGAAGGCCGCCAATCCGCCGCCAAATGCGCCCCGGGACCCAAGGCTGGCAAACAAAACAAAGGAAGTCCAGTCCTCTAACCTCAAAACCCTGGGGGGGTGGGACCTCCATGTCGCGGACTGCAAGGAACAGAGGCGGCAGGAAGGAAGTACTTACATGACTGGCGCACTTCCCCCAGAGGACACCACCAGGACGGCCTTTGCCAGCCAAAATTCCTTCCTCACGCTATCCGAATCCTCCGACATGGACTTCGAGGAGTCGGCGGCGGAGGAAAAAGCCAGGGGGGAGAAAAGGTCTCGGCGGACGCACAAGCGGCGGATGTCCCCGCCCCAAAGCTCGGACGGGGAGAGGACCCGCAAAAGGGCCTCAGGAGGAAAGGGGGAGCACACCCGGCGATCCATCTTCTCAGGGGGCTCAGACAATGACATCATTATGAGCTCCCAAGTACCGCTGACCGAGGAAGCGGCCAGAAGGGCAAAGCCACCACCAATCGTCATCCACCAGGTAACAAACTTCATGGCCCTTCAGGACACGCTCAACAAGGCGACCGGTCAGCGGTACGAGAGCCGGGTGCGGGGCCAAAACATCGAAGTAGTCGTGAACAGGTACGACGACTACTATCGACTTGAGGAGGCCCTGGTAAAGGCCAAGGTTCCCCACCACACGTACAGCGTTGAGGCTAAACCCGACGTCCACGTCGTGGTGCGGGGACTCCCCCCTTCCCTCCCGGAGGAGGAGATCAAGGCCGACCTGGTGGCCAGAGGGTACTCCATCAAGGGCGTGCACAAATGTAAGGACGCGCAGGGCAAACCCTTAGGCCCTGTCGTCCTACATGTTGGCGCGCGCTCTGCCGCCCTCACCCTGCGCTCCATCTGCAGGGTCATGGTCAGGGTGAAGGAGAAGAAGCGCGCCGCCCTCTTGGTGTGCCTGGCTTGTTCGGAGTACGGGCACACCAAGAACTACTGCCGACCGGCTAAACCTATCTGCGGGCGCTGCGGGGGTGACCACCCGGTGAGTGAACACCCTAGGGAAGCTCCTCGCAAATGCCCCAAGTGCGGTGGGCCGCACGCAGCCAATAACGCGGTCCTGTGTTAAATACCAGGAGGAAATCCACAGGAGGCAGCGTGCAGGCGGGAGGCCAAAGGGAGCGGCAAAACCGGACTTCATCCCGGCGCCGCCCCCAACCACCAACCCCTGGAAAACAATCCCGGCCTCTAGAGTGGTTCGTTTTTCCTTCATGTTCAAATTTTAGAGTTGGGTAACTTTCATTCGGTTCCGCTTTCCATAAGATGAATTTTGGCACCTCAGCCGGCAAAATCGGCCCAGCGGAAAAGGTCGCGAAAGGGGCTTAAGTGCGCCTTAACAGCCCTTAATGACTCAACGTCTAAGTATCGATGTAGGACCTTCGCCATATTGTAAATATAGTGATTTTGACGCCCAAGGGTCAAAATTTTGACCGTTTTGCCGTATCTTTACTCCTTCAGGGCGAAAAAAGCGAAAACGTTGCAAAAACATCCTATTTAGCTCAAAACACTATTTTAGACCACGTTTTCGCTTTTTTCGCCCTGAAGGAGTAAAGATACGGCAAAACGGTCAAAATTTTGACCCTTGGGCGTCAAAATCACTATATTTACAATATGGCGAAGGTCCTACATCGATACTTAGACGTTGAGTCATTAAGGGCTGTTAAGGCGCACTTAAGCCCCTTTCGCGACCTTTTCCGCTGGGCCGATTTTGCCGGCTGAGGTGCAAAAATTCATCATATGGAAAGCGGAACCGAATGAAAGTTACCCAACTCCAAAATTTCAACATGAAGGAAAAACGAACCACTCTACCCGGCCTCCCAGCCCACCGCACAACCCCCGGGTGGACCACCAAGGCAGCCTCTCCTCCCCACCCCTCCTCAGCCCTCTCAGAGGAGACAGGCCGGCCCACCTCCAAAAGCAGGTAATGCCCCCCGCCAGCCAGGGGAGGACACAAGGGCAATCCACCGGGGCAGCGCAGGAGGGCGGGGACTTCCCCAGAGTCTCCGACATTCGCGGCCCCATGTCAGGTTTCGTGCAGGTCATACGGGTATTTATGCAGATGATCAAGGCATTCTTCAATGAGATGTTGGCGCTGAAAAGCGAAATGACGGCCATGTTGGGGGAGTTCTCATTTTCAAAATAATATCCTACATCAATAGATATAGGGTCAGAGCACCGGAGGTACTTCAGCTCATCATGAAGTACCAGCCCGAGGTCCTCCTGCTCCAGGAGACGCACCTCCGTGCAGGGCAAAAAACCCCCGTGTTCCTGGACTACGTCGTCTATCGCAAGGACGGCGCGTCCGGGTACAGCGGGGGCCTAATGACCCTGGTTAAAAAGTCACTGGAGGTGCAAAGAGAGCAGGTCAACCTCGGGGGTATCGAGGCTCTGGCCCTCTCAGTGAACAACATGGCCGTCGTCAACATCTACTGCTGGCCCCGGGGGTGCAAAGCAGCGGATTTCGAACGCCTCGCCAAAATCACTTCCACCACGGTCCTAATGGGGGATTGGAACGCCAAAGGAGAGCCGGCAGGTGACGATAAGGCAAACCTCTATGGTAAAATGTTATTCCCAAGGGCGGCCAAGTACCAACTAGCGGTAAGCCGCCCCAACGCCACCACCTACCGGCGCGGCCAGCAGACGCCCTCGACTCTCGACTTCCCAGTCCACACCAAGGATGTCGAGGTCGAGGAGCTCCAGGTCCTAAAAGGTGATCAATTGACATCCGATCACAACCCAGTCCTCCTATCCATCAAAGAGCAGGAACGTCAACACCTGCTCTACAAAAAAGTAACGGACTGGGCCGCCGCGGCCAAAGAGTTAGACAGGCCGTGGCAGTGGACAAAGGACCTAGAGTACAACGTGACCCACTTCACGTCCGTCTGCCAGGTCGCGCTCCTGCTAAATACTAGGTACATCCCCCTCAAGGACCATAGGCACCGCTTACTGTCGTGCATTTCCAAACTCTTTGAGCGGTGCGTCCTCCGTTTCATCAACGAGGACGCCCTTCCGGATCACCAATTCGGCTTTCGAAAGGGGTTGGGGACGACACACCAGCTTGTCAGGCTAGTGTCGGACCTGACCACCGCTCACAACGCACGGCAGTACAGCCTGTTGGTGAGCCTTGACATCGAGGCGGCCTTCGACAAGGTCCCCTTCGACGAGCTCGTGTACAAACTCATTGACACGGAGCAGCCGTCCTGGTTAGTGCAACTTCTCCACCAGTACTACCAGGACCGGCAGTTTAAGACCTATGTCGAGGGGGCCGACTCGAAGGCCTTTCCCGTGCAGGCAGGGACGGCCCAGGGGGCCATTATGTCTCCGCGGCTGTACAGCTTGTACATATCAGACATGCCTGTCAGCCGCAGGGTGAGGGTGTATCAGTACGCTGATGATACCTTATTTGTCGTGTCAGGCAGCAACCCTCTTCAGTTCCGCCTGACAATACACCGGCGGCTCGTAGCTCTCGCCGCCTGGTGCGACAAATGGAGGGTCAAGGTGAACGCCTTAAAGTCGGAGGCTCTCCTTATCGAGCCTCTCGGCAAAAGGCTGTTCACCAAAAACCCGCCCCTCCTACAGTACCAGGGGCGGGAGATACCATATGTGAACACCATGAGGTATCTAGGCGTACTGCTGGACCGGAAACTTACATTCCGGTCCCACGCGGCACACATAGTCAGCAAGGTTCAGCAGAGGCGCTCTGGCCTTAGCAAATACATGTGTTGCCGCAGCACCCTCACCCAGGAGACAAAACTGGTCCTATATAAAACCCTTGTATTGCCAGTCATGACTTACGGGCTGCCAGCCTGGCAGGGGATGGACCAGGCTTGGAAATGGTCAGGGTCCAGGAGCGGCGGTTCATCCGCTGGCTCACCGCCCTGGAACAAAAAACACCAACTGAAGCTCTGTATGCCGCGCTCCCGGAGATAAACTTCCTAGGTACACTCCGGGAGGTTAGGACTAACTTCATCCAGGCCTGCGTGGGCCATCCAAACAGGCTGATAGCCGCTGCGTTAGGGCCAAAAACTAGAGGGAAAAAACTCTACCCCCAGGAACGTCTTCCTCCCCTGGGGGTAGAAACTAAGGGGCAGGGGTCCACCACCCACCCCACCCCTTCGACGGTCTTTGGTAGAGGTTTTAGTCTACGGACATAACCGCTTACACACCACCACCAGTGTAGCGGTACCGAACCATACCCCCAAGCCTTAAGCATGGGGGGCCGGTGAATGGCGACTCAGCCTGCAGTGACCACGGTCAGTGCAGCCAAGCCCAGAACCCGGTCGGCTAATAACCGAATGGCGAGGTTTCCTCTCTCCTTTCAACCGTGCCCGAGAAGCCGTGCCATGACCCGTTCTACGGATAAGCTGGCGAGGGCGAATGAAAAAAAAAAAAAAAAAACGGGCAGGGAATATGCCAAGGAGAACAAGCTGTGGTTGAGAGTGCAGTTAGGTAAGTATTACCTTTGTGTTGTATGCATTGATAGTTACGTATGGATTTTGACGCAGTGAACCCATTTTTGACTTGTTCGCTGCCTCCACTGCCGCCCCTGCAGGGCCGGAAAGTGCTACTGTCATTCCATCTCAAGACTGCAAGCGGCTTCGACGAGGTATTGTTACAACTGTTTTGTGTGTTAACACTTTTTACATCAGGTTTTATTATGATTTTTAATGGATTAGTTTCTTTTTCTTCAAGACGATGGACCAAGCTTGCAACTTGTTCAGGAGGGGCCATTATCTGATGTGGAGCTTTCATTATTGGACATGCATCTTTCATTTCCTGATGTGGCTCAAATTTCACAATTAGAATCTTGTCAGCCCATTCCTGAAGAACCAGAATCAAATAGGAAACGTAAAATTCAACCTACCCAACTTGAAGGTGCCAATCACTGTCAGAATTTGAGTTTGAAGTCTTGAACGTCTCGTAATCTAGGGCAGATGTGGCGAGATAACCGATCGGGTAGGAAAATGAACGAACACACTAAATAAGATCTGTAGCGGAAGTGATCCTTTTATTATTCGGAACAGGACAGCACAGTTATATGACAAATTCACACAGGAAGTAGTAACTATGTTTTGAGAAACTTAAAAGTTAGATAAAGAGAGAGTTTTTGAAATATCAGTCGAGTAAAAATTATTCATACAATTATTCATCATACAATTATTCATACACTTAGTAGAAATAGCCTCAAGTGGCTGCATCCTATTGTGAGAATAGAGATCCTCCATTAGTAACGTGATCCTCGCACCGCCTCCCGCGGCCAGCAAACCACCCCAACTTTAATTTTCACTATTTTTGCTGGAAATTTATTAAAAGAGCATTGTTTGATGTTAACAAGTCCTTTAGAGGGATTCTACGGACAGTGGTAGTCGAGTTGTTGTCAGATTTTAAACCTTGAGGCCATACCTGTCCATCCTCGTCCTTCCTCATTGAATGGCAAAAAGGGCGTGTAACGTTTCAGTGGCAGTGGGTGTCTGCTAAAGGAAGGACACGATGTCGCGGTGGTGGAAGAGGTTTATTGGGAGTGCTCGAGAACTGGTCCCCGCGGTTCAGTCGTCTGAGCGTGCTCGCAGTCTAGGTTGCTACTCCGGAGAGCCCTAGTCCCCGTCCATGGGTGGGTGGCTGCACTGGCAGCCGGCCGGCGCGGCGGCTGGCTGGCTGCGGCAGCGCTAGCAGCAGACGTAGGCGACGATGTTGGTCCCCGCCCCTCCCCCCCCGTCCCCCTGACTTTCGTCGCCTCGCTCGCACACCGCACGCACCAGCACGCACCGTTGACTACGAGACTTCGAGACGAGGTCCGGGAGAAACAACACCAGAACAGCACATCAGCTTTTGGATCATCATGGAGGCACCGGAGGTGGCCGAGGCTGAGGAGCCGCCAACGGGGCCAGGGCAGCACATTGAGGAACAGGAGCAGAATCAGAATGTGAATGATGACGAGCCGCAGCCGCAGCAACATAATACTCCTCAACCACAATGTAATACCCGAGTGCGAGTACATAGAGTACACACACACACACACACACACACACACACACACACACACGAGACGAGTTTCCGGCGCTGACGCCATCCGTTGGCCAAGCCAAAGCCAGACGGACGCGAGGCAGTGCGTGGCGTGCGCCATGGTGGTGTCCTACGCGTCGAGGGTTGAGTAGAGGAAGGGACAACGTGGTGGGGTGGTGCCTCAGCCACCACGACCACACGTTGTTTGGTTTCGTGTTTCGCGGAAACGCGTCGTGTCGTCGCTGTTGTGACGCCCTAGACGCCGCCGCCGCCACACGCTGTGAGTTCGCGGAGGTGTCGTATCGTCGTCGTCGTGACGCACCGTGGCGCCGCCGCCACATGCTGTGAGTTCGAGTTTGCGGGGGCGTGGCGGTGCCGTCGTGACGCACCGCCGGTTCGGGCGGCACGTGCTTTGCTCTGTCATTATTGTGACGCCGTGACGCGCTGTGGTACGACTGTGACATGTGACACACGTTACGTTTGTTAATTTAATATGCTGCCCTACCCACTCAACATTACCTACTTGTTTTTGCAGGTCGTTATCGTCAACGCAAGCAGCGATTAACAAAAGTAGAATTAGAAGGAAAGAAAGATAAAGGCATTGCGAAATTGGCCTGTTGAGTGTGGAAGGTTGTTAGGGTTAGGGTGCGGGAAGGCGTGACAAGTGCCGCATGGCAAAAGTTTGGGCGCGTTGTTCACAGTAACGACGAGACAAAGAAAACTGAGTATGTTCAGTGCTTAAACCCGGAATGTCTGCTAATAAAGGTATGCCATCCCGGCACAGGCAGCAGGCACAACCTTACCACTCATGAATGCAGTAAGACCATGCCTCGGCCGCTGCCGAGGATTCCGCTTCCCAGCGATTGCTCACATTTGGCGGAGCTGACGGCTGAAAAGTTTGCCTCCGTATGCCTGTGTGAGGCTGACGCTCTCAAATCTCTCCTTCAATTTGCTGTGGAAGTGGGCCATAAGCATGGCGACATAGCTATTTCAGAAATCTTACCTTGTGCTAAAACAGCAACAGAGAAGATTCAAGACAAGGCCGGTGCAATCAGGACTAAGTTAACGGAAGATGTTGGTCCAGCAATTGAGGAAGGCATGGCCTCTGGAACCATGGATGGTTGGACGGACGGACCCACAGCGGCAGCGCAAGTTTTAGGCGCACACCATCAGCACCATTGATGAAGAATGGGACATGGCAGACAGTTCGATGTTCATGGCCCACTGCGCTTAACCTCCACGGGGTGTGAGGTGTGAGGTGCGAGGACCGAAGGCCCGAGAGAGGGCCTCCGATTCGGCCAAGCCAGGTCTAGTGCGAGGGCCGAAGAAGGCCCGAGAAGAATCCGCCGGCAGGCCAAGATGGTATCGGCCCCTGTCGAACTGAATTGCCGGCGCAGCAAAGCGGAGCTGCTTACTCGGTTCGACGGACGGGCGCGCCCTAGCTTGTTGGCTGAGCGATTAGCGAAGCCAGTTACTTCACTGGGGTTGAAAAACTTTTCCTGCCGGTCTGTCCGTCTGTGTGTGTGTCCGCACTACTCCTCCTGAACGGCTCGGCCGATCTGGCTGAGATTTTGCAGGGTTATTGGCTGAGCGATTAGCGTAGCCAGTTACTCCAGTGGGGTTGAAAAATTTTGTCTGTCCGTCTATTTGTCTGTCCGCACTACTCCCAAACGGCTCGGCCGATCGGGGCGAGATTTTGCAGGGTTCATAGGTATATCCTTGGCTCGCCACACGCCAAAATTCAGCTCTCTATCTCAAATTATTCAGTCGTGCCAACGAAAAAACACTAAAAAAACGGCAGAAAAAGTGCAAATTATTCGTGACTTTACATTTTAGAGACATTTTTACATGGTTTCGTATGTTTTTGAAGGTGCTCATGACGGAAGGGGGGTCTAGGAGCCCGACTTCATTAGTTGGCCGAATCTGGATCTTGAAAAAGGGGGATCGACCGACAAAAAAATTTTATTGCGGATTTCGACAGGTCTCGGCAAGACCTTTTCAAAGAGGGGTCGGAAGGGGGGTCTAGGAGCCCGACTGTATCAGTTGGCCGAATCAGGATCTTGAAAAAAGGGGATCGACCGACTAAAAAATTTTATTGCAGATTTCACGTGGTGCATTACTCAATGCCTCAAAAATCCTTGAGACAGCTTGCCGAAGGCAAGCAGGGAAGCGCCGCAGGCCAAGGTAGGTGTAACGCTCGGCGTGGATTGTCGTAACTGGCGCAGCATCGCGAAGCCTGTTACGACAAGACACGGTCTGGCTAAACCTACCTTGTTAAAGCATTATTAAAAGAAGAATTTAATGTGGGTAAGTTTTTAAGAACAAACCCAAACGCAGTTAGTTACTACACTGACTGTAAAAGAAAATGTTCGAATTCTGAATGGGCCACATTTATTTAAAGAATGGGTATGTACAGGTGCCTTTCTGTTTTATCTTTTATGTTTGTCTTAAAATCGATTCTAATTTGAAAAATATCTTTCTATCAGATATCCCAAACTAAGCATTCAAGACATTGATTCATGCTTTAAAACTAAAAAGTACAACTTAACTCTAACATGTGAGGCACTAGACAAGTGGAGTGGCCACCGCATCAAAAATCCACGTCCATCTGCCCAATATCCGACGGAGAAACTAAGAGCCAGAGGGGCGATGCCTGTAATCCAGGAGGTTAGTTTTTTGGCTGAGCGATTAGCGAAGCCAGTTACTCCAGTGGGGTTGAAAAGTTTTGTCTGTCTGTCTGTGTGTCCGCACTACTTCTCCCAAACGGCTCGGCCGATTGAGACGAGATTTTGCAGGGTTGTTAGGTATATCCTTGGCTCGCCACACGCAAAAATTCAGCTCTTTATCTCATTCCATTCAGTCGTACTAACGAAAAAACACAAAAAAAAACGGCAGAAAAAGTGCAACTTTTTAGTGACTTTATATTTTAGAGACATTTTTACATGGTTCCTTATTTTTTGTTGAAGTTCCTGATGACGAAAATGAAATCAATTTCGACCCCTGACCAAACTTTTAACTGTGAAGTGGCTACCTCGGCCCGACTTTACTAACATAATCAACTTCGACCCTTCATCTTGAAAAAAGGGGGTCGACCGACTAAAATTTTTTATTGCAGATTTCGATAGGTCTCGGGCAAGACCTTTTTAAAGAGGGGTCGGAAGGGGGGTCTAGGAGCCCGACTTTATTAGTTAGCCGAATCAGGATCTTGAAAACGGGGATCGACAGACTAAAAAATTTTATTGCGGATTTCGACAGGTCTCGGCAAGACCTTTTCAAAGAGGGGTCGGAAGGGGGGTCTAGGAGCCCGACTTCATCAGTTTGCCGAATCAGGATCTTGAAAAAAGGGGATCGACCGACTAAGAATTTTATTGCAGATTTCACGTGGTGCATTACTCAATGCCTCAAAAATCCTTGAGACAGCTTGCCGAAGGCAAGCGGGGAAGCGCCGCAGGCCAAGGTAGGTGAAACGCCAGGCGTGGATTGTCGTAACTGGCGCAGCATCTCGAAGCCTGTTACGACAAGACACGGTCTGGCGTAAACCTACCTTATTAGGTATGTCCTTGGCTCGACACACGCTAAAATGCAGCTTTCTATCGCAATCCAATCAATCGTAACAACGAAAAATCACTGAAAAAACGGCAGAAAAAGTGCAACTTTTTGGCTGAGCGATCAGCGAACCAGTTACTTCACTGGGGTTAAACAAATTTTCCTGTCTGTCTGTCCGTCTGTCTTGGCTACCTCGGCCCGAATTTACTAACATAATCAACTTCGACCCTTCATCTTGAAAAAAAGGGGTCGACCGACTAAACAATTTGATTGCAGATTTCGATAGGTCTCGGCAAGACCTTTTCAGGGAGGGGTCGGAAGGGGGGTCTAGGAGCCCGACTTCATCAGTTGGCCGAATCTGGATCTTGAAAAAAGGGGGTCGACCGACTAAAAAATTTTATTGCAGATTTCGATAGGTCTCAGCAAGACCTTCTTTTCAAAGAGGGGTCGGAAGGGGGGCCTAGGAGTCCGATTTCATCAGTTGGCCGAATCAGGATCGTGAAAAAAGGGGATCGACCGACTAAAAATTTTTATTTCAGATTTCGATAGGTCTCATCAAGACCTTTTCAAAGAGGGGTCGGAACGGGGGTCTGCGAGCCTGCCTTCATGTATTGTGAACATTGGTGCAACGGCCAAGTTTGGCACATTAACTTTGGCACAGTGGGAACACAGGGGAGGGCCTCAGTCCTGATGTTATGTCAATAAGTTTGCGCTTTACCTCCACGGGGTGTGAGGAGCGAGGACCGAAGGCCCGTGAGACGGCCTCCGATCTTGGAGTAATACTGTTAGGGAGTCCTAACTAGAGCTGCACCTTTCTGTTTGCCAACGCTCTGAAGGCTTGATTTTGAACTCAGAGACTTTTCCAATAGCTCATCTTGTCACAAAAAGAGTGAGGATTTACGGGATGCAAACAGATTGGAGCTAACCCATACCGTTTCGGAGTTAAGGGCGTTTCTGTGCGTGGCGCTAGGTGTCCGGCAAATCGTAGAGAGAGAAAGAGATAGTTTCTGAACTTTGCCAGCGTATAGCTCCTAACTGGGGCAACTTAGAAGGTTCTGGTTTTGAAAAATGGATTTAGAAGGCGAAGAAGATGGACGGGATGTAATCAGTGTTGATGAATTCGGTTGCTTTCATTGGGTACATTAACGACCGGGTGGTTTTCTCTCTCTAGCATTTGCCAGACAGCTCGGTCCACCGCTGCGCCAGTTAGGACTCCCCACAGTATTACTCCAAGCTCCGATTGGGCCAAGCCAGGTCTGGTGCGAGGGCCGGAGAAGGCCCGAGAAGAATCTGCCGGCAGGCCAAGCTGGTATCGGCCCCTGTCGAACTGAACTGCCGGCGCAGCGAAGCGGAGCTGCCTACTCGGTTCGACGGAAGGGCGCACCCCAGCTTGTATACTTCGACCATTTATCACGTAGTGCACTACTCATTGCCGCAATGAACCCTTAAAACATCTTGTCGAAGGCAAGCAGGACGCGCCTCAGGCCAAGGAAGGTGTAACGCCAGCGTGGATTGTCGAAACTGGCGCAGCATCGCGAAGCCTCTTACAACAAGCCACGGTCTGGCGTAAACCTACCTTGTTTACATGGGAAATTTACGCTCGACGTTGTATATCTACGATGCAGTTCGTAGATATACGACTGTTTATGTTTCAAAACGAACAAAGTCGCTATGAAAATTAGCGACAAATTTGTCGTATATTTACGACAGATTCGTTTATTTACGACAGATTCGTTTATTTACGACAAAAGTCGCAAAATAAATGTGTTATTTGAAAACGACTTTGTTGTTCTTCGATATGTCGTAGAGTTACGATTATTGGCTGACCGATTAGCGAAGCCAATTACTCCACAGGGGTTGTAAAACATTTCCTGTCTCTGTGCGTGTGTGTCCGCACTACTCTTCCTCTACGGCTCGGCCGATTTGGCTGAGATGTTGCAGGAATGTTAGGTATGTCCTTGGCTCACCACCCGCCAAAATTCAGCTTTCTCCCTCAAATCATTCAGTCGTAACAACGAAAAAACACTAAGTAAACGGCAGAAAAAGTGCAACTTTTTCTTGACTTTTTATTTTAAGGACATTTTAACATGGTTTCGCATGGTTTGGAAGGTGCTGATGACGAAATTGAAATCCATTCCGACCCCCTGACTAAAGTGTCAACCAAGTAGGGGCTACCTCGACTAGAATATTTTAATATAATGTAATTCGACCATCCATCACGTAGTGCAGTACTCATTGCCTCAATGAACCCTTTAAACAGCTTGCGGAAGGCAAGCAGGAAGCGCCGCAGGCCAAGGCAGGTGTAACGCCAGGCGTGAGATGACGAAACTGGCGCAGCATCGCGAAGCCTGTTACGACCAGAGGGGGGTATCTTCAATGGGAGGCACAGGAGCGCTTGTTTTTGCTGGTGTTATTGTTGGATGACGTCAGCACTCCCGATGGGGTAGTGCCACACTGACGGCGAGAAAACCGGCCACTATTGTTGACATTGGCTATAGCGACCTATTTCAAATTTATTTCAAGTGATCTCATGCAGACAGTTTGCTTTCCTTTTAAAATAGGATGCCAATGAGCAAGCAGCTTTTCCTGTGACCACAGAATCAGAAGAAAAGTAAAAAAATTTGTGCGCAGGGTGTTGGCAGCCGTGCAAACTCGGGATGTTTGTTATGATTTGAGTAGGGTTAGTTGGTCGGAATCTGAAAGGAAATCACAGTTTATTTAAGTGTTAAAGATTTGATTTGATGACACGAAGTTAAATGTGTGTAGCCCGGAAGGTTATTTTCTTGCCAAATGATGAGTGTCCAAGAGAACTATGCGGGATTCGCGTGAACAAATGATCACAAGATATTGTGTACAGGCAAGAAAAAACAGGAGAAACTTGCTTTTATTAACTTAAATCAATCATTGAATAATTTTGGTTTTACATGTGTGACACATGTTTTAGTTTCTGGCTCTTTGTTTCCCTTCGCTTCTTTTTCTTCTCCTTGTAGTCTTGATTCAGGGCAAGAAGAAAATCATTAAGTGCCCCAGTAGAAATTCTTTTTAGTAAAGAGGGAACAAGGTTTTGATGTTCAGAACATAATTTAAAATTCTTAATAATTCCTCTTTCAGATTGGAGTTTAGTGATGAAATTCTGAAGAACATTTGGCAAGTGACACAGTTCTGGCATGAGCACTTGCATTCTTGTGTAGACTTCTTTAACATCAGTGATGTACTGCGATGGAAGGAGCACTTCATCTTGTGTTGTGGAAGAAGATGTGTAAGTATGCAAAATGTGCAGCGGAAACTGGCATTCTGAATAAAGGATTGCCTTGCACTCATCACAATTTGTTTTTTTTTTTTTCAGGTACTCTGCAAACTCAAGTGTGTACATAGTACACTCTTATTAGAGCATGCTTCCAAGCACACTCTTATTTACAGCATACTTGCTAGGTACACGCTAAATAAGAGTGTGCCTGGCATGTACACGCTAAATAAGAGTGTACCTGCAAGTACACTTAAAATGACCCATGCTGTAAGATAGGACTAATCGAGTGTATTTTAGCGTGTACTTGCAGGCACACTCTTATTTAGCGTGTACATGCCAGGCACACTCTTATTTAGCGTGTACCTAGCAAGTATGCTGTAAATAAGAGCGTGCTTGAAAGCATGCTCTAATAAGAGTGTACTATGTACACACTTGAGTTTGCAGAGTATGTCTCTTCAATTGGTGCAGCAACCTTAGCACTGGAAGCGGTAGCCATTTTCTGCTGCATCCGTGCCAAGAAGTCTGCATCAGAGGCGAGTGGAGCAGGAGACTCCGGCTGCTCATCTTCATCGGACTCCTGCAGCTCATCTGGGTCCTCTTCTGGCTCGTCATCCACCACCACCTCTTGCTCAGCAGGTAAGTCCCCGAAAACATCTTCAGCTGCATCTTGTCTTTCTCCTTGCATTGCCTCTGCCTCCTTCATGAGTTTAGTCAGATGTATGAGGTTTAGGGCGTTGCCATCCCTACAATTTTTTTCCTTTCACTGTCGTCGAGAGGTCATTCATCAACACCGTGCCATATGCAGATGGAAATTCCGCAACTCCTGGATTTGACCTATGGCCACCAACATTTCTTATCCGACTGTAGAAATTTTCTTGGGCGTCCTGGTTTATGTGGCCAACAGGTAGGGGTCCGAAATCTTCCTCTTCGTCTTGAAGATCTAAAGCCAGAGAGGCCAGCGCCCTGGTTGATGATAACCAGTTATTAACAAATTTTGATTTAGAGCCACCAATAAACCTCCACCCTTGCATCTCTTGGTACATTTCTTCCCACACCTTCATGTGGCGGGAAGTGGGGGTGAAGGCACATTTCAAGGTTTGGTTTCATCTAACGCCTTTTCAACGCCATTAAAGGAATCAAAAAAGTCATTGATCCGTTCCACAAATCTTCCAGTGGCCATGGCTTCAGGGGGCAATGCACAAGTAAAAGTATAGGTCATGATGGCTGCAGCTGTTTTTGAACTGTAAAGACGGGCTTGCAGAGCGACATTCATTTGCTGAAACGTATTTGGATGTAAATTAGTTTCGGTGATATTCTTCAGAATTCTTGGGTGAATTTGCATATCCCATCTTACAGTCTGCTCAATGTATTCGAATTATACCACTGTGCCATCTGGGAGAATTAGGTTGTAGTTGCGCAGAGCAGTGGCCAGACTTTTGAGCATATGGGGTGGGTCACACATTCTATAAATTTTCTGCCCATCAATTAAGTGGTAAGGGTTTTCATCTGTGACCCCCTAACCACTGAAATGCTGCCTTGTTTTTGTCCAGGCCATCAGTGACAGAGACTCTGACCTCCAACCCAGTGCCAAAGAACCCGGGAGATGGCATCTCTGAAAATTGCAGCAAAGTCAGCACCAGTTGCAGTCTTGTGGGTGTACCAGAAGCCTACCACCTGCTTCCATTTCCCATAAATGCTGCGTACCATACATATAAGTACCTCTTCTGCTGGTAAGGGTATTCTTTGGCCGTCTCCCACATCCATAAATCCTAAAACCTGGTCTGTCACTGGATCGTATTTAAAGTAAAGTCGTAGAGACATTTCATCAAAAATTATCACCACTTGGCGGTCTTTGCGGCACATGCCCTTCACTCTCTCTGCCAAAGCCTTCAATACAGGGCAATCAGCGGGCATGCCTGGCTTCAGGTTTAACGGTGGTTGATTTTTTGTACTTTTTCTGGAGGCTGTAATAAGTAATAGAGAACGTAGAGAAATTATTAAGGAATTCCGGAATGGACATTACTTGAGATCAGTGATCATGTAGCAATTGACGTCCTTAAAGATAAGAAGCCAACTCACTTGAGCATGTTCATCAGAAGATGGTTCATCATCACTTTGAAATAATCTCCTCTTCTCTAGTTTAGTCAATTTCACCTTCCCTTTGAGAACAGGAGTTGACTCGAATGCGTCCTTAAAAAAATACATCGTTAAAACACCGTTTAAGAAAATTCAAAAAAGACGAAAAACAAACTTACATCAGAGTCACTGAGAGAAGATTCATTATCTCGAAGGAATAAACGTCTTTTTTCAATGGCGGATAATGCGGATTTTGGTGAGTCAGATGAAACCTGCGGGAAAAAAAAAGGTTAAACTATTGTTTGATAATAAAATTTAAAAAAAAAAAAAAAAAAAAAAAAAAAGGTACCTGTGCGTCTGAGTGCTTTGAATGACGATGTTTTTTCATCTTCTTCCTTTTTTTGGAGTTCCCTTCACTTGAAGTGCTGTTTTCATCGACATCATCGAAGCTTAGGGCACCCTGCAGGACAAAATTCAAGATATTAACACAGAGGAACAAAAAAAATGCAATTCAACGGTAATCAACAAATAAAACACAATTTAAGAAACTGAACTTACGTGAATGGGGGAAACAGCCGGCTCCACTTTAAGATTTTCATGAGACATATCAGGCACTTCAAAAAACTCTTCACTGTCACTCAGCGTCACAACTTCAGGCACAGATCTGCGTTTTACTTGCTTTTCCACATCGCTCTTCTGGGACTTGATGCGTTGAGGCAAGCGACGACATTGATTGGGTTCTTTCTCCATATTGAGATCTGAGATGAAACACAAAAAAAAAATCGTATTAAAAAAATAGCATGATAGGTTTTTTTTAAAGTTTCCCTACAAATTTTTAAGGCATAAGTGGTGCAAGGTGACGCGCAGAAAGTTGTTCAGACGGGCAAAAATTATAACCGGGAATTAAACACGGGACGGTCTGAAATGGCCTTTTTTAAAAGGAAAGAGCCAAAGGGGTTGTCCTTAGAGTGCCAAAGCACCAAAACACGAAAAAAAGGAGGGCGTTATGGGGACTCGAACCCACGACTCAGGGATGCCAGCGGGACGCGTTGACCACTACGCTACGAAGCGCTCTGGCAATGAGAACCTACAGGGACCAACCGATTCAATCAGCGGTTAGGCAGGAGAGCGCGAATCGAATATACATGGTTCAAGGGTGGCCGCGGGGCTGAACGGGGCGTCGGACAGCAAAACAAACATCATATTTTGCTTTTGGGTCCTAATCAGATAAGCCGAGTAGCAAAAAAAAAAAAACGAAAAAAAAAACGGGAATCGAACACGGGACGGTCTAAAATGGCCATTTCTGAAGGGAAATAGCCAAAGGGGTTGTCCTTTGAGTGCAAAAGGACTGAAACGCGAAGAAAAAAGGAAGGCGATACCGGGACTCGAACCCCTGTCTCCGGACTGCTAGCGGGACGCGTTGACCACTACGCTACGAAGCGCTCTGGCAATGGGAACCTACAGCGGGACCAACCGATTCAATCAGCGGTTAGCCAGGAGAGCGCGAATCGAATATACATGGGTCAAGGGTGGCCGCGGGGCTGAACGGGGCGTCGGAAAGCAAAGCAAACATCATATTTTGCTTTTGGGTCCTAATCAGATAAGCCGAGTAGCAAAAAAAAAAAAAACGAAAAAAAAAACGGGAATCGAACACGGGACGGTCTTTAATGGCCATTTCTGAAGTGAAATAGCCAAAGGGGCTAACCGTTGAGTGCAAAAGGACTACAACGCGGAGAAAAAAGGAAGGTGATACCGGGACTCGAACCCACGTCTCCGGATTGCAAGCAAGTCGCGTTAACCACCACGCTATCCACGCATTACTCTTAGACAGAACAGAAAGAAAGACACAGATAAGAGTGGAAACGACTTAGAGGGCGCGTGAAGCTATGCTCCTCGCTTCTGCAGAGGTTAAGAGAAACTTCGAGATTGGGAAAACACGGCCGTTGTTTGGCACACGCTTTGCACAGATGAGAAGAGGATGAAATTTGGAGTGCATTAGACTTATTTGCCTTCCCGAAACTTACCAATTTAACTTCAACTACAGAGGATATGTAGACACATTGACAGCGTCACCGGGGTTTTCAGCGGTTTTCAGGCTTTATTGCAGTTTTCGGCATTTTTACGTACATTCATTGTGGGTAAAATTCAGTGTTTCGAGAGCGCTAATAAGCCTAATGCACCGCAAATTTCATGCTTATTCGATCTGTGCAAAGCATGTCTCGAACAACGGCCTAGTTTTCATGACCTCGAAGTTCTCCTGAACCCCTTTGCTGAAGCGGGGAGCATGGCTTCACCCGCTCCCTGGGTTGTTTCCGCCCCCCTGGTCAAATGTTAGTATGGGTGTCTAAAGTTGGAAGGCGAGGGTACAGACGCAACTCTGCGTGCTTGTTGGATAGAGGCGGGGAAGAAAGGGGTAGGTAACACTCGTTTTCGTTCGACAAAAGCCAATGGAGCACTACCTGCCGCACCGGAGGCTGAATTAGGCGGGCGGGGCAGGGGTGAGTGGTTTGTTTGCTGGTCGGAGGTAGGCCAGCGCAGTAGTAAAGAGGGGGCATTTTAACGGGTCCGCCATCTTGGTCCCCCATAGTTGCGGGTCCGCCAATTTGATTTTTTTTTGCCTCAGAAATTCATTTTTTCAGAATTTTATTTTTGGTCGCCTACTTTTTGGAGGGCAACCTAACCCTAAGTTCCTCGAAGGGCCTAAGTCACGCGGCGGGCGTAAGTCCGGGTCCGGGACGCAAGTCCGCACCTGTCCGCCACGAGCTCACCTGGTGAGAACACGCACGCGAGTGCGGCCCGCCGCCTCGTCTTGAATGCCGCACGCCGCTCCCCTAGCGCCACCAGCGCGCTCTATCGGCCCGTTGTGGAAACTCCACACGTCTGTTGCCGGCAGGCAGACGACCCTGCACAGTGGGCTGGAATCGCTTCCTCGCCTCTCAAAAGTAATATTTTGGAGGTCGTTTATATTGATCAATTTCAAGTGCGTCTAATACGAGGGGGCCACCACCCCGGTAATCCTGTGTACAAATTCACTGGTAATCTCCGGTAGGGTAAGGTTACCAAACATGGATCACTTTTTAGAAATCCCCCGTATTTCAACTCAACAGAGCGGTGATCTAAATTTTTTTCGATACACTTCGAGATACTCACAAGGACAACCTTTTGTCAAGAATTGAACACTTGAGAACAAATACTTTGAAATTTAGACGGATTTGAAATTTCACTGACGTTAATGATCTATTGTTGGGTCTGACCCAAACATGGATCACCCCCCCTCGCGTTTTGCCAGGGACCGCCCGATAACTTCCGGTCACCTGAATTGTAAAAGGGTACTGTCTGAAGCTGCCACAAAAAAATTTTGAGACATTTTTGATGAAAAGATTCTTCAGAATAAGGCATAGAACTTTGACTCCTAACCTAACCTGAAACCAGGCCGTTTTCGGACCCGTTTTGAGAGACACTTTTTCATTTAATTATTGTGAGGGTTACGGTAAGCTTGATCAGCTCTCCCGCACGTGATTCTAGCACTCAAACGTGCTGACTACTTGGAAAAATTTTCAAAAACAAAATTGGTCACTTAGTTTGACGGTACGGGCTCGCTAACAAAAATGATCCATGATTGGTACCCTGATCCATGTTCGGCACTTCACCCTAGTCCACGCCGGAATCACGTAATCCCTGACAGAATTTTGTCTTTTTTTTTAGCGTTTTTGAACCAATTTTACCAAATTGAACGCGGAATCCCTTGTAAAATTTCTGTAATCCCGTAGTCTTGTGTACGCCTGAAACAAGAGTGGCGGCCCCCTCGGTCTAATAGGAAATTTTCCGCAGATTCCAAATCTGGTCTTGGATTTAATGTTCGACAAAAACTTCACTATTGACGCAGGTTTTAAGGTTGAAGGAGTCAGTGCTGGACTCTGCGCTTCTGGCTACTTAAAGACATGGAGTTGAGCCTCGTAAATTCGCGTTGAAACAAAACAAGCTAGGGCCCGCCCTTCCGTCGAACCGAGTTGCCAGCTCCGCTTCGCTGCGCCGGCAACTCGGTTCGACAGGGGGCCGGCCCAGCTTGGCCTGCCGGCGGCCTTTCCTCGGGCCTTCGGCCCTCGCATCAGACCCAACTTGGCCAGTCGAAGGCCCGGGCCTTCGGCCCGCTCTCATCAAACACCCCGTGAGCTGGTAAGGCAAAGTTATCGATGTACCATCGTGACTTAGGCCCGCCCTTCTATTCACAATACGCAAAAGTCCTTACACTTTTTACTCCAACTGTCCTTAGAATATGCCCATTTCATTTGTCTCTTAGCCCTCATTCCGAAAATACTCATATTTGCCATGCTACTGCAACTCCTTGCAATGGAGGCACAGCAGGAGCGCAAAACGAGCCCGTCGCACTTTTTCACATAACTCATGAAGGCGGGCTCCTGGACCCCCCTTCCGACCCCTCGTTGAAGAGGTCTTGCCAAGATCTATCGAAAACTTAAGTAAAAATTTTCAGTCGGTCGACCCCCTTTTTTCAAGATCCTGATGTGACTAATAGACGAAGTCGGGCTCCTGGACCCCCTTTCCGACCCCTCGTTGAAAAGGTCTTGCTGAGACCAATCGAAATCTGCAATAAATTTTTTTAGTCGGTCGACCCCCTTTTTTGAAGATCCTGATCTGGCCAACTTGTAAAAGCGGCCGATGGGGTCGGGACCAGGTCCATTCATCTTGTCTCGTCGCCCTGATTCCAAAAATACCCCTATGTGCCCTGCTAGCACGAATAATGGCGGAAATCCCCCTCCCGCCCATGCAAACCATGATGCAGCTGCTGCAGGCCTTGCGCGGGTCGGACGGGATTTGCACCACCGGATTGTTTGTTCGGACGGCCCTCCTGAAGTACCCTCCAAATCTGGTCACTCCAGCTCAACTCCTTCCTTGTACACAGACGACGACAACAACGACGACGACGACGACACACAGACACAAAGGCAAATGCATATGCCCTCCCCCTATTTTTTGAATAGAAGGGCGGGCCAAAAATTACCGACCGAAAACGTCGGGAAGTGCTGTTGAACTCAGCGTTAATTCGTGGTCCTAAAACACAGTTTTCTCCGCAGTAGTAAGTACACCCCCGGGTCCGGTCCGCCATCTTGTACCCCCCCAGGTCCTCTGGGGAGGGGGTGGATTGGAGGGAAGCACCACTGAAAAAAGAAATTCGGATTTTTTTGTCAATTTTTTCTGGGCGAGGTTTCGATGCGAGCTCTAACCTAACTTAACCCAAGGGGTGGGTCTCACCTACCCTTCGAGGCCCCCAAGTCACCTGACTGCCCGGAACCAAGGGCAACCCACTGCGCTCTTGTAGCTGCGTGAAGCCTTTAGTACCCACACGAGCACAAATTCCGAGACCAGAACTAATGCATTGTGCTCCTTTTGTGCTCTCTATCCCGCATAGCGAGAACATTTGTGCTCGATTCGAAAAGCCAGAAACTTTGATATCAATTCGGGTACTAGCAGTTGCACGCCTCTAGTACCCACACGAGCACAAATTACGGGACCAGCACCAAAAAATTGTGCTCCATTTGTGCTCTCAGAACATAACATCAGATTCATTTGTGCTCGCCTCAAAGAGGGCCAAAAGGCCTCTTCAAATTGGCACTTGCAGATTCACGCTCTAGTACCCAAATAAGGGACAGGCTTAATACAGACGTATTCCTGACCGAAATAATTTGTGCTTTGCAAATATCATCGCCCTATGTTTTGTGCTCATTGCCTTCTGCCTCAAACCGGCCTCCTTATGATTCAGCTCCAGCTATTCCAGCTAACTTATACCCCTAGTACCCATACAAGCACAAATTACGGGACTAGTACTAAAAAATTGTGCTCAATTTGTGCTCTCAGAATATGCTTTGGGCTTTATTTGTGCTCTGCTCTGAAGGGGCCTGACCGCCTGTTGAAGTGGGTACTAGGGAATCAACGCCCTTAGTACCCACACAAGCACAAATTACGGGACTAGTACCAAAAAATTGTGCTCAATTTGTGCTCTCAGAATATGCCTTGGGTTTTATTTGTGCTTCTCTCTGAAGGTGCCCGACCCCCTGTTGAAGTGGGTACTAGAGGATTCACGCCTTTAGTACCCATACAAGCACAAATTAAGAGACTAGTACCAAAAAATTGTGCTCAATTTGTGCTCTCAGAATATGCCTTGGGTTTTATTTGTGCTTCTCTCTGAAGGGGCCTGACCGCCTGTTGAAGTGGGTACTAGGGAATTAACGCCCTTAGTACCCATACAAGCACAAATTACGGGACTAGTACCAAAAATTTGTGCTCAATTTGTGCTCTCAGAATATGCTTTGGGCTTTATTTGTGCTCTGCTCTGAAGGGGCCTGACTTCCAGTTTCATTGGGTACATCCAGACTGACGCTTCTTAGTACCCAACCGAGCTACAGGCTTGAAGCAGACCTAAACCGGAATAATTTGTGCTCAGATTTGACTTTTTCCTCGCTCGTAATACTTCGGAGTTACCCCTACATTTGAACGAACTGCCGGTCAAACGGCCCCGACCCAACTAAGACCTGGCCGGGATCCAGCCTACACCTGCCTACACTCGGTCGAGGGGCTGTACTGGCCAAGACCCGGTCCGTCCCATGAAAAGCCGGCCAAGCCCCGGCAGCAGCTCGGCGGGGTCAAGGCCGATGGGCCGGGGGGTTTACCCTCTTTCTTCAAGATCTTGATTTTGAGAGTAGACGAAGTCGGGCCCATAGACCCCCTTTCCGACCCCTCGTTGAAACGCTTATCGAGACCTATTTGAAAACTGGAACAATTTTTTTTTGACGGTTGACCCCTTTTTTGAAGATCCTGATCGTGTCAGGACCATGCCCATTCAAATAGTCCCGTCGCCCCGATTCTAAAACTACCTTTATGTGCCATGCTTGCACCACTAATGGCGGAAATTCCCCTCCCGCTCAGAGCAGGTTTATTTAAGAAAAGCAGGGTCTTACAACGACCCTCTTGGATTTTGCTGATTTTTTGGTGGTCAGTAGTCCTCCCAGGTGGGAGTTCAGGGCCAAAATTTCATAGGCCAAAAAAATTTATTTTGGAAGATATAGAGATCTTAAGTTTTCTTGGGACTTTTTGCATTGAATTTGGGATTTTCTTATAGCTTCGCGACTTTTGGTCCGATTAGCTTCAAATTCGGGTCCTAGCATCAAAATTGAATGAGGAACACGGTCGTGCCCTCAGATTTGGCCTGCGACGTTTTTTTGATAGTTATTTTTCACTTTTTCTCGAAAAAATGACCAAAAAGGTCCCAAATCTTGGGATTTTGGACTTTTTATTTTTAAAATGTTTTAAAACCAGCCTTATCCGATGGAGAAAGATCCGCTGAATCCAAAAAACTCAACCCCAGATTTTTATCACTAACCGTTCCGGAGATATGCCACTCCAAAGTCAGGCAATATATTTTAGGTCCTAATTTCTGTGAGATTTTTCCGAGCTGCTCACTCCCATGTATTGGGCGGTCAGTTCCAGCGACGCAGGCCTTGTGCACTGGTTGGTTGTCTCCAGCGTGCCTTTCTAGCGCCCGCGCCGGCACAGTGGGCCAGATAACAGGTGGAGGCGGTCAAAATCCCGGACGCGATTTGAGCTCCTGAGTCGCTGAATTTGACTCGAACCGAGCGTGTGACCCCACTAATGGATTCCTCGTTCCGAAAGCAATGCAAGGGTCGGGTCAGACGTTCGGTTCCAGTACCATTTAGCGACTCAGGAAAGCGACACGCGTCGAGAGTTTCGGCCCCCTGCGCGGTCTTCTGGCCCACTGTGCACTGGTGAAACTAAAGCGTAGTATTACCCTCTGTTGAAACGAAACCGAGTCCGATCCATTTCTGCTAACCCCTTTTTCGCTTGCTCGCCATCTGCTCTTAAAATGCCAGAAGATTTTGTCCAAATATTATGACCTTGAAAATTGCCTAGCCCAATCTTGTAAACTCACAACTCACCAAATTTAAAACAACAATTCAGGAATGATCTGGAGAAAAGGGATAAAAAATGAATCCGTCTCAATAAACAGGTTTGCATTAGCGGAAGACTGCAAAGGTCTTTCCGTATCAACAGATCTGTCTTCTCCATGACTCAAAACACGGAAATATATTTTAAAACAACGGTTCAGCCGTTGGTTTTGGTAACGGTCTAAAAAAGGTACGGTGAGGTCAGAAGGCACGGTGGTGTTAACAGTCTGCCGGTCTAAGGTTTCCGTTATGATATGATGATTCCTTTTCACCGTTCTGATTTACAATTTCACCGTGCCTTCTCTTTGACCTCACCGTTCCTCTTTTTAGACCGTTCCTAAATCGTAATTATAACGCTAGTGGCCGAAAAATAATTAGCGGTACCTTTTCCGTAATAAATCCGAGATTTTTTCTAGCAGTAAAGGAGCTCAAATCGCGTCAGGGATTTTGACCGCCTCTACCTGTTATCTGGCCCAACTGTGCCGGCGCAGGCGCTAGAAAGGCACGCTGGAGACAACCAACCAAATTTGGTGAGTGGTGAGTTTACAAGATTGGGCTAGGCAATTTTCAAGGTCATAATATTTGGACAAAATCTTCTGGCATTTTAAGAGCAGATGGCGAGCAAGCGAAAAAGGGGTTAGCAGAAATGGATCGGACTCGGTTTCGTTTCAACAGAGGGTAATACTACGCTTTAGTTTCACCAGTGCACAGTGGGTCAGAAGACCGCGCAGGGGGCCGAAACTCTCGACGCGTGTCGCTTTCCTGAGTCGCTAAATGGTACTGGAACCGAACGTCTGACCCGACCCTTGCATTGCTTTCGGAACGAGGAATCCATTAGTGGGGTCACACGCTCGGTTCGAGTCAAATTCAGCGACTCAGGAGCTCAAATCGCGTCCGGGATTTTGACCGCCTCCACCTGTTATCTGGCCCACTGTGCCGGCGCGGGCGCTAGAAAGGCACGCTGGAGACAACCAACCAGTGCACAAGGCCTGCGTCGCTGGAACTGACCGCCCAATACATGGGAGTGAGCAGCTCGGAAAAATCTCACAGAAATTAGGACCTAAAATATATTGCCTGACTTTGGAGTGGCATATCTCCGGAACGGTTAGTGATAAAAATCTGGGGTTGAGTTTTTTGGATTCAGCGGATCTTTCTCCATCGGATAAGGCTGGTTTTAAAACATTTTAAAAATAAAAAGTCCAAAATCCCAAGATTTGGGACCTTTTTGGTCATTTTTTCGAGAAAAAGTGAAAAATAACTATCAAAAAAACGTCGCAGGCCAAATCTGAGGGCACGACCGTGTTCCTCATTCAATTTTGATGCTAGGACCCGAATTTGAAGCTAATCGGACCAAAAGTCGCGAAGCTATAAGAAAATCCCAAATTCAATGCAAAAAGTCCCAAGAAAACTTAAGATCTCTATATCTTCCAAAATAAATTTTTTTGGCCTATGAAATTTTGGCCCTGAACTCCCACCTGAGAGGACTACTGACCACCAAAAAATCAGCGAAATCCAAGAGGGTCATTGTAAGACCCTGCTTTTCTTAAATAAACCTGCTCTCATGTAAAGCATTATGCACCTGCGGCAGCCCCGCGCGATTAGCGCCATCGGATTGTTTGTTTGGACGGTCCTCCTGAAGTGCCCTCCAAATCATGTAAATCTAGCTCAACTCCTTCCCTGTACGCAGACGACAACACCAAGACACGGACGAAAATGTATATGCCCTCCCCTTGCTTTGAAGTAGAAGGGAGGGCCAAAAAGCATTCGTTGCGGTGGGTGAGATTAGAACGATCGGTGAGGTAGATTAAATTCATTCCTTTACGCTGGTGTTAGTTTTATTACCCGTTGCGTAGCGATTTATGCGCACCGTGCGTCGGAGTATCTTGGTGGCTGAGTGCATTGGATCGGCGGCGCACCGTGCGTCGGAGTATCTTGGTGGCTGAGTGCATTGGACCGGCGGCGCACGCCGTGCGTCGGAGTATCTTGGTGGCTGAGTGCACTGGACCGGCAACGCGGCTGTGTTGTGTTTTTACAGTGGGCCGAACAACAAGTGTGTTATTGTGTTTTCATCGCATGTTGGGTGCTGATATTGATCATCGTGTAAGTACAATTTATTTTACCTTTTGGAAGACTCTTTCCAATCAGAATATTGATCATGTGTTGACACTTGTTACGAAAGACATGTTTATCGTACAGTCCGGCACATGACCTCACTTTTCACGCCCACCCCAGCCGGCGACGCTGGTGGCTGTTTACACGACTGACACACATTACATTACTATGTAGGTTTTAGTGCATACGTAACGCACGAAATTAAAAACATGCATTTGTTTCGCACAAAATTGTGCGCAATAACGCACGATTTCCTGCATACTACCCGCGCACTAAATCGTGCATTGTCACGTTCAAATTCGTGCGTTACAAAGTGCATGTTTAATTTCGTGCGCGGGCGCGCATAAAAACCTACATAGTAATTTAGTGTGCAGTAATGTGAGTGCTGTGGCGGGTCAAAATAACTGCACACACTGTTCATCTCCATTGGGGGCCGTCCATTAATTACGTTACGCACTTTTTGCCGATTGTTTGACCCTCCTCCCCCCATGTAACGCAGCGTTACGCTACACACTAAATTACTATGTAGTTTTTTCTTGCATAGCTTTGCACGATATTGAGCATACGCGTGGAATGCACAGATTTGTGCGCAACAACGCACGTGGTGCTGCATAACAACGCACATTTTCATGCTTAGCTACGCACGAATTCGTGCATTTCCAAACGTATGCTCAATTTCGTTCAAAGCTATGCACAAAAAACTACACAGCAATTTAGTGTGTAGCCCAGACACCCCCCTCCCTTTCATGCGTAACGTTACGCTAAAAATATTTATAAAGCTCGGTTTTTGCCCGATTTTACTTTTAAAAATTGCATATTTCTGCTCCAAAATTGATGTGGTCAGCGCAACGTTACGCTGGCTCTGCCCCCCCCCCCGTCCCCCAGGTAACGCAGCGTTACGTTGACCCAGACCCCCTCTCCCCCAAGTGCATAACGTAATTAATGGACGGCCCCTTACGCTTACCACATTAACTTTGGAGCAGAAATATGCAATTTTTAAAAGTTCAATAGGGTAAAAACCGAGCTTTAAAAATATTTTTAGCGTAACGTTACGCATGAAGGGGCGAGGTCCGGGCCAGCGTAACGCTGCGTTACATGGGGGAGGGGGGTTCAAAATCGTCAAAAGTGCGTAACGTAATTAATGGACGGCCCCTTGCTCTCAGTGTGAAATGTAGGATAGACAAGAACAAATGCTACTGAGCGGCGCGCTGGCTTGCTATGTTGCGAACAGCTTCGGCTTTGCCGCCTGATTTCGAAAGATCGTTTCGTCGCTCTGTCTCTCTCGCACTCACTCTCTCGCCGCAGAAGATCAAAACGCATGTAGAGTTTTGGCGGCCTGCGCACAGTGGGCCAGGAGACCGGCGCTAGCGGTCAAAACTCAAGACGCGTTTTGAGCTCCAGAATCGCTGAACAGGACTCAAACCGAGCGTGTGACCCCACCAATGGATTCCTCCCCTGGAGAGCGATCCGTTGGTGAGGTCACACGTTCGATTCGAGTCTCATTTAGCGACCGTGGAACTTAAAATCCGTCCGGGATTCCGACCGCTTCCACCGGTCTCAAGGGCGGCTCCAGAGACGGGTCCGGGGGGCGAGGGGGGGGGGGGGATTACGCCAAAGTTGCCTACCTACAGGGGCTAAGTGCGACTAGTTGCCTAGCGAATGTGTTTCAGAAAATGTACAGAAGAAAATAGTACGGAAGTACGGACAAAGTACGGAGCGTCCGTACCTGTTCCATATAAGCTCATGTCATCGGGTACGGAAAAAAGTACAGAAAGTTCGGTACTTGGCAAGTACGGACGGTGCAGGCAAATTGTTGATCAGACATGTTCCGCATTGTTTCCGTACTTTTTTCTACCAGTGCAAACACTTTTGTGCAGCTACTGCGCAGCAACAGGGGGTGTGGGTCGGGGCGGGGGGGGGGGCGATAGGTCAGTGAACATAGGGAGGGAACACAAGGAAGGGAGGAAGGGCAGGAGAGGGTAGGGGGCGGAAAGCGGGGGAAGCGAGGCGTTCAGAGCGGCGGCCACAAGTACACACTAACAATTGTATGCTATGCGCCGTAAACTCCATGCTACGCATATTCGCAAGTGTATACTTGCCTAGCATGCATTTATAAGTGCGTGCTTGGGCAAGCATGCGTTTGTAAGTGTGTACTTGAAAGCATGCATTTGTAAGTGCGTGCTAAGTAAACAGTTGGGTTGGTAGTGGCACTTCCACCGCGATACCGCAACCATCGCCAGGCTTCTTCCGAGCTGAGACAGTGGAGTGTGTGAGTGTGTGTGTGTGTGTGTGTTTGTGTGTGTGTGTGTGTGTGTGTGTGTGTGTGCGCGCGCGCGCGCGGGAAGGCTCCAGGGGATTGCGGTTTGTTGAGGACATAAAAAATGAAGAGGTCTATTTTATTCTTTTTAAACTGCAAAACAATTCATGAAATTAATGTTATTTTTTCAATTTTTCCGTGTAGGCATGTTTTGAGCTGGCTGACGCAAGCAATGGACGAGGTCTTTGATGACACGGATGCAAACGATGACAACGACAATGTTGTTCAAGTCGAGGTGATTATTTTATTAGTAGTGTTTCTTTTTCTTCTTCTTCTTCTTCTTCTTCTTCTTCTTCTTCTTCTTTGTGTTTATGGGTGGGCTACCGTATTTACTTTGTACGTTTTGTTCTTCGTTAATGGTTGCCATGGGTTATTGATTTTATAAATTTACAGCCAAAGCGGCTGCCCAACCAGCGTGGGCGAACACCGAAGGTATCCAGTGATGTTCTGGAGAAGATTTTGATTGGATACAAAGACCAAATAATAAAGAACGGAAAGGTTGTTGGCAAAAAGCAGCAAATATGGGAGGAAATCAGAAAGAAAAACAAACTGCAAATTAGTTCAAACTCTTTGTACACGTTTGTTGTATGCAACAGAGGGGACAAAGTCCAATCAAAAATGGGTTTACGTCAAGAAAATGACCACAACGTCATCAACGATATAAGCTCTGAAGAAAACGCCGACGAGCCCGATCGCTCTTCCGACTCAGACTGTGAGTTTGGAGACGTCACCACAAAGGTAAATAACAGTTCAACACTTCAACGCCGAGTATTTATACCCAAAGAAAAGTGGATTGCTATGAAGCCACGTGAATTGACGTACCAACTTCGCGGAGAAGACCGCCCGGAGCGATTACGCACTTATCTTAAGCTGACTCCAGGGGTTTGGTGCCAAATAATGAACAATGCTATTCATGATGCTACGCGCCTTCCGTGTTCCTGGACACTTGGGCCATATTATATCGCACAAACAACACAGGCGCAATTTTACCTGAAAGTTAATGGATGTTGCAAATGTGGTGCGACTGTTTTAATCACCTGCCCAAACCCTTTGCCCGCTGACCCTGATGAAAAAGGTTTGTGGCTTTCTGTCACTGTAAGTAATGCAAATAACGAGTCCCACAAACATGTCAGAAAGCGGCCTATAAGGCTCCACGACAGAAAAGATCTCGGAGATAAAATGGTGCAGGAAGGACTGACTGCGTCTCTCGTACGTAAACAGTTTGCAGGACAAAACTCTGAGCTTTTTGAGACTGAGCCAGGAGTTGTTCCAAACCTAGCAACACTCAGGAAAGTAAAATCTGAACATTGGTTGAGGCAAAGGATGGCGCCTGGAGAAATTGAATCGATTAGAATACTGAAGTACACTGATCCTTATAAACTAAGCATAGCAGATGTGGGGGACGACCCATTTTTTGTACATTATATGTGTCCTGAGCAATTAAGAGTCTACAACGCGTATGCGTCGATGGGCTACAGTCGCGTCATTATAGACTCGTCTGGTGACTGCGTAAAGAAGATTTCGCGGCCTGATGGGTTGTCAGGAAACATTTTCATCTACAATATAGTGATAAGTCTGCCAGGAGAAAAAGAAGGACAGATCCCTATCAACCAGATGCTGTCTGAACGACACAACTCAAATGCAATATGTTTTTGGTTGATGGAATGGTTAAGAGTAGGTGCCTACACCCCACATGAAATTGTCATCGACTTTTCCCCTGCATTGCTTTTGTCTATGTGCAAAGTGTTTGCACATACGAGTTGCCGAGATGATTATCTCGATCTGTGTTTCAACTACCTGCAGGATCCAGCTTCATATCCAAGGCCACCAATTTTATTGCGAATTGACATAGCTCACTTTATTAGCATGATATCACGTTGGAAGAGCTTGAAAGCCATGAGACCAAAGTGTAGAGAATTCTACATTCGAAGTATAACCTTAATTCATCTTGCTAAGACATTCAACTATGCGGAAAGGGTTATTCGTGCCATCTTTATTGTAGCCTCAAATGAAACAGAAGGAATTTCATTGAGCACTGAGCAACCAACTCCATGTGAGCATGAGAAGAAATTTCTCCTGGAGCTCATATCAGGCAATCAAGAAGATCTTGATAACATTGTACAGAGCGTTCAAACAGACGACGACCCAGACAATCCTGGAACGGTCGAGCTTCCAGAAGACACCCCGCCAAGAGCAGCAGGATCTGTACATGACTGGCTTAATCAAGTATATCTAGAATGCACAAGTGCAATAAATGTTGTCGATGACGGGGACAGGGACAACCTAAGGTACAGTCTGGAGTTTAGAAAGGCATTTCTAAACTTGTGTTACAAATTGCCCCTTTAGTCAAACGTGATGGCGCGTGCTATGCACAGCCCGTATGAAAAGGCGATCGGGGCTCATGTGGAAAGTCAGTTTAATGATTTGTTCAACAGATTGATCACAAAGCAGCATAGAGTAGACACTTTTCTTACACAGCACATTACTATTCTAAGAAATAGTGTGGTTTTGGCGTCTACTCTTGATTTTTTCCGAAAAAAGGAGGATTGTTTGCATTGCCTCATTGGAGCGGAAAAAGAGAATGAGTGCAATTCTTGCCATGAGAGAGTGCATAGTCACCGTTTCTGCTCTGTGCTGCAACCAGATCAATCCAGACTTTGCATGGAATGTATGAGGAAACGAGTATCTGGTAATAATTTTTGCAAACAACTGTATGCGTGTCGGGCAAGTTTATTTTAAAATAACAATTAATTTTTAAAATTTTGTAGGTTTCACGGAAAATGCAGATAAAAAAGTGTCAGAGGACAGAATTTCTGCTGAGGGTAGCAACGGACAAGGTATTATCCAAAATAAAACGCATTTCCTGAAAAAAAAAACAAAAAAACATTTGGAATTTAAAATTTTGTAATATGTTTGCAGATAACACTGACTGCCCTGCATGCTCAGACGGACGTCGCCCAGGGCCCGACTCGGCCCACAAATGCATATATTGCAATGAAGGAGTGCATGCACTACCTGGCTGCTCTGATCCGGCCCCTGGAGCTGAGAACGAGGAAGGCTTTGGGCAGAAAAGAATTTGTAAAACGTGCAAAACCAAGAGATCTAAAATGCCTACCATTACAGGTATGTGGCTACAGTAAATTTTATGTTCTTGTGCTAATTGAATTTCTTGTGCTCATGTAACTAATTTCAATTCAAATTTGAAATTTTAGCTTCCCAAACTGTTGTGAGCCCCGTATTTGGTACGAACATGAGAGGCCGGCCAAACATAAACGCTAGAAATGTGGCTACAAATGGTGCCACGCCAGCCAAATCAGGTGATATGTCGTAGGATAAGTAGTTTAAATACATGGGTAGTATCAGTTTTAACAATAGGTTTAAAAATTTAAGGTTCTTCTCAAAGTAATGCTAGCCCAATATTATCGTGTCATCCTCGCCGTCAGCAAAATATGGGCAGTTTGCAAGTGTCTTCAAAAAATCCAAGGAGTTTATCTCTTACGAAGAAGGCAGGCGCAGGCAGTATCACTAAGTCAAAAGTAGGAACTAATAACTTGAACCCCTGTTCCGGTGAGCATTCTAACAAAATGACCCAATATATTTCCGTGCTTTTATTCTTTAATAAGCCTAATTTTTTCTATTTTTTTATTTTTTCAGATGAAAATATTGGCAAGACTGGTAAGGCTAATGAAACAGACTGCCCTGCATGCTCGGACGGACGGCGCCCAGGGCCCGACTCGGCCCACAAATGCATATATTGCAATGAAGGAGTGCATGCACTACCTGGCTGCTCTGATCCGGCCCCTAGAGCTGAGAACGAGGAGGGCTTTGGGCAGAAAAGAATTTGTAAAGTATGCAAAACCAAGAGAACCGATTTGCCAACTGACACAGGTAATTGTTTGCGAAAGTGAACGTTTCTATGTTAGGCATAGTAATGGAAGAGTTTTTGGAGTCAAAATATTCTGGCCTGCAAAAATGTTTTTTCCTCAAAACCTGTAAGCAAAGTGGTTTTTGCAGGAAGTGTAGCCCCTTCTGATCGCAGCACAGCCCAAGAAACTGCCAGAGCAGGAAGTCCCGTTTTTTGTAGCAATCCAAATTTTCGGCGGAGAGTCCGTTCCTCAAATGCCCCTGGCGACAGCTTAAGTGAGATTCACATAACAGTGTGCTTCAGATAACACTTTACCCCAAAGGTTTCTACCACTGAGTCGTTTTTCTTACAGGTGCTGAAATCAGAAAGAATTTTGCCTCACTTAACCGAGCCAATACTAACAATTCAGGTAAGAAATGCATAGCTTAATTTATTCTTTTAACGTTAACCTTTACAATAAGGTGCATAATATGGTATTTAAGCTTCTTAGTTTTGGGCACTTTGCTGGACCAAACGTGTTAGTCCATTTGAAAAAATTAAAAAATAGATTACTAGGTCAAGTTTCAGTTTTGTTGGCTTTTTCAGTGGAGAATCGAAGGAAATGCTTGCTCTGCCTGGATAAAATAGATTATGATAGCAATTGCATCAAATGCGAAGCAGCCATCCATGATGCTGACTCTTGCTCTAAATTGATGCCGGGTAGTGATGGCATCCACAAGAATGATAGGCTGTGTTTCATTTGCATGGACAAATTTTCTACTGAAGGTAATGGTTTTCTTTTTTCACAAATTAAGTCTAAATTAAAGTTTAAAAAGAATTTGTTGCCTTACGGTTGTTCTAACTTGAATTTTATTTTCAGCTGCGGTAGACATGTGGTATTTTGAAAATTGGCGAGGAAAGGGAGAACGTACAATCAAAAAACGGGAAAGTTATTACTTGAAGCCCTGTCCCGAGCTGTCGTTGCGCTTGGAGAATGACTTCCATTCTCAGTTAAAGCCAATGCAGAACGGTGGCTCACTTAAGGCCACCATGAGTAAAGTTGGAGCTGTGAGAGTGTCACTGGGTAACACCTGCGCCACAGACTCAATAATTCATCTTTGTGCCACGGCATATTGTGACAGTCCCCTTTTCCGTGCAGCGGCTGATGCTAGTGATTCAAATTTGCTCAAAATAGTGTCCAAAATCTGTAAAGAGGGCGTTAAGGCAGAGGCGTACAAAATGCGATCAGAATTGCTCTTCAATAGTCTCCAAAGAGAAAGTGTCAAAGTTGGATTTAATCTTTATCACCTAGATTGTGCAAGGACCCCAGAGGACTTGCTGCCTGCACTGGATGTTCCACCATCATTGACTGATGTTTTAATTTGCAATTCAGAGCACTGCCCGAAGCGGATGGACGTAAGATCTGTTCCGTACGTCTCAGCTGATTCAGCAACTTTGATAGAAAAGGGCATAATGGCTCTGGATGAAGCAGTGCGCACCAACTCACCTGATGATGAAACAACCGAATGCTTGAAACCTTTCAGCGAAGAGGCCCTAGCTACAGTTCCCCTTGAAAACGGTGTCGTGAAGAACTATCCCATTGACAAATCATTTTCAAAACATGTTCTCTGTGCTGGAATTGTAAGCCATATACCTGAGGTGCAGCAGGCGGTTTTCGTATCCGTAGCAGGTGAATTGTCACATGTAATGCATCGTAATGATTTGGCGTCAACGGAGCGATACCTGTCATGCATCTTGGCAGACATCCCAACAAACTTGACGATATCTGATGAATTTCGGATTCTACGGGGGGTAATTGCTGCAAAGCCGCCTTATACGTCAAGGACCATGAAATTCAGAGACGCAGGACTATCCCATTTCATTACTTATTCAAGACGGATCGGAGGAAGGTGGGAACTGTATGATGACTTGAAGAAAAAGCAAGAGAGTGTCAATGAGCGCACTAAGGTGTTGGCTGTTATGCTACTTTATTCATGTGTCGATGTGTAATTTTGTCTATCTTCCCTCAATAATTAATCGTCAGTTGCATGTCTCCGAAATCTGAAATCGAAGTAAGTACGCAGAGTGCAACTTGCTTATGTGAATCAAAGAATAAATGATGAATCTCTTTACTGTTACAAAATGAATAAAAAGATATTGTATTATTTTCATGTAAATAACAAGAAGCCAGAAAATTGTTTGCAACACACAAAAAAGATGAGATTTCCGAAAAATATGCAACAAAATTTAATTTTTAAGCATTATTATCAAAAATCCGACGTCATGGCAATCAAAGCAAGAACAATTGCAATTGTGGCAAGCAATAAGGAGACAGCACACTACACTAAGACAAGGGGAGTAAAGCACAAAATATTCGAAGAAGTTATCAAATGGGCACAAAAAGTACCGGTCAAGATAATTTCTGCTTCGCGCCCGTACCTCGGTAAGGTTGGGCGATAGGCGTAAATTTGAAAGAATCAAATGGAACCAGGGGTCAGGCACCTTCAGAGAGAAGCACAAATAAACCCAAGGCATATTCTGAGAGCACACATTGAGCACAAATTTTTGGTACTAGTCCCGTAATTCGTGCTTGTATGGGTACTAAGGGCGTTGATTCCCTAGTACCCACTTCAACAGGCGGTCAGGCCCCTTCAGAGAGAAGCACAAATAAAACCCAAGGCATATTCTGAGAGCACAAATTGAGCACAATTTTTTGTACTAGTCCCGTAATTTGTTCTTGTGTGGGTACTAAGGGAGTGAATCCTCTAGTACCCACTTCAACAGGCCGTCAGGCCCCTTCAGAAAGGTACACAAATAAAACCCAAGGCATATTCTGAGAGCACATTGAGACGTCCGTGAATTTAGCTAAATAAATTTAGCTAAAAAAGGGTCAGCTTTTCCTATCCGACTATACACTATCTAATGTTGGGATACGGCATGCACACGTCCTGGTGCAGTTATGTACCTTAAACTTTGCATCGACGTAGACCTGCAAAGCACCGCCACCAGAATGAAGTCACAGAAATAAAGCCACAAACGTATCCGGGCTAAATGCAGCCAAAGTTGGTCCTACGGCTGACACTGCGTCATGTTCAAACCCACGCAACTTTGGCCCTATCGTGGTTTTAATTCTGAAATTTGGCAGGCTGACAGGTCCTCCGATGGACTGACGTTCCTCAGAATCTCAGACTTAAAACCACGAATTCGGCCGAGCTACAGTCAGCCAAACTTGGTACATGCGCTTACCGCAGACAGTCCTACGGCTAACAGTGCGTTATTTTCAAACCCACGCATCTTTGACCCTATGGTGGTTTTAATTCTGAAATTTGGCAGGCTGACAGGTCCTCCGATGGCCTGACGTCACCCAGAATCTCAGACTTAAGACCACGTATTCGGCCGAGCTACAGTCAGCCAAACTTGGAACATTCGCAAACAGTGCGTCATTTTCAAACCCATGCAACTTTGGCCCTATCGTGGTTTTAATTCTACAATTTGGCAGGCTGACAGGTCCTCCGATGGACTGACGTACCCCAGAATGCCAGACTTAAAACCACGAATTCGACCGAGCTTCAGTCAGCAAAACTTGGTACATTCGCAAACAGTGCGTCATTTTCAAACCCATGCAACTTCGGCCCTATCGTGGTGTTAATTCTGAAATTTGGCAGGTTGACAGGTCCTCCGATGGACTGACGTACCCCAGAATGCCAAACTTAAAACCACGAATTCGGCCGAGCTACAGTCAGCCAAACTTGATACATTCGCAAACAGTGCGTCATTTTCAAACCCATGCAACTTTGGCCCTATCGTGGTTTTAATTTTAAAATTTGGCAGGCTGACAGGTCCTTCGACGGACTGACGTCTCCCAGAATCTCAGACTTATAACCACGAATTCGGCCGAGCTACAGTCAGCCAAACTTGGTACATTCGCTAACTGCAAAGGGTCCCACGGCTAACAGTGCGTCATTTTTAAACCCATGCAACTTTGGCCCTGTCGTGGTTTTAATTTTGGAATTTGGCAGGCTGACAGGTCTTCCGATGGACTGACGTTCCTCAGACTCTCAGACTTAAAACCACAAATGCGGCTGAGCTACAGTCAGCCATACTCGGAACATTCGCAAACAGTGCGTCATTTTCAAACCCATGCATTTTTGGCCCCATCTTGGTTTTTATTCTAAAATTTGGCAGACTGACAGGTCGTTCGATGGACTGACGTCACCCAGAAACTCAGAATTAAAACCACGATAGGGCCAAAGTTGCATGGGTTTAAAAATAACGCACTGTTTGCGAATGTACCAAGTTTGGCTGACTGTAGCTCGGCTGAATTCGTGGTTTTAAGAAGGGGACGTCAGTCCATCGGAGGACCTGTCAGCCTGCCAAATTTTAAAATTAAAACCACGATAGGGCCAAAGTTGCATGGGTTTGAAAATGACGGACTGTTTGCGAATATTCCAAGTTTGGCTGACTGTAGCTCGGCCGAATTCGTGGTTTTAAGTTTGGCATTCTGGGGTACGTCAGTCCATCGGAGGACCTGTCAGCCTGCCAAATTTCAAAATTAACACCACGATAGGGCCGAAGTTGCATGGGTTTGAAAATGACGGACTGTTTGCGAATATTCCAAGTTTGGCTGACTGTAGCTCGGTCGAATTCGTGGTTTTAAGTCTGGCATTCTGGGGTACGTCAGTCCATCGGAGGACCTGTCAGCCTGCCAAATTTTAGAATTAAAACCACGATAGGGCCAAAGTTGCATGGGTTTGAAAATGACGCACTGTTTGCGAATGTTCCAAGTTTGGCTGACTGTAGCTCGGCCGAATACGTGGTCTTAAGTCTGAGATTCTGGGTGACGTCAGGCCATCGGAGGACCTGTCAGCCTGCCAAACTCCAGAATTAAAACAACGATAGGGCCAAAGTTGCATGGGTTTGAAAATGACGCACTGTTTGCGAATGTTCCAAGTTTGGCTGACTGTAGCTCGGCCGAATACGTGGTCTTAAGTCTGAGATTCTGGGTGACGTCAGTCCATCGGAAGACCTGTCAGCCTGCCAAATTCCAGAATTAAAACCACGATGGGGCCAAAGTTGCGTGGGTTTGAAAATGACGCACTGTTAGCCGGAGGACTGTCTGCAGTAAGCGAATGTACCAAGTTTGGCTGACTGTAGCTCGGCCGTATTCGTGGTTTTAAGTCTGAGATTCCAAGGAACGTCAGTCCATCGGAGGACCTGTCAGCCTACCAAATTCCAGAATTATAACCACGATAGGGCCAAAGTTGCATGGGCTTGAAAATGACGCACTGTTTGCGAATGTACCAAGTTTGGCTGACTGTAGCTCGGCTGATTTAGTGGTTTTAAGTCTGAGATTCTGAGGAACGTCAGTCCATCGGAGGACCTGTCAGCCTGCCAAATTCCAGAATTAAAACCACGATAGGGCCAAAGTTGCATGGGCTTGAAAATGACGCACTGTTTGCGAATGTTCCAAGTTTGGCTGACTCTAGCTCGGCCGAATTCGTGGTTTTAAGTCTGATATTCTGAGGAACGTCAATCCATCGAAGGACCTGTCAGCCTGCCAAATTCCACAATTAAAACCACGAAAGGGCCAAAGTTGCGTGGGTTTGAAAATGACGCACTGTTAGCCGGAGGACTGCCTGCAGTAAGCGAATGTACCAAGTTTGGCTGACTGTAGCTCGGCCGTATTCGTGGTTTTAAGTCTGAGATTCTGATGAACGCCAGTCCATCGGAGGACCTGTCAGCCTGCCAAATTCCAGAATTAAAACCACGATAGGGCCAAAGTTGCATGGGCTTGAAAATGACGCACTGTTAGCCGTAGGACCCTCTGCAGTCAGCGAATGTACCAAGTTTGGCTAACTGTAGCTCGGCCGAATTCGTGGTTTTAGGTCTGAGATTCTAAGGAACGTCAGTCCATCGGAGGACCTGTCAGCCTGCGAAATTTCAGAATTAAAACCACGATAGGGCCAAAGTTGCATGGGCTTGAAAATGACGCACTGTTAGCCGTAGGACCCTCTGCAGTCAGCGAATGTACCAAGTTTGGCTGACTGTAGCTCGGCCGTATTCGTGGTTTTAAGTCTGAGATTCTAAGGAACTTCAGTCCATCGGAGGACCTGTCAGCCCGTCAAATTCCATAATTAAAACCACGATAGGGCCAAAGTTGCATGGGCTTGAAAATGACGCACTGTTTGCGAATGTACCAAGTTTGGCTGACTGTAGCTCGGCCGATTTCGTGGTTTTAAGTCTGAGATCCTGAGGAACGTCAATCCATCGGAAGACCTGTCAGCCTGCCAAATTCCAGAATTAAAACCACGAAAGGGCCAAAGTTGCGTGGGTTTAAAAATGACGCACTGTTAGCCGGAGGACTGTCTGCAGTAAGCGAATGTACCAAGTTTGGCTGACTGTAGCTTGGCCGTATTCGTGGTTTTAAGTCTGAGATTCTGATGAACGCCAGTCCATCGGAGGACCTGTCAGCCTGCCAAATTCCAGAATTAAAACCACGATAGGGCCAAAGTTGCATGGGCTTGAAAATGACGCACTGTTAGCCGTAGGACCCTCTGCAGTCAGCGAATGTACCAAGTTTGGCTAACTGTAGCTCGGCCGAATTTGTGGTTTTAAGTCTGAGATTCTAAGGAACGTCAGTGTATCGGAGGACCTGTCAGCCTGTGACATTTCAGAAATAAAACTACGATAGGGCCAAAGTTGCATGGGCTTGAAAATGACGCACTGTTTGCGAATGTTCCAAGTTTGGCTGACTGTAGCTCGGCCGAATTCGTAGTTTCAAGTCTGAGATTCTGGGGGACATTAGTCCATCGGAGGACCTGTCAGCCTGCCAATTTTCAGAATTAAAACCACGATAGGGCCAAAGTTGCATGGGTTTGAAAATGACGCACTGTTTGCAAATGTTTAAGTTTGGCTGACTGTAGCTCGGCCGTATTCGTGGTCTTAAGTCTGAGATTCTGGGTGACGTCAGGCCATCGGAGGACCTGTCAGCCTGCCAAATTTCAGAATTAAAACCACCATAGGGTCAAAGATGCGTGGGTTTGAAAATAACGCACTGTTAGCCGTAGGACTGTCTGCGGTAAGCGCATGTACCAAGTTTGGCTGACTGTAGCTCGGCCGAATTCGTGGTTTTAAGTCTGAGATTCTGAGGAACGTCAGTCCATCGGAGGACCTGTCAGCCTGCCAAATTTCAGAATTAAAACCACGATAGGGCCAAAGTTGCGTGGGTTTGAACATGACGCAGTGTCAGCCGTAGGACCAACTTTGGCTGCATTTAGCCCGGATACGTTTGTGGCTTTATTTCTGTGACTTCATTCTGGTGGCGGTGCTTTGCAGGTCTACGTCGATGCAAAGTTTAAGGTACATAACTGCACCAGGACGTGTGCATGCCGTATCCCAACATTAGATAGTGTATAGTCGGATAGGAAAAGCTGACCCTTTTTTAGCTAAATTTATTTAGCTAAATTCACGGACGTCAAATTGAGCACAATTTTTTAGTACTCGTCCCGTAATTTGTTCTCGTGTGGGTACTAAAGGCGTGAATCCTCCAGTACCCACTTCAACAGGCCGTCAGGCCCCTTCAGAGAGGTACACAAATAAAACCCAAGGCATATTCTGAGAGCACAAATTGAGCACAATTTTTTAGTACTAGTCCCGTAATTTGTGCTTGTATGGGTACTAAGGGCGTTGATTCCCTAGTACCCACTTCAACAGGCGGTCAGGCCCCTTCAGAGAGAAGCACAAATAAAACCCAAGGCATATTCTGAGAGCACAAATTGAGCACAATTTTTTGGTACTAGTCCCGTAATTTGTGCTTGTATGGGTACTAAAGGCGTGAATCCTCTAGTACCCACTTCAACAGGCGGTCAGGCCCCTTCAGAGAGGTACACAAATGAAACCCAAGGCATATTCTGAGAGCACAAATTGAGCACAATTTTTTAGTACTAGTCCCGTAATTTGTGCTTGTATGGGTACTAGGGGTATGAGTTAGCTGGAATAGCTGGAGCTGAATCATAAGGAGGCCGGTTTGAGGCAGAAGGCAATGAGCACAAAACATAGGGCGATGATATTTGCAAAGCACAAATTATTTCGGTCAGGAATACGTCTGTATTAAGCCTGTCCCTTATTTGGGTACTAGAGCGTGAATCTGCAAGTGCCAATTTGAAGAGGCCTTTTGGCCCTTTTTGAGGCGAGCACAAATGAATCTGATGTTATGTTCTGAGAGCACAAATGGAGCACAATTTTTTGGTGCTGAGGCGTGCAACTGCTAGTACCCGAATTGATATCAAAGTTTCTGGCTTTTCGAATCGAGCACAAATGTTCTCGCTATGCGGGATAGAGAGCACAAAAGGAGCACAATGCATTAGTTCTGGTCTCGGAATTTGTGCTCGTGTGGGTACTAAAGGCTTCACGCAGCTCGCGCATGTGTGTGTGCGGAGCGCCTGGTGGATAGGCAACCCGCTGCGATGTGTCCCCAAGTCACCCGCGCGACTGTTGGCGGGGCGGGCCTGCTTGCTGTCTCCCGTGCGCCTTATCTTACGATGGGTGAACTCAACAGCACTCGAGTAAATCGTCTAAGGGGGTGAAAACTTCGAACACAGTCATGCCTAATTTGAGGATGGACGTCCATGCCGTTAACCCCAAATAGAGCTGAGAGAATTGGGGGACACCATCCACCTCCTTGAAGTTAGCATCTCTCTCAACGAGAATGAAAGGCTTGTCGCGCAGCATAATGTAATGAATGAGATGGGACTGCAAGCGGTCATAACGGCCGAGGTAGTCCTGAGTTTTGCCTGTGAGGTGGGCGGTTATTTTGGGGACCAGCCACTCCTTTTCCAGGTAGAACTCCTCGATCTCATCAAGACTGTACTCGTCTTGGAGAAGACCTTTTTTCCAGATCTGGACTGAATCTGTGGCCTGCGAGGCAACCAGTTCTTTCTGGTTCCAGTAGTTGAGCATGAAGCGGAGCGATTCCATCGCGACAAACTGATGCGTATGACTGGAGCGCTTGCCCTTTTATGCCGCTGCGCCGCTACTGTGGCGCACCCTTTACGGACACTATTTGTAATAAGCATGCGCTGTGAAGGTACCACCTTAACCAGCACAAATTTCTCTTTTGTGTCAGTTCCTTTATGTTTTATTATTATTTTTTGGTGTTTGTAAAAAACTTTTTAAATTTTTTTTTAAAATTTTTTTAAATTATTTTTAATTTTTTTTTTTTTAAATTATTTTTTTAAATTTTTTTTTAAAAATATTTTTATTTTTACCGTTCACAACTCTTTTGCGAATGTTAATCACTAGATAAAATGCATTTACATTTGTGCGCGAACATGCGTTTAAACATGGTTCGTACCCGTTGATCATTTATTTTTGGATTATCAGTAAAACACGTTTTGACAAATGAACGTAGCGAAAAACCGTGTGCTCGATGTACCAAGTACATGACACAGTACTGTCGACATACATTCGAGTCGATGTCTTGCAAACTCGTTGGATTGTATCTCCATTTTCGGCAGAGTCGGTCTAAAAATTTTCTGTGGAGTTTCACTACTGGTGGGAGGCCGTACGAATCCCAGTACTCACCCTCGCCGTTTTTATCAATGTAAAATGCAATCCAATGTTGGCCTGGCTTACACAGGGGGTCTGTGTTACAAATGAGTAGGGCGGGGCGCTTATGGAGTCTGCGTGGGAGTGTGTCTGCAGCGAAAACGCCTTCAAAGAAGGGCGCCACGTGTTTGTCTTTCTTCAATAAGTTTTCTAGGGTGTGTCCATCCATTTTTTAGACGTTGTAATCCACAACAACGTTTCGATTTTTATCGATTTCAATTAAGTTCTGAAATTCGGCGTAAATAATGCAGTTTATGGGCTGGGCTAGGGCCTCGCTGAACTTAACCTCAAGTCGCAGTGTGCCCTGTTTCTGTAAATTCCAGTGTGGCTCACTAGCGGACAGGTCGGGTGACAAATCGAATGCGAAAACCGTCAAGCCCCTGGGGTAATCTTCGTATTTGATTTGATTCCCTTCGTCTTTCCAATGAACGCCTGTTCCACAGAACAATGTGTTGTATGATTCCATGTACAGTCCGTTCGGGAAATCGGGGGTCTAAGGCTGTGTGGGCACAGGGTGCCCGTCCACCATGAGACTTAGATAATTTAAATTAAAGTGTTGAAAATTGAATCCGTTCCTTAAAAAATCGCCGTTATAGCTACGATTGTCAACGAACCCAATAACAATTCTTTGGGGTAACTGATTCAAAAACAGATTATCAATATTTTTATCGCGAAGTCCCTGTCCGATAGTGACTGTTCGAATGTCGACACGGTTGACTGCGTATTTGGCAGGGGCCTTTTCTAGGGCCTGTGCGTGTGCGAGAAGCACAGACGGGGAAATAGTGACTTTCCTTACGAAAAGTGTAGCGTCCAGAAGCTTGATTTTTTCTGTCCCTGCAGTGGACATGAGTGTAAAGGCATCTCGATTTCTAATGAGTTTAATTCTCAATTCAACGTTATTGAGAAGGAAGTGATCTTGGTTAAAGAAATCAATGTGCAATGGACCCATCATTTCAAAGGGACGACTGCGTGCTGTGCGGGCCCTGCGCCAGGCTAGTCCCAAATTTTCTGCTCCGTCTAGGGAATCAAAGTGGCCTGGTGTATCTTGATACCAGAGCCGTTGCGTCATGTGTGACTGTTTGGCTGAACTGTCATAACTAAGCAGCGATTCGATGTAGGCGCGGTAAGGATAGGTCATACTAGAATGTTAAATCACTTTTAGGTTTAGGCTCACGTCCACTTGGCTCCAAAGCGCATGCAACGCGTAATTCACGGGAGTAGCGTCACTATTGTTTGCGGCAACAATGTCTGTCCCATCAGCGTTCACGATCTTGGCCTTAACCAGAAGAATCGTGTGTGCTGGGTCGATGTACTCGCTCCCAGCCCCGGGGATACAGAACTCAACGGTGTTGGCTGAGTCCAGTGTGGTGAGGGGCTTGTAGGGCACCCAGTGTGTGGCCTCCAGTGCTGTCTGTGTGGGTAGAACCATCCACAAGTCAAGTTCTGAGCGGAGGCATTAATTTGATGCTGAATGCATGAATGCCATGTTTTTTTTTTTTGTTTTTTTAGCTGAAATAATTGTCAGGAGCTAAGGTCTTTCTCCTTCGAGTCACTTTAGCAGAATGAGGCTTCCTTGTCGTTTTACGCCTTTTAATACGTCCAGAGCCGTTCATGCTCTCTGCTTTGCGTTTGAGTGAGCTAGCCAAGTTATCGCCGGCCTGTTGTATGTGACGCTTGGCGCTGGTCCTTAGACCTTCACCTCCAGCGATATCGGCAAGGACGTGGCTGCCTGCGCGCACCGCTTCTTTTCCAACAGCTGCGGCGCCACTTCGAAGGACGGGCAGAATGGACCGAAAGAGGCCTCCTAGCTACGAGCCTACACCGTAGCCTTTCTGAAAGGCAGCGCCTGCATAATACGGGCCTGCTCCTCCCCCGGCTTGGTTTAGATAGTATTGAGTAATTAGGGTCATTTTTTTATCGTGTTCGTTTTCGTAGGTGAACCAGTAGAGTCAAGGTTCCGAAATCAAATGCTACCAAGTGCCCTTTTTGGTCTCTTATATAGCACTCGACGCTCTCAAACGATTTTGTGCTCAAATCGAAGTAGAGGGGGTGTTCAAAATGGACGACGGACATGGTACCGTACTGGGCTTGTGTGTTGCCGGGGACTGTACTTAAAAGCGGAGCCCTCGTGTGTCCGATTATTTGGTCAGTGAGATGGGGATTTTTTTTAAAGCGGTCTTTGCTACTGCTTCTACTTTTCCATCCGACCAGGGTTCGGAAAGTCACTCAATTTTTTGTGACTATTACCGTAACACCGTTACTTTAAGTATTTACTTTTCCTATAACTTTTTGGGAGAGTCCAGTAGGTCAATGCGCAAAAAGCCGCCCCTTCCCCGGTCACTTGCCCAAGCTGATCGGGAACTACGGGATCTGGTTCAAACGCTATTTGCTGAGGGATTCAACTGGAGATGATTCTGAAAACGCTCTTGCAAACAGCCGTCAACAGCTAACAGTGACTAATGACAACAATCCCTTATCAGTTAAAGTCACATCGAATAATGCTTCAAATTGAAACCCAGAGAGCAAAGATGAGTCTGATACAGAAGATGTAAAAGTGAGCATACAGTAAAATAAGATTTTGGTATAGGACAATTAATAATAATAACGGCTTGCATATTTACTGTTTTATTTGTTTGAGGAGATTTTATATGTTCCAGGAAAGTTTCTTGAGCAATTGGTATCTGATATCAATTCTTTTTTGGAAGGTGTTGATAAAAGGCTTCAGAAACTAGAAAAACATCACGAGGAACACTTGACTCTGATAGGAACACGAAAAACATATCCAACAAATCCAAACTCTTTTAAAACAAAGAAGGCACGGTGGACATGAGCCCCATCCCGTTTGAGCCCCGATGTCCTGAGCCCCGCCTAGCCCCGGTCGAGCCCGACTCGAGCCCCAACCTGAGCCCGGACTGAGCCCCGACTGCCAGAACCCCGACCTGAGCCCGGCTTGAGCCCCGCCTTGAGCCCGACTTGAGCCCCACGCGAAGAGAAGTCGCCATTTGGCCCCAAAACATTGAATAAGTGGAAGTTATGTGGCGTGGGGTTTAAATGGGGCTCAGGTCGGGACTCAGTCCGGGCTCAGGTCAGGGCTTAGTCCGGGCTCAGGTCGGGGCTTTGGCAGTCAGGGCTCAGTCTGGGCTCGAGTCGGGCTCGACTCGGGCTTTAGCCGGGGCCCAGGTCATCGGGGCTCAAACCGGACGGGGCTCATGTCCACCATGCCACAAAGAACGGGCACAAGTAAGTCTTTCAACGTATTTATGTATTTTAATCAAAAATTAAATCAATTTTAATTTAATTGTGAATTCTATTTATAGATCTGCAATCCTTGGATTATATCTCTGAAGAGGACATGGCTCCCCCTGAGCACTGATAGAAATTGTTTTGTAAAATTTAGATTTATTATCTGTTAAATTTGTACCACAATCTCATGGTAAATTTTCAATTACAATCACATCATCAATCTTTTTTTCTTAAGTCTACAAAGTACTCCTAAATAAACAAATTGAGTCATCAAATTTCTTGCGATCTGGGTATTTTTAGCTTCCTTCTATACTCAGGTAAAACGAACAAAAATCCACATTTTTAAACTTGCTTTTACGATTTTCCTTGTAAATTTACTAATTGGCTTGTAAATTGGCAGGTGAATTGAATTGACATCATGTGTGGTGTAGCGTTTCCAGGCGTGTTCGGAGTTAAGAATAATTATCACCTTTTCTCTAGTTTCTCATTACATGCTCGGAGGAAAGACCCAGAATATTATATTTGTCACCACCGACTTCGGAAATCGTTCGGCCAATCAAACTGCCAACTATAAGACTGCCAGAGGAAATAAAGATTTTTTTTTCTTGATCGCCAGTTGATGTTCTGTTCTCTAAAGCGGAGGGCCAAAATAAGGCCAAAAATCAAGGGACAAAAAAGAAGCATAGTTACTGGAAAAAAAAGGGTTGTACATTAGTTGGCAAATCTGTATCTCGAGAAATGGGCGAGGTGCGAGCCTTTTAAACAAGAAATCGGGCAAAGGGACAGTTACGGAGTACGGAGCTCAGCATTCTGCATCTTTTGTAATTTTTTTCTTTTTTGGACATGTTTTGGAAAAAAGTTAAACCCTTTCGGTGAGTCCTTAAGCTGGTCAAGAGGCGCGAGGTTGCCCAGTTCAGCCATCTTGAAACGAAACGGCGTGTTGGTTTTTTGCTCAAAGCTTCTAAGCCATCAAAGCTAGAAGGGGAATGGTAGGCGAATAGTAAGCGGGGTTCGTCACATAGTGCAGCAGCCAGCGGCCTTAGTAGTCAATCAGTGTGACTGCTGCGACGCAGCCTCTGCGCTTAGACGCGCAGAGGCCATTCTCAGCGCGCTGGCAGATTGTATGCTAAGACGCGTAGAGGCTGCGTAGCAGCACAACTAAGGCCGGTGGCTGCAGCACTGTGTGACGAACGCCTGTCTTCCGTGTGGATAGACACTCCCGCGACACCCGTGTGCCAAGCAGAAAATTGGATATCTCAACAAACACATAAAATATCAGGAAAGTCCAATAATTTATAAATGCAGCGCATAAGACGATTATTTTTTTCCGTTGCTAAACTCCATTTTGGCCACCAATTTTTTCAGGAGAAACAGAAGACTGTTCAAAGAACAAAAAAAAGTTGCGGATGATGAGAAATTGAAAAAGTATAAGTAAAATTTTGAGAAATGCATCAAAGTATCAGGTCACTCCGTAGAGGGTTCTTCAACTTATCAATGTCCGTTAAAATGGATAACGAAGTCATCTGAACTTAATTTTTCTAAGTGAAGTGGAATTCAAAGACAATACAACTAGAATTATGGTCTGCGTAAAGTGTTTATTACTCTGGTATATTTTTGGCTTTCTTTTGTGCAACTTAAGTTGTAAAAATAAAGAGGGTTAAGTTGAAGTGATTCTTTTTGCACTAGATTCATAAACATACAGATTGAGTTATCTTCTGTTGCTAACTTTTTCAACGGAGTCATGCAGACTTTAGTTGTTTCCATTTTCTGCTAAATGGGGAGCGTGTAAGGGGCCCAGTTGAGTTATGCCTCTTTTCCATGTGAATTTACTTCTGAATGCTAGGAATTGAGACAAATAATTCGGTGTGATAATGCAAACCTAACCAAGGTAAATGGTCCAACCCACCCTAACCTAACGGGGTCGTGACAGATCTTACTCTACTCGCGACAGACCTAACCTAACTAAATGGTCCAACCAACTCTAACCTAACCTAACGGGGTCGCGACAGGTCTTACTCTACTCGCGACAAACCTAACGCTAGCATAACTCAACCTTACCTGAAACTATCCGTAGTATCCCTCAGGTGCGCGTCCCGCGCACCAACTAAGGCCTGCTGGCTGAGGTGCAGTTACAGAAGTTGACGCGTTTTGCGCCATTGCACAGAGCGGATTATGAATCAAAATGTGACCGGTTTATAAATGAATAAACTCATGCGTGCACCAAAACAGACCATCCAGTTTCCTTCCCCCTCCCCTCCATCCCCACCTCAATGCCCCTTCCCCTCTCGCCCGCGGCCGCTGCTCGCGAACGGCACCGACAACTCCCGATTCAATCTTCCCTCCTGACCAAACTAAATAACATATCAACAAACGGTTTTCTCTGGGTGGAAGCTTGTGAAAAGCCCTACAAACGCCTCGCATTGACCCCCCATCTAAAATGACTTCTTCATTCCAAAAACTTGTCCCGAAGTTACAGAAAACGTTTTTCTTCGTTGTCGAAAAATTTTGAGCTCGCATCTTTTTCGGATAGGGTGGCTTTGAATGTCCTTTCTATTTCCTACAACCTTCGTTCTAGACGTTTTTCGAAAATCTCAGCCGTTTACGCATGCGGGGCGTTTTTCGTGCGCGCTGTTAGATGCAAGCCCGCAACGCAGCAGTGCATGGCGGGCCTGCCTACTTACGTGGGCTCCTTTCTTGCTTTTCTCGCTTTTCTACGTAAATCCGCCCCCCATTTCTCAAGAAACATGGGGTCCTTGAGTCAATGTGAGTACGCCGCATCGAATGGTGCACACCTCGTTGCGATCGGAGGTCTGGAAGGTACTTAAACTTGCGAAAAACGTCCTTGGCTGCAGGGGGCGACGATGCTAGCCCGCCACACAGCCGTGCATGGCGTGTGCCTGCCTTCAGGCGATCCGGCCTCTCGAGCCAGCGAGCCGCTATGCTACCCCCACCACCGCCCGACCTAGCGGAGGGCTTCGCCCGTTGGTTTTCCGATTCCGATGCAGTCAGGCTCAGCAACCATTGAAGCTAGAGGGGAATAGTAAGCGAGCAGATTGTAGCTGGAACGGGGCGCATACTATTCGCCTCTAACATAAAAGTTTTAGAAGGTACCAGGGAAAACATTCTCCGGTTCGTTACAAGATCGCGGACCAGGCGACACACCCCGCGCCTTTCTACCAGCTTAAGGACTTTACCTTTTCGCTGGTCGGTGCAGAGGCAACACCAACAAACAAGAAGGAATTTTTCCGGGTCCGAAAAACCATTTGTGTGGCCACTATAAATCCGAAGGTCAGATTTGTCGCCACTCCAGAGGCGAGACAAGATGTCTTGCCCAGTTTTGGTCAGACATCAAAGCCTCACCAAACTTTGGTATGACTAAAATGTCTCGCCACAAAATGGCGAGACTTTTGTGTCCGACCACAATGTGGTCAGACTTTTTAACCCAGTCAATACGGTCAATGCGGTCTGTAGCGCGGTCAGACGCGGGAGGCGGCGGGACGCGTGCTGCTCGCTGGCCGGGCCGAAGCAGCAGCGAGTCCATTTACTTGCTTTTTCAGCTAATTAGTGAGTTTGCACGCGAGTTCGTGAGAACGGATCGGAGAAGGCTCGGTTCGGCGCACAGTGGGTCAGATGACCGACATCATCATCATCGGCGCTGACGTAGGCGGCCCAAACTCTGCACGCGCTACGAGCTTCAGAGTCTACCAATAAGACTCGGACCGATCGTGTGACCCCACCAACGGATTGCTCTCCGAGCGAGGAATCTGTATTGGTGGGGTCACCAGGTCCGCTCAAGTCCTGTTTAGCGACAGTTGAAAACGCGTCTAGAGTTCAGCCGGCTGCGCCGTTGGTCTTCTGGCCTACTTTGTGGCGGCGCCGAGACACGCGATCGATGAGTGGCTCGCCGTGGAATGGCCTTGCTAACGCGATGCTGTGCTAGTTTATTTGACTGCTGAGCTTCATCGCGATCCCCCACTGTGATAAAATATTACGGGAAATCCCATTTAATTTTTTTGCCAAGTTTTGCTGTAGTTTGGAATACAGGATTTACTGTGCATTTTTATAGAGTTTTCCGTACCACGTTCAGAATATTCCGTACTTGCTTCTAAAAGCACGGTAAATCCCGTACCTAGTACAGTAGATCCTGTCCAAAAGTACAGTAAATCCTGTGTTCTGAACTACAGTGAAAGCTACATTAATCAAAACAGAATTTACTGTGTTTTCTTTCGCACAGTGCCGGTGCGCTGACCCACCTGCACTCTAAAGTTCTTACGGATGACTTCATCCGTATTACACACTGAGAAAACCTTACAAACTATTTCGGGCCTTACAAAGAAAAGTAGTTTGTATAACAAAGTATTTTGAGCATACATAAGCTTACGAAGAAAATACTTCGTAATTTACAAACTATTTCTTCGTATAACAAAGTATTTTTGTTTGTTATATGTATGCTCAAAATACTTTGTAAGGTTTTAAGAGTGCAAGGAATTTCATCCGTATCTTACAAACATTTTTGTGCAAGCGTCATACGGATAGCCTGATTTGTAACATACCGATCGCTTTGTCCGTCACAGATGTGGCTTTGTAACTAAGCATAGTCTAACAGAATCCGAAGAGATTGTATTCATCGCCATACATTGCGGATACAGAATCTAAAAATTACTCGTTGCCATACTGTGCAGATAAATTAGCAGTATAAAATTTTATTTAGTGCCAAAGATCTTTTGAATGCACCAGCAAGCACTTTTACTACTATAGGCACATAATAGAGATGAATTGAACACGATACTCTTGCTGAGCGGTGGAGCAGAGTCACAGCAGAAAAAGATGTACTTACCACCAAAATTTGGTGTTGATTATGAAATACCTGCATTTAAATAATCATACTAAGCAACTGGACAATCTAACCAACCATTTATTGGAGGTAGTTCCACAAACATTCCACCATACTCAAGTTATACTGTTAATGTTTTCTCTTGCAGTTGGTGACCTGGTGAGGTTATACTGTCTGCTGATCTGGTGCCTTATGCTGGAAGAACCGAGTGACAACAAAAATCACATGCACTGACTTCTTCTGAGTGTGCAAACAATGCCATCCAAGCTGGACTTTGGGTTGAGACACCATCGCTGTCACCAATTGCAGAGGCCCAAATTGTGCCTCAAATCGGCAGCAAAAACAGCGGGACAGCGTGCTAATTGTTTTTCTTCTAATAATAATCGCCCCACTTAACTTTTCATTCGTGAAAGTATGAGAACTTAAGCGGCACTAAACCCAGTCCCTCCTTTGTTGCTTGATTTAAGTTTGGATTAACCTCGTTCAATGTGGTTAAAATGCAGAAACCACGATGATACGCAAGTTTCTGGTTCGTTAAAGTTATTGATTCACTGCTTCAATGTGAAGTGATGCGTGCGTCTGCGAAAACTGGACGGCTGTCTTTCATGTTAACATACACTTATCAGCTGTTGAGGATTGGAGATGTTGGAAGTGCTTTCATTATCAGAACTTCATGTTCGTTTAAAATTGAATTGTTTCTTTGATAAAGATTTTAGGTTAGGTTTCTTAAAATGTCATTTGATAACCGTTTGACTACAGCCAAAATGGCACTTCGAAGATTTTAGTCTGGATAGTTAATATGTGAGTGATGGAATATGCAGAGATAGAATGAGCTATCACTATAAATCCAAAGGTCAGACTTCTCGCCACTCCAGAGGCGAGACAAAATGTCTTGCCCATTTTTGGTCAGACGTCGAAGTCTCACCAAAATTTGGTCAGACAAAAATGTCTCGCCACAAAATGGCGAGACTTTTGTGTCTGACCGCAATATGGTAAGACTTTTAAACCCAGTCAACACGGTCCATGCGGCCTGTAGCGCGGTCAGATAAAAAGTCTCACCATTTTTTGGCGAGACATTTTTGTCTGACCAAGTCTTGGCGAGACTTTCAGGTCCGACCGAAAGTTGGCAAGACTTTTTGTCTCGCCTGGCGCAAAGTCTTTTCATTAAATTTTCAGTGATTTTAGGAATAAGAAGAAGAAAAGAAGACGCCTACCCCACCCACCCGCACCGCCCCACTTGTTCGAACAAGTGAGGGTTTGTTTTGTTCCGAGCGGGGCGGTGCGGGTGGGTGGGGTAGGCGTCTTCTATTCTTCTTCTTATTCCTAAAATAGCTCATTCATAGTTTGAAAAATATGAAACAATATTACACCTTATTGGTCTTCATGCTGAGGTTTAGTTGATGTAAGTACGGATTGATAGGTTCAGATCATGATTTACGGACAAGTTGAGTTGATAATACGGATGAGATAAGTAGTCGTAGTTATGGGTCAACATTTGCGTTTATATTTACGGATAATTTTGTCCGTACTGAAATTCTCAAAACCTGGAGATGCTTTTTATCCGTGATACAGCTGTCCAACTCCGTAATATAGACACATCCATCCCTACTTTCAATGAATCAATTTTGTCCGTACTGTGGTGACTTATCCGTAAGAACATTGGAGTGTGGTCCTCCTGGTCATGGCTGTGGCAAAGGTGTGGGCCCCCCACCCCCACCACCCTTCCCCTTCTTTACTCCCTGGTCTAACGCGAGCACAATTACGCAGTGTGGCGTTAGCGGCGCACAGTTTCGCAGCGTTTTCAGCTCATTAGTCATAACATTGTTCAACTTAACCAATGTTTAACTCATTTCCGAGGTGCAGAGGCGCGGCAGTGTTGCGGGGAGCGAGTTTGTCAACACCGCGAGCGCGTATGCGACAAAGACGGCAAGACGCCAAAAACGACGCTCTGCGTGTGTGTCTGTGAGAGAGTCGGCAGTCAACACCGCCGCGAATGGTTTGCGCAGTCGAGTGCGGTGACGGGACGAAGCTGTCGAAAGCGGCAGTGGGTGAACACTGCAGCTCCCGCGTTGCCCAGCGAGGTTCTGAATCAAAATCCCGCCTAAGCCCGTCCGCTACGGCCAGCGCGCCCGCCCAGGCTGCACAATGATCCAGAAATCTCAAAACGCGGAAAAAAATCCTGCGGTGGCCAGATTGGTAGAAAATGGTTCTGAATTGTGTCTTGTTACTAAAAAAAGTATTTCAGGTCGGTATTGAGGCAGTTAAGGCTGAGTTTTCGTGTCAGGAACAAGTTATTTAATAAATTTTTTGTAAAATCATTGTTTTTCTTTTTTTATTCAGCGGCTACTGGAAAGGCAGAAACAGTTCATTCTATCCTATATTCTAATCATCGGCGCCTCATTTCGGCAATGTATACTGTGAAAAATCTTATTTGTAAGTACACATAATAATCGCAAAATTCAAAGTACATATGTATTCCAACTGACTTTTCGTCAAAATCACAGTTTGAATCAATAATGAATGCTCTAATTTAAACTCAAACAAAAAAAATATCACAATAAATCACATATTGTAAAGAAAATTCTAACGTAAACTTAAACAAAAACAAAATATCACAATAAATCACATATTGTAAAGAAAATTCTAACGTAAACTTAAACAAAAACAAAATATCACAATAAATCACATATTGTAAAGAAAATCAAGATTCTTCAATTTGCCAATCTGGTGTGTAGTTGACAGCAACTGCCGAACCAATGGTAGGAATTTCAAGCAGGGCCAACATGTCCTGGTCGATAGGCTTCTTCTTTCTCACCCTTTTGTGAGACGACTCAATAATCCTCGGGTCAGATGAGAGAAGCAGCCTTTGGAAAATTTGAAGATTTGCAGTTTTCCAAGATCCTCGGAAAGTGTGGAAAGCGTCATATTTTCTGATGTGCTTGTTTCTAGCCTCTTGTGCCTCTTCTGAAAACATACCTAGAGGCAAGGGCGATGCGGCAATAATATCACCACCATGCGTCAACACCTTGTGCACAGAGCATGGCATATAGTACCATTTGTAGTGCCGTAAGTACACTGCCATGGTCTCGTCGCAGTAAGTAGAGAAGGCAACTCTGTTGATAGTAAAGCCCGTGCGAATGACCCTTAGAATTAGGGCAAAACGAGTCAAAAGCTCCAAGTCTAGTCCAGTGATATCAGCCAGCTTTTCAACATTGTCAAAAGCGATCCGAGCAGTGTTTCCGTTCGTTGTGGTTCCCACGCCACCAGACTTAGGCACATCAACTTGGATTCCCAGCTCGTCATGAAACCTCTTCTGGAGCTGTGTCTTATGGGTCTTCATGGCTGCTTGATTTGCCTGCCCCGTAACTCTCCACGTTTTGAATGGAAGGTGGATAGCCAAGGAGATAACGAGGGCAAAAAACCTCAACAGTTGGTGCAGTGGGGATGCGCCGAATTGCAACGCTGCCTTGTTGATGGGCTGTTTTTTGATTTTCTGAACATTGTTCAAATCTTTGGGAGTCAGATTACAAACGTCACATGTTTGCATAGATGTGCCAAGGATATTCGACACCATCTTCCCATCAACCATAGTGCAATGTAGCTCATGTTTAACTATGACTTCTCTACCATTGTGCTCAAGTACAGTTGGAGCGAGGGCTTTAATCTCTGCCTCAACGCGCAGAAATTCTTCCTGAGACAATTCTGCAGTTTCTTTCCTCCGCTGAAAATTAAATGGGCGGCAAGAGTATGGTGAAGCCGGAGTTGCATTACGCCACACTATCTTCAAGTCAGGTGTCTTGGAATCATTGCTATCCGCCACACAATCAATTTGCAGCGGCACAACAGACGTAAGGAAAACATGGGAATCTGATCTTAAGGCTTCACCCTCCTGATTTTGCTTGTGTGCCGAATAAGCGCTGCTTCCATCCGCACCCCACTTATGGGTGGCCTTAAGTTGGCAAATTTCTGTGTCACTCAGTCTATCTAGTACTTCCCCTTGACACTCAAGGATAGCCTTAACCGTGTGATCTACGATAGCTTGTACTGGTGCCCTAACACCGGTATCACTAGCCTCAATTGTTTCTGGAGGAGGATAGGAAAGTTTCTTGGCTTCCACAACTTGGTTGTAGTCCGGAAAAATATCAGCATTACGTGCCTTGCAGAAAAGGCGCATTTTCTTGTATTGTGACTCTGAAGCATTTATGTCAGTCACGAAAAATGCTGCTTCCCTAGGAGTGGCTTTCTGAATTGGCGATGAAGTTTCTTTCTCTAGCAACTTACCTGCAATAAACGAAAATTTGTTATTAAATTGGATGCTTAACTGTAACTGAATTTTACTCATGTTGTGTAGTAAAAAAAATTACCTGCAATTTCGGGACATTCAACCACATCGCGAACAAGTTTTGCATCTTGGTTTCGGCCATCTTTACGAAGTTTCATGGTAAGAGCAAGAGACAGCTGCTCCATTGGCTTTTCTTTCACGAGTTCTTCAGTTTTCTTTCGCTGCCCTCGTTCGCAATTATCTCCGAAAGTTTCCTTCTTTGGACGACCGCGGCTACCTGTAAAAGCTGTAGAGGGGAAATACGATTTTTTGTTAAGCCACTCAATCTGAAGTGGATCCTTAAAAAACTTATTCCCATTCCTGCAAAGAAAAAAGAAGACAAGGTTGAAGCACTTAAATGCAAAATAAATTTGAAAAGTTAAAAAATGATAATTTGACATTTACCTGTGATGTTTCTTCCATCTGGTTCCTGCATTGGAAGCAAATGACTGGCATTTTAAAATGTGCTTTTCTGGGTCTTTTTCTCCAGGAAACCGCTCAATGACCTTGTTCTGAAGTGTGGGTAAGCCTCCCTCTTGCCACCACTCAAACAGCTCCAAATTTGTTATACCCGAAAAAGCCATGCTAAAGACTGAAAACTAGACTATGCAGCACTTGTAGCACAAGTGCCAAAGCTGAATATTGCTTAAAAAATAATTACAGCCAGTGTAAATATGCAATAAAAAAACAATACAAGTTTGCCACACCTTTGTGACAATCCGTTCCAAAAACGGTGTGTTAAAGAATTGAAAAGAAAAACAGTGCAAATCTGCCTATGCGGCTAAACACTTCAAAAAGAAAAACTAAACCAGAATATCTCCAAAAACTCTTCGACGATCTGAAAACCTGGAATCACTCGGAAGGACCTGCAGCAAACGCGCGGGAACGGGGCAACTTTACGCAGAAACGACTGTAAAAGGATAAAAGAAGATTAGAATACAGCTATGCCTTCGAAGACAAAAATAACAAAAACACAGATACCATGTTTTTGAGACCTTTGTCTTCATGTAATAAACATTTTTTTAAAATATGTGATTATTGCTAGTATTAACTTTTCCCATTACCCAACCGTTCAGACTAAATATACAGTCCACCTGGAAAAGGCAGCATGGGTACACTCACCACTTGCTTTGGAAGTACATAATTTTACAATCCCCCGCCCCCCATCCACCCCTTTCCCACTTCTTTTCCTCCGGTACCATATCTATCCCCTTCATCAAACCTCAATAAATTTACCGCGCTTTTCTCTTTTTAATTTCTAAGGCCAGGACTGAGGGCAGCGTCGTCTAACGCCATCAAGAAAAAAAAGCGAAATTTTGAGTTTTTCTCTATCTTTGGCCTCAATTTAAGCCCAGAGCCGCAAGTGGCCGCACCCATCGTTGACAAATCCTTTAACTACACCCTAGTGGGAGTCAAATGCCACTTAGGACACAACAACAGCTCACAACAGTCAAGAGATCGGGACCATCAAAAATCAAGTTATTGCTGTTTTTTAGCGTTTGAAAAACCGCTATTGTGCAACACAGACGTCCTCAATGTAAAATCCGGCACTGGCATCTTGAAGAGGGCGTCGAGACGTTTCTGAAAACATATAAACATTATGCATTACGACTTTGCATCACAAATATATACGAGTTTGAAGTTAATACAAATTTACAACAGTGCAAAGTATTAAAAACACTTAACTTTGAGGCCGAAAATCACCATGTTAACATTCTTGAAGCTCAAAACTAAGTTCATATTCGTTTTCTCCAGACATTTTTCTATTAAGTTCACCACTTGGATTCATGAAAATCCCAAAAAAAAATTAGAGGTTTTTTTCCGCGTTTTGAGATTTCTGGATCATTGTGGGCTGGGTGAAGTAAGGGAGGGTGGGGCAGTTACTGACACTTGAAAATTCTCAATGATTCTGTCATGCCCTTGATATGTCCCGTTGCATATGAGTAGGGGATGTATATCTTGGTTGAAATGAAAAAGAAAATTTTTGGTTTTACGAAAGCGGTGCTATTGAAAAGAGGCCAAAGTTAGATACCCCATAAAACGCGATAAAACGTCCCATCAGGGGGCTGCAACGCCAATGGCCAGCGTGGGGGCAATGCGCGAGACCACGGAAAACACAGAAATGGGGGGCCCTAATGCTCAATGACGGTCGCTTTTCTTCAATCTCCCGTTACGCGGTCTTAGAAAAAAAGGTTAATTCTGTGTATTAGGCCATATGGCACACCGATTGGTTGCACCGTTTAGCAGTAGTGAGCCGTCAAAGAAGTCCGTTTTCAGTACTTTTCCCGCCATTTCTAAATTTGAATTTCAGAGTTTCAGCAATGGGCTTTTTCTGTGAAACTAGGAGTCTCATGATGAACTTATATAGCCTAATACACCGAAAAATGACTTTATTTTAGGTTTGCTTTGAGAAATCAGAGTTACACGTCACGGGTTTCGGGAATTAAGGCCCCCCAATTATCAATGTACCGGTCTCGCGCATAGCCCCCACCCTAGCAATAAGCGTTGCTGCCCCCTGGTCCCATAGTAACCTAAAACTCGTCCTTAAGTTTGAAGCCCTACAACTTTGCGCGTGTACGAGCTCTATTAAAAACGATCATTGCTATTGATTACTCAATGATTTTACTTTATTTTCACGACAAAACACTTCAAGAATAGTCATTCTAATTTACACGGTACCTGATCATATGAAAAATGGGTGCCTGTGCCTCTTACTGACAAAGCCATATAAATTTTCCTCCCTTACATGTAATAAAGTGATGATTACTCGGGCACCGTTGCGCTAAACCATTTTGCACTATGACATGTCGCCGTCGCCGCCCGGTCTAAGAACCCCATCGATCAATAATCAATACCAAATGCGGCCCGTAACACTGACCATCACTAGTTAGCGTAGAACAACCCGAAGCGACGCACGCACACGTCCTGTACTAGTTGGCGAGATAAAATAATTCTCCCACTAATTTGGGTAGTAAAGAATACCTCACCAGGGGGTGGCAACAGCGAAGGAAGCGCGTGAAGCTATGCTCGAGCGAGGTGCAGCGGTTACGCACTTGTTCGAGATTATGAAAACTAGGCCGGTGTTTGCAAAACGCTTTGCACAGATCAAAAGAGCATGAAATTTAGAGTGCATTTAGTCCTAGTGGCCTGCCTGAGTCCCCTCAATTTAGCCGACACAAGGGAGGCAATTTTTACTTTGGGATGGCGCGGCCAAGATTTTTCCTAAATTTTCGAGTTTTCGTGTTTTTCGGTAAAAAGCCTTCCATTTATTATGGGTAAAACAGGAAGTATCGAGGAAGGCAATTAGCCTAATGCACCCTTCATTTCATGCTCTTTCTATGTGTGCAAAGCGTTTTGAAAACAAAGGCCCGGTTTTCATAATCTCGAAGAAGTCCGTAACCCCTGCACCGAAGGCGCGAGCATCGCTTCACGATCTCCATGGCCATTTCCACGCCCTGACCTCACCCAACATTTTAGTCCTGGTTATGACTCTTTCTTTCTCTATGTATGGCATATTGAGCAAAATCAAATAAGGCAGACCACTTCTACCAGCAACCCCCTCCGATTTACCTGAAACGGGCTCATTAACTAGCTAAAGAAAAGTATTAAGCCAAATATTAGATCCGGCAAAAATTTATTGGCCGAGATATGGCCATTTTATGTTAACTTTTGGAGAAAATAAAACACGAATTTGGGTATTTTGGCCTGAGTCCACACTTTTCATAGCAGAGGGTTAAAGTTTAGTTCCAACAAGTAAAATTGGTCAAGGAACAAGAATATGACCACAGATTTGACCTCCGACCAACATCTTTGGAGTAAACCTCAAAAACACTAAAAACAGTTTTTTCTTGGAATTATTGGGAAACATATTTTTTTTTTATAAAAAAAAATATACGAAGACCTTCTTGAGTAGAAAATGACGCGCTGAATCGAATGAAAACAAGCGCACATTTTTGTGACTAACCGTTTAGAAGATATGGGCATTTAAAGTACGCAATTTTGACAGTTTTTCCTAAATTAGCAGGTTTTGTGCACCGTTTGGCATTCCCTGCCTTCTCGGTGTGTGTGGGGCTTTGGCGGCGCGGCGTCAAAGGGGAATCATGTAGCACCCATGAGCCCCTGCACAAACCCGACCAGGCACGCCCGCCAGACACGCCCTTGAGGCGGGTGGACTGAGGGGCTGCGATCACTGCAATTCAAAAAGTGAGACATCGGCCCAATTTTTGGCAATACAAAAAGTATGACCGATAAAATGGTCATACACAAATGTATGACCGAAGAAAGGTCATACACAAATGTATGACCGAAGAAAGGTCATACACAAATGTATGACCGATAAACGGTCATACACAAATGTATGACCGAAAAAAGGTCAGACATTAGCGAGGCTGGCCCTCCTTTACCGTGGGATACATCAACCTTCATCGGTGATACAAAAAAGTATCACCCTTTTTCGGTCATACAATTGTGTATGTCCTTCAAAACGGTCATACATTTGTGTATGACATTTACAACGGTCTTATATTGGTGAATGATCTTTCCTTCGGTCGTACATTTGTGTGACTCTTTTTTCGGTCTAACATTTTAGTGTCACTCCTTTAAGGGTAAGAAATCTGACCTTTCTATTTGCAGTGATAGGCTGCGCACAGTGGGTCAGAAGATCGTCGAGGCGGTCAAAATTCTAGACGCGTTTTAGGCTCCAGAGTCGCTAAATGGGACTCGAATCGAACGTGTGACCCCGCCAATGGATCGCTCTTCAAACGAGGAATGCATTGGTGGGGTCACACGTTCGATTCAAGTCCTTCAGCGACTCTGGAGCTCAAAACGCGTCCGGGATTTTGGCCACCTCAACGGTCTTCTGACCCACTGTGCTGCGGGCAGCAGACTGATCCCAGGTGGGCGGTCTCTCGCTCTCATGGGGCACGCCGCTCCGGTGCGGGAGAGACAGACCGACGGTCTTACTGTGCCGAATCAGTCTGCAGGTTGGGTCACCCGGCGAAATGTAACACTTTGCTAAAAAGCGTTGCCTAATGAACGCTTTTCTAATTTTTACGATGAGATAAGTTGAGTTGCAAACATTTCCGAACTGTTCTGCCACGTGGCCGTGATAGAGTAGCCTCTCCACTTTCCGGCCCATATCGCCAATCGCCGCCCTTCGTCGCCCCCTCTGAGAAAACGGGCGTCAAAAGTGCCTCGCAATCTAGCTTCTGAGCCCCCTGGCCTGGCCTTAAACACACTGACGAATGCTGTCTTGACTTGCAAACACTTCGTTTCGAATGCCGATGGATGGGAAAGCAGCCTGCCAAAGGTGGATGGTGCGTAACATCGAGATGTAATTTTTCTCCACTTTGCCAGAAATATGTTTTTAACCTTCGAATACCCCCGACTACACATTTTGGTGATGATTTGGAGACTCCTATGACTTCTATCCTTTTTTTCTCGTTTCATTCCCACTGTGGGTCGTCTCCTGCTGGCTCTGCAAGTCGTGGTCTCCACGGCAATATGCGCCACTTTTCGCCTCCCTCGGGTCAGAGCTGGATGCGCCACTGGCCGGTGGGTGGTCAGGCGAGCCGAGGTATGTGGCAGGGTGGCGTGCATGCAGTGCACTGCAACACAGTGAGGTCGCCGGTGTCCCCTGGGCTCGCCACTTCGACGCCAGGGCTGCACGCCATACCAGGGCGGGCGTCTGTGCAGCAGTCGAGTCGGTACCCGCGGGGATCCAACAAGCAACCGCTTAATAGTCTTGGAGCAAAGCCTGCCTACAAGGCGCGCCTAATGAGGCTATATGCAAAGGGTGCAGCCGGGTGTCCTCCTTCGAGTAAGGGATTTGTGGGGGGGGCACACTTGGACATGAGGTACATTGGGACACCTGCAATATTGCAATCTTCCGGTTATCTAAGTTTCTTCGGTAAATTGTCCATAATAGTGCAGTCATTGTTTTACCGTTTCCACAAGTCGTGGACTTCACTCGTCGTTTTTCGTACGAAAAGGCACGTTGAAAGTATGATTCATCAAAAATTTATTATATAGTAGCACGATTTCCGAAATTTGTTTTCATTCTGGCCTTTCGGATGTACATTGAAAGCTGGAGTCGAAGTAGGGAATGTATTCCTTCGTACCATGGAGTTCTAGCAAGCTCGAAGCGCAGACCGCGTTCACTTGACTTTGAAAATTTTTAAAGTTACTCATCAACATTAGGACATGGTTAAGTTACTGGGAAGTGTGGACAACAAAAACACATATCATTCATAAATTGTCTTGTTTCGTCCAAAGGAATAAGTTATTTCATGCATATCTGGTCAAAAAATTCAATTTTTTTATTTTATTCTTTCAAAAAATAATGCGTTCTTTTCTGCGCCCTTTCTCGGGTTTAGGCCGTGCTGTCCTCCAGCGGTTGCTCCGAAAACACCCGCGTATGTTTTCTCTTTGGCGAGCGATAGCGAGCCCTTGCTGCGATTGGGGTGCCCCGAAAAGCAACTGGTCGTGTGACTGTTTGTCAGTCCGTTTGTACTCACCAACGGTTCTCGGCAATTACGCTGCCTAAAGTTACAAAATTTTGCATTTAACATCGCCTTTGTTTCTCCCAACACGAGTTTGTTTCAAATTAGTGTTTAGTATCGTTTGAAATATACAAAACACCTTTTTGAATCAGGTTATTAGCGTTGTTTGGTTGGTAACAGTGCACCGCTGTACCAATTTTTCACACCCGCGGCCGGGTCGGCCGAGTCTTAAATACGGTACGACAGTTTGGCAAATAAAACAAAATACAGAGCAGAAGGGTTACAAAATGGGTTTTTGATAGTTTTTCAACAATTAAGAATGTTTGAAACGGCTCTGGAGTGCCTATTCAGTGCAATGCGGAAAATGAAAGTGAAAATGATTACGCGTTTTGGCCCCATTCCCCCTCACCCGCCAGTGGGGAATATTTCTCCAGATCAGTGGATTAGTGCTGTGTGCTTGAAAATGATGGCAAGCAGAATGACTGATTACCTTTCCAACTTTGTGAGTCTAGTTGCTTCTTTTTCTCAGGATATAATTTCTCGTTGTTTACTGATTTAATCTAAATAGAGAAATAAACTTAAAGTCTAAAGAAAAAGCCATATTGGGAAAAAGATCTATGCTGACTCTTGGCATTGACTCTGGGAATAAAAATTATTTCCATACTGTGAGGTTACTTCGGTTCTAACCTTAATTTATTTTAAAATAAACATTTGGTTGAGTGAGTGAAGTTTGATATTGACATTAGATAGGCGATTCATTCAACTTTATCAAAAATTGTCTGCGACAACTGGTACTAAACGGGGATCTTGCTGTAAGCTGCCTCTCTTTTCGATTCACTCAGAATAAGATAAACTTATGTTAGCATATTAAGTAACAAGTGGCCTTGACTTCAGACGAATCCCTGGATTTGACAAAGATGGTCTCCGTAAAATGCTTCAGATCTGCCTGCCCTAAACTGAGTCTCTTAACATTAGATGATAAAATATTCCAATAAATATTGTTTAATTCTCTTGTTTAAAACAACAGGGTGATAAAAGGCTTCTGTTACTAATACCATTGTGAATTCATTAGTTTAAAAAACAAGAGATGTTGAATAGTGATTCAATCATACGAGTAACCAATTGAGCGATTCGATCAGGGGTCTCCAACTCGTTGGCCCGCCGTTGGCCCGCGGGCCAAGCCGGGCCCGCTGTGGCCCGCCCGGTCCGACGGGAGCGAGAGAGAGAGGTAGTGGGTAGCGGGGTGGGGGTACTGGCGGGCGGAGTGGGGGACGGCTGGACAGCAGAAACGCGCTTCGAGATCGGGAGTGGGGGAAGAGCGGCGGCTAGCTGAGGCAGCAGTAGCGCTAGCGCTGGCCCGGGCTCGGGCCCGCGGGCCCAGCCGGGCCACATGGCCCGCCGGGCCTGAGTTGGAGACCCCTGGATTCGATGCTAGGAGTTGGATGTTACTCGACTGAAGGGTTCGCATTAGTGTGGCATCAGGGTATTGGTGGTGACAGAGGGGTCTTCATGAAGACAAGGATAGGAACAAGAGAATGGGACTTGTAGTTTTCAGTGTATCATTTACAAAAATAACATTTATTTTCATACAAAACCTACGTTTTTATGTAGAGATACTGAGTAAAAACCAAAGATTCAAAATTGAGATGTATGTTGTATCAGTTTTGCGGGATTTTCAGCTTTCAGCGTGCTGACCTTCAGACTTAAATTTTCATCTTTAACTATGTAATTTGCGACCAAAATTTTCAAGTCGAGTTTGACATTGTTTCTGGCAGTATTTGGTGAGCTGACCCCAAAAATGACATTCAAATTTTCCTCTGACCCATACTTTACCCAATATTAATCAATGAGGTCACAAATTTTGCCCCTCTCGTGGGTTGTAAAGCCCGCGGCGGCGAGGTAATCGCAGGGCAGCTGATGCCTACTCACATCACTCGCCTACTACGCGCCTCAAACTAAACGGCGCGTACCCCTAGTTTAGTGATCTAGGACGCCAAGGCTACTAGCGGGAGCACGCGAAACGCGATAGCAAACTGCTAAGCATTACTTCAAGCATGCGGTTTAACACCTGAAAATTTTGACAAGTTTTTGAAAGTTGACTAAAACCTCCCTGCAAACCCGGGTTCCACCTTTAGGAATCGACTAAACGGAGTCTCAATCTGTAGATAATTATGTCAACATGATCTGGACAAAATCTGGTTAGGACATGTCAGCGTCAGCTCCCTGGCCCGCTATTACAGAAAGAATACAATTTTGTCACTTTGCAGGGAAAATCGAGACGACTGGAAACTAAATTTAATTTAGTCGTACCAACGAAAAAACACTAAAAAAAACGGCAGAAAAAGGCGACTTTTAAGTGACTATACATTACAAGGTAGGTTTACGCCAGACCGTGTCTTATTCAAATTAAGCAAAATTTTGCATCGCAAAGCAAGGCTTTTTATGCCGTCTTTTCGGTGTCTTTCCGTTAGCGCGACTAAACGGAATAAGATGGAAAGGCTGAATTTTTGCGTGTGGCGAGCCAAGGACATGCCTAATTACTCCTCTAAATCTCAGCCAGATCAGCCCAGCTGTTCAGGAGTAGTGCTGACATACAGACACGCAGACAGACAAAACTTTCCAACCCTAGTGGAATAACTGGCTTCGCTAATCGCTCAGCCAAAAATGCCTATACTATGGAAAATCACTATGAAGTTGCACCATTTCTTCCGTTTTTTTAGTGTTTTTTCTTTGGTATGACCGAAGGAACTGTGATAGAAAGCTGAATTTTAGCGTGTGGCGAGCAAAGGACATACATAAAAACCCTGCAAAATCTCGCCTCGATCAGTCGAGCCGTTCGCAGGGTGGCCACATGTCAGGGAAGTCGGGGAAGTCAGGGAAATAAACATCTGTCAGGGAAGTCAGGGAATTGTCAGGGAAAATGGCTAGCTGTCGGGGAAATTCAAAATCGTCGGAGTTTTATTGTGCAGTGTGGGTTGAAACCGTATCTAAATGCTGATTTTGGACCGTCGGAATCATCTTCGTCAATGAAAGACGTGGCATTTTGGCTCGCTTCGCTCGCGTCAGGAAACTCTTCAAGCGACATTTATAATTTGTACTTTTCACTTCGTAATTCTCTTATGTATGGCTCACGTTTGGTCAGGGAAAATTGGTTTCAGGTCAGGGAATTGTCAGGGAATTCTGTTTTCCAAAGTTTGTGGTCACCCTGGTTCGGGAGGAGTAGTGCTGACACACACAGTGACAGACAGACATACCTTTCCATCCCCACTGAAGTAACTGGCTTCGCTAATCGCTCAGCCACTTACCATTGATCTCATTCTTCCCAGATTAACAGTAACACTGTTACACCTTTCTCTCTGAGGCAAAGGCATACGCCAATACGACAATCCACGCCTGGCGTTTACACCTACCTTGGCCTGCGGCGCTCCCTACTTGCCTTCGGCAAGCTGTTTCAAGGTCTGTTGACGCAAAGAAGAGTGCACGCACCACGTGGTCAAGGGTCAAAGTAGATTATATAAGAAAATTCGGGCCGAGTTAGCCCCTTAGACTGACCCACGAAAAAATCTATGTATGAAAACTCAACCTCTCCCCCCCCCCCGACTTAAGTTCCTTATGTAAAAAGATAAAAGGAGGACTAACCTATTTTTTTAAGATTTTTTCAACAATACTTAGAGGTCGCGCATCGTCAAAACAATTTTTTCTCAATTTTCCAAATTTCTGTCTGTTGGCAGACTACTGCATAACACCCAGCCTTGCCCTCTCTACTTAAATAGGCTTCTTGTGGCCCCGTGACACCGTTCTGTACGACACCCGTCCCTCCTGAGCCCATCTAGAGCCTCTAAAAGGCACCCAAAACTAAAAAATTATGTCGAAAAATGCATAAAAAGCTGCAAAAGTGGTACAAATATTGTGTTTTTTACAAATCTTTCATGGAACGAAAGAGCACGAAAAACTGCGTAGGAGAGAGTTGACGTAAGCACTCCACATGATCAGTTTCGGTCACTACAGGGTGTGCAAAATGGTGTATCCCCGCGAATTTAACCGTTTTCTGTTCAAACCTTGATGTCTGGGGCTTCTATTCCTTCTGGGAAGCCCCAAATCATCTCTCAGTGCTTATTTATGCGAGAACATAAAAGCTCTACATGTAATAGAAATACAAAAATATGGTTCAGATCGCTCGTGGCGCCACCTGTCGTTTGTCACGGAAACTACGTTGCTGTCTTCTCGCGCTCTCTTCCGTGCAAACAAAGCGACCCGCCCAGCGACCAAGCTGCATTGAACTGATGTTTTAGGTGAGGTCAGAGTAAAAAGTTAATGCGAAGCATGGCGCCCTGAAGGGAACCTAAGGTCCAGTAGGTGGGGTCTGAGACCGCCTGCATCACCCAGTGTACAGTACGTTGCCTCTGCTTGCTATGAACGATGGGTCCTAAGAACAAAGTTCGATGGCTTAAGCTGCGAATGAACAAAGTCCGATGGCAGAGATACGAGCAACATGCCCTCACTTGTTGAAACATTGTTTTCCTTCTAAGCTACCCTAGGCGCCGAATCAAATTTTTCATGGATTCAAATAACTCAAAATAAGGATTTGTATATTCAGTTTATGAAGCATTGAGTTTATCCCACATGGTTTCTCAATATTGCGTTTGACTACGGACTCATGATGGCGGACTAGCGGCTGAGATCAGACTTTGTTAATTCGGAGCGAAAGACATCGGACTTCGCTTATTCGGAGCTAAAGACATCGGACCGTTCTTCGCACCCATCTACAAACATTTCAATGCAGCTTGGTCGCTGGGTGGGTCGCTTTGTATGCTCGGCAAAGCGCGCAAGAAGACGGCAACTAGTGTCCGTGACAAACCACAGGTGGCGCCACAGGCGTTCCGAACCTTATTTTTGTATTTCCATTACATGTAGAGCTTTTATGTACTCGCATTTGAGTAATAAGCATTGAGAGATGATTCGCTACTTCCCAAAAGAGGAATAGAAGCCCCAGAAATCAAGGTTTGAACGGAAAACGGTTATATTCGCGGGGATATACCATTTTGCACGCCCCTACGTAATTTTTAATGCTCTATCGTTCTATAATGTTAGATTTGTAAAAAACACAATATTTGTACCTTTGAATGCATTTTTCAACATAATTTTTTCGTTTTTAGTGGCTTTTAGAGGGTCGAGATGGGCTTAGGAGGGGCGGGTGTGGTACAGAACGGTGTCACGGGGCGACAAGAAGCCCAATTAAGAAGAAGGGGCAGGGCCGGGTGTGATGTAGTAGTCTGCCAACAGAAAAATATTGCATAAATTGGTGAAAAACTTGTTTTAGCCTATGCGCGACCTAAAAATATATTTTTAAAAATTTGGCAAAAAATGGTAAGTCCTCGTTTTACATAAGGAACTTTAGTCTAAGGTGAGAGGTTGAATTTTCAAACATCGAATTTTTCGGGGGACAGTCTATAGCCCCTACGTGGTTTAAACTTCGGTCTGGAGTCAGTTTGATTTCGTTGTTATCATCAGCGCCTTCTGAAACATACAGAACTACGTAAAAATGTCTTTAAAATGTAAAATCACTATAAAGTTGCACTATTTCTGCCGTTTTTTAAAGTGTTTTTTCTTTGGTATGACCGAAAGAATTGTGACAGAAAGCTGAAGTTTTGCGTGTGGCGAGCCTTACCCCAGTGGAGTAACTGGCTTCGCTAATCGCTCGGCCAATAAATAGTTAGAGCAAAGTAACAGCAAAAAAGTGGGCGAAGAAAAATAATGTTTTAATTCACTGAAATTCTAAGGGTGGGACGTCTCATCAGCTTTCGGCGATACAAAAAGTGTCATCGAAAAAAAGTCGTACATGAATGTATTCCCGAAAATAGGTCGTAAACAAATGTATCACCGAGAAAAGGTCAGACATCAGTGATATGGACCCTTATTGTCCTGGGGTTGTATCACCTTTTTTCGATGGTACATTCGTGTACGACCTTTTTACGGTGATACATTTTAGTATCACCCTTTTTGGGTGAAACAGTTATGTCTCACCCCTCAGATGGTGAGATGAATCTCCATTCGATTTTCATTGTAACACGGCAAGGTTGCAACCCCCATTACGTTTATCATACAGAAAACAACTCGAAACCAAATACCGATCACGATACCACCATTATTTCCAGAAGAAATATATCTATGTTTCATATTTTCCTAATTAACGGTTATCTCAGTGCGTTGTGCGTGCCCATGTTGACAGCCGAAGCTGTCAACAGACTTCATATGTGTTTCGTGAAACGGGGTAATTTCGGGCATCTCTGCCCGAAAGCATTGCGATGATGCTGCCGTCTACCGGCGACCTCGGAGGCTTGTCCCGTTGCGCGCATCGCATTTGCCACACTTAAAACCGTCGGATAATTCCTCTGGAGACCAAAACAAATCCAATCTTTTCGAGATACAGTGATTTTCGTATTTTACACTTTTTACCTTAAGTCAGTGCATGCGTGATAACTTCGACTGGCAAGCCAAACCTGTTCACAAACGGTGCATAAGGTATTTTTTTCTGATTTGGACATGTTTTGAGCATGCTGGGTCAAATTTTCTATCACCTGCGGCAAATAGAATGGTGAACAGGGGCTCAAAACTATAAAATTGTTACTTTTAGGGGTAATTTCGGGCACTGAAATGGCATGCAAGGGCAAGCAGGGTTGTTCTGAACCTTTTGAATTTCGCAGGGCTAGAGTGGTGTAAGCTTCTTCCAGCTCCTCAGAGCTCTTCTTATATGGAGATAATCCATTAACAAAGATAATACTCAACTGCCGCAGCAGTCGCTTTGTGGAACTTGGACTGTCATAAAAATGGGCCAAGGCTACATCTGGACTTCACATGTGTAGTATATGTACACATCCTATCTTAGTGTCAATAATTGGTTCGTGACTAAAATTTTATCATGTTTAACGGGACTTTGACTTTGAGAACGGCCGCATGGCTTGCCGGGTTGCTACAGAATGCAGAGTTTTCCAGAAAGCCCCTATATCTTCCCAATTGTGCATAAGACTTGCCTCCCATGTACGGTGGTTTCAAGAGGAAGATCCACGACTCATGTTCGCGTAATATAGTGTGGCCCGAGTTGTATCATTATCAAAAACCAAAAAGGGTAAAGGTTCAAGGTAAGACGTTCAACAAGAAGCGTCCTGAATAGCTCCTCCCCACTCTCCCAAACATCAAACTATTTGATCCAATCATGAATTCAAATTATGTATAAATGACCACTCCTACCATCCCTCCACATCTTACATCCTTAAGAATTTCACATTTTATCACATAAGCTCAAAAGAAAGAGAAAATTATTGATTTTGAGACCAAAATCAGAACGACAAGTCGTTTTTTCCTGGGGTGCCCGAAATTACCCCAAAACACGGGGTAATTTCGGGCACTGCTTTCGGCCCTCCTCTGTAAAAACGGTGAGGCGTAAATATCTGGAATTGGCGGCAAATTGAAGCTAAAGGTTGGTAGACGATAATTTTTAATCCTTAGGTCCATGGCAACACCACGACCTTCACAATTTTAAAAATACCTCTCAAAAGTGCCCGAAATTAGCCCGTTTCAAGGTTTCTAATAAGTTCATGTAATTCCTATTCCATTATGTTTGTGTCTGAACAGTGTACAATGCCCCGGGCCACCCAAGCTGCTAGGCTCAGGCCCCCGATTAAAACTAACACACTGAGCCCCGCACATTTTGCGAAGAATAGGTCAAGCTTTGAAGCGCTTGCCCTAAAAAATGTAAAATATCAGACTAAAATAGGAAGAAGTTAATGAAGTACGTGGTCTTAAAATTTCAGAACAACTCGGTGATCTAAATTTTTAGAAACCGTCGGTCTGAAAATTAAGAACTAGGACAAGATAGGTTCAGATTCGGGACGAGTTGGTCGGGCTCCCTGATGCGTTTTTGTCTCGCTTCGCGTGTAGTGCAGTGTAGTATAGAGATGTGGCTGACGCGTGACCCACGGGCGAATTTCGGCCATAAGGGGGGGGAGAGGCTTTTGTTTAGTCCACGTTGACGCAAGCACCGCGAAAACTGGCCTCACGAGCGCATGACAACCGTGGTTAACTAAAATCATCCGGTCTGCCCTGCTCGGCAGCACGATGTGCAAAAGGTCGCCGCAGGGCGGCCAGTTCAACCTGGCGCTGCCCGTGTTCCTCCTCTCCATCGTCATTTCCAGTGCATGTGTTCTTGCGGCAGTAGCGGTGGGTACACTTCTGCAAACATGAATCACGTGTCCTCCTTTTGAGTATCAATTTTACGGCAGAAGAAATGACCACGGCAAAATTGTCACCTTCACTAATAATGCGTACTGTCATTTTGTGCATAGCTATAGGTATTGCCGTATTTGTGCCAGTGTAAAGTTATGAACAAACTTCTACTTAAGAAGCTAGGGCCCGCTTTTCCTTCGTACCGAGAAGCCAGCTCCGCTACGGTCCGCCAGCAACTCGGTGCGAAAGGGCGCAGAGGGCGCCGCAGTGCTCAAAACGTCACAACACTTGGTTTTCCTGGTTATGTTACACGAACAAAGGGCTTTCAATGCAGTTTCTTTTCAGGCATTTCTGCTAACTTTGGTTTCCGATTTTAGGGGCCGTACACTATCACCGTTCGTGAGCTGCGCACTTGTCCTAAGTCAGAAGTAGACGCCGGTGATGACAGTAAGATAGAGGGCATTCTAACCTCCAACATTTCCAGCAAGAACCACCTACTCTTCAACGGCTATGCCGAGGCAAGAAACGATGTCGGTACGCGAGGTGCAACCACGGTGAGTACTGTCCAGGGGCGAGTGTTGCCCGCCTAATCGACTTGCGGTTTTTGTTCATACATATCAACTTTATCCTCTGTATCGCATCATGTGTAACTGGATTTGTAGCTCATTTTCTACGTTGAAAATCCTACGAAAAGTTCAAAATGTCCGTGCTGTCCGTAAAAATAGTTGCATCAGGAACAGTAAAAACGTGTGTTTAAGAAATACACTGTAACAATGTCTATACTTTTGAACGGAAAATGCACGGGTGAATATAGTACGAAAGTACGGAACGTTCGTTAGGGTGTCCCACAATATTTCCAAAATGCCTTTTTTGATGAGTGCCGGGGTGGATTTTACAGGTGACACAAAATGAAGAAGATCTGTGTAAAGCAATTGAATTTCGGACAATTTAAAGTGCCCGCGCAACGCGGTTGAAGTTTGTGACAGAGTAGGGTGGGACATGGCATTACAATAACAGCCGAAGGTAAGCCATTTTTCAACGGATTTCCATTCCGATAACGGCATTGTGTTTGTAAAGAAAATGCCATTCTTTTTTGTAAAGGCGTATTTTCTGTACAACTCAATGCCTATCTTCCAGGGACATTCTTTGCAATACTACTTGCTAATTTCAAAGTTTATAACCGTTTTTGAACCACTTTAAGTCATCGAATCTCACAGAGGGGGGAATATTTAGATTCCGCAGGACAAATTACCCAGGAAAATGTAACATTCAGATTTTAATATGCAGTTGCCTACCCCTCAGGGGCAAAAAATATGACATTTTAGTTATTTGTCATATTTTTCGCACACCGAAAAAGCTTGCATGTTTTTTTTAAAGGTCATATTTAGGTTCCTTGGACAAAAATACATCGGATTAAGAACTTTTCTAACTTCAAAATGCGGTTGCCTAACTCTTAGGAGCAAAGCATAAAATATTTACGTAACCGTTGAAACCGCATCTTGAAAACATAAAAGTACCTTATCCCATAAACTTTGGACCAGGAACCTAAATATGACCTTCAAAAAAATATGGAAGCACTTTCAGTGTGCGAAAAACACGAAAAATCACTAATATGTCATATTTTTGCCCCTGAGAGGTAGGCAACTGCATATTAAAATCTGAATGTTACATTTTCCTGGGTAATTTGTCCTGCGGAATCTAAATATTCCCCCCTCTGTGAGATCCGATGACTTAAAGTCGTTCAAAAACGGTTATAAATTTTGATTTTCCTTACAAACACAATGCCGTTATCGGAATAGAAGTCCGTTGAAAAATGGCTTAACTATGGCTGTTTTTGTAACCCCATGTCCCACCCTACTCTGTCACAAACTTCAACCGCGTTGCGCGGGCACTTTTACTTGTCCGAAATTCAATTGCTTTACCCAGATCTTCTTCATTTTGTGTCATCTTTCAAATCCACCCCGGCACTCATCAAAAAAAGGATTTTGGAAATATTGTGGGACACCCTAACGTCCGTACGTGTTCCATATTGGCTCATGTAAAAGGATACGGAAAAACGTACGGAAGTTCCGTACGTGGAAAGTACAGACGGTCCAGGCAAATTGTTGACCAGACATGTTCCGTACTTTTTTCCACCAGTGTATGTTCGCTCCTAGAAATCAGTGTAAAGTGTGATGGACCTCTGGCTGTGTGGTCGGTTGGTTAAAAAGTGTTCCCGAGAACTAGGTTTTCGAAAAAAGTGGTTCTATTTTCGAACACTGGTAACTGGTTACATAATTTTGGTAATAAATTATTGGGCCTTTGTTGAGCTAAGAGTGCGGGACTTATCTTTCTGACGGTGCGTGGAGTTTGCGATCGAGTCAATAGTTCTGGTGTACACTTAATGGCTGACTATACTAGAAAAAATGGCGATGGCGTCAAAAAATTCAAAAATGAGTTTTCAGTATAAATTTCCTCTTTGAACCGTCCTCTATCCGATACAAAAAGGCTTATCACTCTTAAAATAATTTTAGCATCTCTAAAAACTAATGGGAGCCTGCATCGTACTGATCGTAGCATTATGTACGCCTTTTTTTTTGTTTTCTCACAACTTTTGCGTTAATCGTTAAAATGTTCCTTGCGTCACAGTTTTTGAGCTAGGTGGCTAAATTTTTTCCCAGATGTTCCTTACATTGCACAGTGGTTAAAAATCCTGTTTTAGGGGGAATAAATCGATTTTTCAAAACTGTCCTGGAAGCGACCTGGGTGGTGGAAACGGACTATAATACTCCTATACAACATAAAATGACGTTTACAGATTTTTATATGACGCTGGGAGCCACTAGGATGGGTTTGATTTTAGTCATTTGTATTTTGATCAAATTCACCTAATTTCCTTAAATGTTTCCCACCCCTATTTTTCCAAGGAGGGCGATGCTACTGGTATGCTGGCGTGTTTTTCTTTTTGTATCATCATAAGACAAAGGAAAGCAGCGCCCAGCGCAATATTGCGTTCGTGTTTTGGCCCACGGTTGCGGGTTTTTTGCTACAAATGCGTTCAAAACATTAAAAAACACACTGTTTGAGTTTCGGACATCGGGGGCACTCGGTGGCACGGAGTTATTGGTGCGAGGCGCTTCCCTTAGATGTATATTAAGATGCCCTGGTAATAACTTTTCCGCACTCGTCCGCAAACCGGAGCGCAAGGGGAAAACATATCAAAAACGGGCCAAATTGACCAGTTTTTGCGCCGATCACCTGTAGAGTGCACCGCTCAAAGTGCCAAAAACAATTGTGCGGTTGTTTTTCTTTTCATATAACATATTTTTTTTATTGACAAAATAATTTGTGCAGCTCAGAAGTCGAAAATGAAGGATTCTGAGCATTTTTTATTTGAGCGAATTTGTTCAAATCGGTTATTTTAGTCCTAATTTTGCTGTTTTTCGCTTTATTTTAGCATTGACACTCAAATTTTCATCGCGTGAAATTTTCTTTTAAACGGACCTTCCCCTATTGCCTAGAGATGATGCCGTTAAATTTTGGTAGCGTTTGGTCGAACGGAACGCTTGCTAGGACTTATACCCCCCAAAATCACCTTTTAAACCACTGTGCATTGGTCCTGACAAGGTCTATAAGTCAGATTTTCAAATATTTTACCAATTTCTTTTTATTACGGGAAAATCAGTCAAATTTGGTCCATTTTCGTCAGTTTCAACAACTTTTTGAACAGCGCAAATATTTCTTTTCCAATAAAATATTCAGAACTAAGAAACAATAAAAAAAAAATCGATTTCAAGAAATCCTGGTAGTCACGAAGTTAATTTCATATTCATGTTCTGGTTTAACAAATAAAGCTGAGGCTAGGACTGCGTTGAGTGTCCTGTTTGTTTAGTAGACTATTATCAATAACACTAACACTTACGTAAAAAACCAGATGCGTATCAATTTGCGTCAAAAACAGACGTTCAGGACAGTCTCATAAAACCTGAAAGTCAAGTTATTCGCGGAAACGTGCAGTAAAATAGTTCATTTCACCCAGTTTTAAATACTTTGAGATAAGAAAAAGGCACCGCCGCCGTGTTCAGAAAGTTTCGTCTTAGATTCAGAAGTACCATCAAACCTCTCTACATGGAGCAGCTACACGCCAATTGTTTTTGGAAATGGACTTTAAGTCACACTAGAACTACATTGGGGAATCGTTTATTCACAAATGAATGTGCACAGGCACGAAGTTTAATGGCCTTTTTTTTCCTAACTTATTTTTTTGTATAAAAAAAAAATAAGTTAGGAAAAAAAATGTTGAACGTTAAGTCATTTTATCGGAAAATCATATTTTCAGTTCTCTTTTCATAGAGATTGTGTTGTAAGGATGCTTTTCTTAATTGAATACATTTAGAAGCAAAGTGAAAAAGGAGAGGTTCTTACCAAATCATTAAGTGAGATGAAAAAAGAGTTTCATCTTTTTGTGACGGTTGATACTTTTGTGATAATAATTTGACATGTAAAGGTCCTATAGTTTTGTTTTTGCATCCTTTATTATTGTGCCCTCTTTTAGAATATGTGGGCGAAACAAGCAAAGATTTTAAATTAGGTGTCACTGAAGCCAATTTCTTCTTGGTTAGTATATCCGCAAGTTTGGTCTCTAAGTTTCAATTGTCTGTAGCCGCCCTTGTATGGTAGGTAGAGGTCTGAAATTTTGTTAGGTTACTTTCAGCCCTCAGACCTGGACTGCTCAAGGCCTGAGCCTCATGGGAGGCCGTCAAGAATTGCCGTTGGCTGATTACTGTACATGGCATGTTACCACCAAGGCAACATGGACACTTAACCTTCAATTCAGGGGTCCGGAACTTGGCCGGAACGCAGGGCGTGTTCCGGGTGTTCCGTGCTTGTTCCGTCAAAACACGGGTTACCATGGGCTTCTTTCAGGTCGGAACCAAGGGTATTTCTTTCTTGGATTCGACAAAAAATCCCAGGACAACCTTCCACAACCCGGAACAGGTTTCACGTTCCGGACCCCTGCTTCAATTATTCAAATTGTTCCCCGTGAATGGAAGGGAAATTTGCTAAATGGGTAACAACTAAATCCCCACGAAGCCACAAACTTTAGTTACATTCTTTGTTCATTTTCAGCAGCAAGGGCCGACAACCACTGACAGCTTAATAAATAGGAAAATAGGTGCAAGCTGACAGCGAAAAAGGGCACTAAAGCATTTTCCCCTACCCGACACATCTCTGCTTTCCCACAATTTATCTTGCATTGATAGAAGGGAAAATATTGGGGTGCTGATAGCTTCATCTGCTTTTACATATAAGTTGGGCACGCATCGTAGATGGAAAAATATTTGGATAAGTGTAAACAACATTAACCGTCCCGTCGACGTGAGTAGTTTGGGCTGGCTACAACTTTTCCACAATATTTTTAGCCGACAGTAGGTCGACGACAAAAAAAAAGATTCCTTAAACACTTTTCTGCTTAAACTATTTCTCGCATTGATAGAATGGAAAATATGTGGGAATGACAACAAAAATCGAAAGCCACAACAAACTTCGTCTCTGATTCGTCTTGCATTAAATGCACATTCTTACGAGAGATGGCGCTGGCCCTGCTAGCCTCGGAGCAAGGCTCGCACGGCCTCAACCTAGTGTTGCCACTCGCCCGTGCCATCGCGCCCCAGGACGCCTCAATGTGTCGCCTCAATTCATTTGCAATAGTATATACCTACGAAGCGTTGACCGCGGTTCAAGCTTGGACATAAACATTCCTCGCCGATACAAGTTACGTTTGCAGACTCGCGTTATTCGAAACGATTCTGCAAAGACCATGTTTGATAGAGTTAAAGTTTGTCGTTTGAGGTTATAGTGAGTCACTGTTTTATTAAAATTAAGCCAAACCGTTCCACAGCCCCCAACACGGTAATCATATTCGTGTTCTGCGGCGTTTGCCGCGTGTTTAGGTCTACTTCAGGGGCTCCAGATCGGTGGAGCCCCTAAAGTGTTCTACTTCCTAATTCGCCACCATATTTTACCAGTGAAATCAGGGTACTTCGTTCTGCCACTTTGCCAAGTCTTATCGAAATCGTATAGAGAATTTTAGAAATGCCATAAAGGGCCAGAACCTAACAAAAAAAAAAAAAAAAACGATCCTCAGACAAACTCATAAGGCTACATCGTGCCAAAAAAAAAAGAACCAAATCCTGAGACAAACTCATAAGGCTACTTCGTGCCTAAAAGGCAAAGGTTTCCAACTTTACCTTTGAACATCTCCTGAACCATTTGACCCAAAATTTCCATATCTTTGCTAAGATTGTTTTTAGCCTAACCCTATCTAATAAGAATAAAAGGTAATCCTTGGATCATGCCATTTAAGAAAACCTATTTTCAGGATAGTCCCCCATAAGGACACATGAATGCTAGCTTCCAAGATAACACTTAAAAACGCATATTTAGCGAAGTACACACGTAAAAATGCATACTTGGCTAGTAGACACTTAAACTGCATGCTTGGCGCTGTATACCTTTATTAGTTATTCTGGTGCGTACTTCCCAAGGGAGTTTTTGAAAACGATTCACCTGGTCATGCTGTGATTGTAACGACATTTTCTGGCGCCAACTTGCACATTTGTTTAAGATTCCGTTCATTAACGTACATTTCATGCTCCATATTGAATCGGATTTCAAGTAGGGATATTAGATTCGATCCGGGTAAAAAGTCAAAGATTCGATTGGATTCAGCGGGATTCAGGAAAAAAAAAATTCGATTCGACCCTAGTTTGAAAAATACTACTTTGCACACCACTAAAGGAGGCTTGGGGGGGGGGGGCACCAGGACCATTTTAATGCGTCCTGCCTCTAAACACGCCCTGTGGTTTCAATTTCTGGCGTGTTTCTTTGCACCTTTAAGTACCTCTCCCACCCATCGGAACAGGCTTGCCACATACATCTGGTGCACAGAGCCTCCCGGAAAAAAGTGCAAAGCAGTCATGGTACTCCACACACTAAATTCCTTTTACAAGTTTTGTACGTGGGCTCGCACAATTTTGCGCCTACGTGCTTTAGACCGATCATGACCCTAACACAAGCCGTGCCTAAAGGGCCTAACAAGGGAACCTCTTTAGGTGTTACACTCCGATTCTGTTCGTACTTGGTATTTTGGGAGGTTTTCATAGTAGATTAAGATTGGCGATAAAAGTTCCGGCCCAAATACATATCCACATAGGTTTACGGTCACCCAAACTTTTGATTTTTAACGATTTGTGCAATATTCTTGCCTATTTGTTCCTGCCTGATTGTCCGCGCTGCCATTCCTAAACGGCTCCACCGATCAAGCTCAAATTTTGAGGGGTCAATTCATTTAGTTAGAGCTCAGCACCCACCAAATTTCAAGTCGCCACCTCAACTGGTTCGGTTGCAAAGAGCCAAAAAGAACTAAAAACGGCAAAAAAGTGCTTTTTTGGACAAAAAACGCCCATTTTGAGCTGTATATCGTTTCTTATGTTTAGGGGGTCGCTGATTTCGTAACTGGCACCCATTCTGTGTCCAGACCCGGGTTCGAGTCCCGATGCCCCCAAACTAGTCCAAAACTTTTGTTTCTAGTTTTTACATTTTCAGGGGGGTTTTAGGGGTCGCTGATGCCGAAAATTGTATCAAATTTGTCATCAGACGAGGCACAGGTCAGCCGCAGGCCTGCACCCGCGCAGCTTGTGCACATTTTGGCACAGTAAAGAGAAACAGGTACCGTGAAACGGGGTAATTTCGGGCACCCGGGGTAATTTCGGGCATCTCTGCCCGAAAGCATTCCGATGATGCTGCCGTTTAGCGGCGACCTCGGAGGCTTGTCCCGTTGCGCGGATCGCATTCGCCACACTTAAAACCGTCGGATCATTCCTCTGGAGACCAAAACAGAGCCAATCTTTTCGAGACACAGTGATTTGCGTATTTTACACTTTTTACCTAAATGCAGTGTATGCGTGAAAACTACGACTGGCAAGCCAAACCTGTTCACAAACGGTGCATAAGGTATTTTTTTTTCGATTTGGACATGTTTTGAGCATGCTGTGTCAAATTTTCAATCACCTGCGGCAAAAAGTATGGTAAATAGAGGCTCAAAACTAAAAAATTGTTACTTTTAGGGGTAATTTCGGGCACTGAAATGGCATGCAAGGGCAAGCAGGGTTGTTCTGAACACTTTAAATTTCGCAGGGCTGGAGTGGTGTAAGCTTCTTCCAGCTCTTCAGAGCTCTTCTGAAAGATGGAGATAATCCATTAACACAGATAATGCTCAACTGCCGCAGCAGTCGCGCATTAACACAGATAATGCTCAACTGCCGCAGCAGTCGCTTTGTGGAACTGTGACTATTATTAAAATGGGTCAAGGCTACATCTTTACTTCTTATGTGTAGTATGTACACATCTTATCTTAGTGTCACTTATTGGTTCGTGATGAAAATTTTATCATGTTTACCGGGACTTTAACTTTAAGAACGGCCGCATGGCTTGCCAGGTTGCTACGGAACGCAGAGTTTTCCAGGAAGCCACTGTTTCTTCCCAATTGTGCATAAGACTTGCCTCCCATGTACGTCAGATTCAAGAGGAAGATCCACGACTCATCTCCGCGTGATTAAGTGTGGCTCGAGTTGTACCATTATCAAAAACAAAAAAGGATAAAGGTTCAAGGTTAGACGTTCAACAAGAAGCGTCCTTATTAGCTCCACCCCACTCTCCCAAACATCAAACTATTTGTTCCAATCATGACTTCAAATTATGTATAAATGACCACCCCTAGCATCCCTCCACATCTACATCCTTAAGAATTTCACATTTTATCACATAAGCTCAAAAGAAAGAGACAATTAATGATTTTGAGACCAAAATCGGAACGACAAGTCGCTTTTTCCTGGGCTGCCCGAAATTACCCCCAAACACGGGGTAATTTCGGGCACTGCTTTGGGCCCTCCACTGTAAAAACGGAGAGGCGTAAATATCTGGAATTGGCGTCAAATTGAAGCTAAAGGTGGGTAGATGATAAATTTTAACCCTCAGGTCCATGGCAACACCACGACCTTCACAATTTTAAAAATACCTCTCAAAAGTGCCCGAAATTACCCCGTTTCACGGTAGGGCATTACAACTCCTGTTACTCTAACAGGAAATTGGGCGTCAGGTTATCAAAAGGAATGCCGGTGGTTTGGGTTCGTATGAAGACTAAAATACTTTCAACGTTCAGTAGGAAAGGTAAGTTAAGGTTATTTTTGGAATGAATCTTATATTTATATAATATATGTATACAACTTAAAATTCTAACTGTAACACTATGTTCTCTTACAGGAATAAGATTTGTTACACATGGCACTGAAGAACAAAAAAAGAAGCTTTAAGAGTCATTTTGTTTAAACAAAACCATCCGGAGCTCTCAAGGCACATAAATTTCACAGAGGTGATATTCATAAAAGAAATGCAAGATACACAGTGATTTCTGGCACCAACTACAAGTGAGGAGTTTGATGGCATCACATGAGTCGCACAATAGTTGGCTCCCCCTAAATGCAAACTTGACTGGATTTAAAAATGCGTCCGGTTTTGTATGTACCAATCCAGCTTTGAACCAGCTGTACTTGAACACATCGTAGTATCTCGGGGATGACAACTGACAATACACTAGGGACACCAGCTTAAGTGTATTGTTTCTTTGGCTCAAAACAAGGTCTACCTTGTGCAGCAAGACAAAATCTTCGAACTGACGGACGAAATTCTTCCAGAGCCGAAAGCCCCACACATCCCACGGCTGGACTAAACCAGTAGCTCCTGGAGGTATTTGATGAATGAGGACCTGTAAAAAAGACTCAGATGAGTAAGAAACAAAAATAACGGGCTAGCATGGACCCAATTTACTGTCTTGAATTTAGTTCCATTTATGTTTTTTAATTAGACCATTGGGTAAGAACCTGTTGTTGTGCTGGGATTTTCTGTCGCAGGTTTTCCTCCGTGAACGTCGACCACGAATCAACTACAAGCAGGGATCGGTCACCACATTCAGGCATGAGAACATCTTGCACCCACTCATTCAGGTGATCCTTGCCCATTTTCCCCGACTTCGAGCAGGATATGACCAGATTAGGAGCCTGAAGAAGACCATTCTTGACCTGACAGAATAAGGGGTGAAAAATTCACAATTATGACGTTGCTTTTAAGAATATTCCGAACAGTTTGAATGGTTGATCATCGGAAAAGTTGCATACATTGGGATTGATAAAACTAATTACAACACTAAAGAATAGAGACAGAAGTTTACGTACTTGTGGTCCAAATTTGCCAGAGGGCTCCTGTAGAACAACATATAGCTTGTCAAATAGTCTGCCATCGGCTCGCATAGCGGGCATCACGGTGAAGCTGTGAGTAGTGGCGTTTTTAGACTGTACAATTCTTTCCACTTTACGTTCACCCTGTATTTCAAGTGTTCTTCCAGAATGCAGCTCGTAGACAAACCCACTTTGATCGGAATTTATAGAGTTATGAGGGCCAACATCTTCAATGATTGGCTGAACTTCTAACTGAAAAGCAACCGCAGCGTTCTCGATACCTTCCCTGTCCTTCAAAACCAAAACAGAAAAAGTTAACGATTGTAAGATTATAATGCAGAAATAAACTTGTCCGAATTTTTTATTATTTTTTTTGGTGCATGAAAAATTTTGTTATCTTGTTTGTAACATCAGGATTTGAAAATGTTAATTAAAAATTAAGGAATTTTTTAAAAAAAAAAAACAGGCAATTCTACTGCAATGCTAAAAACGTATGGTATAAAAATAGCCCTAACATTACGGTTGCTATTTTTAGTGTCTACGTCTAGCCTAGTCACGAATGTCGAGTCAAGAATGACAAGTTACCTCGACATCCCTCCGGGACACGAATTTTGTTATCTTGCGAGAAACAATGTTGTGTGCCTTTTTAAAGTTCAGAACCCAGCTTTCAGATGCCTTAAAGTATTGGCAGTTCACCCTCCTTGCAGCTGATAAGGCCCATCGGCGCAGGTCAAGATCATGTGTGATAAGGTGATCTCGTTTGGATTGCATAAACTTTTGAAAAGTAGATTCCGAAATATGACGGAGCTTCTCCTTGTGAGTACCACCCGCTTGAACCTGGCGTTCCCACCTAAAACAATAAATAATGTCAGCAACATTTAAATATATACACATGTGCAAGATATATTGATTTAAGAGAGCTTCGAAAATTATTGCAAGAACAATTAAAGCCAAAAAATTATTTTCTTCCTGTATAAACTACCTGTACAACTGTTCCCGATGCCTTAACAGCTTAAATTTGTGCTGAACGGAAGAAAAAGCTCGTCGGGGTTTGGACCCTTGAGTACCTGTCTTAGAATTTGATTTCCGTCCATCTCCTTCATTCCAATAAGTGACAACGGTTTTTTTGTACTCAAAAGATACACCACTGTTTTGAAAAAAAAAACAAAAACAAAAAAACAACAACTATCTTTTAGCATACAAAAGAACACATTTCCTCGAGAGGGAAACAACTCCCTTCAAAAATGTACACAAAAATTTTAAACCTATGAAATTTTAGAACAATTTCCGAAATTTTCGGACATTTTTTACAAGTATAATTAATCATGTAAAATGTCTGTGTTAATTTTTGAAGAGAGTTGTTTTTCCTTCGCATTTTCTGCAGTAAAAAAAGTATTAACGTTTTACCTTTCATTACAGAGTACAGACGGATCTGTTCTGAAGTCATCGTCGTCAGCTTCCGGATCATAAATCGGTTTTACCTCTGACACATGACATTCTACCAAATCATGCAAAACCTCCACATATGTATTGTTCTTTTTAGACGCTTCCAGTAGAATGTCTGGAATTATAAATTGCACTGTTAGGGGCCGTTATTTGTTATTCCACAAAGGACGTGAAAAAAGTTGCCGACTGCCCTTGTGAGTTTTCACAGGCAAAAAAAAAAATAACAATTGGTTTTCTAAAACCCTAAAAATGTTGCGTTAAAGTGTTTAAAATGAGAAAAAGAACGACTTCTTATCTACTTTTGAAAAATTATAGCAAGTTATAATTGCGACGAACCTGTGACTTTCCTGATAGAAAGTCCTTTGAAAAATCAAAAAATACTAATTACAGTGTGCGTGTCGAAGCACTGCTACCACTAGACTTAAACGAGTTCTTTGTAAAGCAGTAGGGTTATGTTTAACGTCCCGGTGAAAACAAGTTATGAACATTTTCTATAAAGGGGAAAATACGGGTAGCCCTCCCCCCTAAAAAACAATATAGGGGCTAGGCAACCCACAATACAACCGGCTAACGTACGTGAACAGTGCGAAAAAACAAACACACGAAACCTTTAAACTGACGGCTGGCTACGACCCTGTGAGTCAGCAACATATTTGAAGGTGACAGAAAAGTTAGCTCCACAATGAAACTCTAACTTCACATTTAGGTCAAATTTTAGGTATGTTAGGTCCTAGAAACCCCAATTAAAAAAGGCCTTCGGGAATCATGGAAATTTGGTGCTCGCAAAACCGATAATATGACTTAAAGTTTCATTCTGGTGCCCAATGATTATTCACTCACCTTTGAGATAAGATGCAATTTCCTTCTCAGCTCCATTGATTACGCTCAACGGCGTCTCTTCAATTTCTTGTTTTATTAGCCACAACACATTATGGGGGTTGACTGACCCCATCGTCCAGCTGAACTATCTCAAGATATAAAAAGGCAGAAATGGCTTTAGTGTCAGCCGATTTGTCAACGATGTATTATAAGAGACGAGAAACGATGAAACGACTCATGAATTGCAGAGCACTTTTTGAAATGAATTCACACTCATAGACTAATGTCAATGATCTAACAAAAATGTCAGGGTAAGGTACGGGTCAGCTTGGCGGTGCAAGCTAGATGTACGCTCGACTTTCTGTTTAAGTAACACATGCAACCTGAATCGCTTTATGTGCACAAGCTGCGCGGGTGCAGGCCTGCGGCTGACCTGTGCCTCGTCTGATGACAAATTTGATACAATTTTCGGCATCAGCGACCCCTAAAACCCCCCTGAAAATGTAAAAACTAGAAACAAAAGTTTTGGACTAGTTTGGGGGCATCGGGACTCGAACCCGGGTCTGGACACAGAATGGGTGCCAGTTACGAAATCAGCGACCCCCTAAACATAAGAAACGATATACAGCTCAAAATGGGCGTTTTTTGTCCAAAAAAGCACTTTTTTGCCGTTTTTAGTTCTTTTTGGCTCTTTGCAACCGAACCAGTTGAGGTGGCGACTTGAAATTTGGTGGGTGCCGAGCTCTTACTAGATGAATTGACCCCTCAAAATTTGAGCTTGATCGGTGGAGCCGTTTAGGAATGGCAGCGCGGACTATCAGGCAGGAACAAATAGGCAAGAATATTGCACAAATCGTTAAAAATCAAAAGTTTGGGTGACCGTAAACCTATGTGGACATGTATTTGGGCCGGAACTTTTATCGCCAATCTTATTCTACTATGAAAACCTCCCAAAATACCAAGTACGAACAAAATCGGAGTGTAACACCTAAAAAGGTTCCCTTGTAAGAGCAGCTTGATGCATCATTTAGAAAAATTGTAGTTATGACGAACTAACACCGCTATTTGGGCAAGCGGGCCAAAGAACGACCACTAGACGCAAACACTGCAGAAATAAGGGACATTTTCTTTCCGTTTATTTATTGCCAGTATTTTCCGTGCTAAGACCCAGGATTCTCCGTGATTTGAGACCCAGGATTTTCCGTTACTTGCGATCCAGCCTTTTTCCGTCGTTTGAAAAACAAAGGTTTCCGTACACTGTGAAATCAAATGATGGCTTCAGCTTGGGAAAACTTCCTGTTAGGGTACGGTGTAAACTGTCATTTAAGTTCAGAGCCAAAGCCTTCATTCTATCTCACATGGTACGGAAATCCGTCTTTCAAACAACGGAAAAAGACTGGATCGCAAATCACAAAAAATTCTGGGTCTCAAATCACGGAGAATCCTAGGTGTCAAAGCGCGGCAGATACTGGCGATAAATTAACGGAAAAAATGACTTTTTTTTCTGCAGTTAACTTCGTCTGTTCTGACGTACGATGGATCCTTCATTTCGGAGTCGCCTAAAACAGGACAAAAAAAAACAAAAACAACATCACTTTAAGGCTAGATGTAGATCGTTTTCTCTCGTGGGAATCCCATCACGCCACAGCGTGCTATGAAGTTTCGACCTTGATGTAAGGGTAAAAAAACCGAACTTTCTTATGTTTGTTGATAATATAGATTGTTCTTTCCTGCGTCGACCACATTCAAAAATTCGAAAAACTGCAGCGTAGGGAGGCTGCTAGCCGCAAACACGTAAAAGGGAAAAAGCCAGTTTCGGAAATTTTGATCGCGTTTTTCTCGGAACATGAAATCGGACACTCCCAGGCCTCCAGGCCACAATATTTGAGCTACAGCGGAGAGATTTTGCGTGGTCCCTTCTACAATAAGCCGCTAAGGCCGGCAGCAAAATATTTTGGGTACGTCAATTAACCCAAAAAATTCTGCAAAATAATTTTAAAAATCTGATCGTGCTACCGGCACATTTTAGGAATACTGACACCGAATTTCATTGATGTAGGTCAAACTAGGGCTGGGCGGTTAACCGGTTATTTTCCGGTAAAATGTGGTTCCTGGCCCATTGTCCGGCACACTGTCCACACTGTAAATCAAATGGTGATACATCTCACCATCTGAGTGGTGAGACAGAACTGTCTCGTCGAAAAAGGGTGATACTAAAGTGTATCACCGTAAAAAGGTCGTACACGAATGTATCACCGAAAATAGGTCGTACTCAAATGTATCACCGAAAAAGAGTGATACTTCCTCAGGAAAACAAGGGCCCATCTCACTGATGTCCGAACATTTTTCGGTGATACATTTGTGTACGACCTTTTTTTCGGTGATACATTCGTGTATGACTTTTTTTTGGTGAGACTTTTTGTATCACCGGAAATGGGTGAGACGTCTCACCCTTTGAATTGCAGTGCAGAATTAGCTCAGAAATTTTGTGGAGAAAAACCCTTTAATTCCGTACATGGAGACTCCGGTCAGTTTTCATCTTTTTCGCAGAGATTTTCTCAGGTCTTAAACCAATTTTCTTCGAAGCATGAGCTGGTCTTGCAGGAAGGTAAAATCCATGCTTTATTTTAAAATATTTTGAAAAAAGCTCCTTTAAGTTGGGAAGGGACAAACGGGGGACCACCCTCATTGAGGTATTTTGACGTACATGTTTCATTTTTTCCGATAATTTGTAAAAACTGACCGGAACAAGAAGGGAGCTATTCTTCTCCTTCCCGTCGCTTACTTTGGTAATCCTTGTCCTGGTAAAGAATTTTCTCTCGTGACATGCTGGTTATTGAACCATGCATTTTTGCTCACTTTGCCGACACTTTTCGGAGCAAGCCTAGACTTTGCTGAAATGCAGAGCTCCATACAAATGTTTCAGAAAATTCCATGATTTTACAATTTGCTCTCGGAAATTTCCGAAAGTGCGCCTGAACGCGTCTGAGCGGTGAAGTGTGCCGAAAAGGTACACTACACTAAGGACTAATGTAGGTAGGACAGCGCAAGCGAGGTGGTGGAGGGGAGGAGTGATGATCCCAAGCGCGCGCAGCTTGAACGCCGCACCGGAGCGGGCCGGCGACCGGTGAAACCTTTGCATCGTCTTCCTGGCTAAACGAAGCCTCAAAAGAAAATTGACTCAAGAACCAAAATTGTAGAGCTTACCAGTACACTATAAACGAGGCAAAACCCAAGCCTATCGGACTAGTAGTGACGTCACTACGACGAAAAGAGTCTAATTTTAGAAAATCTGTTCCCTTTTGAAAACGGTTTGAGATATCCACAATCGGTTTTCGGCAGATAGTAGTCCTCAACAAGCCCCACAATCGCCTCGCTTTGACCCCCCATGGATTCTGACCCCTTCCCGCTTAAAAACGCGTCTGAAAATATCCAACTACGCGCCGCCACGGCCCGGGATAGTTTTTCTTAAATTTCTCTAAAACGGAAAAAATTTCCGTAGAAGAAAGAGTTTCATTTGACCTTTGTGACGAGATAAACAACTTTTAAAAAGGGGTAATTTTCGTTCAAGGCAACCGTTTTCGAATAAGCCCGCATTTTATAGTTTTTTTCCTTAGGCGGACCCGGGTTTTCCTTATTTAGATAAAATAAGGCTACTTCGAGCTTAAAAATTTCCGACCTTCTTGGAATTCTAAATTTTACGCGTCGAATGGAAAAGAATGCAAGTCGATGCGACTTCGGGAAAGCCCCTGAGACGCTGCTGAACGCAAGCGGTCGGTGCGTGTTTCAAAAGTCCGGCGCCGGAAAGCATGCGCAGAAGCGTGCGCAGAGCGCTAATCCCCGAGAGTGATCCACCAACCACAGCGCTTGCGCTGTCCTACCTACATAAGTCCTTACACTACACTATACCTCTACCTATTGCACCAACGCGATAGGAGAAGATCGTAACTCACATAGCTGCAATTGATATTGCGTAAAGGTTAGGTTTGTTTCCAATGACGCGCCCCTCATATGCTAACCCTGACACACGTCACCTTCCATCAAACTTGCGTGTCATGCACCTTAATGGCATTTAAAGCACTTTCTCAACGGTTAAGCATTCATTAGCAATGTCAAAAGAACGCCAAAATCCTAACGTGGATAGTGGTGCTGAGTTTTCTGGGTGAATGCTCCCTCCTCAGATCTGCAGCTCGTGTAATATTAATGTTTTCTTTTTATTGACAGGTCATTCTTGACCTCGCCAAGTGGGATACTGTGTCAGGATGGAGAGAACACTTCCTGGTAATGCCAATAGGGGACGTTTGTTTCCTACTGGAGGATGTAGGAGCAGATTTAGGAGAAGTACTTTGGAAATACGTCGGTTTCCCGCGAAAATGCCCTGTACCAAACGTACGTCAAAAGCAGCGGAACTTAGAGTGAGGTGTGGGTGAAAATATGGTTTATAACGGCTAAAATGCACAAGTTTGATTATTTTTTTTTACTTTGTTAAGACTTTCTTTATTGAGTTGAGTTTTGATTTTTTTTAGTTTTGTCACATAACTCTTAGATGATTTGTCACTCAAAAGTGTACAGACAATTTTTTTTTAACTAAGTCACCCAACTGTATACGCTTTATTTCCTCAAACAGTCTTTCTTTTTACTCCGAACTCTTCTCGCGCAACCTCTTTTGATGTATGGCGTCCAAAGTTTTTGTCGAAGCACTTTTACATATAGGGAACACAGTTACAAACATATATTCCAAATAACAAGTCTTGGTCACTAACTATAAAATAAAAACAATAATAAAATAGCTGAAAAATTTGCAGAAAACGATACTGCCAAACCCATTATTTTAAAACAAATAAAAATTTTGGATTATCTCTCTGTAATTTTGTAATGTGGGGGTCGAAGAAGCCCCAAATCCAATATCAGACTTCTTTGTCAAAATCTCTTGCGCAGGAGGGTTTTGTACAATGCGCCTAAATTGACACTGGTAGCCAACAAATGTGACATCACATTCGTTTGCACGTGAAAACTGCGATGTCACACTGATATTGAAAATGAGGTACATCTAACCCATTTATCTGAGGTGTAGCTCAATCTGTGGTGTCTTAAAAGTAACGCATCTGCAGCCGTGGTGTAGATTTGACCTCACATTTTTGCGTTGTACTCAACGCAGATTTGACGAATTTTGCCATTTTGGCGACACTATCTGTGTTACGTTCACCGCAGATAAAGTGCGGTGAGGTTACTTAACACACATTTTGTAGGGGTCGGGAACCCCATACTGCAGTTTTCTGAGGTGTACAATACAGTTTTCATAGGGGTCAGAATTAACGACAGTAATTTGAGGTATACAACGTAGTGATCATAGAGGTAAGGGATACACCATGGTTATTTTGAGGTCTACAACACATTTTGAATCACAGTGCAATTCAAGCGTGACAAGAAGTGAAAATTTACAGTCAAACGAATATGACAAACCAGACCGCTTTGTCACATTACTTCGGGTGTGACACGAAGTCAGAGGGAAAACTGTCACATTAGAACGAATGTGACATATCGTTCTAATTGACATGTTTTGTCACATCCAAACAAATGTGACACCTCCGTGTGTCACGGGTGTCACCCACGTCCTGTCACGTTCGTCTTAACGTGACACGCCCTCTGACATTCCAGGAGTGACAGGTTGTGGGGTGTCACGTTCATTTCAATATGACAATCAGGGCATGTCACACTCAAACGAACGTGACAGTATATGGGTGTCACATTCGTGTGGATATGACACGACATATGTCATTGGGTATAATGTGTCGTAAGTAGTATGGTACCCCCATCGTCCCGGCCTGGTCCCGTGGTCCCCCATAGTCCCGGGTTGGGCCAAAATTTTTTTGAAATTTTTTTGAAATTTTTTTTTTTTTGGTGATTTTTTTGCGAGTCGGCGTCTTTTGCGGCTCTAACCTAGCGTAACCTAAGCAGGCCGGCGTCTTTTTCGGCTGTAACCTAACCTAACCTAAGCTGGTCGGCGTCTTTTTCGGCTGTAACCTAGCGTAACCTAAGCTGGTCGGCGTCTTTTTCGGCTCTAACCTAGCCTAACCCAAGTGGGTGGGGGGCGTGGCCCCCCATAGTCCCGGGTTGCGGGGGTGGGGGTGGGGGGCGTGGCCCCCCATAGTCCCGTGGTGCCCCCAGGTACAGTCGTCCCTCTATATAAGCACCCTCTATATAAGCATTTTTTAGTGGCGGCCCCCGCTTACGCACGGGGGTCGAGCCGGACCCGAGCTCGCCCGCGCCTCGGATTTTGACGAAGGGACGACAGCTTTATTGGACTCGGTCTGCGGTGCAAGGTGCGCTCTATCGCTATATCGCCCGAAACTACTCTTTTCGCACCGTTACATGCACTCCAAGCCAGCCGGGGGTCGGTATAAAATCGGCACAGCGCAGCGGTCCCTGCCTCGACCCTACCTGAGCGACCCGGCCGAGCTCCGGCGAGGACCCGGCCAACACGTGCAAAAGCGTCGCGGGCTTTCGATATAAGCATTTATTGAGTCTCGAACTGCGTGCTAATATAGAGGGACGACTGTAGCGGCCTGGGGTCGCGGTGGTGACGTCATCCGCTAGCCGCCCCGAACGCCACCCCGCTCCAGTGAGCCGGACGCCGGGAGGGTAGGCAACCCAATGTGCACCGGTGTGTGACTAGGACACCCTTGGGCCGGTCAAGATGTCCAGGATGGCGGACGCGTGTTCGCACAGGCTGGTCCAAGATGTCACCCCTAGATAGGCCTCACAGAATTGTGGGATGCCGTTCACCTCTTTGAAGTTGTTGTCTCTCTCCAACACAACGAACGGCTTGTCGCGCAGCTCGATGTAGTGTATCACATGCGACTGCAACCTGTCGTAGAAGCCGAGGTGCTCCCTGGTCTCTCCTTTGAGGTGAGCATTGATTTTGGGGACCAACCACTGCCTCTCCAAATAAAACTCTTCCACCTCTTTGAGTGTATAAACATCTTTCAGAAACCCTTTTTTCCATATCTCTACTGTGCCGTCTGCTGGGCAGACCTCCAGCTCCTTCTGGTTCCACACATTCAACATGAAACGAGGAAACTTCATCGCGGTGCCTGCTCGACGTCAAATGATGTCGCGGCCTCATCGCCGAGGCCTTTTATCCTGTCGCGGCCGCGGCGCACAGCGGACGCCCCCTGACGGTGAGTACACTCTGAAAAAACGACGAAAACACTTGAGCGCCCAGCGGGAAGCGAACCCGGGCCGGCCGCCTCATGCTACGCAGCGCCCCGCCTCGCTGACCGCTAGGCTATCACGTGAGCTTACAGTGAGGTCGTGTGCCGAGCCGAGTCAAGCCGAAGCGGCCCGAGCCGAGCCGGGCGGAGCCGAGCCGGGCGGAGCTGAGCGCCGGGGCGCTTGCCGCCCCCTCCCCCTTTCCCCTCGCCCTGCCGTGATTCAAACAGGCCGTTATCTTAGACAAACCGGGCATGTCATCGCAAAAACATAAGCACTTCTTCGAACGAATTATTTTTCTGTAATTTACTTTCACAACGCCCTTGCTTTAATCTATCGGCAAACATAAACGCTTTCGCAGAGAAATCTTCGCGCCGTTTTCGCGCCGTTTTCGCGCCATTCACAACAGTGTAGCCCCCGCGTTTGAGTCTCTGCTATCTCTCTTTGATTGTTTCCCTTTACCGAAACGATCTGAAATATTATCCTAGACGTGTTGACAACACGTTTTCGGTATAAAATCAGTTTAGATTCTGTCAAAATTCAAATTATGCCGGTCAAAAAATGACCGGGTCTGACCACTTATCCGGTTCCGTTTTTGAACCCACCCCCAACCCTTCGAACCGTGTTGCGCCATTGCTTGTTGAGTCGTTGTAGCGGAAAGTCGTGTTTGTGAGTTAGTTTTGTCTGATCGGAATATCTTTTAAAAAATGGATGAATCCTTCGAAAGAGATTTCGAGGTTTCCTCTGGATCTTCAGAGGTAGTGTCAATTGAAATGTCATTCTCGGGGGAGATATTTGAAGAGGTGAGTTTGGAAATGTGCGTGGGAATGTTTCGCCGGTGGTCGCCCTTCTCTGGCGTTCGCTGTTTTGCCCTTCTGGCTTTTTTGAGCTTTCGTCTCGCTCATCCTGTGTCCTCCTCGTCGATTCGTGCCCGCGGCGAAGACAAATTCATGGGGAAAGTGTTATTTCAGTGTGTGATGAGTGATTAGCGTGGCGCGGCGCCGTGGCCCGCTCGGGGCTGCTCGCGCGCTTTAGGAGGTTGGATTTCTTTCTGACGGCTCCAGCTGTCTGTCTGGGCGTCTCGGCGCGCGATTCCGAAGCGAGGCGCGGTAAAATTGTCGTGAAATTCCGACAACTTTAGCGAAAATCGGTCTGTGTTAGTGCGTGGCATTCCCCCTCTGTGAAAACAAAGTCTCTTTGTTTCCCTTATATCTAGTGTTGTTGTCGCGTCTGCTGACTGTCCGGGCGTTCCGGCGCGCGTTTCCGAAGCGAGGCGCGGTGAAATTGTCGCGAAATTCCGAAAAGTTGAGTGAAAATCGGCCGAAAATGTGTGCATCGTGTCCTTCCCTCTGAATGTAAACTCATGCTTTTGTTGTGTCATCCTGATGTTTTGGTCTATGATTCGTTCTCCAGGGCCCTGCCCTGGTTGTGCCGGAGCGAGGCGCGTGAAAATTTGCTCGGAAAATCTTGTCTTTTGCCGGTTTTCCACTTGTCAAAGCATCCCTCGTTGGCGCGGCGCGGCGCGCCGTGGCAGGGTGAGGGGAGGGGAGGGGTGACGCTACCAGTGTACCGGCCGGCTCAGCTGTTCGGGGCGCGCGGGGTATCGCCGGCGGCGCGGCGTTCGGAGGGTGTGTGTTTGAAATTTCGGTTGTGTTTTTTTTTTTCAGCCATCCGACGCAACCGCCACCGTGCCCACTGTGCCCACCGTGCCCACCGTGTCCACCGTGCCCACTGTGCCCACCGTGCCCACCGTGCCCGCCGTGCCCGCCGTGCCCACCAAGGCCACTTCCAGCAGCACCACCAGCAAACCGAGCAGGATCCCGGTTAGGGCGACCACCAAGGCCACTTCCAGCAGCACCACCAGCAAACCGAGCAGGATCCCGGTTAGGGCGACCACCAAGGCCACTTCCAGCAGCACCACCAGCAAACCGAGCAGGATCCCGGTTAGGGCGACCACCAAGGCCACCACGGCCAAGCTCAGCAAGGAGGCCTTGGCGGAGGCGCTCCACCGCGCCCAGGCCGCTGCCCCCGAGGCCCCCGCCACCAAGAGCGAGCCCCCCCTGGCCAAGGCGGCCAGGAAGACGGCGCGGGCTTTGGTGGCCCCCTACCACGGAGGCGGGAACAAGCGCCCGGTCGACGCCGCCAAGAGGCCCCCGCTCAGGAAGCCTGTGGCCGAGGTGGCGCCGGCACCCCGCGCCCCGGCTCGTCGTCGAACGGTAGCCGAGGCCATCGAGGGGTCGGTGGCGCGCCTCTCTCCTGCCCGTGACCCGGAGGACGACCCCGAGCTGGTGCCGGCCCCGCGCGCCCTGCTGCCGCCTGCCCGTGTAAGTGTTCTGTCGCTACTCCCTGTTGAAGTTAAGTGGGTACGCGTGGGGTATTGACAGGGCCTTTTTTCTGATTACAGCGCCCAGTTCACCAGCGGCTTGGGGCATGGCCTGGGTACAACCCTAAGGGGTCGGCCGTGGAGCCCAGCAGGGACGGCGCTCAACAACAGCAAATCCGTATGTTGCAGCAGCAGCTGCAACATATGGAGCAGCTATTGCTGCAACAACAGCAGCAGCTACGGCAACAACAACAACAGCCGCAGCAACAGCAGCTACGGCATCAACAACAACAGCCGCAGCATCACTATGTACCCAGTCACATCGATCTGCAAGAAGCTGGAGGGTCTGGTATCCGGAGGGTGCCGCAGCAGCAAGAAGATGATGATGACGAGGATGATGAAGAGGATCAGGTGGTGCCCTGGAAGAGGCGACACCCGCACCGTCGTTGAGTAAGTTTTTTTTCTCCTCTTAATTTAATGTTGTAGTTTTTGCAGTGTACTTTGTTCACTTACAAGTTTTTTTCTCTTTTGTTTCAGACTGATGTGTTTTGTGAGGCTGTGAAGGCTTTGAAAAGCCTTTATTGAGTCAAGCTCATTTTTTTATTTATTAGACTCAATATATTTTATTTATTTTGTTATCCTTGTGATTTTTTTTCTCCCTCGCTACCTTTTACGATTCAAGTTCGATTGAAAGTTTTGAATCAAGCCAAGTGATCTAGTGGTCTTTCTCTTCACTTACTTTTGTTGACAAGTCATTCTGACCTGACCTTTCCTAACATTTTGACTGAGAACACACCCCCTATTTATTTTGATCAAATGACTGCTTTAAATTCACTGACATTCATTTTCAATAGTGGAAATGTAATGAGAAAGCTGCTCTGACTATCCATAGCACTGACAAAATTGATTTTTCTGTCTAAAAATGACTCTGAGAGATGTCAACCTTTTCCGTCGGAAAGCTGACAGTGAATATTCTATCTGATGGAGCTGCTACCAAACCAACCACTTTTGAGTCAAGATATGAGTAGGGTGAGTTGAATTAGAACTACCTTCAGCTTTTAGAGAAGTTTCAACTGATTCCAATTGATTTTGACTTGTATTTTCCTTCATTTCCTACAATTTTACTAAACTTTCTTAAAACTCATCTTTTTGAATGAAAATTAAAAACTAACTGCTCTGTGAGCTTCATTTGAGGGAGAGAATAGTATTCAAAAGCTTTTCTTGATATCATTTTGAGTGGTAAAGAATTTTGATACAACTTTATTTTGGGTTAGTTACCCAGACCCAACTTCGGCTCTAAGCAGCGAGTAAGCTTCTCTTATTGTTTGCAAAGATAATATATCAAAGGAAGGCTCTCCACATCTTTTTTATTTGCATCTGGAAAAATGAAATGGTGGAATGGAATCATATTTTAACAATGTTTAGGTTTTATTTTCTCATTTATATTACAACAATTTTTTCCGTCGGAAAGCTGACAGTGAATTTTCTATCTGATGGAGCTGCTACCAAACCAACCACTTTTGAGTCAAGATCTGAGTAGGGTGAGTTGAATTAGAACTACCTTCAGCTTTTAGAGAAGTTTCAACTGATTCCAATTGATTTTGACTTGTATTTTCCTTCATTTCCTACAATTTTACTAAACTTTCTTAAAACTCATCTTTTTGAATGAAAATTAAAAACTAACTGCTCTGTGAGCTTCATTTGAGGGAGAGAATAGTATTCAAAAGCTTTTCTTGATATCATTTTGAGTGGTAAAGAATTTTGATACAACTTTATTTTGGGTTAGTTACCTAGACCCAACTGCGGCACTAAGCAGCGAGTAAGCTTCTCTTATTGTTTGCAGTGGTGGTGCACCAAGGAAGGCTCTCCACATCTTTTTTATTTGCATCTGGGAAAATGAAATGGTGGAATAGAATCAGATTATAACAATGTTTAGGTTTTATTTTCTCATTTTATATTTTTGTCTTTGGTTTTCAATTTTATACTTTTGTGTTTGGTTTTTTTTTTTCATTTTAAATTTTTCTCTTTGGTTTTCTTTGATTTTATTAGTTTTTTTGGGGTGACTTTTTTCTTTTTATAACAACTAACACTTCTTTTTCACAGAGAACATGTGTTCTGCAAAGTAATCCAAATGATAGCACTGCACATCAAGCAAAATGGACTGAGGGTAGGGGGAAGTGCAACACTTCATTGCCTCACACATCAGAGCTTCCATCCTGTCCTGTCCCAATGCTTGTAAAGTCTGTAGCTTCTTTATTTTCTTTTGAGCACAGTACTTCTTACAATGAGAAATCAAGAGAGACCACTGCGGTTTGACCATCAATGCCATGTCAGTCAGCCCCTTCATGTGGAAGGCCAGATTCTCCCTTACTCTGTGGAGCATTCTCCAACTAGACTCTGCCAAAAATAATTTAATGGGAGAATCTTTCCTCTGCAAACACACGGATGTCAGATGCTTCTTTTGTGCATTGACCAAAAGACTCAGAGTGATTTCACCCACCATGATAGGGTCTGCCAGTGACTGCTTCTGCAGAGCATCCAAAATGTGAGTGAAAATATCTTTTGAAATCAACACATCAAGTTCTGCAGGAGAGAACCTGATCCACATCCTGTTGCCGTTTTTGTTGGCTTCCCCCATCAGCAAAACAAATGGACTTTGCTCCTTGATATCAAAGCCCTGTCTGATTTGCTTTGACCCATTCTTTGTCAGAGGGAAATCTCTGTAAATGGTCTGCAGTGGAAATTCAGTGGGGACGCTCGTGATTTTGATGGGGACTTGTATGGGCATCTGAACTGGCGGCGGCGTGGCTTTTGAAGGCACGGCCAAGCCAAGTTCTTGCACCACGGCGTCCACCTGGGCTGCATCGTAGGCCTGATTGCACAGGTTGTCTAAATCAAGGCTATCCTCAACTGAAGAGGATACAGCGACTGTGGACACATCGTCCCAGTCGAAAGACAACTCGGGGGAAATGGCCTCGTTGCGTGCCGGCGGCGCCACTGCAGCGGGCACCGCGTTCGGCGCGTTGACGGGGACCTCCACCAGGCCGGGGAGTGCACCCGGGAGTGTACCCGGGACCACCGTCGCGTTGACGGCGACCTCCACCAGGTCGGGGAGTGCACCCGGGACCACCGCCACGTTGACGGGGACCTCCACCAGGTCGGGGAGTGCACCCGGGACGTTGACGGCCACCTCTGGGGCGACCGCCGTGTCCTCGGGGGTCAACTCCAGGTCCATGACCAAGCTCTCCAGGATCGACCTTTTGGCAAGAGGCTGATCCGGAGTGCTCCGGGCGACTCGTTTGCGAGCAGGCATGACTGTCGTTTCGGGCTTTCTTTCCGTTTTGTGTCTCGGAGAGAAGTGACTTGTTCAATCGCCTAGAAAGTTCTGGACCGAATCGGGGGCGACGCCGCCTTATATCCAAAATCGAGTGTTTCCGATTTGGGCCGTCAGGGGGCGCCACCGTCACGGTGGCGCCACCTGACGGTGGCGCCCCCTGACGGCGGTTTTTGGAACTAACCAAAATCCATATACCCCCGGTGCATCGGTCGACTCGTCGCCATGCGCCCAAAGTGATTGAACAGTACACATCGCTCTCTCTCTTCGACGCAGCTCAGCTACACCCCGCCCAGTACAGTGCAGTGTGCAGTACCACGCGACGCCACACGATCGGTGGCGCTCCCCTGACAGTGTACTGAACGCATCCAGTTCCAACTTGTTTTTTTCGCCCTTCCAGTGCAGCGCCGCGGCGCTGCACGGTAGCGCCCCCTGACGGCGGTTTTTGGAACTAGCCCAAAACCATATACCCTCCGTGCGTCCACCGATTCGGTCCAGGACGCCGGATTCTTTGCCAAAGTACACTTTTTCTTTGACAAGGTAAAACTTCTTTGTGTGATTTGGACCATCGTTTCACGATGTCGTCCTCAGTTCTTGACTACATTCTCTCCGAGTGGGAAGCTGGAGATTATGACGATGACCTCGCTGAGGCATACAGCCACTTTTTGCTGCACTTGCTCGATGCCACCGAGCAAGACCGTCAAGACCCACGCGTTGTGCCCTTCCTGCTTGCAGGATATGAAGCTTATGCACGCGAACAAAATGGTCAAGACAGTCAGGCGGAGGTCACGCGCGACATGGCGCTCGCCATGGTAGGGGGACAACGTGAGGCTCCACAGCCGGCCACCCCACCGCGTGCACCCAAACGCCCGTGGCGTCCGTGGACGCCCTCGCCGCCCCGTGCCGCTTCACCCCGCGCCGGACCGAGCACGCCGGAGCCCGCAGCCCGCACGCCGGAACCCGCAGCCCGCACGCCGGAACCCGCAGCCCGCACGCCGGAACCCGCAGCCCGTGCACCCCAGCAACCGACGCTGGAGGTGCTCCAGAGCCGGGAGCGTCATTTACGACGCTTCAACACGGTTTTCAGGGAGGAGGTCATGCAGATCAGTGGTCTGGGCGATGCCCTTCCCAGCGAAGAGGTGATGGTGGCCCTCTTCGACACGGTGTTGGCGAGGCAGCGTGAAGCGCTGCAAGCCAAGGATGATGACCGCGTTATTCTGGAAATACAGAATGCGCTCCAAGCCGAGAACCCCCTCTGGTTCTCCATGAGAAGGGCAGACCAACTGAACGGGCAAGTTGTTTTGGACAAGCTGGTGCGAGTGTTGAACTCAAACCAAGCCTTTCTCGCAGAGGGGCAGTTCAAAGTGTCCTACATCCATGTGGCGACGCCCGAGGCGGGCGGTCGCCGACATGACCGTGTACCCAATGAGACCATGGAGCAGTGGGTGGCCAGAAAAATGGACAAAAAGTCCATTTTCTCACCCGACAACCAGGACAACATGTGCCTGACGAGAAGTGTGGCCGTGGCCAAGGCACTCGGTATGGAAAAAAGGGCATTCTACAGAATGAAACAACCCAACTCGGTCATTCAGAGGAAGGAGGCCGTGGCCCTGTGTGCTGCCGCTGGCATCGACACCGCCCGCCCCTGCGGCTTGGACCAGCTGGGAGCCCTCCAGGGTGCGATGAACGACTACAGGCTCGTTGTTTTTGGAGACAAGGAGGGCAACCAAATAATTTTCAAGGGGGATTTCGTTGCTGGGCGAGCCAATATCTACTTGTTGTGGCACAATGCTCACTTCTACGCCATTTTGTATCCTTGCCAGGCGTTTGATCACAAGTTCCTGTGTGATAAATGCATCAAATTTTACGATCACCAAGGAGAGCACCGCTGTGAAGGCGTGTGCTGGCGGTGCTTCGGACCGCATCCCCACAATGATCCCACCGTTCCATTGCAGCGGTGTGGGGATTGCTTCCACAAGTTTGCTGGTCAAGAATGTTTTGACTTGCATAAAATTCAAATGGCTCACACCACCGTCACCAAGTGCCAGAGCTACAAATTCTGTCCCAATTGTGAGGTCAGCTACTCTTTGATGCGTGGACGGGAACACGCTTGCGGTTTTGTCTACTGCAAATTCTGCAAAAACAATGTCAAGGAGAATCACATCTGCACCATGTTCAAATGGCAAGAAAAACAGAAGCTGAGGGGGCACTCTTACGTGAATCTGTACTACGACTGTGAGACCACGCAATGTGATCCCATTGAAGGGAAGGAGGATACGTTTGAACACAAGCCAAATTTACTCGTTTGCCAAGCTGTATGTGATGCCTGCGCACACATACCCCAGAATGAATACTACTGTCCGGTTTGCAAGAACAGACAGCACGTTTTTCACACTTTGGACAGCGACAACGAGGCGCGAGGAGTCATGAGTCAATTCTTCGACTACTTGGCGTCTTTCTCTGCCAAAACACACTTGTTGATTGTGGCTCACAACGCCAAGAGTTTCGACGCCATCTTTGTGCTGCAAGAGGTGATTGCACGGAGGCTCAAGCCCGACCTCATCTTGCAGGGGGCCAAGATTCTCAGCCTCACGGTGGGCAATTGGAAGTTCATTGATTCACTCATGTTCTTACCCATGCCCTTGTCGGCCATGCCCAAATCGTTTGGTCTGACTGAACTTGCCAAGGGGTATTGGCCATTTTTGGCCAACAAACCACAATACTACAATTACTGTGGACCTCTTTTGGCTAAGGAGCTGTACTGCGTCTCCACCATGAGGACAAAGGCAGCTCAAGAGTTCAACCGGTGGCACGACGAACAGGTAGCCCAAAATGTCGTGTTTGATTTCAAGAAAGACATCGTGAGTTACTGCATCTCAGACGTCACCATTCTGAGACAGGCCTGCGGTGCTTTCAGGAAACTCTTTGCCGAGAGTGCGGGCTTTGACCCCATGTTCAGCTGCATCACGCTGAGCAGCGCTTGCATGGCAGCATACAGGCGCAACTTTTTGCCTGAAGATAAAATATCTTTGGCACCTCCCGGCGGATATCACGGTCGCGGAAAACAAAGCGATATCGCACTCCGGTGGCTAGACTACGAGACCTTTAAGCTGGGGAAAACCATTTCTACCATCTACACGACCCGGGAAGTCTCTGTCATGGGCCGGAGGGTAGACGGCTACGTGGAGATCGCCCAGCCCGACGGCTCCATCGAGCGCAGGGTGTACCAGTTCCACGGCTGCTACTTTCACCAGTGCCCCCTCTGTTACCCTCCTACGGGTGAAACAAGGGAGAACAGGTACCGGGAAACAGTGCGGCTGACGTCCATCCTACGCAGGATGGGCTATGTCGTCCTGGAAAAATGGGAGTGCGAGTTTTTGAGGGAACTGAAGGAAGATGAAGAAGTCAAGGCCTTCTTCACCCAGCATCCCACGACTCGGAAGCCGGCACTCATTCTCAGGGAGGCTCTGTCAGGCGGTCGCACCAGCGCCTTGCGTTGGTGTCACAAGGCTGATCTTGCCAAAGGGGAGAAGATCAAAATGGTGGACATCGTGAGCTCTTACCCTAATGACTTTCTTAGGGGGGCTTACGTTTACGGTCATCCGACCCTCTACATGGAAGGAGACCCCACCACACCCCCTGTGCAGGCCTGGAACGGCTTAGTCAAATGCACCGTTCTGCCGCCCCGGGACTTGTTTCTGCCCGTCCTGCCCTACAAGTGCGGGGGAAAACTCATGTTCCCCCTCTGTAGGACATGCGTCGAGACGGAGAGCAAGGAGCTCTGCCGTCACGACGACCCCCGGGACAGACAGCTGACGGACACCTGGTGCACTCCAGAGATTCACTTGGCACTGCAGAAAGGGTACCAGATCGTGGCCACACACGAACTGTACCAGTACCCTGGCACCATGACTTACAACCCCCAGACGGGAGAAGACGGTCTGCTTTCGGGCTACGTCCGCACCTTCATGGCGCTGAAATTACAGGCCAGTGACTGGCCAGCCGACTGTGACACTCCCGAGAAGAAGGAAGAGTTTGTCGCGGATGTGCTCCAACACGACGGCATCACCATCAACCCAGATAAGATGGAGAAGAATCCCGCCTTGAGAACGCTCTCCAAGTTGATTCTCAACAGCTTTTGGGGCAAATTTGGTGAGAAAACGCTGCGGTCAAAGACACAGCTGATCTACGACTATGGGGAACTCATGCAATGCACATCAGATCCCGCCAAAATAGTCCAGTCACTCACCCCCCTGGGTGAAGACTGCCTGCAAATCACTTGGAAGCCCGTAGAGGACAGTGATGAAACCCTACCTACTTCGTCGCTTGTCCATGCTAGCTACACAACTTGCTTTGGTAGAATGCATCTCTACCGCTACTTGGACGTCGTCCAAAATCGCTGTCTTTACCACGATACCGACAGTGTGGCATTCATCAGCCGGCCTGGCGAACCGGACTTGCCACTTGGAAGCCACTTGGGCGATTTGACAGATCAGATAGAGGAGGACTACGGCGCGGGCTCGTTCATTACCGAGTTCTACGCGGGTGGGCCCAAGAACTACGCGTACAAAGTGGCCGTAGGGGGTGATGTCAACAACACCAAAGTGTGCATCAAGGTGCGGGGCATCAGCATCAACAGCTCGTGTCAAGACATTGTCACCTTTGATCATCTCAAGTCCATGGTGTTGGGCGAAAGGGACAAAATACGCGTCCCCATCCCACATCAGATTGCCCGATTACCCACGTGGCAGATCGTCACCCGCCCCGCCGTCAAAACGTGGCAGACGATCAACAACAAACGCCGGCGGATAGACGTGGCCCAAACGGTGCCCCACGGCTTCAACGCCTGGGAAGAGGCTGAACAAGAGGACCAAGAAGTCCTGGAAGCCTTGAACTTGCTCATGGAGTGAGAACAGCCAGCAAGTGCGCTTGGGGAGGAGCAGGCAGGCCCCATATAAAGGTGAAAACACCCAACAAGTCATAGACAGCTTCGTCATGGATCTCACCTTCCAACATCCCTGTACAGCTCTTGTCGTCGGTGGATCTGGAGCTGGGAAGACCTTTTTTATGAAAAGGTTGATCGAGACCCGAAAGGACATGTTCAACACGGCCTTTGACTAAGTCATATTCTACTACTCCGAGTGGCAACCCCTGTATGAAGAACTGTCCTCCTTTGTCGATTTTCGGCAAGAACTTCCTCTCATGGAGAACCATCCCGCAGGGAAAGGACCCACTCTCGTGATTATCGACGATTTTCTCGACGAAATCAAGACGCATGGTAAAGAACTACTGAAATTTTTCATCAAAGGAGCACACCACCGCAATTTGAGCATTTTCTTTCTGAGCCAGGCCTTGTTCCCAGATGGGATGAGACAACTCAGTCTGAATGCACATTACATCGTTCTTTTCAAAACATCACGGGATCTAGCACAAATAAGAACGTTCTGCTTACAGGTGGACCCCAATCACTGGCGTGCGCTGCTCGAATCTTACCAAGACGCTACAAAACTGGGCCACTCCTACATCTTATTTGATTTCAAGCCCCAACAAGCGGATCATTTGAGGATGCGCACACTCATTTTTCCCGGAGAGTCCACGGTCATTTACATCCCGAAAACAAAGTATAAAAGGGAGATGGATGGCCCTATCTGAATCTTGTTTTTTGGCAATGGCTCCTCGTGCCCACACGCACAAGGTTCTTCTCGAAGTCCTCAAGTTGGCCAAGCCGAAACTTCGCAAAGCCATTTTGCAGCACTCTGAAAAGTCCCTCATACTTTCCGTCTGCGAGATTTGCGAAAATCTGTTGCTGGGAAATATCCCACTGACACCCACTCAAAAGACTCAACTCAAAAAGTACAGAACACACTTTAGGCGGCTGGCACAGCGCGGTGAGGGTTGGCAAGTCAAGAAAAAGTACCTGACTCAGAAGGGAGGCTCTTTCCTTCCCCTTCTTCTCTCCGCCGTGGCCGCGGTCCTGCCCATGCTGTTTCGATCATGAATCACGTCAAAAAGATGATTCTGGTGCCTCAGGAAACGGTGGCCCGTATGCACGAGACTCCCTCTCTCACGCCCCAAACTCAGATGAATAGTCTAGACACGGAAATGAATGGCATATTGAGTAAAAAATACGCCGACGATTCAGAGAAGTGGAAACACTACAGCGAGGCGCTTCAAAGATACTTGCACTTTGCTGGAGAGACACGCAAGCCTCTCTCGCTCGAAATTGAGACAAAACCAGACGACTCGGACGCTACACGCGCCTCGATCGTCCGATCACAACTGGCTACGGCTATTCCTAAAACATATAAAAGTCAAGCCCTTCGAATTTACGACTATCTAAGTCAGAATCACTCCCCCGTGACGTGGGACACGAATGGCACACTCAGCATCGATAGCACGGTCGTCCCTCACTCCAACATCATCGATTCCATATCCGATCTGACGAGAGCACGAAAAAACTTTGCGCCTCCGGGCACAGACGCTCTGTGTGCAGCTCTAGCGCGCATGAACGTCCCTCTGGAACTCTTGGGGAATGCCACACGCCGACTGCTCATTCAAAAGCTGAAAGGTCAACGCGGAGGCGGTGTCGTTCTACTCACCAAAAAGACCCCCAAGAAAAGTGGACGTATTCAAAAACCAAAGAAAACGACTAAGAAAGTGACTAAAAAAGTGACTAAAAAGTTGAAAAAACATGCCTGGAAAACTTGGTGAGGTATACCACGACGCTAGCCATCCTGCAGGATTCAGTAACCCCTGGAAACTGTGGAAAGCTACGGGAAAAAAGAAAACAGAGGTAGACAGTTATCTGCAAGGGGAAGACGCCTACACCCTGCACAGACGGGCCAGGCGCCATTTCCCTCGCAACGTCACTTATGCAGACAATATCGATGACAGTTGGCAGGTCGATCTCACGGATTTCAGATCATTGAAACGCAGTAACCATGGTATGACTTTCATTCTTTGCGTGATCGACGTTTTTTCCAAATACGGTTGGGCGTACCCCCTAAAAAATAAATCTGCCGAATCCATCGTCCAAGGGTTCAAAACCCTTTTCAAAAGTACATCCCGTCGGCCTGTGCGTCTGTTTTCGGACAAAGGCACAGAATTCAAAAACAAAGCCTTGCAAATTTTTTTGAAACAACATGACATTGTTTACATTCACACGCACAACCCCGAAATAAAATATGCCATCGTGGAACGTTGGCAACGCACCATCAAGTCAAAACTGTTTCGAAGTTTCACAGCTACCGAAAGTGAATGTTATGTGAATGGATTATTGGAAAAAACAGTTCATGCATACAATCACACATATCACAGATCCATCAAAATGAAACCCGTTGAGGTAACGCCCGAACGCGTTTTGGAAGTGTATAAAAATCTTTACCACCAAATGCCTTTGAAAGCCACAAAAACAAAGTTCAAACTAGACGATTATGTGCGCATCACCCGAGAAAAACACCTCCTCGAAAAAGGATACACAAAAAACTGGTCGGAGGAAATTTTTAAAATCGTTCAAGTTATACCGCATGCAATGCCTGTGTACAGGTTGGAGGATCTCGATCAGGATCCGATTGTCGGCACTTTTTACGAAATGGAACTTCAAAAGGTCAAAAAGCCGGAGGCCTTCAAAGTAGCATATATAGTCAGGTCTAAAGGGAAAGGAAATAGTCGACAACATCTCGTCCATTGGCGAGGTTATCCAGAGAAAAGCCGTTCTTGGATCCTAGACAGTGATCTTGTTGATTAATTCTCATCATGGATTTCTATGCCTTCCTCCCGAGCAATGCCAGCCCAGACGTCTACCCAGACAACAAGACGTCCAATTTCAAAACCCAGTTGGCCAATCGAATGGAGCTCCACGGTGAGTGGCAGGCCGCTCTCGTTGAGCTTCACTACCCTAATACCATAGCCCAAGTGACGGAGGGAGAGAACGAAATCATAGTGCAAACAGACCAAGTGATGGACATGGTGGCCGTCATGCCAGGCTGCTACCCCAACAAAAAAGAGTTTCTTAACGCCATTGGCGAAGCCCTGTCCACAATCGATAATAATGTCAGGCCAGGGAATCGCCTTGCGGAAGACGAAGACGATCGCATTGTTTTCCAACCTTTCATGGCCGACGCCCACGGCAAGGTGTTCTTTTCCCCTCGTCTGGCTCTGCAGCTCGGTCTCGAGGGTCACGGACCCTTCCCTGCCCACCAAAAACTGAGAGGCGTCAAACCTGTGGACATGACTCAAGGCATCCCCCCACAACTGTTCATCTACTTGGATATCCTGTCCGACCAGATCATTGGTCACACACGCGCCCCTCTCTTACGCACGGTGCCCGTCGACACCAAAGCGCAATACGGGTCCATGACGATCGTCCACTGCGATCACCCCATTTACTTTGATTTGAGCACGAAATCCTTTGACACCATACAGGCGTATATAAGAGACGCCGCAGGGCGGCTCATGCCATTCGATTTTGGGACTCTGACCCTCTTAATTCATTTCAGAAAAACAGACACGGTAAAATGACCCCCAAAGCGTCCATCAGTCAGTACTAGCTGAATCAAGCCGGTGGCGGTGGCGCCGGCCACTTCTACGCGGGATCCACCTTTCAGAAAGGGTACGGCATCGGTTCTTGGCTGGGTGGCCTCTTTCGCACGATACTCCCCATCCTCCGGAGCGGAGCCACGACGGTGGGCAAGGAGGCCATACTCACGGGAAGCCACGTCCTCGCCGATATCGCACGCGGCGACAGCCTACGCACAAGTGCCCGAAAACGCCTTGAACAGGCAGGAGACCACCTGGCCCAATCCCTGCAGCGCAAAGCCGACGATATGAAGGGGTCTGGACGTATAAAAAGGCGTAAAACGACACGAAAGACCACTACTGCCACTGGCACTCGAAAGAGAAAGAACCTGGCTCCCGACAATTATTTCAGCTAGAAAAAAGATGGCTTTCATGCATTCCGCATCCAACGAGTGCCTCCGCTCAGAGTTGGATCTGTGGATGGTCCCACCCACACAAACAGCTCTGGAGGCCACTCACTGGGTCCCTCACAAACCCCTCACTACACTGGACTCGTCCAACACCGTCGAGTTTTGCATCCCCGGCGCTGGTAGCGAGTACATAGACCCCGCACACACGATTTTACTGATCAAGGCCAAGATTGTCAACGCCGACGGCACAGACATCGTCGCAGCGGACAATAACGACGCCGCTCCCGTGAACTACGCGCTGCACGCGCTATGGAGTCAGGTGGACGTGAGTCTCAACCAAAAAGTCATCTCCCACTCTAGCATGACTTACCCTTATCGAGCCTACATTGAGGCCCTCCTCAATTACGATAGCTCGGCCAAGCAGTCTCACATGACCCAAAGACTCTGGTACCAGGACACCCCTGGCCATTTCGACTCACTGGACAGTGCACAAAACCTGGGACTCGCCTGGCGACGTTCCCGGAGTGCACGGAGTCGCCCCTTTGAAATGATGGGGCCGCTCCATGTCGATTTCTTCAGTCAGGATCACTTTCTACTCAACAACGTGGAGCTCCGGATAAAACTGATTCGTAACCGCGATGCTTTCACACTCATGTCCACGGCGGGGAATGAAAAAATTAAGCTGATGGACGCTACACTGTACGTTCGGAAAGTCGTCATTTCCCCCTCTGTGCTTCTCGCCCACGTGCAAGCTCTAGACAAGGCTCCGGCCAAATACGCCGTGAATCGTGTTGACATCAAGACAGTCACCATCGGGCAAGGACTCCGGGACAAAAATATTGACAATCTATTCATGAACCAACTCCCTCAGAGAATTGTTCTTGGATTTGTTGACAACCGCAGCTTCAACGGTGATTACCAGCGGAATGGTTTCAATTTCCAACACTTTAATCTAAACTATCTGAGTCTCATGGTCGATGGGCATCCCGTCCCCTCACAGCCCCTCACACCCGATTTCCCCAACGGCCTCTACATGGAGTCATTCAATACACTGTTCTGTGGCACGGGCGTGCACTGGCTAGATGAGGGAAACCAAATAAAATACGAGGATTACGCCAGGGGGTTGACTCTCTTCGCTTTCGACCTATCGCCCGATCTGTCTGCCAGTGAGCCGCACTGGAACCTGCAGAGGCAGGGCACCCTACGGCTCGAAGTCAAGTTTGCCGAGGCTCTCGCACAGCCCATTAATTGCATCATTTACGCCGAGTTCCAAAATCTCATTGAGATTGACAAGAATCGAAGCGTCATTGTGGATTACAACGTCTAGGATGGACGGACACACGCTAGAAAACCTCATGAAAAAAGACAAACACGTAGCGCCTCTGTTTGAGGGAGTCTTCGCCGCGGACACACTGCCACGCAGGCTGCACAAGCGACCCGCACTGCTCATTTGCAACACGGACCCTTTGAGTAAACCAGGGCAACACTGGGTCGCATTTTTCATCAGTAAACATGGTGAGGGAGAGTACTGGGACTCTTACGGTCTCCCACCCCTGATACCTAACCACAAAAAATTCTTAAACCGACTTTGTAAAAAGTGGACCTTTAATCACACCAGTTTGCAAGCCATCGACTCGAACGTGTGTGGGCAATACTGTGTCTTGTACTTGGTGCATCGAGCACACGGATTTTCGTTGCATTCGTTCCTTCGAAAATGCTTTACTTCCAACCCCCAAAAAAACGATCAAGTAGTGCGAAACATGTTCAAACGTATGTTTGGACACCGGTGCCACTGCATCCTACCCAGTGACCAACATACACAAAAAAGCTGTGAACGAAAGAAATAAGTTTCGGGAGGGTTGGCAGCCCTGCTTTCGCCCCAGCGCGCTGTAGTTCCGAGGACTGCCGTCGAGGGGGCGCTCGTGTCGCTACGGCAGGGGGATAAAAGGGCGTGTCGACGAGGCCCAGGCATCATTCATCACTTGGTCTCTGATCTGATCACAGGGTCAAAATGAGCAGCTTTGCCACTTGTGACATACAGATGCTCCGTGGGAAGGACGGTGAGTACGTCCTGAAGGAATTCGCCGTCTTCCAACCCACAGACGCGTCGTTTGTACACAAAGCAGCTACGTTCACCCCTCCCTACTCAAAAGAGTTGTTGAGGGAAAAGTACCTCAGACAAAACAAGTACACCGTGATGAACCTACACGGTCTTGATTGGGATGTAGGCTACTCGCCCTATGACAGGCTGCCCAAGACACTCCACAACATGACCCTGGAGTACACACGGCTCTACGTCAAGGGAGAGGAGAAGCAAAAGATTCTCCAATATCTGATACCTACAAAAGAGGTCATCAATATTGAGGAACTGGGTTGTCCTGCCTTGAGGAAATTGCCCCTAGTATGGGCACCCTGTCCTAATGACATCATGGGCTGCCACAGCTGCACAAACTGTGCCGTCCGTAATGCCAAGAGGATCGGATTTTGGCTACAAGCCTATCTTACCTCACTGTAGAGAAAAAAAATTTAAAAAAGACAAAAAAAAGTATAAAAATAATTGAAAAACAAACTACAAAATTAAAAAAAGAAAAAAACCCAAAAAAAGAAAAAAGATGTCCTAGTCACACACACACCGGTGCACGTTGGGTTGCCTACCCTCCCGGCGTCCGGCTCACTGGAGCGGGGCGGCGTTCGGGGCGGCTAGCGGATGACGTCACCACCGCGACCCCAGGCCGCTACCTGGGGGCACCACGGGACTATGGGGCACCATGGCCCCAGGCCGCTACCGCGGACCCGCTACCCCAGGCCGCTACCTGGGGGGACCACGGGACGATGGGGGGCCACGCCCCCCACCCCCACCCCCGCTACCCGGGACTATGGGGGGCCACGCCCCCCACCCCCACCCCCGCTACCCGGGACTATGGGGGGCCACGCCCCCCACCCACTTGGGTTAGGCTAGGTTAGAGCCGAAAAAGACGCCGACCAGCTTAGGTTACGCTAGGTTACAGCCGAAAAAGACGCCGACCAGCTTAGGTTAGGTTAGGTTACAGCCGAAAAAGACGCCGGCCTGCTTAGGTTACGCTAGGTTAGAGCCGCAAAAGACGCCGACACGCAAAAAAAATCACCAAAAAAAAAAAAAAAATTCAAAAAAATTTTCAAAAAAATTTTGGCCCAACCCGGGACCATGGGGGACCACGGGACCAGGCCGGGACGATGGGGGTACCATACTACTGTCGTATTTGTTCTAATGTGACCACTGATATTGAAAATGAGGTACTTTTAACCCATTTATCTGAAGTGAAGCTCAATCTGTGGTGTCTCAAAAGTAACGCATCTGCAGCCGTGGTGTAGATTTGACCTCACATTTTTGCGTTGTACTCAACGCAGATTTGACGAATTTCGCCAGTTTGGCGACACTATCTGTGTTGAGTTCACCGCAAATAAAGTGCGGTGAGGTTACTTAACACACATTTTGTAGGGGTCGGGACCCTCATTCTGCAGTTTTCTGCGGTGTACAGTACAGTTTTCATAGGGGTCAGAATTAACGACAGTAATTTGAGGTATAAAACGCAGTTATCATAGGGGTGAGGGATACACCATCACCATGGTTATTTTGAGGTGTACAACACATTTTGAATCACATTGACAGTTCGCCTGCTCATTTCGTGTCACATCCGATTAAATGTGACAAAGCGGTGTGGTGTCACGTTCGTTTGACTGAACATTTTCACTGTTTGTCACGTTCAAACTGACATCGCAGTTTTTACGCTCGAATGTGATGACACATACGGTGGCAACCAGTAAAGGGAAAACTGCCCGTTATGGCTAGATGGGCGCATGAATTTGAAAAAAAAAAAAAAAAAAAAAAAAAAAAAGTTGATGTGCGATCTAACTTTATCGAGTAAAAAAAATAACCTAAGTTGGAAATGGCTGGGGTATTAGTTTTGATTTGGCATTTTCACCCAGACCTCCCCTGACACTAAATCCTTATGCACTTTTTTGTACATAGTTATGAACGATTTTGCACATACGTATGCTTCTGTATAATTTTATGCATAACAACGTATAATTTATACATAGTTATGAATAAATTATGCATAACGTATAATAGTATGCACAACAAACGCATGTGCAAAATCGTGCATAACTTATGTACAAAAAAGTACATAAGGATTTAGTGTGCTTGAGGGACACTTTTCCGATATGGGTCCTAGGAACAAGGGCCGGTGTCGCACGCTCCCTGCTAGAGAGGCTGAGGTGTAGCGCTGCCGGTATTGGTCATCCTTGACTAGTAATAACTCCCTGAACCGCGTGCTAAGTACACTTTACGGGTATTATAAATTATTGTAGGTCTAACCCGGGGCACTTCATGCGTCATTTTTCGTTGTTCTCTTTAAAAATAATTTTTGGCGAGCGATAGCGAGCCCATGCTGTGTTTGGGCGCACCAAAAAGCGACTGGTCGTGTGTCTGTCTCTCTGAATGTACGCACTCATGTTTCTCAGCAACTGCAACACACATAGTTCCCAAACTTTGGACAAACATCGCCCAAATCTCCCACAGGGGGAGTTTCTCTCAGATAAACAATAGGTATCGTTTGAAATATTTAAAATATCTTTTTGAATTAGGTTATTAGCGTTGTTAGGTTGGCAGCGGCAAGTTTAACAAAATAAAGAGAAGGGTTATAAACTGAGTTTGGTGATAGTTTTTCAACATTATAGAATGATTGAAACACCTCCGGAGTGTCAAAGCAGTGAAATAAGGAAAATTAAATCGAAAATGATTACGCGTTTTGTCCCCCTCCCCTCCCCCCGCCAGAGGGGAATCTTACCCAGGTCGGTGCAGTGTTTTTGAGAATTGCAAAATAAATGATTGTTTGCCTTTCATACTGAGTCTGTACTTGCTTATTTTTCTCAGAAGATTCATTTTTTAGTTGTTTACTTATTTAATAAAATTGGGAAATACATAAATATATTTTTTTGAAACCAGACATTGATCTTTGCTAAATGGAACCTTTTTTTTTTTTAATTATGTTGTTGAGTGAGTGGTTTTGCCATAGTTGGTTTTGCCATAGACATCATCTTCAGTGAAGCGATTTATGTTTTGAGCGATGAGTGAATAGATCATTGGATTTAAGAAGGCGATTCCTTCAACTGTGTCATACATTGTCTGCGACGACAAATATTCAGTGTTGGTCGTTTGTTTAAACTGGCTGCCTTTCCAATTAACACAGAAAATGAGATCAATATTTATGCTGAGCTGTATCTTTACTTCAAAGATAAAGTATCACATTGAGACTCATTTACGAATAAGGTCAACTTTTGTTCAGCAACATGTGGCTTTGACATTGGATTCGATGAGACGATTCATTGGATCTGACAATAGGTCTTCTCGTAAACTGGTACCAAACAGAAGATAAAACGCTTTCAGGTATTACCAACAACATTGCGTATTCACAAGTTTCATAAAGAAAATATATCGAACGGTGACTCAAGCATTTGTGTTCCTCGACTGGGTAACAGTGTTAGGGTTGGTGGCACCAGAGCAGCTCATTAACATACGATTTTACCCCAGGTCTATCAATATAAGTACTGCACCTAAAATTGGCTCATTTTGGACCAAAATTTTATATTCGAGTTTTACACTGTTTCCTGCAATTTTTGGTGTGCTGATCACGGAACTGACTTCCAATTCCACCCCAGACCTATATTTTACACCATTTGGGCCCATTTTGAACCAAAATTTTTTCACCAAAAACGCCTAAAGTAGACCTAAATATTAACCCCATCATCTCGAAAGTATTTTTTTTTTTTTCGGTTTTCTTCGTCACTTTTTTCGTGCCAGTAGGTACTTTTAACGATTCTCCGAAATATTTACGGCCCGAGAATAAATCATGACAATTTAACAAAATTGACAACAGGTGAAAACTTAAAAAAAATCTCACAGCCAAACGGGCTGAGGTGAGTTATCGCAAAACCCTTTGGTATCGGGTCCCTTAGTAGTTTAGCGAACCTAAAATAAAATTATCGTCCCAATCGGAGAATACAGGATTTGGGGCCTGTGGTGATTTGACGTGGAATTACCCAGAGGAGAGTCAGTTTGGCGCTGGTGAAGATACAGGCCGCTCCGCGTCAGAGTCTTCAGCAGGGAAGAGCTGTGGTGTTACGGCTCGAGTATCGGGTCACTAAGCCGAAAGACTGTGTTCGACTATCGCTTCTGTATGTTTTTGCGACCGACCGATTCAACCCGGTTGGACTAGATTCATCAACCTAGGCCCATGTTGTAATCAGTCCGAAATATGAAACATTTTGAACCCGTAAGTTCAGAGTCCCCCCAGTATGCCACCAGTCCAGAGTCCGTCAAAAGTCCATCCTAGCAACCCGAAAAAGGACTTCTCGTTCTGAAAGGGAAGAGTGACCAAGTTGTGTTCTGTGACGAAATTTTTATGGCTTTGGCTTTGTCAGTAAGTACCCCAGGCATCCATTTTTCATTCATGTTAAATGGAAAGTAGAATAAATATTGATGTTTTGTCGCAAAAATAAAGTGGCATCATTGGGTAATCAATGGCACTGATCGTTTTTGATGAAGCCCATAAATGGGCAAAGGTATAGGGCTCCAAACTCAAGGACGAGTATAAGGTGATGGGCTTCTGGGGGTATCATCAAACTTTGGCCTTTGCATGGCACCGCTTTCGTAAAACTTGATTTCTGCTTCAACTAAGATATACATCCTACTTAAGTGCAACGGGACATCTCAGGGGTAAAACTGATTATATGAGAATATTCAGGTGTCAGTAAATGCCCCAGCCTCCCTCGCCCTAAAAAGATTCACGCTCATTGGCACCGGAAGTGAGGTTCGATGGGGCGACCCCCCCCCCCCCCCCACTGAAAGCCACAAAAATGAAATTTTAAGGGAGAACATCACTCTTAAACGGTCACAAAATCGAAAAAAAATATTTCTTGATAATATAGTTTGTTCTTTTCTGCGTCGACTCCCGAAAACCGAATTTCATTGTTGCTCTAACCGGTGGGCGTTCAGCCCTAAGACAGTGCGGGGAGGACCTGCAGGACACTTCAGGATGTTTATATTTCTTCAGCGCCAAAGAACCATGGTAGACTTATTGTTTGATATGTTGTACGTAATACGTCGAAGTACCATATTTTTTATTTGTATTTGTCCAATTTTTTTGACTGTTTTTCGAAAACCCTTTTTTTTCGGGTGATGTCCCCCCCCCCCCCCTTTAGCTAGAAAGAGGGAAAAATGAAGCAAATTAATAGTTTTTTGCACCTAGATCGATTTGCTCGCTGGTTTCGTTCATTTTCTTCCCACAATTTCACCGTTTGGCTCGCTCCGCTCGCCAATGAAGCGTCTCATTTTGCTTTAAAGATGGCAAAAGTTGTATAAAAAAAAAACAAAAAAAAACCAAAAACGGTAAGTTGGTGAATAGACCATTCTAGTCGTAGCCGAGTGAAGAACCAGAAGAATCACAAAAGTGTATACTTTTGCACTTTTACTTCAAATATTTAAGTCCCTTTTCTTGGTAGAAGTTAATAAAAATATTTTCTAGTAAATGCAACATATTTGATGCGAATATATGCTCTCTAAATGCCCTAAATGGACTGTTTTGTGATTCTTCTTGTTCTTCACTAGGCCACGACTAGAATGGTCTTTTTTTGCTTCTAGCTCGCTTTGCTCGCTGGGGTTTTTACGCTACTAAACAGATCTTAACTATTATGTGGTTTTGCCTCTTGAAGGTAGGCAACCCAACAAACACCTCTTCAAATCCCCCCCCCCTCAACCAGTAAGTACTTCCGGGGCCCTGTTCACGCCGTTCCAGATCTTAAAAAAAACGCCAATCGTTCCTATGTAGATTCGGAAAGAATCCTCATTAGTATATATCGTAATGCTTCATGATTGTTCGAAGCTTATTCGTAAATTATACCAAGGTACGCCGTGATTTTGATACGTTTTTTCCGCAACATTTTATATTATGGTAACTTCGTGGATTCCGGAGAATAATTTTGCAGTGTGGTCGCACCTTGTTGAGAGGTAAGCAAAAAAGATGTTTCTCAGAAACCTTGTTTTCGTTGCAGAGGAAGTACAATTGCACCAACGTACCGACCCGACTCGGCCAGCTCAAGCATTTTCCTATCCTGCCCTACGGCCGATTTCGCGTATATGCGGTCGGTTACTACACCAAAAGACCGGAAGTCAAGAAACCTCGAGGATGCATCAAACTTATTGTTGACTTGTCTCAAAGATTCAATAAGCCAACCATTTAGACTTGGGGTACGCACCGTTTAGTAGTAGCCGAGCGATGCGGGTAGGCAAAAGCCGCACTGCACTTCTGTGCCACGGGTTTGCCAACCTGCCAAACTCGATTTGAAAATTTTGGTCCCAAATTGATTAATTTTGGGTAACGTATGGGTCAGATGAAAATTTGGTGGTCATTTTTGTGGCCAGCGCGCCGGAAACAATGTAAAACTCGACTTGAAAATTGTGGTCTCAAAGTACCTTATTTGACATACAAATATAATTCTGAAGTCAAATCAGAACACACTAAATTACTATGTAGGTTTTTGTGCATACGTAACGCACGAAATTAAACATGCATTTATTGCGCACAAAATTGTGCGCAATAAAGCACAATTTTTGCATACCCTTGCACTAAATCGTGTATTGTCTCGTAGAAATTCGTGCGTTACAAAGTGCATGTTACATTTCGTGCGCGGGCGCGCATAAAAACCTACATAGTAATTTAGTGTGAAGTAATATTTGTGATCAGCACTCCAAAGACTGCAGGAATCAATGCAAAATGTAATTTTGAAATTTTGGTCCTAAATTGATGAAAATTGGGTAAAGTATAGGACAACGGAAAATTTGGAAGTCATTTTTGACGTCAGCAAACTGCCAGAAAAAAACACGGTTTCAATACAGAAAAAGTACCCCTAATTATTTTCCGGCCACTAGCGTAATAATTACGGTTTCGGAACGGCTTAAAAAGAGGCACGGTGAGGTCATAGAGAAGGCACGGTGAAATTGTAAACCAGAACGGTGAAAAGAAATCATCATATCATAATACGGAAACCTTGGACCGGCAGACAGCAAACACCACCATGCCTTCTCTTTGGCCTCACCGTTCCTCTTTTTAGGCCGTTCCCAAAACCAATGGCTGAACCGTTGTTTTTAAAATATATTTCCGTGATTTGTGTCATGGAGACGACAGGTATGTTGATACGGAAAGACCTTTGCAGGCAATAACGCCAATCTTCCGTTAATCCAAAGCTGTTTAAGGGACGGATAATTTTTTTTATCTCTTTCAGTCATTCCGTGGGTTCCGTTACAAAACTTGACCGTTTGAGTTCAGTCATGTCACCCTTATTTCTAACAGTGCACACTGAAATCTGCAGGGTACAACAAGCATCTCAACTTAGAAACTTTAGTTCCAATTTCTGTATCTATAGGTATAAATGTAGGTTTGCCATTAAAAGAAATGTCTTTTTTGTGAATGGTACACTGAAAATGCCAGGCACCACACTATTGTTCCGATATTTCTTCATGAAGACCCCCCTGTTAGCACCAATAGCCAGATGCCACACCAATGCGGACCCTTCAGTCGCGTATCAGTTAAATCCCAGCATTAAATCGCTTGATTGGCTACTCGTATGCTTGAGTCACCATCCGATATCTTTTCCTTTTTAAACAATTGATAAATTCATAATTGTAACAGCACCCTTTAATCACTCTGTTATTTTAAACTAGAGAACTAAACAATATTTATTGGAATACATTACCATAGTTAATTTTAAGAGACTCAGTTTAAGGCAGGCTGATCAGGACCTTTTTACGAAGACCAATTGTGTCAAATCCAGGGAATCGTCCGTTGTTAATGCAACTTGTTGCTCGGTATGTTAAGAAACGTTTACCTTATTATGAGTAAATCTAAAAGAGAGCTAGCGTAAACCAAGATCCACTCTAAGTACCAGTTGACACAGGCAATTTTGATGAAGTTAAATGAATCGTCTCATTAAATCAAATGACCCATCCACTCATCGAGCTTCTTCCAGCTCTTCAGAGCTCTCCTGAAAGATTGAGATAATCCATTAACAAAGATAATACTAAACTGCCGCAGCAGTCGCTTTGTGGAACTTCGACTTTCATAAAAATGGGCCAAGGCTACATCTGTACTACCCCTATGTGTAGTATATGTACACATCCTATCTTAGTGTCAATGATTAGTTCGTGATTAAAATTTTGTCATGTTTACCGGGACTTTGACTTTAAGAACGGCCGCATGGCTTGCCCGGTTGCTACGGAATGCAGAGTTTTCCAGAAAGCCCCTGTATCTTCCCAATTGTGCATAAGACTTGCCTTCCATGTTCGTCAGTTTCAAGAGGAAGATCCACGACTCATCTTCGCGTAATATGGTATGGCCCGAGTTGTATTATTATCAAAAACAAAAAAAGGATAAAGGTTCAAGGTTAGACGTTAAACAAGAAGCGTCCTAAATAGCTCCACCCCACTCTCCCAAACATCAAACTATTTGTTCCAATCATGACTCCAAATTATGTATAAATGACCACCCCTACCATCCCTCCACATCTTACATCCTTAAGAATTTCACATTTTATCACATAAGCTCAAAAGAAAGAGAAAATTATTGATTTTGAGACCAAAATCAGAACAAGTCGTTTTTTCCTGGGGTGCCCGAAATTACCCCAAAACACGGGGTAATTTCGGGCACTGCTTTGGGCCCTCCACTGTAAAAACGGTGATGCGTAGATATCTGGAGTTGGCGTCAAATTAAAGCTAAAGGTGGGTAGATGATAAATTTTAACGCTCAGGTCCATGGCAACACCACGACCTTCACAATTTTAAAAATACCTCTCAAAAGTGCCCGAAATTATCCAGTTTCACGGTACACGAAAATTGAATAACATTTATAGGTCTATTTTGGTAATTACTTCAGTCAAGAACTAAAATACTAATAACCATAGTTGGACACATGAAGTAATAAAATCTCAAGAAAGAAGGACTCAGATTATTAGGCAATGCTGTCGGGGTCACCCGGAAAATAACAAGGAAATTGGTCATTCTACAGAAATGTTACAATTTCGCGTTTGGAACTGTGAAATGGAGAATGCCAAACTACATCAAGTCCCACGCTTTTCGAGAAAAAATATTTTCCCTCTACGGAGTTAACATAAATACGGAGTTTGCATTTGGAAGCAAATACCTGGATTGCAGCCGTATGGGTTGAAACAGTACAACGCGCATTACAGATGACTAAAGAACCACTAAAGCATTGTTTTTATCCACATTGCGGAAGTTTTTGTCGCACAGGGGGTCTGTGACAAATCGGGTACGGAGTTTACATGCACTAAAATACGTGACCCCCTTTTTGAAATTTGGGTACCAATCTGATGCTATCCATATCAGACCCACATCTCCCAAACTTGGTGTCTAGAAGTGTTTTTCCATGTGGAATCCATTGCAGCTCTCAAGCTGCGACTTCCCTTTTGACTTGTGTAGAGCCTTACTTGTTACAGTGTACACGTGAATTATCGTGAAGTAAAACGTCGGGAAGAAAGTTAATTCAGTGCTGGCACGAAGGTTCACAACCTTAACGAAAGTCAGTAAGATGGGAGTGCCCTAGCAGATAGAACCCTCGGGAACGATTGTCCTGTGTCTCGTTTAGACTTAGTGACCTTTGCATCGTGACTGCTTGGAAGTTTACATTTTGCACCTGCCGGAGGCCACAGCCACCTAAAAACCTCAGAAATTTTCAATCCAAATATTAGATCACTTAAGAGCAAAAAAAGGCACTATCTCATCGCTCAAACCGTATTTTCCCGGGACGAACCGTTTGGTCACGAGGGGGCAGGGACATTAAATTGTAAAATTTCTGGAGAATGACCCAAAGAAAAAGACTTCGACGGAAGGTCATTGGGGGCCGGGTCATCGCGGCTAACATTTCTTGCGGGCTTCGCTCCCGTCTTTTTTGGCGACAGTATAAAAATAAAGAGGTGACAGGGTTGGATTTCACCTCTCCGATTTGGCTGATTATTGGTGGGTGTTTTAGTGTCCTAGAGACATGTAAAAAGCCGGAGTTTCAAGTCTGGCAAAAATTTACTGTCCAATCTGTAGCCATGTTTCTGTTTTTTTTTTTTTTTTTTTTTTTTTTTTTTTTTGGGGGGGGGGGGCTTTTTCGACTTGAATTTGGGTATTTTGCCCTGTCTCTTGGGTTTTGCAGCCAGTTGGTCAAGACATAGGTGCTCTGACGTAAAATGGGCCAAGGAATCCAAATCTGTGTCCAGAGTTGAGCTACGGCTCATACTGCGGGAGATATTGGCTGAAAACGTCCAAAAATTACCGAAAAAGCCCCAAAACTTGGGGCAATGGTCAAAAAATCGTTTGAGAGGCTTTCCATGGGGTATAAAAAATAGTTAATGAACTAAGGAATCCAATAAGCACAACTCTATATTGTTCTGATGAACCGTTTTAAAATGGCAGAGTCTTAAAGTTAGGCAAAATTTAATGTTACATTGGTTTCTGCAGTTTTTGGAGGGCTAATCACGAAAATCACTTTTATTTTGACTTCAGACTTATATTTTCATCTTAAGTTGGGTAATTTGCGACCAACATTTTCAATTTGAGTTTGACACTGTTTCTGGCAGTATTTGGTGGGCTGACCCCAGAAATGACATCCAAATTTTCCTCTGACCCATACTTTACCCTATATTAATCAATTGGGGAACAAATTTTGCCCCTTTTGTGGGTTGCAAAGCCCGCGGCGCCGAGGTGATCATTCCCCGGGCAATCGTTTGATCTTTCAGAATCATGTCTTACGGACTCAACGCACCCGCAGACATTGACGTAGCCCTAAGGTGAGGTATGGGTGAAAATGCTAAATCCTATACCAATTATCGGACGGTCTTGAAACTTTAGCACATTAATTTACTTGATGAAGGAATACTGCATACCGATTTTCGTTTTAATCTGCCCACCCACTCAGCCACAGTAGACAATTTTAACTGAATTTAGGTGCTTCGTAGAAAACCTTCATGCGCAAGGAATTTTGTCGGAGAGGTTTGCCATTTATTTTTTTTGGGCTTATTGAACATTAAAACTACAAAGTTACAGAGCGAAATAATTTATATAAGTTTTTTCCATTGAGTAATTTTTACAATTTTAACTTTTCCAAAACTTTAATTTTTTGCATTTTTTGCCATCTATTTATTTTTTTTATTTTTTTTGTTAGAGAACAAAACCTGTTTTTTAAAGTTCTCTCTGTAACTTTGTTCTCTATACATCAAAGTGCTTCGACAAAAAAATTGGGCAAGATAAATCAAAAGCGTTAGCGCAGGAAGGTTTCGGAGCAGAAAAAATTTGTTGAGGGAAATAAAGCAAATACACTGGGATGACCAACTTAAAAAATTCCACTGAAGCACTTATTAGTAACAATTCAACTGAGAGTTATGTTACAAATTAAAAAATACGATTTCAAGAAATCCTGGTAGTCACGAAGTTAATTTTATACTTATGTTCTGGTTTACCAAAGATAGCTAAGGCTAGGACTGCGTTGTGTGTAGTTCTGTTTATGTTTGTCAGACCACTATAAATAATACTAAAACTTACGTAAAGACCAGCTGCGTATCAATTTGTGTCAATAACAGACATTTAAGACAGTCTCATAATACCTGAAGGTCAAGTTATTCACAGAAACGTGCAGTAAAATAGTCCAGTTCACCCAGTTCACCCAGCTTTAAGGTTAGAAAAAAGCACAGCCCCCGTGTCCAGATCGTTTCGTCTTAGATTCAGAAGTACCATCAAACCTCGCTACAAGGTGCAGCTACACGCCCACTGTTTTCGAAAAGGGACTTATAGCCACACTCAGACTTCGTTAGGGATAGTTTTTTCTACAAATGAATTTGCACAGGCACGCAGTTTAATGTCCTATTTCACTCCGGTTCAAAGAGTTTAGAACATTTAGGGTTGGTATTTCTGAAAACAACAGGGCCTGCGCGCAGCGGCGCGGGACACTCTGGCCAACAATCACCGACGGACCGGCCGATTCAAATGGCCACGTTCGAAAACAACGTCTATGCCATTGTTGGAGCTCTTCTACCTGCAGTAAAAGACAATTTTGATTCGAACGCGCTTTTTCAGGGAAGCGAGCGTTTTTGGTGTAAGCTGTACAGAGGCGAAAAGGAGCGCTGCTATTGGTTGGATTCCATTTCCGGTGGCTCGGCTCCCCCCTCTCCCTCTGTTTTTCGCTGACGAGTCGAGTTTTGCCATGGTAACGGCGATTTCAACTCAAAATTTCCCCAAATTGACCCTACACTTTTCAATCACATTTCACCACTGAAATCAGGGTACAAAGTTCTACCACTCTGCCAAATCTCATCAAAATCGTATAGAAAATTTCGGATTTGCATAAGGGGCCAGACTGACAATTAAAATAAAAAAAAACCAACCCCGGTGATGCTATAAGGCTACTTCGTGCCTAAAAAAGAACTCAACAGAGAGATCTGTTACCAACGGATATCAAAGAAATCAAACGTAGGCATTTTAGCGGTTTTAAGCCATATTTTCACCCACACCTCACCCCAGCCAGCGTGGCGGGGTGCAGTATGAGACCAAAAAGTACTACTATGACCTCAAAATTTCAAATTCTGTTACGAACTGCCCCACACTCCCTTATACCACGATTCTCCCTGAATTTAAGAAGTTTTTTCCCGCAACATTTTATCTTGAGGTAACTTCGTGAATTGCGGAGATTTAATTTTGCAGTGTAGTCGGTAGTCCCGTTTTGTTGAGAGGAAAGCAAAGAAAACGTTTTACAGAAACCTTGTTTTCGTTGCAGAGGTAGTACAATTGCACCAACGTACCAAACCGACTCGGCCAGCTCAAGCATTTTCCTATCCTGCCCTACGGCCGATTTCGCGTATGTGGGGTCGGCTACTACACCAAAAGACCAGAAGTCAAGAAACCTCGAGGATGCATCAAACTCATTGTTGACTTGGCTCAAAGACTCAATAGGCCAACCATTTAGAAACAAATGCGATGTCACAAAATCCTGGTAGCCACAATTTTATTTGTTTTTAATTTACGAAAACATCTGAGTCTAGAACTGTGTTGTGTTGAGTTCATATTATGTTTGGCGCAGTACCATTGCTGTCAATCAACTTAGAACTGACGTGAAGGACCAGGAGCATGCAAATTTTTTTCGAAAAATACACTTTGAATCTGGCCTGCCCAGAAACGGGGCACTTCTGTCGCCTGCCCCACAGGCGTGGCTGAGGCACCCATTTTCTGGGCACCTTTGTCACCTGAGTCCCAGGGGCCACAAATCATTAAGCTACTTGTTTTCACCCATGGCGCAGAAGCGTCAAAGATGGCCAAAGTCTGGGTACATATCTTAGTTGCCCAAAAAGTAGACACTTTCGATGCCCATATGATGCCATGCCCTTACTGTAGGAGTGGGCTAGTGGCGGGACTATTTGAGGACCTTGACACCTGGTAGCAAAGGTACCCAGAACCTTGGCGCCATAGCCACCCTAAATAGTGTAGCAGGCGTCAAAGGCGCTCAGTTTCAGGGCACAGATCGCACGGTTTTCACAGGGCGCACCGTGCAAAGAGTACCGTCGAGACCCGCTGTTCTTTGCGTTGCCAACGACGATGTGGCCAATGAAATGTTGCTCCAGAGGTTCTCTGCCGTTTTAGCGTCGTTTTAGAGTGGTCGACGAAGGGCGGATTACTCGAAAAAATCATTATACACGAGGAAAAAATCTAAATTAAAATCAGAAAAAATCTAAATAAATCAAAAACCAAAAGTAGAAAAGAGAGTGAGAGAGAACGGTTCCTATTTCTTTGGTTGACAGTGTGTTGTGTGTTTTTAAGTCGTTTCTTCTTTACGACAAATTATTTGGTTTTATAGTAAGTCGAAAGCTCACATCCTTTCGTGCATCAAACTTCTGACTTTAAAAACCCCTGTAGGTAAGGCAATTGTACTTAGAAGATGTAAAAAAATCAATTGAATAAAATTTTTAAAACAAATCAAAACAAAAAATATCAAAAATTAAAAAATTATTGTACATTTTGGAACTTAGTGATCCCCCCTCGGTGGTCGAGGTGCGTTTGCGGCAGGCCTTCTCTGGCGTCAGCGCCCCGCACCGCTCGCACCCTTACTTGTAATGCTCTTACGTTGATGGGATAGACAGTGATACACACCCCAAGTTATGAAACGGGATTAGCGTGAGGGAGAGCGTCGTGAAATGAAAACGGATAGGCGATCTCAAATGTTACACGCCGGAGAAAAATAAAGGGTGGCTCCTCAGCGAGTTTTGTTTACCTTGACAACTGTGTATATTTTACCACATTGCCTTGGGAAGGTGTGATATAGGTTTTTTTTCTTTCTTTGCAAAGCGTCAGCTTTTAAGAAACATTTTCATATTTCGTCTGCCTCGGAAGCTGCATCAAAAAGAGTAACGGGTCGTAATGAGATCCACCGCTTTGCCCCACTCCAAATTTAACAATTTATTTAAACATTTTTCTAAAAGCTAATTTAATTATCCTTTCCGAACCGACCCTGACACGATGGCCTGGTCCTGGTGGCCCCCAATATCACCAGATAGAGATGTTCAGCCGCGGCATTGCCTCAGTGAGGCAGACATCTTCACGCGTCAATGGAAAGACCTGACCTACATCAAAGACGGCGCCCCACAGCGGGCTAGAAGACCGCCGCAGGCGGACAAAACTGTAGACCCCTTTTGAGCTCTAAGGTCGTTACATGGGACTCAAATTGAACGTTTGACCTGACCAATGGATTCCTTGTTCGGAGAGAAGTCCATTGGTCCGGTCACACATTCAATTCGATTGGTGACTGGGGCTCTAAATGCGTCTACAATTTAAGCCGCCTGCGCCGGTCCTCTGGCCCACTCTGCGCTCTCTAAGGTGCGCCAAGCTCGGCGCGGTGGCCATCGGGATGCTAGGCCCGCCGGCAAGATGTGATTGGGGCCTCAGAGGAATACGAAGACACTCCGAGCCAATCGGATCACATCGAACAGCCGTTTGATGGCGTGAATCTCGCAGGCTTCTTCCGAGGGAAAAACAACTTGAATTCTGCTGTATACCACTGGGAGAAAAAATGAAGGTTGTGACTGTTAATCTTGATGCCACTCTTCACTGTACGTCGAAAGAAGGTGTTTACCGTACCCAGGGATACAGCAGACACCGAACCTCAAGGAACGGAATCCATTGTACCCTGGGAACATGCATTCACCGTACCTCGGAAACTGTTTAGACATCGAATTCATCATAAATGTAGAATGAAGGCAAAATTTTAAATTTGCGATAGAAACAATTCGATGGCGGAAATAAATACATCTTAACAAGACGAACGAAATATGATAAGCATGTTATGACCTCAGACTCGAAGTTCAGCCGCAATCGGCGTCAGAGTTTTCTAAAAGTACGATTTTGGACCCTTTTAGAAACTTCTGACGCCGATTGCTGCTAAACTTCGAGTCTGAGGTCATAACATGCTTATCATATTTCGTTCGTCTTGTTGAGATGTATTTATTTCCGCCATCGAATTGTTTCTATCGCAAATTTAAAATTTTGCCTTCATTCTACATTTATGATGAATTCGATGTCTAAACAGTTTCCGAGGTACGGTGAATGCATGTTCCCAGGGTACAGTGGATTCCGTTCCTTGAGGTACGGTGTCTGCTGTATCCCTGGGTACGGTAAACACCTTCTTTCGACGTACAGTGAAGAGTGGCATCAAGATTAACAGTCACAACCTTCATTTTTTCTCCCAGTGACGTTATTAATTTATTTTGAAATAGCGTGACTACAGGTCGAAATTAAATTACCTATAATTACCGTGAAAGCAAGTGCGGACAACTTTAAGTGATAAAACTAGAGTGCCCTCCGTTTTCAAGCATAGTGAGTTTACGCTTGGAACCAAGCATAACAGGCTCATCCGTCAAAGTTCCCCTTTTCTAAATGCGTAGGGAAATTTCTAGTGAATGCTGTCCACTGGTAAAACTAAAAGACGTTACGCTTGAAGTGAAGCATACTCTGGAAATTCCCCCATGCATTTAGATAGGGAAAATCTTGGCGGATGAGCCTGTTACACTTAATTTCAAGCGTAAACTGATTACGCTTGAAAACAGAGGGTAGTACTACGCTTTAGTTTTACCAAGTTTCTTCTCCACATTTGGCAGTGCAGGGTCTGCAGTCTCTACACTTCAAGTGTAGAGGGCTCCCATGCACCATGCCAAGAGATATTGGCTCTGTGGACTACTCCACACTCAACTGTGGACCCAACAAACTCTGCATTTGCAAGTGTGAAGACTTTTTCCCTGCAACGTAATGTGGAGTTGTCCTTTCTACAATTGGTTTGACAGAGATAAGATAAGGCTGAATTAACATGGATCAACGTCAAAATAACGTGAAATAGTTGGGATTTGAAATAGGGCTACACGAAACTTTCCGAGGCTGTCCCTCAACTGCTTCGCTGGAGCGGCCTTACAGTGCAGTCATTGGAACCGCAATGCCCACTGTCCATATTCTGCAGTAAATAGAGATTATTGCAATGTTTTGCTTGACTATTGATAGTATGCAATAAAAAAGTGTATGGCAGCATTTTTGAAGAAAACCACTTTATTTTGCATAACGCATTCTGAAAGAGTTGCTGTTGACAGACATAACTTTAAACCCACGTAACTGTAAATCGACATAACTGGTGACACAAATAACAATTTTTTTTCCTGAAATACAAAAGCATTTATTATTTTCATTGAAATTATAATTGCTACAGGCATAAAGTTATACAGAAATACCAAACCTTTTATCCATATAACTGGTGTCAGACATAACATTAGACAGGCATAATCTTTGACAGGCATAAACTTCGACGGACATAACGTTTGAAAGGCATAATCTTTGACAGATACAACTGTCGAAAGGCATATCTGTATCCTGTCGTAACACGCCGTTTCAAACTACCGCGCCGCGCTGAAATAACAGCAAGACGCTCTCAGTAGCACGTGCTTCAACAGGCTGCGAATGAGGCACGATAAGGCTAGATCAGTGTCGCTTTTGATTTGACGCCATGGAGAGTCATGCCGCAGTGCCGTTCGGTCATCGCATTTGCTGCAAAACCTGCGCAGGTAGAGTCAATGACACTGCCACATGCCCGCTCTGCAGGAAGGAAATACTCATAATAATCGAGATTTTTGACTGAACTGTATTTGTCCTCTATTTTCTATTTGGAAAAAGAAAAATTGTGTAAATTATATAATTATGTAACGTATTTCTGAGTATTTCTGACTAAAGTTATGTGCATTTAAAGGTATGCGTGTTTACAGTTTTCCAACCATAATTAATCCTTATTTATATCTGACACCAGTTATGTCTGTAGCCGGTTATGTCTGTCTGAAAAACAAAAAAGAATCCTGAAATACTTTGCAACAAAAGAAGTCGAAAAGGCTATAGTATCATACATTTAGAAGAATGGTTAAAGCAAAATGTCGCCGCCACTGAACCAGCGTACCCAGGGTTGCGATAAATCATGGGAATCGCAAACGCCTCTTCCTTACCGAACTTTACAGTTAACGTATTACCAAAAGAGAGACACTGGCGGGGTTGCAGGAGGCAGGGCAGATTTGCAGGCTGACTCCAAACAGGGCTCTCGTCGGCCGACGGTCTGCCTCTATCGCACCTGTGCGGAACGCCCTTGGAACGCCCCATGAGAACCAGGTCGGGTGGGGAAGAGAGTGAGAGAGAGAGAGAGAGAGAGAGAGAGAGAGAGAGAGAGAGAGAGAGAGAGAGAGAGAGAGAGAGAGTCCTCCCACTTTTATTGTAAATCACTGTTCCCAGGTGTGCGATACTTTCAACACAAAATTCAGCGATTAATTGAGCTTGCGATTCTCATCCCTCAAGGAAAATATATGGCCCCTATATTGACAAAACATATTCCTTAACATGTTATGATAAATCATATGATTTATTGCATTTCGCCACGATAGAATTGTATCACAAATCTTTTGCGACAAATCCTTTACTTTTCTGCAAACTCAAGAGTGTGCATGGCACGCTCCAAACTACAGCATCCCAGTCGAGCTCGCTCAAAATAATTGCCAGCCAGTAAACACATTCAAAATTACAAAATTTCTTCAAACGCACTCCTAATGCTAGGCAAATGCAAACAATGGCTTTTAATTATTCAAGTTAGGAATAATAAAGCAAGCTATCACTTTTAGTTTTAAAAATAATAATTGGAAGCTTATGGGTGAGAATTTGGTTCGCGGCATCAAAGCGTTGCCTAACTACTAATCAGCCATAGTTTATAAAGATATTGGTCCAGTGAGTCAGTCCAGGAAGCTGTCTTTTCCTGTCCATGCAGTGAAGAGTTATGTGTTTAGTAAGCAAATGGGCCAACAAAGCGACATTCATCAAAACACAAGTTCTCTGTCAGCTCAGCTGTATACATTATATGCGGTAAATACTGCATACATGCTATGTATACAGCAAATACTGTATACCTGCCCCGGCCATGTATACAGCTTATGCTGCGTACATGCCCCTGCAGTCAATACTGCGTATACATGGAATGTATACATCTCACTGCAAATCGAAAGGTGATACTTTTAGTACCTTTTTAGGCGATACAATTTTTTATCGCCAACAAACGGCCTAACCTTAATGTCATGGCTTCAAAACGGCGATACACAAAAGTATCGCAAAAATATGGCAATAAACAATGAAGAAGTCCCCGGTAGTTGTTCAGAGTTACTTGCAAAATGTTGGCAATACTCCGAAGTATCGCTAAATATTGGCGATACCTTTGTGTATTGACGTTTTGAAGGCATGATTTTTCAGTAAGGATACTTAACTGTATCGCCAAAAAAGATACTCAAGTATCGCCTTTGGATTTGCAGTCCTAAAAAAATGCAAAGGGTTTAGGCATATTTAGCGGTATACATGGCCATGTACGCAGCATTTACTGCATACATGGGTATGTACGCAGCATTAGCTGCGTACATGACATTTACACAGTATTTGCTGTATACTCTACCGCACTGTAGTAGAGCGCTAGTACAGAAGAGGTCAGATATGGACATCCGAAAAAGGCCTGGAATGGAGATCAGTGGGAGGTACGATCACGGACTTGGGACTAGCAATGTTGACTGGGGAGTAACACGTAACGGGTTGCGAGAATCAAGGCCCCCCAATCGACATTTTACCGATCTCGCGCACAGCCCCCTTACCAAGCCATTACCATTGCTGCCCCCTGGTTCTCTGAACATCAAAGTGCTTCGACAAAAAGTTTGGGCAAGATAAATCAAAAACGAATGCGCAAGTTGCTTTCGGAGTAGAAAAATGATTGTTCTAGGAAATGAAGCGAATGCAGTTAGATGACCGGGATATAGACATCCATTAAATGACTTTTTATTAGCAATGCGACTTTAAGTAATGTAAAAAAACTTTAAAAAATCAAAGCACAATTTAATTGAGGGATTTTGAAACAAAAACCAGATGAAATTACATTTGAGCATTTTAACCTTTTTTGGCCATATTGTCACCCACACCTCACCTTAAAGGACATTTAGAACCAAAAGTCCTGACCCATTCTTTTGCTGCGACTTCGCTGAGACCAACAATGGTTGGGGACAAGTGACAAGTTGGCCGTCCCGATCCCCGATGAACTGAGTTTGGAACACACTAAATTACTATGTACTATTTTGTGCATAACCTTTGCACAAAGTTGTGCATGCGTTTCAATATGCACGAATTTTATGCGCAACAACGCACACTTTCGTGCGCAGTTACGCACAAATTCGTGCATTTCAAAACGCATGCACAATTTTGTGCGAATCTTGCGCACCAAAAAAGTACATAGTAATTTAGTGTGAAGGTTCAGATTCAGGACGAGTGGGACGGGCTACGAGTCGGTCGGGACGAGTTGTCTGGCTCCCCACGGCGTTTTTGTCTCGCTTCGCGTGACAACAATAGTGCAGAGATGTGGCTGACGCGTGACCCTGGTGATCCACGGGCGGATTTCGGCCATTATGTGTGTGTGTGTGGGGGGGGGGGGCGACCTTGGTAAAGTCCACGTTGACGAAAGCACCGCGAAAACAAGCCTCACGAGCGCGTAACAATTGTAACAATTGTAGTTAACTCAAATCGTCCGGTCTGCCCCGCTCGGCAGCACGATGTGTAAAGAGTTGCCGCATGGCGGCCAGTGCAAGGTGGGGCTGCCAGTGTTCCTTCACTCCATCGTCCTTTCCAATGCCTGTGTTCTTGCGGCGGCGGGGGGGGGGGGGGGGGGGGGAATCACGTGTCCTTCCATTGACTGTCAATTTTTTTTACGGCAGAAGACCTCCACGGCAAAATCGTCACCTTCACAAATAATGCAAATGGTAATTTTGTGCATAGCTTTACCCATTGCTGTATTTGTGACGGTGTAAAGTTAGGAACAAACTTGTACGTAAAGAACATGCATCATGGTCGGTACTCAAAACCGAAGCTTGGCTAAGGCTGGGGAGGAGGCCAATCGGTATCGTCACATTTTTGTGTTGCTTCGTATCAAAATTGTCGTCTTATCATGAGCTATTGGCCTGTCACACTCTAAAAACGATTGGTGTGATTGCGCACAAAATGCATCGCATCACGCAGACTGAAGTCTTCCATATCAGCGGCCGTAATGATTAGGGGCTCGCTGGGCGCCGTTCATGACCGCTCGAACAATGGGGGGGGGGGGGCTGTCGCGCCGCTGTGCACGGGAGGAGCCGAAGAGGTCACAGGGGCCGCGGTCCACAGGAGGGCAGGCTGCAACTAAAGAAACTGTCGATCTCCTGGAGTCACACTCAAACAACACTAGGGAAAGTTTATTTACAAATGCATTTGCACAGGAACGCAGTTTAATGACCTATTTCACTCCGATTCAAAGAGTTAAGAATATTTGGGGTTGGCATTTCTGAAAACAACAGGGCTTGCGCGCAGTGGCGCGGGACACTCTGGCCAACAATCACCGGCTGACCAGCCGATCCAAATGGCCACGTTCGAAAACGTCTGTGCTATTGTTGGATCTGTTCTAGCTGCGGTAATAGACGATTTTGATTCGAACGCGCTTTTTTAGGGGAGCGAGAGTTTTTGGTGTAAGCTGTACAGAGTTAAGAAGGAGCGCTGCTATTGGTCCGATTCAATTACCGGTGGCTCGGCTCCCCCCTCTCCGTCATTTTTTCGCTGCCGAGTCGAGCTTTGCCATGGAAACGCCGCCCGAGACAAGACGCCCATCGGGGAAAAGGCGGGGGCCTCACGGGCAACATCCGGGGAAAGGGCGGGGAAAACCCCGGGAATGCCCGGGGAAAACCCGGGGAACTCCGGGAAAATTCCAGAGAAATCCCGGGGAAAACCCGGGGAAATCACGGGGAAAACCCGGGGAACTCAATTTTTACCGGAAAACCACCGGGTATGCGTCTTTCGCTGCGGAAATGACCATTCCTCGTTCGGGTGGGGTGGGGTCACACGTTCGGTTCGAGTCCCATTTAGCGACTATGGAGCTCTAAACGCGTCTAGAATTTTTGCTGCCTATGCCGTCTTCTGGCCCACTGTGCGCTCTCAGTGCCGGCCCGAGAAGTCAAAAATGGGCGGCTGGGCAGGCAATCTATCTATCCGTCCACCTTAAAGTGCTCCGCAACCGTCTGCATCACCAAGGACCGGTCAGGCGCACTCCCCTGGTCATTTCCGCAGCGAAAGACGCATACACGGTGGTTTTCCGGTAAAAATTGAGTTCCCCGGGTTTTCCCCGGTTTTTTCCTGTGATTTCCCCGGGTTTTCACCGAGTTTTTCCCGCCCCTTCCCCGGATGTTGCCCGTGTGGCCCCCGCCTTTTCCCCGATGGACGTCTTGTCTCGGGCGATTTCAATTCAAAATTACTAAAAATCGGGCGTTAAGTTCTCAACCATATTTCACCAGTGAAATCAGGGTACTTAGTTCTGCCATTTTGCCAAGTCTTATCGAAATCCTATAGATCATTTCGGAAATGACATAGAGGGCCAGACTAATAAAATAAGAAAACAAAAAAAATAAACCAATCCTGAGACAAACTCATGAGGCTACTGCGTGCCTAAAAAATAGTTAAACAATTAAAGAAAGAACTCAATAGGCATTAAGGTGCCTGTCTCAAGTTACCTCACCCGATTTCCACCAAATTGAATAAAATTGGGTGTCTCAAGGTACCCCGTACAGTTACGATTGGCTATAAAAGTCAATGCAAAAACTTGTATGATAGGTTTGGTTTGGGACGTTGAAATAATGTAGAATAAGGATTCTTAAATCATTTAGGTGTCAGCAAGACGTATTTCGAGCACCAGGGGCAACTTGTGACCCTTCTCCAAATTTGTTAAATTTACTAAAATTGAAAAATAGTCATAAATTCAACCTGTTTTGTTCTAGCCCGCAATTAACAATCTCAAACGCGTTCCCAACACTGTGATTCAAAATGAGTTGAACACCTCAAAATAACCATGTTGTATCCCTTACCCCTATGATAACTGCGTTGTACACCTCAAATTACTGTCGTTAATTCTGATCCCTATGAAAACTGTATTGTACACCGCAGAAAACTGCAGTATAGGGGTTCCGACCCCTACAAAATGTGTGTTAAGTAACCTCACCGCACTTTATCTGCGGTGAACTTAACACAGATAGTGTCGCCAAAATGGCAAAAGTCGTCAAATCTGCGTTGAGTACAACGCAAAAATGTGAGGTCAAATCTACACCGCGGCTGCAGATGCGTTACTTTTGAGACACAACAGATTGAGCTTCACCTCAGATAATTGGGTTAAAAGTACCTCATTTTCAATATCAGTGAAACAAGTATGAAATAAAATGCGGCGGTAGCTTGAGCTTTGAGCGTTCCCCGCTAGGTGGCACCACCAAACGGGGAGAGAAGCAAAGTGTCTCAAGTTATCCTTGTTGTCTGAAGTTACATACGGCGGTCACGGCCTCGCGCCCTCTCCTCCCATTCCTTTCCAGTATGTTTCTATCTGAACAGTGTACAATGCTCCAGCTTGGCCCGCCTGAGCTGCCAGGCCCAGGCCCCTACCAAACCTGAGCCTCGCATATTTCGTGAGTAATAGCACAAGCTTTGATGCGCTTGACCTAACAGATCTAAAATATAAGACAATACTAGGCAGAAGTTAATCAACAGTAAGTGATTCTGAAATTTCGGAACGTTTCGGCGGTCTAAATTTTTGGAAATCAGTTGTCTGAAAGTTAAGAACTGGGACGAGGTTCAGAGTCAGAACAAGTGGGACGGGGTAAGAGTTGGTCGGGACGAGTTGTCTGGCTCCCTATTGCGATTTTGTTTTGCTTCGCGTGACAATAGTGCAGAGATGTGGCTAACGCGTGACCCACGGGCGGATTTCGGCCATTGAGTGTGCGTGTGTGTGTGTGTGTGTGTGCTCTACAAACTCAAGTGTGTACATAGTACACTCCACCTGGAGCCAACATGCATGTACACTCCAGGTTGGAGTGTACTTGCCAAGTACACTCCACGTTGGCGTGTACTTGCCAAGTACACGCCAGGTGGCGCATACCTGCAGGTACACTGTTGCCCAGTCCAACACGTAAAGAACAGGGAACTTCAGCCAACCTGGCGTGTACTTGGCAAGTACACGCCAGCGTGGAGTGTACTAGGCAAGTACACTCCAACCTGGAGTGTACTTGCATGTTGGCTCCAGGTGGAGTGTACTATGTACACACTTGAGTTTGTAGAGTGTGTGTGTGAGGGGTGGGGGACGACACCGCGAAAACTAGGCCTCATGAGAACATGACAAAGGTAGTTAACTCAAATCGTCCGGTCTGCCCTGCTCAGCAGCACGATGTTCAAAGAGTCACCGCAGGGCGCCCAGTGCAACCTGGCGCTGCCCGTGTTCCTCCTCTCCCTCGCCATTTCCAATGCATGTGTCCTTGCGGCAGTTGCGGTGGGTAAACTTCTGCAAACATGAATCACATGTCCTCCTGTCCAGTGTCAAGTTTTTTACGGCAGAAGAAACGACCACGGCCAAATTGTCACCTTCACAATTAATGCGTATGTTCAGGGTTGTTAACGTTAACGTTAAGCGGGTAGAGATAAACGCCACCAAGAAGTTACACCAAACGGTTGTTACGCATAAAAGGATTTAAAATCATGAACACGAAATAAAACTAAAATAGCTGTAGCTGTCTCTTTTTTGCGGCATTTTCCCGGGCTGATCGTGAATAAACTCCTGCGTTAACGCATTAACGGCGTTACGCGTTTAGGAAGTCCATTAACTTAACGCGTCAACGTTAATAACCCAGACATATTTTAACGAGTTAACGTTAATTAACGATTAACGGCGTTAGCGTAACGCCGTTAACCGTTAAAATAACGTTAACTACCCTGCGTATGTTTATTTGTGCATAGCTATAGCTATTGCCGTATCTTTGCCTTTAAAGTTAGGGAAAAACATGTTCGTGAAGAAGCTAGGGCCCGCTTTTCCTTCGTTCATAGAAGCCACCTCCACTACGCTCCGCTAGCAACTCGGTTCGACAGGGGACAGCGGGCGCTATAGTGCTTAACACTCCTGGTTGCATGTACGAAAGTGCCTTCAGCGCAATGTCTTCTCAGGCATTCCTGCTGAAGACGAACTTTGGTTTCCGATTCTAGGGGCCGTACGTGATCACCGTTCGTGAGCTGCGCACTTGTCGTAAGTCAGAAGTTGACGCCGATGATGACCTTAAGATAGAGGGCATTTTAACCTCCAACCGTTCCAGCAAGGACCACCTTGTCTTCAATGGCTACGCCGAGGTGAAAAACGATTGCATGACGCGAGGTGTAAGCACGGTGAGTGCCGTTCGGGGGCGAGTGTTTTCCGCCGAATCGACTTGCTGTTTTTGTTCATACAAGTCAAATTTATCCTCTGTATCTTATCATGTGATGTCTGGATTTGTAGCTCTTTTTCTACATTGAAAATCGTACGAAAAGTTCAAAATGTAACTTCCATGCTGTCCGTAAAATTGGTCGCATCAGGAACAGTATAAACGTGTGTTTAACAAATTACTTGTCAGGTGCGCTCCACACTGGAGTGTGCTTGACAAGTACGCTCCAGGCTTGAGAAGTAAGGGAGACTGGGGCACCATGACCAGTGACCACCCCCTTCGATCTCCCGAGCCATTTGACCGGTGACCGGGTCGAACGGACTTTTGAAAGAATCGGTTGTTAACCATTTTCCTCTAGGACGCACCCTCGTAACGTCACAGGTCGAAGCACAGCAGTTGCTGTATTTATCGAATTAAAAGTTTTCATAGGAATGATTTCTGGTGTAAAACAAAGTGAAATTGAGGTGGACATGGCACTGATAACCCCTCCCCTATCATCCACGGAATTTCATTAGCCCTCTGACTCTGATTATATGGCTTGTGTGACTATTTCCTACAGTTTTGTGTTCACTCCAATCAACGAAAAAAAATAATGTCCAAATTGAATGACCTGAATTTGTCAGCGCTACAGCCTAACACTAATTTTTTTTTCTCGTCATCAGCACCTTCGAAAACATACGAAACTATGTAAAAACGTCTTTAAAGTGTAAAATCACCGAAAAATTGCACTTAGATAGAAAGCTGAATTTTGGCGTGTGGTGAGCCAAGGACATACCTAACAACCCTGCCAAATCTCGCCCCGATCGGCTGAGCCGTTTGGGAGTAGTGCGGACACACACACACACACACACAGACAAAACTTTTTATCCCCGGGGGAGTAACTGGCTTCGCTAATCGCTCAACCCAAAATTGTAATTTTGACGAACTAACTACACTCTTTGGGTAAACGGGCCAAAACAACGAACACTGGGCGCAAACTTCGTCGGTTTTGACGTACGAAGGCTCCTTCATTTTGAAATCAGCTGAAACTGGACAAAAAACTATCATTATGAGGCTGGATCTAGATCTCGTTCGCTGGTGGGGTGGGACATCCATCACGCTACAGCGGGCTATGAAGTTTCGGCCTAGATTTAATTCCATAACTGGCGTGGAAAGAAACGCGTGTACCATTTTTTAGGCGGTCACGACGGCCAATAGGGTGGATCTTACTCTCTGAGCCCCCCTTTTTGGCCCGTCTCGTATTATTTATGAAAATAAATATCGGAGGACGGGCATATAGTATGATGCGTGCTGTGCGTTTGTCCGTCCGAGGATTTCCCGTGGTCCGATCTTCACCAAATTTGGTATGCAGCCTCCTTCATCATCATCAACGCTGATAGGCCTCTATAGACCTTTAGCGGTTCGAGTCAGCAGGACACTCCGACCTCGCGTTACCTGTCCGCCACCTCAGATGCGGTAGGGTTTGGCCTAGTCGACGTGTCCCCTGCCCTACTGGGAAGTATGGGATTCACTAGCGCAGGGTACTGGTACCTCGCCCAAGCTTCACGCATCTCTTAGAAGATGTTGCCGAGGTGGTGCGCTTCCAAGGAAGCGAGCTGTGGAGGAATTGGGCCTGCAAGAGGAGACGACAGTATACGACTGCCAACCGGGGGGGGGGGGGGGGGGACCTACTGTCAACGTGGGCACTGTAGTACGGAGGGCTATGACAGGGGGTGGCAACAGTCTAGGGAGAGCGTGAAGCGATGCTCGCGCCATCAGTGCAGAGGTTACGGCCTTTCCTTCGATTGTAAGATCTGGGCCGTTGTTTGCAAAACGCTTTTCACAGATCAAAAGATCATGAAATTTAGGGTGCATTAGGCCTATTGCCTTTCTCGAAACTCCCACCTTACCTAAAAAAAATTGAAGTGAAAACACCGAAAAACACATGAAATCAAAAAATGTACGAAAAACCGCGTTTGCGCCATGTTGATGTAAAGGTACTCGCCCTTGTTTTAGGTTGAATTGGAAGTGTCGGACAGGCCACTAGGTCTAATGCACCCTAAATTTTATGCTCTTTTGATCTGTGCAAAGCGTTTTGCAAACAACGGCCTAGATTTTACAATCGAAGAAAAGGCCGTAACCCATGCACCTCGCTCGAGCATGGCTTCACGCACTCCCTGGGTCGTTGCCACCCCCTGGCTATGACAGCTCGGCTCACCGTCACTTTGCGTCCTGCTGCCTCGCTTGCCGGTCCAGCTTGCGTTGTTTCGCCGCGGCGCGGCGCGCCTCGTGCGGGTCCGGTTGTTGTAGAATGGCTGCGGTGGTGGCGGCCCAGGCGTCTCGGTCCAGTGCGGCGTCCTTCCAGTCGGCGATGCGGAGGGTCGCGATGTCGGCCTCGACCGCCTTCATGCGGCGCTCCCTGGGGCGTTCGCGCGGCCTCTTCTCCGGGGGCGGCGCTCGCTGGGCGGCCCGGGTGGCCAGCGGTGCAGAGCCGCGTTCGACGTGACCGGCGTACTGAACGCGGCGGAAGCGGTGGTAGTTGAGGATGGGTGTGACCTCGGTGATTTCGCGGACTTCCCTGTTGGTCCGCCACACCCTCTTCCCAGCGCGCTGGCTGTACACCGACTTAGCAACCCTTCGAAGCACGTTGTTTTCTGCTGCCGCGATGCGCCTCTGGCCGGCCGCGTCGAGCACCCACGTCTCGCAGCCGTAGGTGATGGCGGGGCGGATGATTGCGGTGTAGAGGCGGGTCTTGACATGTCGAGACAGGCGCTGAGACTTCATCAGCGTCAACAGAGAGTAGTACGACCTCATCCCCGCGGTGGCCCGAGCACGGACTTCGGCGACCAGTCTGTTGTTCTCTGCGACCATGCACCCCAAGTATTCGAACGCAGCGACCCGCCGGAACGACATGTCCCCGACCTTTAGGGAGCGGCCGCGGGCCGGGTCCGCCGCGTCGCGCGCCGTCACCATGTACTCCGTCTTGGGGGACAGCTGGAGGCCAAACCGCGCCGCGCCGTCCTTCATCCTCTCGGCCAGCTCCACGAGGTCATCCTTCCGCTCCGCCAGCAGCACGATGTCGTCGGCGAAGGCAAGGAAGATCGGTCGGTTGAGGTCCATGGGGCGGTCCAGCTGATGGAGAAGGTGCCCCACCGCCGCCTCCAGGGCGAGGTTGAAGAGCAGGGGTCCACCACTCCGGTAATCGTGTGTACACTTCGTCCAGTAATCATTAGGAATCACACGCCAAAACTGGCTATTTTCGCTGTTTTTATCGGATTTTGGCGGTTTTTCTCATGAAATTAGGCCAAAAATGTTATTGGCTGGCCAAAATTATAGATTTTTTTGCCCATTTTCGTAGGTAATCACTGGTAATCAGTAATCCTGTGTACTCTCCTGAGCTGAGTGGTGGACCCCTCGAGAGGGGGTCTCCCTGCTTGACCCCGGAGGCGACGTCGAAGAAGTCAGAGAGTTGGCCCTGCACGCGGGCCGCGCAGGCCGCACCGTCCTGGGTCATCTTGACGAGGTCGACGAGCTGGGCCGGCACGCCCTGCGCACGCATGGCCGCGCACAGTGCCGGCCGATGGATGCAGTCGTAGGCCTTCTTGAAGTCAATGAAGAGGAGATGAGTCTCCTTGCCGGCCTCCCAGCGGTGCGCGAGGATGTCACGCAGCGCGCACACCTGGTCGACGGTGGACCGGCCCGGCATGAACCCGCACTGATACTGCCCCACGATGCGCATGGCGTGGGGGGCGAGGCGTCGCAGCAGCCATGTTGCGAACATCTTGTACCCCACGCACTGTAGGGCAATACCACGGTAGTTGGTGCATCGGGTCAGATCCCCCTTCTTCGGGAGCGGGATAGTGACCGACCTGCTCCACTCCGCCGGCATACTCCCCGTGGCTACGATGCGGCCGAAGAGGCGGTGCATCGCCTCCACGAGGGGCTTCCCGCCGGCCTGGAAGAGGGGGGCACTGATGGCGTCGATGCCCGGCGCGGAGCGCCCCTTCATGGCCGCAGTGACCTCCTCGACCTCCGTGATGGTAGGGGGGTCGAGTGGCGCGGCGTTCGCGGCGTCCTGGTCAGGGATGTCGCCCTCCGGCCCCGGGGCGTTGAGCTGGTCCGCGAAGTACTGCCGCCACCGGCCCAGTATGGCGGCAGGGTCGGTTAGGGCTGGGCGGTTAACCGGTTAACCGGTTAATTTTCCGGTTAATTTCACTAACCGGTTTTTCGGTTAGAAATTTTTACATTAACCGGTTAAAGGCAGGGCGGGTTAACTTAACATAAATGCAGCAATTTACGTGACGTTATTTGTGAAAGTTATAAACGTTAACCGATAACGCATAAGGTGGCATTAACGTTAATCCATTTTCACATTTATTAAGTGAAGAATGATTATTCGTTATTTGTAGTAACTTTAACTTTTATGACCGTTTCTTTTCGGGAAATCATAACAGTTAATCATGAGCAAGTTGAAGTAACGTTAACGCATGTAACGTTTACTATTTTAACTTTAATTAACGTAACATTAACGTTTGTTTTGTCAGTAAAAAAGTTAATTCGTCGAATATTCCGCAATTTCAAGTTTGTTCTACCAGAAGTACATTTGGCTCCTTCCTTACGTGCCAGCCATGCCAACCGCGTCGGACCACGGTCGGCGCGGCGCTCTTTGCAATTGCCTGGAGCCCAGGTCTAGAAAGAGACGTGGGAAAAGGGGGGGGGGGGGTGTCATCCGATGCAGATCAGGAACCGCCCTGAAGGTGGGCAAAATGAGACATGCAAGCGCAGATCGCCTTTTTTTTGAAAGGGGGTACACTACACAGTCAGTGAACGCAAGAAGGAAATGCACCGGTCGGCGCGGCACTCAGTGGCGGGGCGGCTCCAGGGCGCTCCAGGGGGAGGGTGCCGGGGTGTACGGCTCTTGTCAGATCTGGTCCCACCCCAAAGGTAGGCATCAAGCATGACACTTCGCCTGAAGTTAGGCAAAAAGTGTATATGGCCCTCTCCGAAAAATAATTCTGAAGCCGCCCCTGCAGGCACCGGCCCACAGTGGGCCAGAAGACAGGTGGAGACGACGGGTTTTGAGCTCCAGCCAGAGTCGCTAAATAGTACTCGAACCGAACGTGTGACCCCACCAATGGATTCCTCTCCAAACGAGGAATCCATCGGTGGGTCACACGTCCTGTTTGGCGACTGTACAGCTCAAAACGTGTCTGGAGTTTTGGCCGGCCGCCTGCGCCGGTCTTCTGGCCCACTGTGCGGCCGGCACACAGTGCGCCAGAAGACGGCGCAGGCGGCCAAGACTCGAGACGCGTTTTGAGCTCAGAGTCGCTAAATGGGACTCGAATTGAACGTATGACCCTACCAATGGATTGCTCTTCGAGCGGTGGATCCATTGGTAAGGTCACACGTTCGATTCGAGTCCCATTTAGCGACTCTGGAGCTCAAAACGCGTCTAGAGTTTTGGCCGCCTGCGCCGTCTTCTGGCCCACTGTGCGGCACTGGCTCGGGCCTGCGCCTGGGCTGGCGTGGCGGCGGCGTGCAGTGCCTGCAGTGGGCAGCAGCGGCGGTCAGGTTTGCAGCGCCCTGGCTCGTTGCGGTCCGACCTATGAAAGAGTGAGAGAGAAGTACTCGGTCTCGCCGCTCGCTGCTACGGCTCCGGCGCGAGTCAGAGAGAGAGGCAGAGTGCCAGACAGCTGTGCCGTCCGTCCACTGCCCGTTGCCCGCCCAGACAGCCGCGGATTGTTGTGTTTACGGTGACCGACGTCTGCGGCACGGCGACGCCTGTCATTGTGTTCGTATCGTGTTCAACGAGAAGAGCAATCAGTAATTAGTGATGGGCAACGACCTAGCCCAATGGCGAGCTGCCATTGGGAGTTTTCGGCTTGGCGGTGTTTTGCCCACCGCATCGAACGAGGGTTGCTGCCGCTGCAGCTGTTCAAGCTACCCATACCGCCCAGCTGCACCGGTTCATAATCCGCGAGATGTACAAAGGGCGCTAGACAAAGTAAGTTCACAATGTTTACAGTTTTCTGGCACGCAGCACGCCATGTTTTGCTACCGATGCTATAGTTTCTAATTTTTTTGTTATCCTAGCACTTCTTTGATGGACTCGTGAAACAAGTCCTGTTGATTGCTGCTGGGGTGGAGTCAAACCCAGGACCAAGGCCTGGACAAGGGCCGCAAGCGGACTCTGACACAGGTGAAGGAGATGAGATTTTCCGAGCGCCGAAGCGTGGTCGACCACAGGGAGAGTACACGCACCCTGTCCACAAGCTCTTCACTTTTTCCAATGAGGATCAAGTATCGACGTGTACTGTGGATGGCTGCACTCGCCCCGAAGTACTTGTAAGTAAACAACTCCATAATTTGTTTGGCATCTGACCGTGCGGACGTCGAAACGGCCGCTACGCACAGTGGGCCGGACGACCGGCGCGGCCGGCCATAACTCTAGCTAGGCGCTTTTTGAGCTCCAGAGTCACCAAACAGGACCGTCTGAACCGACCTGTGACCCCACCAATGGATTCCTCGTTCGAAGAGCAATCCATTAGTGTAGTCTCGCGATCGGTTGGTTCCATTTCGCGACTCCGGAATTCAAAACGGTTCTAGATTTTCGGCCGCCTGCACCGGTCTTCTGGCCCACTGTGCTACGTGCTCGCGATGAGTCCTCGCATACTCTGTCAGCTGAACTGTATACATTGTATGCAGTAAATACTGCATACATGCTATGTACACAGCATATACTGTATACATGCCATGTATACAGCTTATGCTGCGTACATGCCCATGTATGCAGTAAATGCTGCGTACATGCTCATGTATACAGCTGGATCAGCCTATAAACCCTATGCATTTTTTAGATGTATACATCCCATGTACGCAGCATTTACTGCATACATGGGCATGTACGCAGCATTAGCTGTGTACATGGCATGTATACAGTATTTGCTGTATACATAGCATGTACGCCGTATTTACTGCATACAATGTATACAGTTCAGGTGACAGAGTAGCCGTCGCAGGGCACAGTCACACCCGACACGTCGCCGTCGTGGAGTCTCGCGTGGCCGGGGCCGCGGCCGTGAGTTGGGCGTCGCGCTCAGAGGCAGGCTGCCGTCGTGAAGGGTCGCGTGCGCGTGGCCATGTGCGCCGGCGCTTCTGGCACCGCGTAGCCACCGCGTTGGGATGTGAATGCTTCGACATGTGGCAACTAAGTTTCGGCAGGCGCGTAACTCATGTTTCCTCTTTTTTCCTCTTTGTTTTAGGGAAAAGTTCATGCCGGCAACCGTATGAAGCATATGAAGTCTCACCATCCTCAGAGTTACAAGAGCCTTGAAGAGGAAGCTAGAAGACAGACAGGTCCTGCTGCTAAGGTGCCGAAGCTAGTCTCGTGCAGCTTGAACGGGGTAAAGATGTCTGCACCGGCACTTCAGCTGCATTGTGTTCGGCTGGTGTCGGAGAACGGACTGGCATTTAAGATGCTAGATTATCCAGCTTTCCAGGACATCATTCAGCCAATGCTGAACGCCATGCCGGCTGCAGAGAGGTAAGCCCTTTTTGTCTCTCTCGCACTCGAGGGCGCTGACCATCGGTGCAAGAGAGGCAGCGACCAGACGCTGCATTTTCCTTTTCTCAAAACGCATGTACGCACGCACGAGTTTTGCGCACTTACGGACGGCTTGTGCGGAAGGCACACGACTGCGATTTCTGTCTCTCCCACCCTTGTATCACTCCGCATTTAAGGGCAGGCAAAATGTTGGCAAAAATGTTAATAGGTTTCCTTTATTATCGCCGCTGACCATGTCTCGCTGTTTTTGTTGCAGGATAACAATCTCTTCAAAGAACATTCCTCCAAAGATTCCTGAGTTTTCGGCAAGAGTGCGGCAGAAAATCACTGCTGAATTGGAAGGGAAAATGATTTCCTTGAAAGTGGACGGCTGCTCCAAAAATCACCGGCACTTTGTCGGAATCAACGTTCAGTATGGTGGGAACAAGAAAGACGGCCCAACTATCCGGACTCTGGCAGTTGAGGAGCTTTTTGAGGCACCTACCGCCGCCAACCTCAGAGCTCTAATTATGGTTGTTCTGAAAAGGTTCAGGATTCAAACTAGACAGTTGGTGTCATTTACAACAGATAGCGGTGCCAATTATGTGCTCGCGGGTAAACTTCTTATCGAGGGGGAGACTGAACCTACAGAAATCGAGGAAGAGGTAATTTTCTTTTAAATCGAAATGCTGTGCGCGTCACGTGAATTTATTTACATCCTTTCTAATCGCGCCAATTTGCTTTTGTGTTTACAGTGTGATCTTGACGACGACACCTGGGTGGACATCGACATAGAGCTCAGCCAAGATGACTTCAGTATGCAGAGTGTGCGGTGTGCGGCGCATACCCTGCAGCTTGCCGTGGAGGATGCTGTAAAGGCTGGAGATCTACAGCCCACCATTGTCGCCGCAAGAAATCTCGTCAGATTTCTCCTGAACGATGCGCAGGTGTGTAGAGATCTCCTGTATGTACGTCAAAGCCAGTAGCCCGTGGTCGTAGTGGCTGCTGCAGACTGGCCACAAACTGGATACCGCGCGCCAGAACGCCATTGTTGGTTCCAAAATTCATGTTTTTGTTGTTGTTGTTTTTTTCGACGAAATTCAAAGTAATTTTTGTTCTTGCAGGTGCGGCAGCTGAGGGAAGCGGACCACGCACTGCCCAAGCTGGATGTGTGTACCCGCTGGGGCAGTCTCTATGACATGCTAGCCAGCTTGTCACGGCTGCAGACTTTTATCTCCAACAAGTTGGAGTGGAGTTCTGTCGATGAAGTCAAGTACAACCTCAGCGAGGAGCAGTGGGCCCAAGTCAACGAGATCCTGGAGGACCTGCTGCCTGCTAGGAAGGCCACCGCCCAGCTCCAGCGAAAAGACATGACCCTTGGGGAGTTTTTTGCAATCTGGAGTGGCACGGTCATGGCGCTGGAGAAGAGGAAGAGGAGGGACTCTGCCCTAGCCAGCAAGCTCCTCCTGGCCATGGAAAAGAGGTCGAAGGCGGTGGCGTATAAGGACCATTCGAAGGGGAACAAGGTGTCGCCCCTGTTCGATTACCCCGCCTTCAACGCCGCCGTCTTCCTCGATCCTCGTTTCTTCGCCCTGCTGAAGCCAGACCAGGTGCAGGAAGCAAAGCAGTATCTCGTCGACCTGTGGGACCGTATAGAGGCAGTGGAGGGACCCTCCTCGGTCGCTGGCGGTACACTGGACCAGAGCGACGACAGCGAAGAGGAAGTAGAACTGCTGAGCGACGAAGACGAGGCTGTGTCCCTGTTCGGCCAGCTGCTGGACCGCGCCAACAAGGCCAAGCTTGCAGCCACCGGCGCTGCTCAGGCCACCACCTCGGGAGGGCGGAACAGCAGGGCTGGAAAACGGGCTGCGTTGCGGGCACTGTTGGATGAGCACGACAGGACGACGGTGCCCCTTGCCGCAACGCAGAACGTCTTCGAGTTCTGGGAGAAGAAGAGGATCACCAGCCCAGAGTTGCACAAACTGGCCCTCGTCGTCCTCTCTATCCCTGCGACGCAGGTTTCGGTGGAGCGGCTATTTTCCTCCTTGAGGTTTATCCTCAGACCACAGAGATTTGGTCTGTCAGCAAGCCACGTCGACGACGTGGCATTCCTCCACGCCAACCATGAGGTTGTCGAGGAGATCGCTGACGACCTCTTAAAGAGGAAGCCACGAGCAAGGAACCCTGGAGGACGTGACCCAGACAACCAAAACCAGACATCGTAATTTAGAATCTAGGACTCAGTACTAGTCATCTACCAAACCTTACGTTCAAATAATTTTGTTTATTGACATTTTTTCTGTGATTAACGTGCCGTTTATTTATTGTAGTTTATATTGTACTTGATTGGTACTTGATTGAGATTGATTCACATTGACTGCTTAGTGTAGAATAATTTGACTGAAATTCCCAGTCAGCTATAAAATCATGAAAGTTTAAATGATGTTTTTGAAACATCGTTAACTATTGACAATTATATTTTGTTATTATTATCAAGCTATGCCATGGCGTTAGTTAATTTATTTTAGTTGTTGACTATTGACAATTAAATTTTGTTATTATTATCATGCCATGCTGCCATATTCTTTTTCCTATGCTGTAGGAAAACTATTGTTTATTTTAGTTTGTACCACTTGATAGTGAATTGTCCTAAATTGGCACAAAATAAACTGCCTTGACATGAACTCTATTGACTTTTTAAGTACTCATTAAACACTTCATTTAATATACCCTTTTACGCTGTTGACATGGTGTATTGGCCATGCCACTGATTTGTGACAAGTTCAGTCAGAGAAGAAACAAAGGTAGAAAACCTAACTAAACGGACACTTTATGCCAAATGACCAAAAGCGCGAAACTAGGTTGAAGTAGGTAAAGGAGAGGGCTCTACAGCCATTAATAGGACGGCGGACGCAACGGTAGTTGGTAGGCAACCTGCAGTACAATCCAAATGTTCCGGACCCAAACAGAAAAGGCACCCCGTGTGGGCGCCGAGACTCGCCTCGGGGTTCGGACCGCGGCAAACGGCAAAGTGGCAAAGAACCTCAAACCGCGAGGGAAGCGCCGTGCAACGACGCTAGCGCCATCTAGCGGGCCGTCCAGAACAGTGAGAATTCGACTGAATGACATAGGCGACAGCCGCCCCTCGCAATTCCGCATCGGAGGCTGGACGACGGTGCCATCCTGCCTAGAGAAGAAGCGGCAACACTGCCGGCAAAAGTGGGGGAATCACGCTTATTCGTAACTTTAATTAACGTTATTGGAATTAAAAGTTATTCTCTTTAACGTTACTAAAAGTTATTATATTTACCGTTATAAGAATTAACCGTTATTTATTCACGGGAAGTTTTAACAATAACTTTTAATTGCTCTGGCATGCTTAAACGTTAATTCAATACCCTCTAAATATTCGGTAAAAAAAATAACAGAACTTAAAAAGGAAAGGTGGAAAATGTTAAGGTCCGAATTTCCGTTAAGTGAACGTTAACGTTAAGTTAACCCGCCCTGGTTAAAGGTGAAACCGGTTAATATCAATTAACCTCCTCCGAAATAACAGTACTGTAAAACTGCCATTCCTGTGAAAGGACGAAGTTATGATTTTGATGCGGTGGAAAGTCTACCAGGTCAAGTTCTTTGGCAAAATTGGCGTCCTCAGCTGAATTAAAAGGCTTTTTGGTCAAGCCCGACGGTCAGAGACTATTAGTGAACCGGCATCAGCCATACACAGCTACAATTTTCCATTTCTTTCGCAACTTTATCAAAAATAAATATGAACTTGTGGTATTTTAAAGTAAGCGGTTATTTGAAAATAACCGGTTATTTGAAAATAACCGGTTATTTGAAAATAACCGGTTATTTCAAAATAAACGTTAACCGGCAAAAGACCGGTTAATATCAATAACCGTTAACCGGTTTCAAAATCCAGTAACCGCCCACCCCTAGGGTCGGTGCGCAGCGCGCCGTCCGCGGCACGTAAGACGGAGTTGGAGCCGCCCATGCGGCCGCCGCGAAGCATCTTGACGGACTTGTAGAAGCCGCGGGTGTCCTTGGCTTCGTAGCTGGTCTCGATGCCATCGACCGTCTCGTGCGTCCACCTCCTCTTCGCCCGACGGACGGTTCGGGCCGCCTCCCGCTGCATGTCCAGGGCCTCCAGGAACAGGTCCTGAACGATGTCGTCCGGGGCGCCCTGCTCCAGGGCATCCATGGCCAGCTCCTGGGCAGCCTGCCTCTTGAGCAGGGACTCCTCGCAGTCCTCCCCGAACCACGAGAGGTACTCCCGCCGCGACTTCGCCCGGCCGAGGCACTCCTCCGCCGCGGCGATGATGGCCCTCTTGATCTGGTCCCAGAGGGCCTCCGGCGCGCAGTCGTCGGCCTGGTCGATGTCTCTCAGGGCCGAGGACAGCTTCTCGGCGTACTTCTTGGCTTGCTCCGGGTCGTCCAGCTTGCCGACCAGGAAAGGCCGCTCCTGCCTCGATAACGTGGCGGGGGCCCTCCGTCGACGCACCTGGAAGGTGACCTGGGCCGTCACCGGGGCGTGGTCCGTGTTGTAGTTGTACCGCGCGACGGATCTTACGTGGTGCACAGCGCGCCGATGGCGGCCAGGAACCAGGATGTGGTCAATTTGGTTCCGGGTCCGGCCGTCGTTTGAGTACCATGTGATCCGCTCGAGCGGCGGCCGGGCCTCCATGGTGGACTTGACGACGAGGTCGTTCGCCGTGGCGAACTGCACCAGGCGGACCCCGTTGTCACTGGCGTCGGCGCGTGGTGGCTGTGGATGCCCGCCACTTCAGCCACGGCCCGCCCCACCTTGGCGTTTAGGTCCCCGACGATGATGGGGACGGCGCCCGCGGGGGTGTCAGACAGGAGGACCTCGAGGTCCGCGTAGGTGTCCTTGGCGTCCTCGTCGCTGTCCTCCGTGGGGGCGTGGACCGTGATGATGGAGATGTCCTTCGGCCGGCAGCGAACGTCGAGACGGGATACTCGCTCGGAGGCCGCTTCCCAGCCGTAGATGGCCGAGCAGACACTGTGACAAAAATGTACGGTGTTCGCCGTTTATTTAATTACAGGATTTGCCGTACTTAGAAGTACGGTGTTTCCCGTACCTAGAAGTACAGCGTTTTCCGTACCCATAGAAGTACGATGTTTTCCGTACCTGGAAGTACGGCGATTCCCGTAGTTTGTACATTGTATAAAAGATCTCGCCTTAAATTTAATTCCAAAGAGTTGGAGTATATTTGCAAAATCGTCAAAATTGACTTTGATGTCCAGAAATGAGTGCCTTTTGACATGTGCATTGTACGAAGTAAGGTGATCGCTGAACTTCCAGGTACGGTAAACGCCTTACTTACAAGTACGGTAAACGCCGTTCTTACAAGTACGGTAAACGCTGTACTTCTAGGTACGGAAAACACCGTACTTCTATGGGCACGGTAAACGCTGTAATTCTAGGTACGGTAAACACCGTAATTCTAAGTACGGCAAATCCTGTTAATGAATTAACGGCGAAAACCGTACATTTTTCTTACAGTGGAGGTCCTTCTGGACCATGAAGCCCGTCCCGAACGTTCGCTGCGTTGGGTGCCCCCAGGAGAACACGGTGTACTTGGGGTCGGGGATCTCGCAGATGGACTGGCCTGGCCGCCGCACCTCCTGCAGCGCGGCGATGTGGACATCGTTGGCCGCGAGCTGGCGCGCGACTTGCATGGCGCCCGCAGGTTGGAGCAGCGACAGGACGTTCCAGGTGGCGATGTTGAGGGGCTTGGACCGGTGGGCGCTCGGGCCCCCGTCGGACCCGCCTCTGCGCCGACGCCCGCGACTCTACGCCCGCCCCGCCGTCGGAGACGCCGATCTCACTCTCGTTGTCACTTTCGCTCTCGTCACCGCCGGGGGGAGGGGTCGGCGACCGAGCCCGGGGTTGCTGTGCCAGCGGGGGCGTGGCAATTGATTCGTGACCCACAATAGATTTTTAACCTAATACATAATATTATGCAGAAGTTTACAAATGTGCAAAATCGTTCATAACCATGTACAAAATAGTCAATAAGGATTTAGTGAGTACTGAAGACGCTTTTCTTCGTTGTCTAAAAATTATGGGTTCGCATCTTATTCGGATAGGGTGGCTTTTACTCTCCTTCCTATTTTCTACAACTTTAACACAGTGGCTTTTGTAGTATGCACACGCAGACAGACAGACAGATAGACAAAACTTCCTAATCATATCAGGGACGATACTAAAACCGAAACAAGTCCAGGCCGTGACGCCAACAGTTCGCGTTAAGACCTTGGTTTCGAAAGTGATTTGGGGTAGGTTTCCGTTCCGAGGACGATCGAGATCGAGACGAGAAATAAGTAAGATCGTACCCGGTCCTAAGGGTGGTCGAATGGACACGCTTTTTCAGACTCAAAGAGTTGAGCCCCTTTATTTTGTAACATTCGTTTAGCTGAATTCTGTTGCACTTTGTAATTTCCCGCTCTGTCTAACTGTAAATAATATGTAATCCACCGCCTTTTCTATTCTGTCGTAACTTCAACGTTGTTCTCTTGTTTGCTCCGCTATTGGCAGTCATGTAGTTTTCCTTATGCTTCTCCGGTAATAAATCATTCACTTCAGCGCCAGACCTTGCCGACTCATTTCCACTGATCCTGAAATAATCTATCACAAATTCGAATCTGTGTGTGTGGTTTTCGTAAGTACGCACATGTAGGGTTTTTCACCGACCTTTGCAATTTTAAAATATCGAATATTGTTAACTCTGCACGAAATTAGGCCAATGTTCAAAATGAATTTCAAAGTAATACAGAAAAGGCAACGCTAGGGCACACTCACACACACTCAAGATATACACATTTTCTGAGGGAAAAACTGTACGAGAAGGACTCATGCTCTACGGCCTTGGAATGATCTCGCTCTCGACTTCCAAGCAGAAACAGAGCATGCGACTATTTTGACTCCTGAGGCTTCGCGCTGACACTCGATGCTTATATCGACCGTACGGCATAATAGGGAAGTTGGGAAACGACCAGTTCACACGTTCATTCCTGAATTGCCAGACACCCTGTCAAGGAGAGATACAAAAAATAAATAAATGAGAAGGATGGTTCGACACACTGTCTGAACAGTTTTTTAGGCACCGTTGAGGGGGTCAACACTCGCGTAATACCCTGTACACAAAAACCGTGTATTAAGCGTACTACACGTGACCGTCATGCCACTTTTGGTCAAATGTGCCAAATTTTGGCATTTTAAGGTCGTAATACACGCGTATTATCTCATTAAGACAGCGTAATACCACTTCATAGCGAGAAGTTTGTACACAATTTCTTGAAGTGTTTACCCCCTCGGGCACCGTTTATTCCGTTTCCAGAGATACAGTCTTAATATCTTTCAGCACGGTGCAAACCAGTCCAAACTGGGCTCAATAACTACACTCTAAATGTCTTACAATGAAATTTGACCTTTGTTATTCGTATGTTACAGTTGATACGGCGCAAGCACAATACGAAGCAATATATCTTCGTAATACGGATCTTTTTAGCCCTTTCTTTGTAAGATAATAAGAGAAACCTTCGTTATACGAAGAAAAACCACCTTCGTATTTCCTTCGTAATAAGGGAAATTTCTTCGACAGACATTTAAAATGTATCTGAAACGAAAACAATGTGCTCAAACGCTAGTGTGGCCATCGCTGGGCCAGAGCACTGTCCATCTCTGGGCAAAAGGTAGTCATCATAAGGCAAACTGCACTCATGTTTGATTTAATTTTTCTCACATTAAATTTAATTTTGCTGTTTGTTGGCTGAGCGATCAGCGAAGCCAGTTACTCTACTGGGGTTGAAAAACTTTTCCTGTCTGCGTGCGTGCGTGTTTGTCCGTACTACTTCTCCTGAACGGCTGAGCAGATCTGGCTGAAATTTTGCAGGGTTATTAGGTCTGCCCTTGGCTCGCCACACACCATAATTCAGCTTTTTATCTGAAATCATTCAGTCGTAACAACGAATAAACACTCAACTAGGGGTACGCGCCGTATAGTTTGAGGCGCGTAGTAGGCGAGCGATGCGAGTAGGCATCAGGTGCCCCGCGATACACCTCGGCGCCGCGGGCTTTACAACCCACGAGAGGGGCAAAATTTGTTCCCCAATTGATTCATATTGGGTAAAGTATGGGTCAGAGGAAAACTTGGATGATTTAAGATTTTGTTACGTTGTTTGGAAATTTGAGTACATAGGAAAAGGATGGTTCCTACACTGTAAAAAAAATTTTTTAGTCAAATTCCTATACATGTATATGAAACAATTCACATATACATGTATACGAATATTACCACACACTTGTATGGCAATTTTCCTATACATCGGTATGGCATTGTGACTGTACGTGTATAGGCGTTGCCCTATCTGTAAAAACGATACTAGCGCCATCTAGCGGATCATCTGGGTTACAGACATAGAAGCAGCTTTGCGACTTTTGTCACAAGTGAACAATTAATCGCATTGGTTCCCATTATTTGTACAAGTTGAAAAAATATGAATCTCTGCTAAAACACTTCAGAACAAAATTCTTTTTTTCAGTCAGTCATATTTCTATACACGGGTTGGAAAGTTCCTATACATGAATAGGATTTCAGGGAGTTCCTGTACATGGATAGGAATTTTCCTATACATTTTCGGCTTGAATACCAAAAAACCTATACAAATCGGAAAATTCCTATACAAATATCGGAATATCCATGTTTCCTATACATGTATAGGAATTTTGCTAGACCACTGTATTGTTAAAGTCCGATCATTTTTTACAGTGTAGCGGGCTATACCCCAGTGGGCCCCCCTAGCGGGCGCTGCGGAAAACACCGCTCGCTCGTCTACCGGCCCCGACAAGACGACACTTCGCAATCTGACTCTGCAGTGTTCAGTCATTCACCTTTCCCGTGACCCACCCACCAGTTATAGCTATCCAGACTAAGAATTGAGGATACAACATAAAAGATTAGAATTAGGCAAATTCAGTCAAATTACCGACCGTATTCTTAAACGGTCTTCAAATTAAAGGAATAGGAATGAACAGAAAATCTCATTGGTATGAGAAATTCTCCATGCAGCAAGCGTAGTTCAGATGAAAAACGTGTGCAGCGCGCGATTCAAAAGGGGAAGGTAAAAAGGGCCGACGATACGAAGGAACCATCCTCGATTTGAAGTTTTCGAATAGTTCGGATTTCAAGCGGTTTTCCCGCGGGAGCGAATCAGTTTGATTCCAAACCCTTCGCACACCTCTAGCAACACGTATTGAAAGGCATAGATTATGCTAAAAAATTCGGGTCGAGGTAGTCCCTACGCGGTTGAAACTTTAGTCGGGGCTCGAAATTTATTTTATTTTCGTCATAAGCACCTTTTAAAACTATGCAAAAATGTCTTAAAAATAAAAGTCACCGTAAAGTTGTAGTTTTTCTGCCGCTTTTTAAAGGTTTTTTTTGTTGGTAAGACGGAAAGAATTGAGATAAACAGCTGAAACGGACACTCAGACATACCGACCGATAGACAGACAGTCAAAGTTCTTCAACCCCAGTGAAGTAACTGGCTTCGCTATTCGCTCAGCCAATTATAGTAAAAGATTGTCTGTAATTAACAATTTTGTTCCGGCTACTTTTCTGTATCTCATGTAAAGCTTATTCGATAAGTTATTAAAAAAATTTTCTATATTACAGTTACGCTATAAAATCACTAAGCCGCAGAGTATATTTTCTACAATAGAGACAAAATAATCAGTCAAGACCTGAGCGTGTTATCCAATTGCAGAGGACTTGACTCCTGACTGTACTTAGAAGACTTACCGCTGGGATCCGACAGGGTGTGGTCTTGTCCATTGAGGCTCCGCTTTTCTTCGCTAACATGCGGTAAAAGTCTGGGATGTGGTCCCGAAGTGCAGAGCAGCCCACCTTGGGAAAATTGAAAACGAAGGCGTTTTCTTTCCATTGGTTGTTTGATCGAACGTCCATGACCACTCGAGACTGAAACGTTTTGAGAAGGTTGTCACACTGCAAATCGAAAGGTGATACTTTGAGATACAATTTAGTATCGCCATAATTGTATCGCCAAAAAAGATTCTCAAGTATCGCCTTTGGATTTGCAGTGCAGACACGCTAAAGAATAGTTGATCCCGGAGGCGAAGTAGAGAATTTCATAATATGATCTCAACACGCTGAAAACCTGGCAAAGCATTTTGAGGAAATGTAGGTAAGGCTCAAGCTATTATTTTGTTTAACGGAAAATAAGTTCGTATATGACGAAGTATTTTCCTTGTAAGCGCATGTATGTTGAGAATACTTTGTTATGGCAAGCTACTTTTGTTCGTAAACCCTTGAATAGTTTGTGAGCTTTTTAGAGTGCACTTTACGGAGAGGTTCAGATGAAAATATTACATTTCATGAATTGAGCCACAGTGTATAAATTTGTTACTGCGAGAGAAAACTCCGGGAAGTCCTTTCAATTTCTCACAGCTTCTCTCCGGACCCAAAACAACGGAGATCTCAGTCTTCTAAATTGATCCATGAAGCGGCAGAAGGGGATGAGTCGACTTATTCCCAAAATGACTTTTTCATGGATTATTATACTTAAAAAAATTTCGAATCTAACTGTTTTAAACTTTTGCCTGAACTCCCAATAGAAAGGGAGCAAATCGACACAGAAAAATGGGATAACTCCCCTTGGCTCCATCTACGCTCACCTTGTGCTCCCAAAAAGGAGACAAGTCACGGAAAATCCACATGGCTCCATTTGAAAGTTGGAAAAGGAGATAAGTCAACTTAGGTTGTTATTCATCGGTTGGAAAAAGGAGTTATCTCAACTTAAGTCCAAATGTCAAGTCTCGTTTCAACAAAATTTGACTTGACTCCAAATGTCGTGTTGCAAAAAGAGTCCAGTCGAATTTTTGTGCAGCGTTTCCAGGACACTTGGAATATTATGTAATAAATGAAAAAAAAAAAAAACTCTTCTTGGCGAGTTACGAGTGTCAGTGACCCATCCAGAGCGATAATACTTATCACAACATTGCAATAAGCAGTGGCTTACTCACAGGTTAGGTTACCATATTTTGGTCCATTGTAGCTGCAAAAAGGGCCGCCCACGAATTTGAGCAGATGAATACAGTCGTTGAGCCTGGCACACCGACTTGAGGGCGATGAAACCGGATGAAACAGGGTGACATGATCGAAACTTAAGATAAAAACATACGTTTTTCTGAATTTGTGAACTAGCTGTTGAATCCCAAGGCAGCAAGCAGAAAACATTTTCAAATTGTAGCCAGTGTTGACAACCAACTGTACAACATTTACTGTTATGTTGTTGTCAACGTGTACATTTTTCTCGGTTTGTTTCGCGCAAATCGTTTATATTTTTTCCACTGTTTTTTTTTTTTAAATCCGCAAACGCGACCAGGTTCGCATAGGCATGGGCAAGATCACTAACTCGCCAAAAAGAGTTCTTTTCTCATTTATTACATGAAATTCAAAGTGTCCTGGAAACGCTGCACAACAATTCGACTTGACTCTTTTTGCAACATGACATTTGGAGCCACGTCAACTTGTCTCCAAATTCAATTTGACATTTGGACACAAGTCGAGTTAACCCCTTTCACCAATTTTTTGCTGACTTGACTCCATATTCCATTCATTTGATGGAACTAAATCGACATGACTCTGTTGTCCACTTATGTGTAAGTCTCCGAAACCCCAGAAGGAGCGGCCCGACACCTCCAACTTTTGTCCCATTTTTGAGCCATGCTTTATTGAATTACCACCATTTATGATATCATGTCAATTAGTTTGAATTGGTCGTGCAAACTGTTTTCTGTTTCTCCTGTAAAATGACTAAAAATGACTTATCCCCTTCTTCCGCTTCATGGATCAAATAACGGAGATCCTCCGTTGTTTTTTTATTTTTCTATTCACCTCTTCATTGTTTCTTTATTTTTTTTTATTGGTCACCTCTCCGTTGTCCGAGGAGCCAATGCCACATCGGGACGGTATCGTCTAACTCAGGTCCCCGAGGACGTCGACGGGCACCTTATACAGGGTCCCCGATGACGATGTTTACATCCTAAAACTAGGTTCCGACCATTTGTTGAAAAGGTTTCATCAAAATCTACTCGAATCAAGAATATAAAAACAATTCCTGGTCAACCCCCCTTTTTTTTAAGATCCCGTTTCAGGAACGTATTTTACCACATAGTTGTCCATGACGTCTTCTCTTAATGTTACATTCCCTGACAGAACCTGCAGTTCATATGGTCTGGAGGGATTGAAGTGGCTGGGTCGAAAATAAACCACCCCAGTGTTGTCCGATGGGCATGGGTCGAATGTACGTCCAAATGCGATATACGGGCCCTGAAAAGCACGAAATCGTCACACTTCATTGGTTAAACAAAGCATTAAAACTATGCCTTGAGAGCAGATTCATTGAAGGAAGGCTCCCTCGCATCGTTTTGACGTCGTCGGATCTTTTTTTTTTTTTTTTTTGTGGAAATGGCCAATCTTGGTTTTAATTTTGAGACAGAGTGCGTGCTGCGTTACTAATTGTTCCACTGACCCAGTTTTTATCCGAATAAGTTCAAATGGGGCGCCCAGATGTATAATTCGACAAGAAACCGAAATAAGACGTCGGATTTACGGATTTACTCTACACCTCATAATTTTTGAGATGTTTGCAAATACGTTAAAAAATTTACAGAATTTGTGTCACTTTCGTTACTATCGAAAGGCCTTTCAAACAACTTCCAGAAAAACTTAAGGGGGGCGGGAACACCAAAACCAAAATCTGACTTCTAATTATTTTTTTTCAAATTCTTGTCTAAATTAGTCATTTGCATTAAATCATTCTCAAAACAACAGCCGACAGCCCCTTTTAGTGGAAGGAATTCAAAGTATTGAGATGTTGCAGACATTTAGAAAATTGAGTCAGTACGGGGTACCTTTTAAGTTAGAGCAGTGAGGTAAAATTTGTTGTAATCCTTACAACCTATTCTAACAAGCTAGGGCCCGCCCTTCCGTCGAACCGAGTTGCCAGCTCCGCTTCGCTGCGCCGGCAACTCGGTTCGACAGGGGGCCGGCCCAGCTTGGCCTGCCGGCGGCCTTTCCTCGGGCCTTCGGCCCTCGCATCAGACCCAACTTGGCCAGTCGAAGGCCCGGGCCTTCGGCCCGCTCTCATCAAACACCCCGTGAGCGGGTAAGGCAAAGTTATCGATGTACCATCGTGACTTAGGCCCGCCCTTCTATTCACAATATGCAAAAGTCCTTACACTTTTTACTCCAACTGTCCTTAGAATATGCCCATTTCATTTGTCTCTTAGCCCTCATTCCGAAAATACTCATATTTGCCATGCTACTGCAACTCCTTGCAATGGAGGCACAGCAGGAGCGCAAAACGAGCCCGTCGCACTTTTTCACATAACTCATGAAGGCGGGCTCCTGGACCCCCCTTCCGACCCCTCGTTGAAGAGGTCTTGCCAAGACCTATCGAAAACTTAAGTAAAAATTTTCAGTCGGTCGACCCCCTTTTTTCAAGATCCTGATGTGACTAATAGACGAAGTCGGGCTCCTGGACCCCCTTTCCGACCCCTCGTTGAAAAGGTCTTGCTGAGACCAATCGAAATCTGCAATAAATTTTTTTAGTCGGTCGACCCCCTTTTTTGAAGATCCTGATCTGGCGAACTTGTAAAAGCGGCCGATGGGGTCGGGACCAGGTCCATTCATCTTGTCTCGTCGCCCTGATTCCAAAAATACCCCTATGTGCCCTGCTAGCACCAATAATGGCGGAAATCCCCCTCCCGCCCATGCAAACCATGATGCAGCTGCTGCAGGCCTTGCGCGGGTCGGACGGGATTTGCACCACCGGATTGTTTGTTCGGACGGCCCTCCTGAAGTACCCTCCAAATCTGGTCACTCCAGCTCAACTCCTTCCTTGTACACAGACGACAACGACACACAGACACAAAGGCAAATGCATATGCCCTCCCCCTATTTTTTGAATAGAAGGGCGGGCCAAAAAGTGACAGAAGCGTTTTCGTGTATGGCTCACCAAATAAGAGTAACAGAGTCTAAATTTACAAGTTTCAAAAAACATGAAATTTTTGAGAAATTTTTGTTACATAATCTTAGTCAGTTACTAAAATAAATGAGATATTTAAAAAAAAGCTTCTGTCACTTTTTTCAGTTATGTTTCCTGATGGTTTAAAGCTTTGTCCAATTGCTGTACCTCTAAGGATACCCCGCACTGACTTCCAAACCGGTTACGTTGCATGTGAAAATTCTGTTAAGCGAAAAGTTAACGATGCAATTTTTTTGACAACGAATAGTGATGTATTCAGTTATATTATTGCAACAATTTAATCTGTTGTGACAAATGTATTCAGACCTTTTTCAAAAGCTTGGTATCTGAAGGTTTTAAGGTCAAAACTAACTAAAATACATAAATTCCAATTTTGGCATGAAATCACCACTTTTCTTGTTCCCGCCCCCCTTAAGCAGGGGTGTTGTCTGTTATCCGACATTGATGACTGATCAGTCATTAGACACCACCAAATCAATCAAAATAGAAAAAAAAACCAACCAATATTGCAAACGTTTCTCTTACGGCCTTCAAAAGTGCCCTTGACAACGGCTCTTTTCAGTGCGGGAGGTTGACTTGATGAGTCAATTTTGATAGCGGTGCTGAGCTTTTCATCGTCACTGTGACATTTGGGGTCATTCCATCCGATGATACGTACTGCAAACGTTTTGATAGTTCTCCCTTGAACGCGGTCAAACCATAGCAGTATCAGGACTATCTTCACAACGACGGTAAAGAGCAGCGACAGGCTAAAGCAGCTTTCATGTACCTATCAAAACAAAGAATACTTTGAGGTTAGAAAAGTGCACCGCCGCCGTGTCCAGATAGTTTCGTCTTATTCAGAAGTACCATCAAACCTCTCAACAAGGAGCAGCTACACGCCAATTGTTTTCGAAAGGGAACTTTAAGTCACATTCAAACTACATTAGGGAATAGTTATTCTCAGAGATGAATGTGCACAGGCACGCAGTTTGAGAAGACCTTTCCAAAGAGTACCCGGAACCCAGGTCGGAAGTCATAGGAAGACAGTGAAAGTGGCGTGGAAGTCGCGGGAAGACAATAGAAGTTGAGGGATGTCGGTGGAAGTCGTATAAAACCCATGATAGTGGCAGGGAAGTGAGTGGAAGTCGTGGGAAGACAGTTAAAGTGGCAAGGATGTCGGCGGACGTCCCTTGAAGTGGCAGGGAAGTCGTAGGACGTCCTCTGAAGTGGGCGGGACGTCTCGGGAAGTGGAAGGAAGTCGAGGGTAACCTATCATCCAAGTTGTTGCATTGACTTTTAAAGCAAATGGTAACTGTACGGGGTAACTTGAGACACCCAATTTTGTTAAATTTGGTGGAAATCGAGTGGGGTTACTTGAGACAGGCACCTCCATGCCCAATGAGTTCCTTTTTTTATTTGTGTAACTTTTTTTTTCGTTTAATTCAAGTCATCAAATGTGCAGGTTAGACAAAGACCCGTTATTTTTCAGTTCCTACTAAATTTTAGAACAGTTAATTTTTCTGCTCTTGTTACTTAAGGTATAAAATCTTTTCTTATGTTTCAAAATGTCTCCCGATACATTCTGCAACCTTCATATTTCATTGAAAATAAGTTAAACCATTCAGAAAATAAATATGGACCAGCAAAAATCCACCTTTGATTGACAAGACCGAGTAAAAGTGGGAGTGTCTCAAGTTACCCCAAATTGTGCGTTAACTTCAGACAACTTTGGAGGCCTGTAGTCCCCATCTTAGACGACCCAAATAAAATTTATGGGTGTAAAACTGACGGTAGAAATGTCGAATTCAACATAGCTGGGAATGGGGTTGGTGAAAAAATTATTTTAGACACACGGCCAAAGAAACGTGAAATTTCGTCTCAAGTTACCCCGGCTTACGGTATATTTGGAGACCATTACCCCTGTCTCATGTGCAATTGCTGCCAGGGTACAGTTAGAGCTAACTTTTTGATTTCAAGTTAAAAATCCTTTCCATGTTCATGCGAGGGTGCGGAATGGACGTAATCAGCAATCTATTTGACCCCGATCTCTTCGGACACCTTTTGGGTTAGACGAGAAATATCTGCTTTGTCACTGTGAAGGATGTGCACTTTATGCTTTCGCATAATCGCATAATTTCTTAAAGCTGTCTTAAATCGGAGGAGAAACCACTTTTTGGGGTCCTGGTACTCTGTAGCTTCCGAATTTAAAGAGCATAATATCGCATAATTTTCCAAAATCGCAGCATAATGCATTTTTGCATAATCTGAGCATAAGTCGCATGAAAAATGGCGGCCTACTCTACAAATCGATCCAAATACGCCACTTTTTCGGCATTAATCGATGTTTCACGTTTATACGTTTTAAATAGATGACGTTTCGCGCCCTTGCAGTGTCTGATTCTTGTGTAAATAAGTGTTGTTTTAATTTGTATTTACTGCATTTAGTGCAGTGACGTTTCGTTGACCCTGTGACTGGTGCCTCCACCAACGCGGTGGAGGCTTACTGGTCCAGGTGTAAAGGATTTTTTCGGAGGCAGGGTGTAATGAGCACGGGGAGCTGAGCTGCTACCTACGCATGTCGATGAGTTCCTTTGGAGGGAAGTGTATGACCAAGGCGAAGCTGAGGACACCTTCCACCACTTTCTATCCCACATGAAGGAAAAATTCCAGGCCAATTGGTACGACACTCGCTCAATTTTCGCGCCATAGGACACTCCGCCTTGTAAAACTAACTTCACCTTACTTCCTCTCCGTCCCCCAGAGCTGCCAACATCAGTCGTCGGGTTCTTTTGCCTGCCGTCAACCCTCCCGCTACAGTTATAAATATCACAAACGCAAATATACTTCACTTTTACTCCCTACTCCCTACCCCTACGGTCGATACAACTGCAATACCAGAAGGTGGGTGGTCGATTATACTGCAATGGGGATCCGTGGTCGATATAACTGCAACGGCACCGTTTTAAACATTGTTCTCTTAGTATTGGCATTCAAGTCGAATTCCACTTGACCAATTCAATATGGCTAGTAATTTGTTTTAAATTCAAAATAAAAAATTTCTAGTCTTTTTCCTTGCACTGTTATTCAACGAATGTGACCGTCATATTCGTTCAAATGTGAATTTTGTCACGTTTGTTTGAATATGACGTCACATTCGTTTGAATGTTGACCCACGTTTAAACGAATGTGACACCCTTATTTGACGGCCGTGTCACGTTCAAACGAATGTGACATCGTTCTTCTGTTTCTCATAAAGTAGTGATGGGACTTCGATGTTGCCTCAAATGGAAAAATTTATTCCTTCCCCTCGAAGACGAGGGTAACGGACACTCACTGTCACAATGTCTTCAAGGTTCAAAGAAAGAAGATTTTGGAGTCTTTTAATTCTAGTTTTTTAAGCGATTGTAACTGCTTACCTGGTGCCTGAACTTGTTAATTAGCGGTGGAGACATTTGGAAGGATCTCATATGGCCCGACAAGGCTCCGAACGTTGTTCCTAACGGCAGTCAGAGCCTTTAGCATATCACGCGAGGATTCCCCAACAAAGTGACGCAGCTTTTTGAGTATTATCTGTGACTACACGTCGTATCATCACTGGAAGAAAATTGGTAATTCACAATTAGGGATGGCATTTTGACGGGGGTAGGCGGTCTCACAGGGGTGCTAGCGACTTGGAAACAGTTTCATTGTGACCGTAGAGGCAAGCGCTACAACCCTCAACCTTCGGAATTTTTTGAAAAAAAATTACCCCCCCCCTCCCCCCTGGGGGTGGATTTTACTGTAGCGCCCGGACGGATGGAGGTAGGGGGTTGATTCTTAACGCGTTCGGAAGAGGAGTTCAAAATGAACCGACTGACAAAATTTTAACCCCCTTCGACCTCCGGAACGACCTTTTGATGAAGGGAAAAGAGCCGAAATTTGACAGGGTTTTACGCGGAGGGTGGAAAATGCAGGAAGGGGGTGGGTTCGGGTCTCGCCGCTTAAGGTATGTGTGTACAACCCCTTGAGGTACCTCTCTACCAAATATGAAGCCCTACCTTAATTTCCGTTGAAATGGCGAGGGAAAGTTAAAGTGTAACGCTAATTTTGACGCCCAGTGTAGAAGAAACGCAGCCTCTAGATGATGTTGTTGAGTATGAGCCTACAGAGTCACCCAAATCCTGCAGAAAATGATGAACTCCAGGTAAAAAATTATTAAAATCTACATTTTTAATTTTGCAGGTCCGCAGGAAGTCCGGCAACTATAGTATATACACCAACTGCACCTTCAGCAACGAAGGATGATATGATACAGCTGTTGAAGAGGATTAAAACACGTCCACACAAAGCCCTATTCTCTACCACACACTCGTGTACATTTCGTCCGAACGTCAGCAACCTGTCTCAAATCCTGATCACAATTCACGCACCTCTGAAAGCTAATAACCTGTTCTGACACTTTGTACATCTCAGGCCATCAATATCAGAGAAACGTTTTCCAAATCTCTGCTTTCAGAGGTTCGCGAATTAAGATCAGAATTTAAGACATGTTTCTGCCATTCTGACAAAATTTACACAAGTGCAGAGGACTGTTTCTCCTGTTCTGTCCGGACCACCTCTGTCGTCTGTATCTTTTACAGTTCCAGTTTAGCCGTGGACCTCTTACACAACGAAAAAACTTTGTTCCAACAATGGGGAAAGTGGAAGTACAGTGGGCCATACGCTGGCGGATTAAAGTGGCGGTGGGCCAAATGAGGTGGATGTAAACCAAGTGGGCAAAACATGAGTGGGAATAGCTGTTTTGGGTGAAAGGAATTGGGTGAACCGTCCTGATACCCTGGGCTTATGTGAGCATAATCGAAGAAGATTATTGAAATCTACATTTTTGGCTGAGCGATTAGCGAAGCCCGTTACTCCAGTGAGGTTGGAAAGTTTTGTCTGTCTGTTTGTTTGTTTGTGTGTCCGCACTACTCCTCCCAAACGGCTCGGCCGTTCGAGACGAGATTTTGCAGGGTTGTTAGTTATATCCTTGGCTCGCCACACGACGAAATTCAGCTCTCTATCTCAAATAATTCAGTCGTACCAACGAAAAAACACTAAACAAACGGCAGAAAAAGTGCAACTTTTTAGTGACTTTATTGGCTGAGCGATTAGCGAAGCCAGTTACTCCAGTGGGGTTGTCAAGTTTTGTCTGTTTGTCTGTCTGTCTGTCTGTTTGTGTGTCCGCACTACTCCTCCCAAACGGCTCGGCCGATCGGGACGAGATTTTGCAGGGTTGTTAGGTATATCCTTGGCTCGCCACACGCCAAAATTCAGCTCTCTATCTCAAATAATTTAGTCGTACCAACGAAAAAAACACCTAAAAAAAGGCAGAAAAAGTGCAAATTTTTAGTGACTTTACGTTTCAGAGACATTTTTACATGGTTTCGTATGTTTTTGAAGGTGCTAATGACGAAAATGAAATAAACATCTACCCCTGACATTAGTTTTAACTGCGAATTGGCTACCTCGGCCCGAATTTACTAACATAATCAACTTCGACCCTTAATCTTGAAAAAAGGGGGTCGACCGACTAAAAAATTTTATTGCAGATTTCGATAGGTCTCGGCAAGACCTTTTCAGGGAGACGTCGGAAGGGGGGTCTAGGAGCCCGACTTCATCAGTTGGCCGAATCAGGATCCAGGGCGTGATAATATAACGGAAAATAATTTCACTTTTTCGACAATATCTCCTGATCGGTAAGAGTAAGTTCATCAAACTAGGGTTCATTTGAAAGCTGAGAATGCACTGAATCTTCGTTACCTTATGACCCAACGTCATAAAAACACTCCTTGTGGCCGAAAATAATTTTCGTTACAAAATAACATTAACGGAAATAAATTTGTAACGAAAATTATTTTCGGCCACAAGGAGTGTTTTTATGACGTTGGGTTATAAGGTAAAGAAAATTCAGTGCATTCTCAGCTTTCAAATGAACCCTAGTTTGTTGAAATTACTCTTACCGATCAGGAGATAATGTCGAAAAAGTGAAATTATTTTCCGTTATGTTATCACGCCCTGTCAGGATCTTGGAAAAAGGGGGTCGACCAACTAAAAAATTTTATTGCAGATTTCGATAGGTCTCGGCAAGACCTTTCCAATGGGGGGTCGGAAGGGGGGTCTAGGAGTCCGACTCCATCAGTTGGCCGAATCAGGATCTTGAAAAAAGGGGATCGACCGACAAAAAAATTTAATTGCAGATTTCGATAGGTCTCATCAAGACCTTTTCAAAGAGGGGTCGGATCGGGGGTCAATGAACCCTTAAAACAGCTTGCCGAAGGCAAGCAGGAAGCGCCGCAGGCCAAGGTAGGTGTAACGCCAGGCGTGGATTGTCGAAACTGGCGCAGCATCGCGAAGCCTGTTGCGACAAGACACGGTCTGGCGTAAACCTACCTTGTATTTTACAGAGTCTGTAGTGGTGGGGGAGCCAGAAATCGCAGAAACTGACAGGTTAATAGATCCGTGGTGGTTTTGCATTGAAACCGCCAACGGCAAACCCTTTCTGCACAAGTGACGGAGTCCGGCCGCACTACACTGTTTTCGTCTGTTATGATTCGCTCCATCCTGCGACTTTGAGGCTTCATATTATTGGAAATAAGGGGTTTACCGCGTATGTAAAATATTAACTTATAGACTTTGCAATGCAAGAAATAGTATGCACACGCTTCAGAGTCTGTAAATATTGTCCAAAACGTCAAATGTGTTCAAATACGGGGTGCCCATTGATCCGTAACCCCTTTGCCGTTTTTGTGAGCCCATTTCAGTTTCTGTGACCAGCAAATCCAGATCCATTAACTGGCGTTTGCTGTGCAGAACCGTTACGACTGTGCGGGAACGTGCTGTATGCAAAACGCGCATTGGGGTCGCTTCAAAGGCTGAATCCGTGGGAGACATCGTTTTAGACAGCCTTTAAAAGTGAAAAATAAATTTAGTTTCTTGACCAGAATTTAGTGCAGAGGGCATCCAGAGATCCTAATTTATCATGACACATAACTTACACTACAGGTTACTTAACGTATCGTGAGGCCACGTAAGTAAAAGGCCAAGTGGGGACATCACTGTAAAACGGTCCAAAAATCGGACTTTTTGAAATTTGTTGATAATTTATATAGTTCTTTTCTTCGTTGACTGCTGAAAACCGCATTTCAAAACTCGAAAAACTGCAGCGTCGGAAGGCTGCGAGCCGCTAACATGTTCAAGGGAAAAAGCCACTTTCGCAAAGTTTGAAGTAGCACACTGTCCCCAGCCTCCAGGGCGCAATATTTGAGGTACAGCGGTGAGGTTTTTCGTGGTGCCTCCTACAATATGCCGGACCATAGCCACACATTATAGGAATGCTGACACCAAATTTTATTGATGTAGACCGTTCAAACCGTTTCCTGTTTCAAATTTTTTTTCTTAACTTTCGGAAGGATAAAAAAATATTGAAAAATGACACAGCCAAAACCTTTTGCTACCGACCAAAACGGCATATTGGACGGGGTACAACGCACAATCTGACCTCATTAGCTCAATTTATGCGCTCTGGAGTCGAGGGACTGTGTGCAATTTCATGTTTTGAGAAAAACGAGATCAAAGTTTGCGAATCTGTGTTTTTCCTTTAAGCATGCTTGCGGCTCGAAGCCTCCCGACGCTGCAGTTTTTCGTGTTTCGGAATGCGGTTTTCAGTATTCGAAGAAAACCTTCTTAACTATTACAGGACTAACAAAGAAAAGTAGCTTGTTATAACAAAGTATTTTGAGCCTACAGAAGCTAACAAAGAAACGAGGGGTCGGCAACTCATATATTACATCGTACGCGGTGGCTATATTATTCGTATATTACCTGTATATTACCGTATATTACTTGCATATAACCACAATTTCCCCCCTATAATACCCCTATATTACTATATATTACTTTGTATTACTTTATATTACACTTATATTACCCATATTAATGGTAATATACGTATACTACCTCGTACACGGCCAAGCGGAGTTGCCGCCGACCCCTCGCAAAGAAAATACTTCTTAATTTACGAACTATTTTTTTGCATAACAAAGTAAATTAGTTTGTATTATGTGCGCTCTAAATATTTCGTACTGTTTCAAGCGTAAACAATCTACATTATCAACAAATAAAAAATGTTCAATTTTTTGGCCGTTTTGAAGTGACGTCCCCTCTAAAGGTAATCTTAAGGCCTCTTAAGATGTATGTTAGGGATCTCAGGTGGCATCAATGGAAACCCAAAATGATTCTCTGGGAGTGGGCGAGATACAAGTTGTCTTTCATTTTCACCCGCTTTTAAAAATGACGGACTTCACCATGTATGTGACGGAAATTACGCATGACAAAGCTTACAAATGTTCTGACTAACAGCAATTGACACCCACAACCTCAAACCGAGCAGAAAGTGAACCAGTGTTAAATTACTGTGAGTCGAGAGACCAGTTCCACTGGCAGGTCCGGCACAGTCACTGCGCGTTGGCTTATTCGTGTAGGCTACATGCGGGCTTGGTTTTGACCGAGAAACGCGGATGTGCGATAGCCATCGCAAAGTTTTTTCGCTGCGCCACTGTTTGACCACAACAACAATGAATGGAAAGCTTTTAGAGATTCGGTCTGCTAGTAACGTGTTAAATGTTTTATCTGCACTACGCGATTTCAGGCACAGTTTCATCTCCTGTTTGGTAACTAAAAAATGAAAAACCTTTGTGCTTAAGTGTGCCTGGGCGATTTCGCGCGTAGACGGCGTTCCGTGTCTACAACCTCAACAGAGCAAACCTATTGTGTGCAGTCCACGGCTGCACTCATGGACCTAACCTAACCTCAAGGTTAAGGGAAAATAGGGCCCCAGGGTGATTCCCTGCGTACACGGCGTTTTTGATAGCCCTCAAAGTCACATTACGAATCTTTTGTTTTTGACCTGAATTTAGCCTAGATGGCATCAATAGAACCCCAAGATGACCCTCTGAGCGTGGGCGAGCTACAAGTTGACTATCGTTTTCATCCCCTATGAAAAATGACGGAATTTACAGAAAACATGACGGACATTACGCATGACGGAAGTTACAAACAGATATTTTTTCCTCACAGCGACTGTCTGTCGCCATAGAAATATGTCATATGTTTGGCACACAAGTGCGACGTCATGACACGTCTTTTCACGCAAAGGATGAATTTTATAACAGAATGGGAGAGGCACGAGAGCGACATACGGAAATTACATCAATTGTTACAACCAAGTTACAACCCACCTTATTTACACACAACTTTCACTCGCACGCCCTCCTTCCTTGCTTTTCCGCCACCAGGATTCGTTCGAAGGGTTAAGGGACCATGCTGATTTCAGAAATGGCAGTGGTTTTGGGCAGAGAACACTCTAAGTAGTGTTTTTGGTGGAAAATGTGAAACCATTTAGGTGAAAATCGGAGTACGGTGGACATTTTGTGCACGTTCTCAAAGGATACTTCCAGTCGACATAAAATTATATGAAACTTTATCAAGTTAGTAACCATACTCTAGACTTTCAATGGGTGTAAGTAGAATTAAAAAATATTATTGAAATAAAAAGTTACAGAGCCGCAAAGTTCATGCAAGGTGTTAATGGACATGACGGAAATTACAAAAACGACCCTTTTAGCCTTCCTCCTGAGTCAGATCATTACTTTTAAACTCCATATTCTATGGGGTCGAGCTAGTCTAAGGCCAAAGAAGATTTAAGAGTGCAGAAACTCACTTCACTCTCATTAGTTTACTCTGGGAAGGGTGTGGACACAAAAACGCCCTCTACGCGCGGAATCACCCCCCAACGGCTAATTTGCCGTTAGGGCCCTATTTCCGCATTTCAAAATTCCCAAAATTCAACTCCCAAAGACCATTTTGCCTTGCCACTGCAGTAATTTCCCAAACCACATTTTCCACGGCTGCCAGTCCATATATTCCATTACAGTTGGCAGTTGCCTATCGTATGTGATATTTTGACCACTCCAATTTGTATGCGAATGTCAAAGGGACAAAATATGGACGACAAAAACAGTCCCAATGGTGACAGTGCACTGAAAATAGAAAGGTCAGACTTCTGACTCTCAAAGGGGTGATACGAAAATGTTCGACCGAAATAAGGGTCATACTCAAATGTATGGCCAAAGGAAAGGTCATACCAATGTATGACCATTGTAATGCTCATACACAAATGTATGACCGTTGTAAAGGTCATACACATATGTATGACCGAAAAAGGGTGATACTTTGTTGTATCACCGATGAAGGTTGATATATCCCCAAGCTGAACGAGTGCCAGCCTCGCTAATGTCTGACCTTTCTTCGGTCATACATTTGAGTATGACCGTTTTTCGGTCATACATTCATGTATGACCTTTCTTCGGTCATCTATTTTTGTACAACCTTTTTATCGGTCATACTTTTTGGCTGAGCGATTAGCGAAGCCAGTTACTCCAGTGGGGTTGAAAACTTTTGTCTGTCTGTCTGTCTGTCTGTCTGTTTGTCTGTCTGTTTGTGTGTCCGCACTACTCCCAAACGGCTCGGCCGATCGGGACGAGATTTTGCAGGGTTGTTAGGTATATCCTTGGCTCGCCACACGCCGAAATTCACCTCTCTATCTCAAATTTTCAGTCGTACCGACGAAAAAGCACTAAACAACGGCAGAAAAAGTGCAACTTTTTAGTGACTTTATATTTTAGAGACATTTTCACATGGTTTCCTATGTTTTTGAAAGTGCTGATGACGAAAATGAAATCAATTTCGACCCCTGACCAAAGTTTTAATTACGAATTGGCTTCCTCGGCCCGAATTTACTAACATAATCAACTTCAACCCTTCATCTTGACAAAAGGGGGTCGACCGACTGAAATTTTTTATTGCAGATTTCGATAGGTCTCGGCAAGACCTTTTCAAAGAGGGGTCGGAAGGGGGGTCTGTGAGCCCGCCTTCATGTATTGTGAAAATTGGTGCAACGGCCATGTTTTGCACATTAACTTTGGCACAGTGGGAACACCAGTGCGCTCAAAGAAAAAACATCATTGGCATAACGCATTGTTTCTAGAATTTGCGTCAATTTTTCTACTTGAAAATGGACTGAACACTTTCCACCTTAATCCGCGAATTTCACAGAACAGGTTAAAGTAACTTAGGATCTGACAATTTAAAGGGGCTGTCCGGCCTCTTGTTGATCTCTACACACTCCCAAAAGATATCTCAGACTCCTCGTTTCGCGGCAAAAAGCAACAACGTTTTGACTGCTTTGGGCTGAACTGCTCTGAGAGCGGGAATTTCTATCTGTAAACCGATAATCGACAACAATCGCGATTATTTTCTTCATCGACCGATCACGATGAAAACCAATGATCACCAAGGCCTACTTTTGGTACCAATGATACTGTTGCTTTACTTGATATATTCAAGAATCCTTGGCGTAAAGAGGCCAGTCCTTGTAAGTAGCTCGCACACTCTCAGACACCTACTGAGTTTTTCTTTACGTATTGACGTTTATGCACACTAATGGCATATGACCATTACTATTTGTTTTATGAACTATATTATCAATTTCGTCTTGATAAATCTGACAAGCTTCGTTACGATATTATTGGCTGAGCGATCAGGGGTTGAAAAGTTTTGTGTGTCAGTCTGTGTCTGTGTCCGCACTACTCCTTCCGAACGGCGCGGCCGATCTGTCTGAGATTTTGCAGGGTTATTGGGTGTATCCTTGGCTCGCCACACGCCAAATTTCAGCTTTCTATCTGAATCCATTCAGTCGTACCCACGAAATAAACAATTCCAAAACCAGATTTTTTTTTTAATTCAGTGACTGTACACATAATATGAAGTGATAAGACACTTCGTGGGTTTTGAAATGTGCTGATGACGAAAATGAGATCCCTTTAGACCATTTCGAACCGGATGTCTGGGGAGCCCCCCTGTTGAAGGCTGAAGGCAGGCAAGCGCCGTAGGCCAAGGGAGGCGTCCGTCAGGCGTGAACTGTCGGAACTGGCGCAGCATCTCTACAAACTCAACACTGAAAATCTATCGGCGTGACTTCGTGCCGTTTTAGGGGCGTGAATAAAGTGTCACGCCAAAAAACGGCATGACAAAATGTCATGCCCAAAATCGGCGTGACTCAGAAATTCACGCCAATTTTTGGCGTGAATTTCCTGTCATGCCGGGTTTGGCATGACTTTTCCCGTAAAACGCTCTGCTCTTCACGCCACATGACGGCGTGACTCACATGTCATGCCATTTTTCGGCGTGAATTTCCTGTCACGCCAATTTTTGGCGTGACTTTTTGTCACGCCATAATTTGGCCATGTGTCCGACCGTAACATTTTCAGTGAAGTGTGTACATAGTACACTCCACCTGGAGCCAACATGCAAGTACACTCCAGGGTGGAGTGTACTTGCCTAGTACACTCCACGTTGGCGTGTACTTGCCAAGTACACGCCAGGTTGGCTGAAGTTCCCTATTCTTTACGTGTTGGACTGGGCAACAGTGTACCTGCAGGTATACGCCACCTGGCGTGTACTTGGCAAGTGCACGCCAACGTGGAGTGTACTTGGCAAGTACACGCCAACGTGGAGTGTACTTGGCAAGTACACTCCAACCTGGAGTGTACATGCATGTTGGCTCCAGGTGGAGTGTACTATGTACACACTTGAGTTTGTAGAGATCGCGAAGCCTGTTCGGTCTGGCGTACACCTACCCCGTATAAATATGCACAAGCGTTAATGAATGTTAATAAAGTGTCTATTAAAGGAAGAGAGTGCACCATTTGTGAACGTGACACGATCAGTGCAGTGTACTGTAGGGGCACTCGGACAACAGCGACAGGCACAAGTCAACTCAAGCAAGACATGCCTACACCATCTCTTTTACCGCAGTGTGGCCGCGGCCCGGCGTGGATATCTCGCCGCATGAACACCGTGCAGTGGCTTCCGGTGTCACGGGCCAGGGAAACGGGCAAAGGGCTGTTGACAGGGGTCTCTGATTTCGCGGTTGGTGCAGGAGATTGGATTGGACCGTACCTTTTGTTTTCTTTTTTTCACACGCGCCGTGAATTAAAGTGGGAGTTGATATCGTGGGAATGGATAGTGGATGGTGTCCCAGGATGCATCCGCCGCGGACACAAAATAAACAAAAAAAAAAAAAAACAAAAAAAAACGCCTGTGACAGCTTCTTATGCACTGAAAATCTATCGGCGTGACTTCGTGCCATTTTAAGGGCGTGAATAAAGTGTCACACCAAAAAACGGCAAGACAGAAAAGTCATGCAAAACATCGGCGTGACTTAGAAATATACACCAATATTTGGCATGAATTCTTTGTCATGCCGGTTTTTGGCATGACCTTACTCATGGAGCGCATTGTTATCACTCCATGACGGCTTGACTCACGTATGCCGTTTTTAGGCGTTTCCTGTCACGCCTTTTTTGTCGTGACTTTTTGTCACGCCATAATTTGGCCATGTGTTCAACCATAGCGTTTCCAGTGTATCATCTGATATCAGCCCAGCTGAGAATTAGCTGCACTCACTGAGAATGGAGGAGTTTTAATCAATACCCAATTTTGGGCGAGGTGCACTTCATCACCCGACTTTGGGTTTGTGAGAAAGTTTCCTCGCCCAAATTTGGTTTAGGAAGGATTTATCAGCTACCTATATGGCCACACAGTATTCTCACCTAAATTTGGGTGCGGAAACCCTCCTTATCCAAATTTGAGCGAGGAAACCCTCCTCATCCGAATTTGAGCGAGGAAACCTTTCTCGCCCAAAATTGGGTGATAAAGAATTCCTCACCCAAAATTTTAGTCATGATCATGACTCTTTCATTCTCATTGCTCCTGTACTGTACTATCACCGCAAAAAGAATTCGCCTCACCTGGTGGCAATACCCCGCAGTTAAGGTTAATTTGAGGTTAATGTTCGATGTATAGTTTTCCGGTGGCCACACCAAGTACTGATATTTGTGTTCTTTAAATCAAGGCTGGCCAAGCCGTTGAAACGTTTTGTTACTAACGCCATGTTACATTGTTAACGTCAAGTTGAGTTTTTGCAAACGTAAAGATAAATTTTGGTTTACGTCCAATTTTTCTGAACTTTTAATTAGATTTTTGTCAACGTAAAGATGGAATTTTGTTGACGTCGAGTAATGAATAAATTGAATGAAAATTACACGAATTACTCCTTATTGCAATCAAGGCATAACAAACACTAGAATAAGGAAAAGAAGACAATCACAACGTTTACTCAAAACTTAAAAAGAGTAAAATGTAAGAAGAAAAAAAACCTATTATGTGTGTCACTTAACACTGGAAAGGCCAGGTTTTTAGATTACCTTACGGGGGTATCCACACGTATTTTTGGCGAAAAATCAAATTTCTTTTTTTGGCCTAAAAATGTTCTCAAGGGTCCCCCTAATACGGTAGAAGATGACTGAGCACATAATTCGAATTTTCCTGAACATGGCATGCGCTTTAAGTATAAGAAGATAAGAGTAAATCCCTCCCGATTAGAAAATTTAAATGCGTTTATGTCGAAACGCCATTTTCGAAATGGCTAGAGTTCTCCAGGCCAGAAAAATTGAGATAGAAGTCTGAAAGTTTTTGGAGACGTTCCTCTCCCTATGCCCTACGCCCAGAACCTCAAAAATCAAACATACCTCTGTTTTAACTTTTGGAAAAAAAATGAAACATAGTGCCAATTTCACACTTTCCCAAAAAAAAAAACAATTTTTTTTTTCCCCAAAAAAAAGAAAAAAATTGTTGAGGTTTAGGTCCTGGAGAATTTAGTTGGTCAGAACCACCCGCCGGCGACGGACAGACGGACAGACACACAAAACTTCCGAATCATACTCAGGGACGATACCAAAACCGAAACAAGTCCAGGCCGTTACACGGACAGTTCGCGTTAAGACCTTGGTTTCGAAAGTGATTTTGGGGAGGTTTCCGTTCCGAGGACGATTGCGATCGAGACGAGAAATAAGTAAGATCGTACCCGGTCCTAGGGGCGGTCGAATGGACGTACATTTTCAAACTCAATGAGTTTAGCCCCTGTATATTGTAGCATTCGTTTTGAGGAATTCGAATCTGTATGTGTGGTTTTCGTAAGTACGCACATCTAGAGTTTTTCACCGACCTTTGCCATTTTAAAATATCGACTATTCTTAGCTCTGCACGAAATTATGACAATGTTCAAAATGAGTTTCAAAGTGGTACAGTAGAGGCAACGCTAGGGCACACTCACACACACACTATGGGGGAAAAACTGTACGAGGACTCATGCTCTACGGCCTGGGAATGACCTCGCAATCGACTTCCAAGCAGGCATTGAGCGAGCGAATGTCTGAGTTCCTGCTGCTTCGCATCATCACTCGAAACTTGTATCGACCGTACGGCATAATAGGGAAGTTGGGAAACGACCAGTTCACAGGTTCATTCCGGAAATGCCAGACACCCTGTCAAGGAAAGATACAAAAAATAAATAAATGAGAAGGATGGTTTGACACACAGTCTGAACAATTTACGAGGCACCGTCGAGGGGGTAAACACTCGCGTAAAACCCTGTACACAAAAACCGTGTATTAAGCGTAATACACGTGACCGTCATGCCATTTTTGGTTAAATGTGCCAAAATTTGGCATTTTAAGGCCGTAATACACGTGTATTATCTCCGTAAGACAACGTAATACCACGTTATAGCGAGTAGTATGTACACGATTTCTTGAAGTGTTTACCCCCTCGGCTACCGTTAATTCCGTTTCCAGAGATACAGTCTTGGTATCATTCAGCACGGTGCAAACCAGTCCAAACTGGGCTCAAAAACTATACTCAAAATGTCATACAATGAAATTTGAGGGCGTAAACACTCAGGATTTTGGTGTACAGACTACTCCCTATTACGCGTATTACGGGTGTATTACGCGTATTACGAGTGTATTACGCGTATTACGGGAGTATTACGCGTATTACGGGTGTTTTACGTGTATTACGAGTGTATTACGCGTATTACGGGTGTATTACTGAGCGCACTGAAAATCGACGGAACAACTTTCATGTAGTGAAACGTAAATAATACGGACGCAATGCGCGCTTCAAACACTTAAAATTCGCGTATTACACCCGGAATACGCGTAATACACCCGTAATACCCGTAATACACCCTTAATGCACCCGTAATACCCGTAATACACCCGTAATACCCGTTATACACTCGTAATACCCGTAATACGCGTAATACACCCGTAATTACAAGGGAGGTGTGGGTCAACATGAAAAAAAATTCTATGCCAATAGTCAAGGAGGTAATCGAGGGAGGTCATTTTGCATGGAAGATTAGGGGTATACGCACGTATCACAAAGGTATTACAGGGTATTACAGGGTATTACAGAGTATTACACGGTATTACAGAGTATTTCACGGTATCACAGAGTATTACACGGTATTACGCGACAGCTTGTACAGGCCATTACGGAAGTGTTTACCCCCTCGATGAAATTAGACCTTTGCTATTCGTATGTTACAGTGAATTCGGCACAAGCATAATACGAAGCAATATTTCTTCGTAATACGAATCTTTTCAGGTTTTGGTTTGTAAGATGCAAAGAGAAACCTTCGTATTATGCTTGCGCCATTTCCTTCGTGATAAGGGAAATTTCTTCGAAAGACATTTAGAGTGTATCAAAAACGAAAGCAATGTGCTCGAACCCTAGTGTGGCCATCGCTGGGCAAAAGGGGCCCATCATTAGGCAAACTGCACTCATATTTTAGTTAATTTTCCTCATATTAAATTTAATTTTGCTGTTTTTTAAACCAGGGACTCTTTACTCTAACCTTCTTGCATGTGCCTAAAAATTTTCCTACCGGTGCCACGTACGAGTGACTTAGTAAAGGGGTTGAAGGCGCAACTGTTCGCTAAAAGTGGCGATCACCCTACCCTAATTGGCTTCGCCCAACGCACTTAAATTAAATACAATTTGATGAAATGGCGGAGCCATAAGGAGTCAGAGCCACGGAAAACCCAGAATCTGAGCAGAGGTTTCGCGGGACCCTGCAGGGAACACAACAGACATATCGGGAGTAGTAGAAAAACGTAATAAAATGAAATTGTAACCGTAAATGAAATAAATTAATGAAGAAGTGAAAGGCAGAAAGAATAGTTATACCAATATGTCTCTTGAGATATGAAGATCATTCAGAAATGAATATTATGTGATTGTTTTACGTTGGTACGTTGGGTACATTTGAATCAGAATGTGAAAGGGAATGTGTCAGTCAATGTGAATCGTGGGTCAGTTGTCTTCAGTGGCTGTCGTCTGCGGGCTTGGCACTAGTACACGAAATTAAAATTAAAAGTGGAAATAATAGTGAAATACTACTGTGTTCAGTCACGTGCCAGTATGAATAAGTCATGCAAATTACCAAACAGTTTCATACACTGGCAATGAACACCCCCGACGCTGGCGTCATGAAAGAATATAGACGGCGGCGAAGCCCCTGGATGCTCTGATCCTGACTAGTTAAGGCATTAGCAGTGTAGAATAGGATACTTCGGAGAAGACTCAAGCGTCGCGCAGTCGTGCTAGGCAGTGGTGGGGGCCAAAATGGACGGAGTGAGGGTACAGTCGACGCGCGCACGATGCACGATACCGAACAAAGCCCCCACCACCTCCTAGCACGGCCGCACGACGCTTAATTGTTTCTCTCGTTGTGATGCCGGTTTCCGGTTTGAATCTTCTCCGAAGTACCCTATTGCTACGTATGAAAAAATGCTCATATGAACGAAGGATTTTGCTTCTTAATGCGGTGCTTTTTTTTTTGTTAATTTTACGACGCCGTTTTCTATGGATGGGAAGGCGTGGACTGTGGAAGGACCTTCACTCTCAGACACTCTACTGACTATTTTTTCAGTATACCTACAGTTATTTTTTTTTCTGCAATTGTAGTAGTTTTAACTGTAAGTAAAGAAAAAGTAATCAGCACCACTACAGAAAATTGGTCTGTTAATTATTGGCTGAGCGATAGCTCAGCCAGTTACTCGAGTGGTGGTCTGTCTGTCTGTCTGTCTGTCTGTCTGGACGACTCCTCCTGAACGGCTCCGCCGATCCGGCTGAGATCTAGTACGGTCACTAGGTATGTCCTTGGCTCACCACACGCCAAAATTCAGCCTTCTACCTCAATCCATTCAGTCAAAAAACACTTAAAAAACGGCAGAAAAAGTGCAACTTTTTTGGGACTTTCCAGCTTAGAGACATTTTTACATGGTTTCGCATGGTTTGGAAGGTGCTGATGACGAAAATGAAATCTATTATGACCCTTGACCAAAGTGTCAACCACATAGGGGCTACTTCGTCTAGAATATTATAATATAATATACTTCGACCATTCATCACGTAGTGCACTACTCATTGCCTTAATGAACCTTAAAACAGCTTGCCGAAGGCAAGTAGGAAGCGCCGCAGGCCAAAGTGGGTGTAACGCCAGGCGTGGATTGTCGAAACTGGCGCAGCATCGCGAAGCCTGTTACGACAAGACACGGTCTTGCATAATCCTACCTTGTATTATATGCAACTACAGTATAATCAAGCAGAAAAAATTACTGTTCCGTTCTAGTAAACATTAACTATAAATGTTGACATAATGTTCTCTACTTACAGGTAATATTTACTAGAAACAACAGAAAAGGTTTTAGGGTAAGTGTAAATTCTTGGACGTTACCGCTTTAAGTTACAACTCCACCATCTTTCAAAAGCCGCTTACAATGAGTTCTTTTTGGACTTGTCGAGACTAGAAATGTTTTGTGAGATCTTTTCGACGGCTGTGTTGTTGGCCACAAAATTGTGGCCACAAAAGACCAAGCTTAAACGAACGATCTATACATCAAGGATTTTTTTTTTTTAAATCCTAAAAAAGGCCGGCCTCACCTACAAAGTATTCCAAAGGATACAGAATGACTTTCTATCGAAATTAACTTGAAAAAATACTAGAAAAACTGCAGCAGCGACCAGAATAAAAAAAATTGTCCGAAAACATCCGTTACTTACATGCGTTGAGGTCTCCGGGCCCGCACTCAAAAACAGAACGATTCAAAGACTTTAAATAATAGGGGGTGCCAATTTATCAACCAAGGAAGTAATCCCCAGTCAAAACCAGGTAATATAGCACCCAGATAAAGTGAAAAGCACCAACCACATTTTTGTCCACCTCGGAGAACGCTGGTAACGAGGCTCAAACTTGGCACATTCGCTCTGGCCGCATGACGATTCGACGACTTTACAGCTTTGTGGGTGATGTTTTATCGGTCATGGGGGTAACTCCCAGACAAAATCAGTTAATTTAGCACACAAAGTAAGCAAAAAGCACCAGCCACATTTTTGTCCACCTCGGAGAACGCCGGTAACGAGGCTCAAACTTGGCACATTCGCTCTGGCCGCATGACGATTCGACGACTTTGATGCTTTGTTGGTGATGTTTTATCGGTTATGGGGGTAACTCCCAGACGAAATCAGTTAATTTAGCACCTAAATAAAGTAAAAAGCTCGAGCCACATTTTTGTCCACCTCAGAGAACGCCGGTAACGAGGCTAAAACTTGGCACATTCGCTCTGGCCGCATGACGATTCGACGACTTTAAAGCTTTGTGGGTGATGTTTTATCGGTTATGGGGGTAACACCCAGACGAGATCAGTAAATTAAGCACCCAAATAAAGTAAACAGCTCGAGCCACATTTTTGTCCACCTCAGGGAACGCCGGTAACGAGGGTCAAACTTGGCACATTCGCTCTGGCCGCATGACGATTCGACGACTTCAAAGCTTTGTGGGTGATGTTTTATCGGTCAAGGGGGTAACCCCCAGTCAAAATCAGTTAATTTAGCACCCGAAGTAAGCAAAAAGCACCAGCCACATATTTGTCCACCTCGGAGAACGCCGGTAACGAGGCTGAAACTTAGCACATTCGCTCTGGCCGCATGACGATTCGACGACTTTAATGCTTTGTGGGTGATGTTTTATCGGTTATGGGGGTAACTCCCAGACGAAATCAGTTAATTTATCACCTAAATAAAGTAAAAAGCTCGAGCCACATTTTTGTCTACCTCAGAGAACGCCGGTAACGAGGCTCAAACTTGGCACATTCGCTCTGGCCGCATGACGATTCGACGACTTTAAAGCTTTGTGGGTGATGTTTTATCGGTTATGGGGGTAACTCCCAGACAAAATCAGTTAATTTAGCACCTAAATAAAGTAAATAGCTCGAGCCACATTTTTGTCCACCTCAGAGAACGCCGTTAACGAGGCTCAAACTTGGCACATTCGCTCTGGCCGCATGACGACTCGACGACTTTGCAGCTTTGTGGGTAGCGTTTTAACGCTCAAGGGAGTAAACCCCCGTCAAAATAAGTTAATTTAGCACCCAAATTAAGCAAAAAGCACCAGCCACATTTTTGTCCACCTCAGAGAACGCCGGTAACGAGGCTCAAACTTGGCACATTCGCTCTGGCCGCATGACGATTCGACGACTTTAATGCTTTGTGGGTGATGTTTTATCGGTTATGGGGGTAACTCCCAGACAAAATCAGTTAATTTAGCACCTAAATAAAGTAAAAAGCTCGAGCCACATTTTTATCCACCTCAGAGAACGCCGGTAACGAGGCTCAAACTTGGCACATTTGCTCTGGCCGCATGACGATTCGACGACTTTAAAGCTTTGTGGGTGATGTTTTATCGGTTATGGGGGAAACTTCCAGACGAAATCAGTTAATTAAGCACCCAAATTAAGCAAAAAGCACCAGCCAGATTTTTGTCCACCTCGGAGAACGCCGGTAACGAGGCTGAAACTTAGCACATTCGCTCTGGCCGCATGACGATTCGACGACTTTAATGCTTTGTGGGTGATGTTTTATCGGTTATGGGGGTAACTCCCAGACGAAATCAGTTAATTTAGCACCCAAATTAGGCAGAAAGCACCAGCCACATTTTTGTCCACCTCGGAGAACGCCGTTAACGAGGCTCAAACTTGGCACATTCGCTCTGGCCGCATGACGACTCGACGACTTTGCAGCTTTGTGGGTAGCGTTTTAACGCTCAAGGGAGTAAACCCCCGTCAAAATAAGTTAATTTAGCACCCAAATTAAGCAAAAAGCACCAGCCACATTTTTGTCCACCTCGGAGAACGCCGGTAACGAGGCTCAAACTTGGCACATTCGCTCTGGCCGCATGACGATTCGACGACTTTAATGCTTTGTGGGTGATGTTTTATCGGTTATGGGGGTAACTCCCAGACGAAATCAGTTAATTTAGCACCTAAATAAAGTAAAAAGCTCGAGTTACATTTTTGTCCACCTCGGAGAACGCCGGTAACGAGGCTCAAACTTAGCAAATTCGCTCTGGCCGCATGACGATTCGACGACTTTACAGCTTTGTGGGTGATGTTTTATCGGTCATGGGGGTAACTCCTAGACAAAATCAGTTAATTTAGCACCTAAATTAAGCAAAAAGCACCAGCTACATTTTTGTTCACCTCGGGGAACGCCGGTAACGAGGCTCAAACTTGGCACACTCGCTCTGGCCGCATGACGATTCGACGTCTTTACAGCTTTGTGGGTAGCGTTTTAACGCTCAAGGGAGTAACACTGGTGTAAATTTTATCAGAACTTTCTGATTGATTTTCTGATTTCTGAATGCCAATCAGAAATATCCTGATTTATTTCCTGATTTTTGATTGTCATTCAGAAAAATCCTGATTGACTACCGACTATCAGAAAATTCCTGACTTAGGATTTCCTGATATCTGATTTCTGATAGCCAATCAGAACTTTTCTGATTGGTTTTCTGATTTCTGAAAGTCAATCAGAATTATTTTGAGTTCTGATTCCCACTCGGGAAATCTCTGATTGGTTTTCTGATTTCTGATTGCCATTTAGGAATCAGAAAGGAACATCAGGAAATCCTGATGTGGGCATAATACAGAGGCCTATAAAATGGAAAGTTTTCATTATTTCGGCTTCAAATTTGGTATATGGTATGTTCAGCAAAATTGACTAGGGCCATTTTAATTTCAAAGACATCGGTTCATATTTACGGGCATGTATGCACTGTAAAAAATTGGGGGTAATTTTAACCATCCATTTTTGGGTAAATTTACCCCGTGTTGGTACAAAGCACACTTACCCCCACAATGGGGAGGCAAAACCACTTTGCAACTATGTTTGGTAAATGTACCCACAGATGTAGGGGGAATTGTAACTACCCATGAGGGTAAAATTCTCTTGGGTAGATCTCGGCTCATTGACCACCCATTTGTGTAAAATTGCATTTGTGGCACCCGGTGGCACCCAAAATCGGAGCCCCATAACACCGAAAGTTTTTGGAATATCGATCTCAAATTTTGTATGGAGCTTGTTGGTAGAAATTTACTAGTGCCATTTTTATGGCATCTAATTCGAACAACATTTTTCCGCTATCTCGAGAAGCACTAGTGTTAGCGGAAAACAGAATGCAAATTTGGATCGGACTCGATTTCTACCATCCGGAACAGCTGCCCAATTGCTTCCATCGGCACTAGAAATGTAAAAACATGAAGCTTTACACTTTGGGTTGTCATGGGTTCCATTCACACCCACGAGAGTAAAATTACTTGTCCGACACAGGATCCTTCTCCATCCACCCACGAGGGTAATTTTACCCCTCATTGGGACATTTTTACCGTTCGTGGTTGGTTGAATTTACTACCCCAAATAATGGGTGAATTTATTCTTCAATGGCGTGGGACATTTGCCAGTCATGTCGTTTAAACAGGCGTTGCCATACCCATTTGGGTAAATTTACCCGAATTTTTTTTTACAGTGTGGGCCTGATCACGAGCTATCAAAAATCTGACTTAAGATTTGGATCGGACTCAGTTTTTACCCCCCAGAGAAATTTTCACCGATTTTGTATGTGCCTCGGCTTGGCCATGTCACCGATGTTAAAATTTGTCTTACCAATCAGAACTATCCACTCTGAAAAAACACAATCAGAACCAGTCAATCAGAAAAAGCACCAATCAGAAATCGCCAATCAGAGGTGCGCGAAAATATATCTGGATTTTCCAATCAGAAAACCGCGAATTTAGATCAGGATTTTAACATCAGAAATATCCTGATTGACCATTCCTGATTGAAATCCTGATGAAATTTACACCAGTGAAACCCCCGTCAAAATAAGTTAATTTAGCACCCAAATTAAGCGAAAAGCACCAGCCAGATTTTTGTCCACCTCAGAGAACGCCGGTAACGAGGCTCAAACTTGGCACATTCGCTCTGGCCGCATGACGATTCGACGACTTTAAAGCTTTGTGGGTGATGTTTTATCGGTCATGAGGGTAACTCCCAGTCAAAATCAGTTAATTTGGTACACAAATTAAGTAAAAAGCACCAGCCAGATTTTTGTCCACCTCGAAGAACGCCGGTAACGCGGCTCAAACTTAGCAAATTCGCTCTGGCCGCATGACGATTCGACGACTTTAAAGCTTTGTGGGTTATGTTTTATCGGTCAAGGGGGTAACCCCCAGTCAAAATCAGTTAATTTAGCACCCAAATAAAGCAAAAAGCACCAGCCAGATTTTTGTCCACCTCGGAGAAATTAAGCAGGCGTGCGAAATGCACCAGTTCATGCGCCATGAGGCACATTTTCGTGTGTAGTTACGCACGAAATTCGTGCGTTTTGAAACGCTTGCTCAGATTCGTGCATAGCTGTGCACCCAAAAATACATAGTGATGTAGTGTGTATTTTCTTTACTTAAGGATTCGATTTCAAAAAGGGACTTAAATAATATTAAACTCCAGTATAATATCTATTAATATAACTTCATAAAGTTTTCTTTTTCGCCAAAGGATTGGAATAAATTTCTTTTGGGTTTGTACTTATAAAGTTATTAAGTAGCCTTACAATAATTGCATTTATACTTTGTGATGTTGTGATAATTGTGATAATGTATACGTGTGACAATCCGGATACAGCAATGATTTGTGTTGTGATGCTGTTTTCAGGGTGTGCTGTAATTGAAAAAAGATATATATTTTCCAAATCTTTTTAAAATCCATAAAAACAAGCTGCAGTGATAACCTTCAATTCCCGAAAAGAAAGATAAAGAGGATTAGTTAAAAGCTCAAACTGAGATTACATTTAAAGACTATTGCGACACTTGTTTACCTTCATAATTAGGTAACTTCGTGGCTAAATGGTGTACATGAATAGTTTCATAACCCATAGCTTATGCCATATAAAATTCATACCATCTTTAGTAAATACAGAGTTTAACTGGGGTTCACCCCCGCCGTCGATACAACGGCACCCACACAGCAGTACATTCAAAGAAACGTGCTGCGGCGAGTTCGAAATAGTCAAGTGTGAGGCGCATTGCCGGCGTTCTCCGAGGTGCACAAAAATTTGGCTGGTGCTTTTCACTTTATTTGGGTGCTAAATTACCCGAATTGTACTGAGGTTTACATCCTTGACCGATCCAACGGCATCCACAGAGCAGTAAAGTCGTCGAATCGTGATGCGGCCAGAGCGAATGTGCTAAGTTTAAGCCGCGTTACAGACATTCTCCGACGTGGAAAAAAATGTGGCTCCAGCTTTTCACTTTATTTGGGTGCTAGATTAACTGATTTTGACTAGGGGTTACCCCCTTGACCGATAAAACAGCACCCACAAAGCTATAAAGTCGTCGAATCGTGATGCGACAAGAGCGAATTTGCTAAGTTTGAGCCGCGTTAGAGGCGTTCTCCGAGGTGGACAAAAATCTGGCTGGTGCTTTTTTCTTAATTTCAGTGCTAGATTAACTGATTTTAACTACACTGTACAACAAGGGTCCTCTAAATGCCGTTAATTTATTACCAATGTTTGCTGTTATGCAATTCACGGCGTTTGCTGTGAACCAGTTTACGGCGTTCACTGTGATCTCGGTCACAGTGTTCACTGTCATCTGGCCACAGTAAACGCCGTGAATTGGAGCCTGACTTGCAGTACTTCGGTGCTCAACGGCGTCAAACTCACAGTGTTTACTGTGAACCAGATCACAGTAAACACCGCGAACAAGATCACAGTGAATCGCGTGAGCAGATCACAGTAAACGCTGTGAATTGACCTACAGTGAAAACTGGTAATAAATTAACGGCATTGACAGGACACTTTTTTTGGAGTGTAGGGGTATCCCACTTGACCGATAAAACATCACCCACAAAGCTGTAAAGTCGTCGAATCGTCATGCGGCCAGAGCGAATTTGCTAAGTTTGAGCCGCGTTACCGGCGTTCTTCGAGGTGGACAAAAATCTGGCTGGTGCTGTTTGCTTAATTTGGGTGCTAAATTAACTTATTTTGACGGGGGTTTACTCCCTTGAGCGTTAAAACGCTACCCACAAAGCTGTAAAGTCGTCAAATCGTCATGCGGCCAGAGCGAATGTGCCAAGTTTGAGCCTCGTTACCGGCGTTCTCTGAGGTGGACAAAAATCTGGCTGGTGCTTTTCGCTTAATTTGGGTGCTAAATTAACTTATTTTGACGGGGGTTTACTCCCTTGAGCGTTAAAACGCTACCCACAAAGCTGTAAAGTCGTCGAATCGTCATGCGGCCAGAGCGAATGTGCCAAGTTTGAGCCTCGTTACCGGCGTTCCCCGAGGTGAACAAAAATGTGGCTGGTGCTTTTTGCTTAATTTTGGTGCTACATTAACTGATTTTGTCTAGGAGTTACCCCCATGACCGATAAAACATAACCCACAAAGCTGTAAAGTCGTCGAATCGTCATGCGCCCAGAGCGAATTTGCTTAGTTTGAGCCTCGTTACCGGCGTTCTCCGAGGTGGACAAAAATCTGGCTGGTGCTTTTTGCTTAATTTGGGTGCTAAATTAACTTATTTTGACGGGGGGTTACCCCCTTGACCGATAAAACATCACCCACAAAGCTTTAAAGTCATCGAAACGTCATGCGGCCAGAGCGAATGTGCCAAGTTTGAGCCTCGTTACCGGCGTTCTCTGAGGTGGACAAAAATCTGGCTGGTGCTTTTTGCTTAATTTAGGTGCTAAATTAACTTATTTTGACTAGGGTTTACTCCCTAAGCGTAAAAACGCTACCCACAAAGCTGTAAAGTCGTCGAATCGTCATGCGGCCAGAGCGAATGTGCCAAGTTTGAGCCTCGTTACCGGCGTTCTCCGAGGTGGACAAAAATCTGGCTGGTGCTTTTTGCTTAATTTGGGTGCTAAATTAACTGATTTTGACTGGGGGTTACCCCCTTGACCGATAAAACATCACCCGCAAAGCTGTATAGTCGTCGAATCGTCATGCGCCCAGAGCGAATTTGCTAAGTTTGAGCCTCGTTACCGGCGTTCTCCGAGGTGGACAAAAATCTGGCTGGTGCTTTTTGCTTAATTTGGGTGCTAAATTAACTGATTTTGACTGGGGGTTACCCCCTTGACCGATAAAACATCACCCACAAAGCTTTAAAGTCATCGAAACGTCATGCGGCCAGAGCGAATGTGCCAAGTTTGAGCCTCGTTACCGGCGTTCTCTGAGGTGGACAAAAATCTGGCTGGTGCTTTTTGCTTAATTTGGGTGCTAAATTAACTGATTTAGACTGGGGGTTACCCCCTTGACCGATAAAACATCACCCACAAAGATTTTAAGTCGTCGAATCGTCATGCGGCCAGAGCGAATGTGCCAAGTTTGAGCCTCGTTACCGGCGTTCTCCGAGGTGGACAAAAATGTAGCTGGTGCTGTTTGCTTAATTTGGGTGCTAAATTAGCTGATTTTGAGTAGGGGTTACCCCCTTGACCGATAAAACAGCACCCACAAAGCTGTAAAGTCGTCGAATCGTGACGCGGCCAGAGCGAATTTGCCAAGTTTGAGGCGCGTTACTAGGCGTTTTTCGAGGTGGAGAAAAATGTGGTTGGTGCTTTTTACTTTATCTGGGTGCTATATTACCTGGTTTTGACTGGGGATTACTTCCTTGGTTGATAAATTGGCACCCCCTATTATTTAAAGTCTTTGAATCGTTCTGTTTTTGAGTGTGGGCCCGGAGACCTCAACGCATGTAAGTAACGAATGTTTTCGGACAATTTTTTTTATTCTGGTCGCTGCTGCAGTTTTTCTAGTATTTTTTTAAGTTAATTTCGATAGAAAGTCATTCTGTATCCTTTGGAATACTTTGTAGGTGAGGCCGGCCTTTTTTAGGATTTAAAAAAAAAAAATCCTTGATGTATAGATCATTCGTTTAAGCTTGGTCTTTTGTGGCCACAATTTTGTGGCCAACAACACAGCCGTATCATTTCGACTAAGCGTATTACCTTTTGATCAGCTTTTTTTAGAACAGATAACAATTTCATTGAAAATATTTACTATAGATATCAAATAAATCAACGACAGGTTATCTATGAAAGCAAACTGTATTTACTACATTTGCAAAAAATTCATTCTTTGGTTGGAAACAAATTTGTCATCATAATCCTACTGACATTGTAAATTTTCTGTATGAGGTGATGTCACCAGGTGTACAGTCCCACCAGGTAGAATCTCACCAGGTATAATTCCTATCTGATAACACTATTTTATTTGACGCGGATTCTCAACAAGTATAAATCCCACCAGATATACACATTTTTGAAAATTATTTTCAGCGTGTCAGGAAGTATAGGTATAAATTTATACAAACAAATAAATTGCTTGGTAAAAGTTGTTTTTTTTTAAATTTTGCATTTGAAAAGAGGTAACAAACTTTTCAACTTTCTTTGTAAACCATAGGAATAGGTACACTGCTAGAAATTCTGTCGTGAATTAGCGACAAAAAAGTCGCTAATTTTTATAGCGACGGAAGTCGTTCTTAGACTATTTCGTCGTAACTGAACGAGTAAAAAATCATTTCTCGACGACAATGGCGTAATACTTTTAAATGTGAAATCCCCGAAAAGTTGGTAAAACGTTACAATTTTGATCGCCTATTTACAATTTGTGTCGTTCATTTACGATTGGTTTCGTAAATTTTAGACAAAAGTCGTATATGTCCGACCGGATTCGTAAATGTAGGACTTTAGTCATAACTGTCCGACATATTTTCATAATAAATTACGATCGTTCGTAAAATTACGATCAAGACGTAAATTTACGACTTAGTTTTTTTTTAAAACGACACGTCTCGCTATAAAAATTAGCGACAAATATGTCGTATATTTACGACTTGGGTCGTAACAAAATGTATCGTTTACAAACGACATAATTGTTCTCCAAAATGTCGTGAATTAACGATCATTTTTAACAGTGTATAATTTAAAATGAGGTATGGCGTGGAGCTACTAGATTGCCCTAGGGCGTCTTGATGTCGGCAAACGTCTTAATGCGTTAAGTTATAGAATGCCCAGGGATTCTCGATTAAACCACGTGTGGACAACGCCACACTTCGTGGTGTGAAGACGATCTTGACACTTGCCAATGCAGAGTTTGAAGTCTCCACATTTCAAATGTGGAGTCCTCACAGAGTCCATATCTCTTGGCATGGTGCAAACTTGGAGAACTCCACACTTAGAGGGTGGAGACCGCAAACTCTGCACCCTCAAACGTAGAAACTGAAAATTCCACAACTCGGCATTTGAAGTGTGGAGTTGCCCTCACTTGGTTTCACTGTGATGCGGTAAACTCACTGGGCGCCGACTAGCCAGCCGTAGCTCCTCACTTTTCCGCAGAGAGGGCGTTGGTGAGAGAGGGTCTGCGCGAAGGAAACTATAAACTGACCGCGCGCCGCAAGAATACAAGGTAGGTTTACGCCAGACCGTGTCTTGTCGTAACAGGCTTCGCGATGCTTCGCCAGTTCCGACAATCCACGCCTGGTGTTACACTTACCTTGGCCTGCGGCGCTCCCTGCTTGCCTTCGGCAAGCTGTTTTAAGGTTCATTGAGGCAATCAGTAGTGCTCTACGTCATGAATGGTCGAAGTATATTGTATTGTATAAGAACATTCTAGTCGAGGTAGGCCCTACGGGGTTGACACTTTAGTCAGGGGTCATAACGGATTTCATTTTCGTCATCAGCACCTTTTAAACCATGCGAAACCATGTAAAAATGCCTCTAAAATGAAAAGTCACCAAAAGTTGCACTTTTTCAGCCGCTTCTTCAGTGTTTTTCGTTGGTACGACTGAATGGATTGCGATAGAAAGCTGCATTATGACGTGTGGCCAGCCACGGACATACCTAATAACCTTGCAAAATCTCAGCCAGATCGGCCGAGCCGTTCAGGAGTAGTGCGGACACACACGTACGCAGACACGCTGACAGACAGACGGGGAAAAGTTTTTCAACCCCAGTAGAGTAACTGGCTTCGCTCAGGGGCGGACTGGCCCGGGGTTGGCGGCGGTGAAATCCCCACCGGGCCCCCCATGGTCCCGGGCCCCTCTGTGACCATCCGGGCCTCGCAGGGACCCGACAAGGTGACGTTATGTTGAATCAGTCGTCTCCTTATTGCGTGGATTTACCTTTCCCTTTTATTTTCTCTACTATTTTCAATAAATGTATGTAAAAAAGGAACTTTAGCGGTTATTTTGTATTTAAAACCCCTGAAAGGTAGGCAAAATCCGGCCCCCCTTAGCCTCTTTCCCCGCCGGGCCCTTTAGGAGCCAGTCCGCCTCTGGCTTCGCTAATCGCTCAGACAAAAATTTAAAGAAATTAATTAAGTATGTGTAATCTGGTTGGATTTATACTTTTTGGGAATCGACGTAAATTAAACTAGGTAGGTGTACGCCAGACCATGTCTTGTCTTAACAGGCTTCGCAATGCTGCGCCAGTTTCGGCAATGGACGCCTGGCGTTACACGTACCTCGGCCTGCGGCGCTTCTTCCTTGCATTCGGCAAGCTGTTACAACGTTCATTGAGGCAATGAGTAGTGCACCACGTGATGGAAGGCATAGATTTTGTTAAAAAAATTCGGGTCGAGGTAGTACCCACGCGGTTGAAACTTGGGCCGGGGCCCGAAATTTATTTTATTTTCGTCATTAGCACCTTTTGAAACGTACAAAACTATGCAAAAATGTCTTAAAAATTAAAAGTCACTCACAAGGGTTACTTTTTCTGGAGTTTTTTAAAGTGTTTTTTCGCTTGTGTACGACTGAAAGAATTGAGATAGACAGCTGAATTTTGGCTTGTGGCGAGCCAAGGATGTACCCAACAACCCTGCAAAATCTCGCCTCGATTGGCCTAGCCGTTTGGGAGGAGTAGTGCGGACACACAGACAGACAGACAGGAAAAGTTTTTCAACCAGTGAAGTAACTGGCTTCGCTAATCGCTCAGCCAATTAACTAAACTTGTTCCGGCTTCTTATCTGTATCTCAGGAAAACTTATCCACTGCAATTCCATAGGCAAGTTTGCTAGCCACTCCAGTGGCGCTCCGTGTTGAATGCCAAAATTTGGCATTCTGGGCCGGATTGGCCTTTTAAAATGCCAAAATTTGGCGTCCAAGTTCACCGGAACGCGAAATTTTGGCATTCAAAGAGGCCAATCCGGGCCCAGAAGGCCAAATTTTGGCATTCACAACGGAGCGCTACTTGAGTCGCAAGCAAACTTACCCATCTAATTGCAGTGTTCAATAAGTTATAGAAAATATTTTCTTTATTACAGTTACGCTCGAAAATCACTAAGCCGCCGAGCATTTTCTACAATACAGAAAAAAATCAGTTAAGTTCTGAGCGTGTTGTCCAATTGCAGGGGACTTGACTCATGACTGTACTAGACGACTTACCGCTGGGATCCGACAGGGTGTGGTCTTGTCCATTGAGGCTCCGCTTTTCTTCGCTAACATGCGGTAAAGGTCTGGGACTTGGTCCCGAATCGCAGAGCAGCCCACTTTGGGAAAATTGAAGATGAAGGCGTTTTCTTTCCATTGGTTGTTTGATCGAACGGCCATGACCACTCGAGACTGAAACGTTTTGAGAAGGTTGTCACACTGCAAATCGAAAGGTGATACTTTGAGTACCTTTTTAGGCGATACAATTTAGTATCGCCAAAAAAGATTCTCAAGTATCGCCCTAGGATTTGCAGTGCAGACACGCTAAAGAATAGTTGATCCCGGAGGCGAAAGAGAGAATTTTCCTAATATGATTTCAAAGCGCTGAAAACCTGACAAAGCATTTTGAGCATATGTAAGGCACAAGCTATTATTTTGTTTAAAGGAAAATAAGTTCGTATATGACGAAGTATTTTCCTTGTAAGCGCATGTATGTTGAAAATACATACTTTGTTGTGGCAAGCTACTTTTGTTCGTTAATTCTTGAATAGTTTGTGAGCTTTTCAGAGTTTTTCCTGTCTGTGTGCGTGTGTGTGTGTCCGCACTACTCCTGAACGGCTCGGCCGGTCTGGCTGAGATTTTGCAGGGTTATCGAGTATGTCCTTGGCTCGCCGCACGCCAAAATGCAGCTTTCCATCGCAATCCATTCAGTCGTACCAACGAAAAAACACTTTAAAAAACGGCAGAAAAAGTGCAACTTTATAGTGACTTTTCATTTTAGAGTCTTACATGGTTTCGCATGGTTTGGAAGGTGCTGATGACGAAAACGAAATCCATTAGGATCCCTGACCAAAGTGTCAACCACGTAGGGTCTACCTCGACTAGAATATTCTAATTGCTGAGCGAAGCGAAGCACCCTGTTTGGGATTTTGAATAGCCGAACTGTCGCCCCCTCCCCATACACTGTGAGAAAAAAACACGGTAAATCCTGGTTAATTTTTTTGCCACAATTGACCGTACTTCCTTACAGTCAAACCTGTACTCATTTAACAGTCAATCCCGTACTTTATTGACTACAATTACCCTTCTCTTTTAACAGTCATTTCTGTTCTTTCTTCACAGTCAACCGTTATTTCTGATCAAAGTGTACCATACAGACAGATGAAACGCAAATTTTCATAACCCTCAATATCGATTTTTCTAAACGGAAATGGGTTTGTCTCGACAAGACAAACAAAAAATGTCAATACATGATAAACGCTTGGATGGAAACTGAAAAAGTTATTAAACTTCAAAAGTACTATAATGACCAAAATAAGGATTGAGTACATTGACAGTAAAATAACTTTTTTATTTCGCATCTTAACCCATGACATGTGAAAACATTTTTTGTTTGTCTTGTTGAGACAAATCCATTTGTGCAGCAAAAATTTAATTCTGACACTTTTCAAAAATTTCCTCTATCTATGCTCAGTGTTGACCGTTTGAATAAGTACGGGAGTTACTGTAAAAAGGCAACGGAATGGACTGTGAAATTGGGACAGTCAAAACTGTAGACATGTACGTACCTCGTCGAGGCCACACGGTTGCGTGGGATCTATCCCTGCTAATTCACACAACTTTTCAGCCTGTTTCCGCTGCACGACGGAGTTGGGCTGTTTCATCCTGTGATAAGCCCTCTTCTTCATAGATCCGCGTGCCATAGCCACTGCGACACAGCGAGTCAGGCACATGTTATCAAGGGCGTTATCAGGAGAGAAAAGTTGTTTTTCTTTCACTTTCCTTTCGACCCACGCATCCAGTGACTCATTCGGCACACGGTTCGTGCGTCGGCCTGCTGGTTGTGGCGGAGGAACATGTATGAAACTGATTTTCATGCAACCCTCTATCATAAAACTCTGATTCGAGTTAAGCACTCGGGTCAGTTTATCCACGATGACCTGTCCGTTGAGCTGGTCTACCCTTCGCATGGAGAACCAGAGAGGATTTTCGTTGTCCAGGCGCGTATCCAGGGGGGGGGGGGGTCACGGGGGTCATGACCCCCTCCTTTTGCCCTTAACAAAACGTCTAAAGGTAGGCAATTTGTCTTAAAATCCGCCTGTAAGTAGGCAAGACGTGCGACATGACCCCCTCCTTTTCTCGAGTCTAGATACGCCACTGTCGTTGTCATGGTTCTGTATTTCCAGTACAACGCGGTCATGTGGTTGGGCCTGCAGTGCATCCCTCTGCCTGGACAACATCGTCTCGAACAGGTCCACCATGACCTGTTCGTCGGGCAAGGTGTTACCGAGACCGGACACTTGCATCACTTCCTCCCGGAACGTAGTGCGGAATCGCTCTAGTCGGCGTTCCCTGGACTGCAACACCTCCAGCGTGGGCTGCTGGGGCTGCTCCGGGGCGGGTTCGTCCACCGGCACGGCGCGTTCCGGCGAGGGGCTGCGCGCACGTTTGTCTCGGCGGGGCGCCTGCGGGGTAGGCACCCCATCCTGCGCGGGTGGTGAGCGGGCCGGGGGAGTGGCGGGGCGCGGCGGGGAGGGCGTCCAAGGCCTTCAGGGGCGGGGCGGAGCGCGGCGGCGGGGCGTGGCGGGGCGTTGCGCCGCGTCGTCGCGGTGCTTGACGCCGCCGCCGACCATGGCCAAGGCCATGTCCCGGGTCACCTCGGCCTGGCTATCGAGGCCATCCTGCTCACTGCAGTAAGCCTTATAGCCTGCCTCCAGGAACGGGGCGACCCGAGGGTCAGCCCTCTGCTCCGGGGTGGCCTCCAACAAGGCCAGCAGGACCGTGGTGGAGGCCTCGGAGAGCAGGGCAGGGTTATAGTAGCACCCGCCGCCCCACTCTTCCAGAATGTCAAACAGGACTTAAGCCATGATGCTGGCTTTGTCTTGAAAAAGACAGTTTTCTTCTTAGGCTGCGACTCGGACTTCTTGCTGCGACTTCTTCTTGCTGGGACACTGCGACACTCGACGAATAACTGAGGAGACCTGGGGGCCGGCGGCCGTATTTATCCGAGCGCCGTAGTACATTATTTGAACTTGAGGTGGCGCGCGCGTCGCGCTCCAGCGGGCGCTACTGCGCATGCGCGAGCTCTGTTCAATAGTTCCGAATTTGGCCGTGAGGCGGCGCTACTGTCGCGCGGCGGCAGGATAAAAGCACGCCCCGATCCAGGACCAGCACAGTCTTACGTCAAGTGTCGCAGTGTCAAGAAGTCCCAGAAGCAGCAGCAAGAAGAGTCGCAGCACAGAAGAAATAAAGTGCCTTTATCAAGACAAAGATGATGCCTGCCCAGAAGCAAGCAGTTAAGCGGGTGGCCAAGAAGAGCCTCAGCCTCAAGCCCCGCGCCAAACGCCAAATTTCTTGGCGACCTTGTGGCCGATCTCGGCCTGGACGTGGAGAGTCGAACCTCCGAACTCCCCGCCGCGGCCAACGAGGAGGGAAGTGCATCAGCTGCCCCTGGTGGCGGCGCCCTCACCGGCGTCAAGCCCGACGTAGTTGGTGTGCTCCCGGCCTCAGAGGACAATGCGCGCCATGCGCCCAGCATGCCTCTGCTCGAGGTCCCCGTCGACGGGGCCGCCACCGCACCCGCCGACATTGTAGAATTCCCGCTTGTGCGCGGCGAGCAGGCCGCCGTCGTGGTGCCCAGCGGCGAGCAGCCCGCGCACGGCGACGAGGCCCCTGAGGCCGCCGCCGAGGTGCCCAGCGTCGAGACCCCCTCCCTCCCCTCCCCCAGATCCCTGAGGACCTTCTCATGGATTTCGATGACCTCCCCCCCGCCCCTGCCCCAACAGCCGTACAGTCTTCAAGTTCAAGTTCTGACTTGTCAGACTCCACTAGTGAGTCCAGTACCACGTCTGACTTGATAGACCAAATGTGTAACGAGGCCTACAACCAGATGATGGCTACAGAGACTGTCGAGGAATTGGGACTAAACCAAACACCCACTGTCATGAAAATTCATGTCAGTCTAAAAAATAATTCAAGTCCCTCTGAATTCCCTTTGCAGTGCATCCCCAGAGATTTTGCACTCACTAAGAATGGTTCAAAAACTATTCGAGTTGGCTTAGATGTAGCCACTGATTTTTTCCCCCTTCGTCCTGTTTTTCGGTGAAACCAATATAAATGGCAATCGAATTTACCATGAGCAGAATTATTTAAGATCAGCCGGACCTGTCCCCGACCCCCTCCGATTTCGCTGATTTTTTGTAGGTGCTTTACCCACCCAAAGACTAGACTTTTGCCAAAATATTAGGTCCCGCAAAATTTTTTTGTCCAAACTGTAGCCATTTTTCATTTTTCTTAACTTTGGTGACTTGAATTTGGGTATTTCTTGTTATTTCCCGAGTTTTCGTGCTAGGTGGCTAAAACTTATTATTCTGATGGAAAATTGTCCAAGGAACAAGAATTTGTGCTGGGATTTGACCTACGACCAATAGTTTCGGAGATATTGGCCAAAAACACTGAAAAATGACATTAAAAGTCCCAAATCTTGGGGAAATGGTCAAAAATATTTTTTTTTGACCCTCCGACCATGCAAACGTGTAGAGAATGAACCAAAGAATCCAATGAAACCAACCCCAGATTTTTATCTCAAATCGTTTAGAAGCTGCGTGCTTTCAAAGTTTGACGTTTTTCTGGGAGGTGCAAAAAAACAAGAATTTTCTTGATTTTCAGCACCGTGGGTCTACGGCTCACCTACAGGCCCTCTTTTAGGTGGGCCCAGCCCCCTCCCTTTACCAAAAAAAGCAGAAGCAGGCGAGAGAAGGCTGGATACGTGAGCCGAGCCGCAGCGCAGTGACCCTGGGCGCCGTGAAAGTTGAAGGTAGGCACCCGCCGAACGGGCGCGTTGGTTGGGTTGCCTACCTACGCATCGGCGCTTGCTCTCACAGTAACCACCGCCCCTTTCCCCTTTCTTTCTTCTCCCTCCCGCCACCCAGCAGTCCTCAACCCCCCCCCCCCCTATCTCCTTCTACTCTCGCCGCTGCAGCTGCAGCATACATCAGTTTGTTTATCAGTTCAGGTCTTTGTGCTTCACTTGGGGCTCTTTTCTTTCGATGCGTATTGTCGGTATTGTCCGGAAAGTTTCTTATTGAAAGACTTGCAATGCAGTCCTCAGGTGTGTTATGATTTTTAGTTTCAAAGCACAATCTTATTGTTGTTTTGTTGTTATTCAGTGTGGAACATAACCTGTATGATTACCCCTATAGAATCTAAAGAGAAGTGCTGCAATCCATTTAGAAGGCACGACAGGACCATTACTAAGAATTTGAGAAAGATTACGGCAAAGGATGTTGTGAACAACCCAATATTGGGCGTTGGCTTGTACTGGTGTGACAACTGCCGCAAACACAATGCTGCTGGTTCCTCTGGTATGGGTCCGTGTCTTTGGCTACTATGTTGTTGATTTTTCTTTACATTATAATACTCTATCTGACCACTGGCTTTTTAGGTATTGGTGGTGCTGCTTCTTCCAGTACTACAGGCTCTTCAGAAAATGTAACAAAAATTTTGGAAGGTATTTAATTGTGCTCGTAAAATATCGTAAATTAATTTAAATTGGGTAGGATTTTTATTTTTACTTTTCTCTATCCTAAGGTCTTGACTGCAGTTCAATTAAAATTCCTATGAGTCAAAGTTCAGCTTCAGTCGCCAAAAAAAAAAGCCCAAACATTTCCTCTTGTCTGCTCCGATCCTTACCAAAGACACAGCGTGCCAGTTGATAAGAATTTAAGGGTAATTACTGCTCGTCATGCTCAAACTAACCAAAAAATTATCTTGGGTTTGTACTGGTGTGACTCTTGCCGTAAACATGTGGTTGAAAAAGATTCTTCAGGTATGTTCTCTGCTGCTTGTCTTTGGTTGCTTCTATTTGGATTGGGTTTTACAAATCGTGGTCTGACAGGGAAAGAGGATGCTGAAAGCTCTCGTAAAGCGGTGGAAATATCTGGTGAATGCTGCAACCCGTTTAAAATTCACTCAAGTGTGATAAACAAAGGTCTTCGGCGAATCATTGAATCTGATAAGGAGAGGCACCCTACTTTGACAGCAGGGTTGCTATGGTGTGACACTTGCCGGAAAGTTTCTCCTCCTGGTGAGTTCTTACTTTTTCAGAAAGATACTTTGGGGACTTCTTTATAAAAGCCTTCAGTAACTTATACATTTTTCTGTCTATTATTACAGAATGTGCTAAAGGTGATGCACATAGCCAAGACACAGGTGGAATTTCTCTTAGCCAATCAAGTGAAAAGACGGCTCACTCAAGCCAGTCAAGCAGGACCACTGGTTCCCCCTCTTTGAGCCCAAAAGTTCAAACTGAAGCAGCCAGCCGTAAATTGAAGGCTGTGGGAGTGTCTCCTCTTGTTACTGATAAACGCACCACAAGATCCAAAGAATCTAGAGTTCAGACTGCAAAGAGGAAGATCGATGAAGCAACAACAGCAGTTCGGAAAAAAGTGTGTCGTGCCATGGGATTAGATGAAGCAGATGTCGAAACTACTCAAGCAAAGAAGGCTAAGGATCGTGACCTTCTTATGGAGCAAATAAAGGAAAAACTTCCATCGGCATCCAAAACTGAGCGTTACCAATTGCTTTCTCTTGTCCCAGCTAGTGTATCTGTGAGAGAAGCAGCTCAGTATTTTGGTGTGGGTAGAAGTTTCTTTCAATGGGTAAGAAAGTACACAGAAGAGAAAGGGATATTGCCTGTACCTGATTTCTCAAGAGCATCAAGTGTTTCGGAGTCAACCAGACAGCTAATACATGAATATTACTGCAGTGATCAAAATTCTAAGATCATGCCAGGCTCAAGAGATTGCGTTAGTATAAGAAAAGGAGTCTATGAACAAAAACGACTCCTTCTCAGCAATCTCCCTGAACTCTACCAGTCATTTAAAAGGGACCATGAAGGTCTTAAAGTAGGACTTTCAACATTTTGCTCCCTAAAGCCTAAATGGTGTGTGGCAGCTGGTGATGCTGGAACACATGAACAGTGCGTCTGCCAAACTCATCAAAATATTAAATTAGTGCTGTATGCACTAAACATTAAGACCCATTACAAAGATTTGATTTCAATGTGTGTGTGTGATAAAAATAACACAGCTTGCATGTTAAAAGTTTGTGATCAGTGCCCATCTTTAGAAGACGTGAAAAAGATTCTTAAAGCGCAAATTCCATTGCCTGAGTTACCAGAGTCAGATTTACTTTCTTCTGATGATGAGTTTGATTTCTTTGAAGAAAATGTTAAGTACAGACAGTGGAAGTCTGTGGACAAAAAAACTGAAATGGTAGCACAAGTGTGTTCCCGTTCTGAATTAATTGAAATTGCAGCAAATCAAATGTCCTCTCTGATTCCTCATGACTTTATTGCGTGCAGCCAGCGAGACTATGTAAAGGCAGCCAAAGAAAATCTTCCACATGAAAAAGTTATTATTATGATGGACTTCAGCATGAACTATAACTGCTTAGTACAGGGAGCTGTTCAGTCTTACCACTGGTCCCCTAAACAGGCCACAGTCCACCCTACAGTTATTTACTATAAAGACAGCAATGATAAAGTTCAACAAAAGAGCATAATATTTATTTCAGATGATTTGGACCATGATGTTCCCCTTGTTAAAGTAATCCAGGAGAAAACTGCAAAATGGTTAAGAGAAAATCTTCCTCACATCAAGGAGATTGAATATGTGACTGATGGCTGTGCAGGCCAATATAAGAGCAAGGGTTATTTTAAGTACCTTTGTCAGCAAGGCGAAGAACTTGGTTACAAAGTGAAGCACACTCATTTTGCCACGAGCCATGGCAAGTCCCAATGTGATGCGGATGGTGGTACGGTCAAGAGGCAGGCAAGGCGAGCCAGCTTGCAGAGACCATTAGACAACCAGATCATTAATGCCCAAGACTTATTTGAATACTGCACCACGGAGATGAGTGATAAATTTATATTTCAGTTTGTTTCAAAAGCCGAAGTGCAAGATTTGAGAAAATCCTACAAAGAAATGATGCCAACCCTAGAAGCAGTACCTGGGACAAGAACCTTCCATTTCATTCAGCCACGTTCAGGTATGATTTCTTAAAACATGGAATGTAACTTAAAATACTTGTCCAAAAAAAATTTAATTATTTTTTTTTCCCCAGACAATGAAGTGGCTTGTTGGAAGATTTCTAAAGACCAGCTTAATCCGCCCTCTCTGGTTCATACCCTCCCGAAGAACTTTGGACACGCTGAGCAATCTGAAACTCCCTCGTATTCAAATGGAACGTATGTTGTTGTAAGGCTGGCCAAAAACCGGTACATTGGAATGATTACTGACATCTACAATGATGAATCAGAACTAGATATCACAGTGTTGATGCCAAAGCTGCCCACCAGTGTACTCAATTGGCCCAAAGAACCCAAGACTGCTACTATCCCCTTTCCCCATATTTTGTGTACTGTAGAACTAGAGGAGAAGCAAAACAAATTGTACCTGACAGCATTGGATCTGGAAAAGTTGTACTCTTTAAAAATTCTGAGGAGAAAGTAATTGTCAGTGATCTGTTTTTTCTCAATTATTAAAATATGTTGATGGTTTTGCCACTTCCAAACTCTCGTTCATTGAATGATACCAACACACCCTTAATACAAACATCTCTAAAAAAAAATTAAAAATAATAATAATAAAAAAAATCCTGAATGGTTTGGATTATAGGGGGAGGGAGGGAGGCAAAGGGTGCACGGCGCACGTATCCAGCCTTCTCTCGCCTGCTTCTGCTTTTTTTGGTAAAGGGAGGGGGCTGGGCCCACCTAAAAGTGGGCCTGTAGATGAGCCGTAGACCCACGGTGCTGAAAATCAAGAAAATTCTTGTTTTTTTGCACCTCCCAGAAAAACGTCAAACTTTGAAAGCACGCAGCTTCTAAACGGTTTGAGATAAAAATCTGGGGTTGGTTTCATTGGATTCTTTGGTTCATTCTCTACACGTTTGCATGGTCGGAGGGTCAAAAAAAAATATTTTTGACCATTTCCCCAAGATTTGGGACTTTTAATGTCATTTTTCAGTGTTTTTGGCCAATATCTCCGAAACTATTGGTCGTAGGTCAAATCCCAGCACAAATTCTTGTTCCTTGGACAATTTTCCATCAGAATAATAGGTTTTAGCCACCTAGCACGAAAACTCGGGAAATAACAAGAAATACCCAAATTCAAGTCACCAAAGTTAAGAAAAATGAAAAATGGCTACAGTTTGGACAAAAAAATTTTGCGGGACCTAATATTTTGGCAAAAGTCTAGTCTTTGGGTGGGTAAAGCACCCACAAAAAATCAGCGAAATCGGAGGGGGTCGGGGACAGGTCCGGCTGATCTTAAATAATTCTGCTCCAAATAATTTTTTTTTGGGCTCTGAAATTTTGGCCCTGAACTCCCACCTGGGAGGACTACTGTCCACCAAAAAATCAGCGAAATCCAAGAGGGTCATTGTAAGACCTTGCTTTTCTTAAAAAAAACCTGCTCAATTGAAGTTCATCTTGCACCAGAAGTTGAGGAACCAAGATTTAACCGCTTCCATGCAGAGCGAGTAATAGTGGAAGCAGCACCTAGTGGCGATCCCTGCGTCCGCTCGAATGCCCCTCGAGGGAAAGTAAGCTCAGGAGGACATCGAGGAGCTCAAGCTGGTGGGGCAGGAGGCCATGCTGGTGGTGCTGGAGGCCCAGATGCAGGAGTCCCAGCTGATAATCGCGCAGGTCCTGCACAACGAGTCCGCGTGACGCGTGGAAGGGGCGGAAGGCGAGGCTTTAGCCCCTGGGATTTTTTGCATTGAATTTGGGATTTTCTTATAGCTTTGCGACTTTTGGTCCGATTAGCTTCAAATTCGAGTCCTAGCATCAAAATTGAATGAGGAACACGATCGTGCCCTCAGATTCAACCTGCGACGTTTTTTTGATTGTTATTTTTCACTTTTTCTCGAAAAAATGACCATAAAGGTCCCAATTCTTGGGATTTTGGACTTTTTAATTTTAAAAATGTTTAAAAACCAGCCTTATCCGATGGAGAAAGATCCGCTGAATCCAAACAACTCAACCCCCAGATTTTTATCACTAACTGTTCCGGAGATATGACACTCCAAAGTCAGGCAATATATTTTAAGTCCTAATTTCTGTGAGATTTTGCCGAGCTGCTCATTCCCATGTATTGGGCGGTCAGTTCCTGCGACGCAGGCCTTGTGCACTGGTTGGTTGTCTCCAGCGTGCCTTTCTAGCGCCTGCGCCGGCACAGTGGGCCATATAACAGGTGGAGGCGGTCAAAATCCCGGACGCGATTTGAGCCCTGAGTCGCTAAATTTGACTCGAACCGAGCGTGTGACCCTACTAATGGATTCCTCGTTCCGAAAGCAATCCAAGAGTTGTGTCAGACGTTCGGTTCCAGTACCATTTAGCGACTCAGGAAACCGACACGCGTCGAGAGTTTCGGCCCCCTGCGCGGTCTTCTGGCCCACTGTGCACTGGTAAAACTAAAGCGTAGTATTACCCTCTGTTGAAACGAAACCGAGTCCGATCCATTTCTGCTATCCCTTTTTCGCTTGCTCGCCATCTGCTCTCAAAATGCCAGAAGATTTTTTCCAAATTTCATGACCTTGAAAATTGCCTAGCCCAATCTTGTTAACTTACCACTCACCAAATTTAAAACAACAATTCAGGAATGATGGAGAAAAGGGATAAAAAATGAATCCGTCTCAATAAACAGTTTTGCATTAGCGGAGGATTGGCGTTATTGACTGCAAAGGTCTTTCCGTATCAACAGATCTGTCTTCTCCATGACTCAAATCACGGAAATATATTTTAAAAACAATGGTTCAGCTGTTGGTTTTGGGAACGGTCTAAAAAAGGTACGGTGAGGTCAGAAGGCACGGTGGTGTGTACAGTCTGCCGGTCTAAGATTTCCGTTATGATATGATGATTCCTTTTCACCGTTCTGGTTTAAAATTTCACCGTGCCTTCTCTTTGACCTCACTGTTCCTCTTTTTAGGCCGTTCCTAATTCGTTATTATAACGCTAGTGGCCGAAAAATAATTAGCGGTACTTTTTTCCGTATTAAATCCGAGATTTTTTCTGGCAGTGAAGGAGCTCAAATCGCGTCCGGGATTTTGACCACGTCTATCTGTTTTCTGGCCCAACTGTGCCGGCGCAGGCGCTAGAAAGGCACGCTGGAGACAACCAACCAGTGCACAAGGCCTGCGTCGCTGGAACTGACCGCCCAATATATGGGAATGAGCAGCTCGGCAAAATCTCACAGAAACTAGGACCTAAAATATATTGCCTGACTTTGGAGTGTCATATCTCCGGAACAGTTAGTGATAAAAATCTGGGGGTTGAGTTGTTTGGATTCAGCGGATCTTTCTCCATCGGATAAGGCTGGTTTTTAAACATTTTTAAAATTAAAAGTCCAAAATCCCAAGAATTGGGACCTTAATGGTCATTTTTTTAAGAAAAAGTGAAAAATAACTATCAAAAAAACGTCGCAGGTCGAATCTGAGGGCACGACCGTGTTCCTCATTCAATTTTGATGCTAGGACTCGAATTTGAGGCTAATCGGACCAAAAGTCGCAAAGCTATAAGAAAATCCCAAATTCAATGCAAAAATCCCAAGAAAACCTAAGATCTTTATATCTTCCAAAATATTTTTTTTTTGGGCTCTGAAATTTTGGCCCTGAACTCCAACCTGGGAGGACTACTGACCACCAAAAAATCAGCGAAATCCAAGAGGGTCATTGTAAGACCAAAGACCCTGCTTTTCTTAAATACACCTGCTCATTGGCCCTCTCTCTTCCCTGCGGTTGCTCGGCCCAAGTCGCTCCCACACAGTCTGCAACAGAAACACAGAACATCGCATAAAAATGCTGCTCGTCATTTAATAATTCTAATGTAATCGAGGAAAAATGACAAGAACTTACTACACGGCGATGGACTTCATCGCGGTGGTTTCTTTCCCTTAAAATACCGACGTTGTTCTGAAACGAAAAGAAAAAAAAATGTAGAACTCATTTCAAGACCTAAAGAGAACCTAACCTCTATGACTGAACCAAGCATGCGAATCAGAGCGTTTTTCTCGCAACGACACATTTTCCCTTCTATTCCCACGGACAGACGGATGATTTCGGCAGAACACTTGGACGTTTCACACAAAAAAATGATAAATCTTTGAAAGAAAACAACGAAAATCGCTGTGGCACGTAAACAAGCCTCCAGTGGCCATGACACTACGCGACAGACTCCGGCCAGGCAGTGACGTCACCACTGCTCCCCCACCTCCTACCTCCCCGCGCGTCGATTTGAAGTTAACAGCCGCACTTACTAGGTTCAAATTTTTCTCACAATCATCAAACCATTTACCTTTCTTCTCAATTGCGAGCCGCCTCGCGTTCGCTCAGTGCGTGCAAACAGAGACAACACAAGCAAATGACTGAAATTTCTCGACCCACGCCGCCAGAGGGAAGGGCAACATTACTCTGTTTTGAATATTTCTAACACTAATTTTTCTGAATTTCACACACGAGTCCCTCATGAAGCGCCCCGAACACGATTCGAACCGATAACACACCGAATTTACCCTCAGAAAGCGGCTCATACACGGAGACAACCCGGTTCCCACGCTCACGTGGTTGCGTCAACTCGCCCAAATTCGACACTTATTTGACCAAATTTTTTACGAATTTCACACGCGAGCACCCTCGCGAAGCGTCTCGCAAAAGATTAGAAATGAGAGAACACATAAACAAGCCGAACGGGCGGAGGCATGCCGGTGCGCCCCCCCGACCGCATGGCGCATGGGACGCCGAGTCCAGTTCTCACGATTTTAACAAAACCGACACGAAAATATTACCTCCGCAAAAAGGATTTTCAGAAGCGAGCACAGAGAGGACGACACAGACGCGAAAAACACTCCGACGCAGTGAGAAAGTGACATGACGCTATTGCGCCATGAGGTGCGCTGACCTCGCGAAAACTGACACACATACACTCTCACACTACATTTCACTTACCTCGCGGAATAGTTCACCGGACTCATTGAGGTCCAGTGTTTCTTCATCTGAGGATTCAATTTCACCTTCTTCTATCTCATAGTCAAGATCATTATCAATAGCAAACGCCATGATCACCTGAGATCACCAGACACACACACACAATGGTGGACGACTGAGCAAGAACTGACTGGACCAGCCGGGGGCGGAAGGAAGCAGGAAAGGGTAGTACCGCTTGCGGCCGGCAGAGGGCGCACCGGTCGTTCTAACGGCCGGCCAAATTCAAATTTTTTTCGATTTCGCGACAATTGTAAATGAAAGTAGGATGCCAAAATCTCTCAAATACTTTTTCTTATGACTTGACATCGTCTTGATGTGATGACAACAGGTGTTTCGCTCAATCGGATGCGGCACGGCTTGTAGTGAGAGGGGCGGGAGGGGAGGTTTTGGGGGATGGGGGATCTGGACCAATACATTTTCACTCTGACAGTTTTCCCACGCAGAAGACTTGACGGGGGGGTATTCTCAGTAATTCTAGAAAAATATTTCATCCGGAGAAATGATATCGGACACTCGTCAGCATGCGGAAAATTAATGGGACAACGTGTGTTGAGGCCGGTCAGGGCGTCCGGCACACTGGGCGCGTGGGAGGAGGGGAGGGGCTGCGGCGCTCGGCTCGGCACCGCTCGGCTCGGCACTGGCGGCGTGGCCTGGCGTTGCGGGGAAGGGTTCCGCTCCGGTCGGAACTCGTGCGGTGACGGGACAATTCAAATTGACCGTAAGGCGTTCGGCTCCGCGCTTGGCTCCGCGCTCGGCGCGCGGCGCTCACAGATCAAAACTCGGGCCATACACTCGCTGCGTAAGCTCGGCTCAGTGGGTTAGCGTGTGTGTTCTGTTGCGCTTCTCAGCGCGGAGACACGGTTTCAATACCCACTGGGCGAAGACGCCTTTTTTACCACTAACTTCGTGTCCCTGCCGTGAGGTGGTGCACGCGGCGCTGGCGGCAGGGTATAAATCTAGGGAGCGCGCCCTCCAGGGCATCATTCTTCATTCAGACGCTGACCAGTCCACATCAGCTCAGCACGATGACTTACGCTATCTGCGACATTAAGATGCTCCGAGGCAAGTACGGGGAGTATGTGCTCAAAGAGATTTCGTTCTATGAACAAAACGAGGCGGCCCAGGTCCACAAGTCGACCACATTCCTCCCTCCTTACCCTGGAGATGCAATCCCAGAGAAGCAGAAGAGGCAAAACAACTACATTGTGAATCGCGTCCATTCCCTTCCCTGGGACACGGGCTTCTCCCCCTATGACAGACTCCCTCAAACACTGAGCGAGATGTCAGCGGAGTATGATTTTCTGTACGTCAAAGGCGATGAGAAAAAGAGAATTCTCGAGTTCTTCTTACCCACGAAACGTGTGTTTGACGTCGAGAAATTCGGTTGCCCCGGCCTGAGAAAACTACCGAAGGTATGGGCGCCATGTCAAAATGATATTGAAGGGTTACATAGCTCCAAAAATTGCGCAGCGCGCAATGCCAAGCGTGTGGGTTTGTGGATGCAAAGGTATCTCAACTCAACTAAATGAGTGTACACTGTAAAAAAAACCTGAAAAATGCACAAAAAAATCATAAAATATTAAAACTTCCTAAAAAAATGCCAATGATATACGTCTGATTGGGCGCACGGGAGACAGCAAGCAGGCCCGCCCCGCCAACAGTCGCGCGGGTGACTTGGGGACACATCGCAGCGGGTTGCCTATCCACCAGGCGCTCCGCACACACACAAGCGCACAGTGGGTTGCCCTTGGTTCCGGGCAGTCAGGTGACTTGGGGGCCTCGAAGGGTAGGTGAGACCCACCCCTTGGGTTAAGTTAGGTTAGAGCTCGCATCGAAACCTCGCCCAGAAAAAATTGACAAAAAAATCCGAATTTTTTTTCAGTGGTGCCCCCCTCCAATCCGCCCCCTCCCCAGAGGACCTGGGGGTACAAGATGGCGGACCGGCTACTCTCCACCTTAAAGTGTCAAAACGGGACAACACTGGCGTTATAATAGGCTCCCACCATGTTCCATCCACCGCCCGACAAACTGGCGTCGGTCCCGTCGCTCTACGACTACCCGATCAGAAGTTACCACTTGTTGGGGTGAAAGGGGTGGTATGAACAGGGTGGTTGAAACTCGCCAAATCGCTTTTCATACCTTTTTTTAAACCTTATTTTCACTGAGAATGAAAGGGTCATGATCATGAGTAAAATTTAGGGTGAGAAATTCTTTATCACCCAAATTTGGGTGAGGAAGGTTTCCTCACCCAGATTTGGTTGAGAATACTATGTAGCCATATAGGTAGCCGATACCCCTTCCTCACCCAAAAATGGGTATTGATCAAGACTCTTTCATTCACAGTGTTAACACCTTTTTTCGAGGGGGTGGTTTATCCCCTTTGGGGTAGCTTTCAGGTTTGCCATTCGAAGAATCAATCGTAAGGACACCCCTTGAGGTGTCTCTGTGCCAAATTTGAACTACTTTGGTCAAGGGAGGAGAAAGTTATCGTGTAAAACAGAAGTGGGGCGCTACTTTTGATGCCCAGTGTATGTTTTGTTACACCACACAAAATTTATTACTGTTTTTTTATTCGAAATACGAGACGAGCGGCAGCGCCGTGTAATCTCAACTCAAAAGCCGCTGCCGGCTCAACAGGTTTCCTTTTTTTCACTATTTTTTGTATGGTGGAAGAGAGTAAATGTATCGAGACGATATTTCCAAATGCTCTCTACATTCCGATCACTTCAGATCGATTTAATTCGTGCGCGAACGCGAACAACGAATTTCGGCCGTGTCGGTTTTCAGCCCTTCGCTCTGATTGGCTGGCGCTGAAATTTAGCCTTCACCCCACCCCTTCTTCGCACCATCTGGGCTGCCGCGCTGCACTTGTTGTCGTAATTGAACGTCATCCCACTTTCAATCAGTTTACCCCTATAAAACGCATCGCGAAAACAAGAGAAAAATGGGTTTTACCTAAAAACGCTTCAAAACAAGTGTCAACTTATTTTTTCGAAACGTTAATCTCGAAAAGTTTTGGAGCCTTAGAGATGAAACCTAGCCTAAACACTTTCTCAATTCATGCATTAGCGTAATAACAAAACAGCTTTGCATTATTAGACTTAGTATTTTGGATCTGGGCAAAGTAAACTCGAAACCGAATAGACACGTACTTCGAACACGAGTTCCGATACCCACGCAGTTCGAGTCATGGGTTAAAAACTCACGTAGTTCACGCACCCGCCTCAAAACTAACGTACTTCGTAGCGCGGTCTCAACAAGCACGTAGTTTCCAGGCCCGGCCGGCGGCCAGCCACAAAACCAACGTACTTTGTTTGGAGACACACGTACTTCGATTGGATACACACGTACTTATCCCTTAGCCACCATTGTAGATAAAGAAAGACAATATTTAGTCATTTTTGACGTATCATGCTAGGAAGTGGTACCTCTACTTTTCGAAATTATAAATTTGAACACCCGAAATACTTTCTTTTGTTTCGCATCGAGCTGAGTTTAAACTGAATCGACTATGATAATATCTGTCTCTGTCGTAACGTAAGCTCAGGTAACGCCGACCCCAACAACATTTCTCTGCAAATACTCTTTAAGTCGCTTTAAGTATGAAAGTTTCTCTGTGTTCGTTTCTCTAAGTTGATGTACCTAAATATTTAGCTTTTCGTCATCCTGGTTCTTCAATTGAGCTGTCAGTTTCGTGCGGCAATCATGAAGCCACCGAAAGAGGTGCCTTCTGCGTCACTTCGAAGCCGGAGACTAACTCGGATGGTTACTGAACCTACAGGTTAGAACAATATTTCTTTAAAAATATTTAAATTCGACGTCTCGTTGATACTGAATTTATTTTATGTCCTACGGAAATCCCTGTTATGTCTCTGAAAACTTGTTTCAACTACAGGCGTATAGGTTATGTTTCCCATGTAATGGGTTACGACACGCGCCTTTTAGTGTTGTACAAAACAATGACATGGTCTTTTTATTTTAAGGGCCACCACCTAACCGTACTCCTGGACCAGGCATCATGACTGCAGCTCGCCAAGTTCGTGTTGCTACCAATCGTGTCGCAAACAGACTGCCTCCTGCAGACACTCAAAGCCAAGGTATAAATCAATTTTTTTTTGTTTTGATACTTCTTTTTTTTATATTAAAAGAAAGATTTCGTTTATTTTTTTTATTTTTTAGGAAATGAACTTTATTTGTCAACTGTCAAATCAACTGCTGGAGAGGGGGCTCGGCAGAGACCGCCGTCTGAAGTTGCTGACCCAGGCATACATAAAATTCTGCTTTTACTTTTTTCTTTTCATCTTGTCTCATGAATTTACAACATAATCGTAATAACAAATTGTATTGATACAGATGACAATGTTCAAGATTGGCTGAATCGCAATCCCAGCTCCCCTACAAGTGTGCCCTCTATCGCCCAAGGTTCCATTCCGTTTAAATTGACACAAGAAATTTGTTTGTTTTGAATTTCTTGTAATGTTGTGCATTGTTTTTAATCAAACTTTATTTATTTATTTTTGCAATGCATTCTCCATTCAGCAATGCAAACTTCAAACCAGTAAAGATCCAAGCACAATTTATCTGAATGTGAAAAATAGCAGGTTACAATAATTTCTGATGCCAGTGTCTTTACTGAGCACACTTTGCTCGTCGGCCGGAGCCGGCTGGTCGTCAAAGTTAGGGCCCATTCCAGGGTTTGGACCATCGTCTCCGTCGCTGTCGTCATCAGGGTCGTCCCCGTCCTCGCCCATGTAGTAGTCAGGCTGGTCCTGGTCCTCGCCTTCGTCGTCCTCAAGGACATGGACATCTCAAGAAACGACAAAAAAGTTTGTTTTACCGAATTTTAAGCAAAACAGATAAAGTGCGATTAACGGTTTCTCGTAATTACCATTGACGTCAGGTATGATATTGTTACCAAGCCACGCCATTTGCCCTAAGAAAATGTTGATGGCCTCCGTTGTTTGGGGTGGGCCACCAGGCCGGAGGAGGTTGGATAGAGCAGGAGCTATCCGATTATCCCGGTCCTTCATGGCTATCGGGCGGGGTCTGCGTGGTGTTATGCCATCATTGTCGTAACGGATGAAGTCAAGCCAGTCTCTTAACTCGATTCAACGCAGTGTTTCTGCAATATTTTTTTTTATTATGAAAATGCAAACTGATATGAAAAATAGTTGACAACTTTTAAGAATATACCCGAAAATACCCGAACCTGTGAACAACCAAATATTGTCTTTAGTCGAAAGGGTTATGGATTTGAGGTAAGACTTCCAAATCTCTGCATCGTTGTTGGTCCTCCGGCGCAGGCCTGCCACGGATAACTGATGTGCCCCCACCTAGAATCAAACTTTTTACTGCCAATTTCCAATCATAAATAATAAACAATTTTGTGATGAATCTGACTAAAACTAATGTGCTTGTCAAACGTATTTACAAACCTTGCGGATCCAAATCTTACCAAGTACTGGCTCATAAAAACACGAAGGTCTCGCCTTTGTCGGCCATTCTGGCCTAGCCTCCGAGATAGGGGCAGGAGCACCTCATGATATATGCCCTTACAATAAGATTGGCGGGCGGGAGAGGAAGGGCCATCACCATCCGCATGAACCTCCTGCCTTCCTCTGTGGCCCTGATTGAGCATTTCTTTAGCTGGACAGCACGTCATTTTGATAAAAAAGTGACAGATAAAAAAAGGAAAGGTAAAAAAGAGAAATGTCTCCCAGGACCATGGCCTTCAAGTTTTCGAAGGTCACTAAGGTGTCACAAGAGGCATTGATGCTGATACCTCTGACTTTGATGCAGACTTTAGTGTTCTGTACATTCCCACCGATAGTAACTCGATGAGCATAGTTTTTAGGGCCTTCCGCTACGAATTCGGTGATAAATGAGCCTGGCCCGTAATCCTCCTCGATCTGGTCGGTGAGGTCACCCAGATGAGACCCCAATGGTAAGTCAGGCTCGCCCGGACGACTCAGGTATGCCACACTGTCTGTATCGTGATAGTATGCGCGCTGTCCCACTATGTCCAAGTACTTGCACAGTTGGAGGCGCCCCAGACATGTAGTCCACGCCACATGGAGGAGGGACGAGGTGGGGAGGCTTTCCTCAGAGTCTTCCACTGGTTTGTAAGACGCTTGGAAACATGTTTCTGACAAGACGACCAGGCCGTTGACTACTTTGGTGGGATCAGTGGTCAGTTTCATCAGTTCACCATAGTCGTAGACAAGTTCTGACTTCGATCGAAGTGTCTTTTCCCCAAACTTTCCCCAGAAGCTGTTGAGAATCAATTTAGAGAGTGTGCGGAGGGCAGGGTTTTTGACCACTTTGTCAGGATCAATGGTGATGCCATCATGTTTTTTCACATCCGCCATGAACATGTCTTTTTTCTCCTGAGTATTACACTCAGATGGCCACCCACTGGCCTGAATTTTCAGGGCCATAAAGCGCCTGACATAGGCGGAGAGGAGGCCATCTTTGCCTGTTTCAGGGTTGTACTGCATGGTTCGTGGGTACTGGTAGACTTCGTGCACTGTGACCAAAGTGTATCCCTTCTGGAGGGCTAAGTGGAACTCTGGCGCGCACCACTCGCCCGTGATTTGTCTGTCAAGGGGGTTGGTGTGTTGACACAGATCAGGGCTCTCTGTTTCAACACAAGTGCGACAGAGTGGGAACATCAGCTTCCCGTTGCATTTGTAAGGCAACACAGGAAGGTAAAGATCTCGAGGAGGGAGCACGGTACATTTGATAATACCATTGAAAGTATCCACAGGGGGCATGTTAGAGCCACCCTCAAGATAGATAGATGGATGATCAAGAGGGTAACAACCCCTTAAATTCGCGTTCGAGTACTCAGAGACCACGTCCGCCATCTTGATTTTCTCACCCTTAGTGAGATCGGCCTTGTAATAGCAGCGGAGGGCACTGGTCCTTCCACCACAGAGCGCTTTGCGCAGATCAAGGGGAGGTGATCGAGTTGTGGGGTGAGCCTCAAAATAGGCTATGATTTCAGGGGATTGGAGATCATTCTGCCAATCACACTCCCATTTCTCGATGACAACATAACCTGCCTTTCTTAAAAGTGAGGTTATACGCTGTGTGCGCTCATAGCGATTTTCTCCCCCTTCAGGCTGTGCAGGATAGTGGTGGGGGCAGGAATGCCAATAATCCCTGTGGAATTGATAGACCCTGCGCTCTACTCCGCCCTGGCGAACAGGGACCTCGACATAACCATCCACAGGACGTCCCATAACCATCACTTCCCTATCTGTGTACACAGTCTTGATTTTTTGACCCACTTTGTGTTGCTCCCAGTCCATCCACTGGAGAGCCAAGTGTGATTGTTTGCCCCTGCCATGATACCCTCCAGAAGGGTAGGTTGTTTTCTTTGAAAATTGTGACGAATCTGTCGTAAGGAAAGATTAGGTGAACTTTTAGTCTTTGTGCCACGTGTTGAAACATGATGAAACATGATTATTGTTGTGAAGCAGCAGCAGCATTTGATTTGTGTCCTGGTTGGCTGGCCGTGTGAAAGATAAACCTTCATGTAATTTGATTCATTGTAGTGATCTTGCTACCTTTTGATTTGTTTTGGTTGGTCGGCCGACCGTGCGAGAGTTAAACCTTCTTAAACTTTCCGACAGTATCTGAATCCATGCACATGCTTTGCTTGCTTGCGATGTAGCGGACACGCTCAGGTCGTTGCTTCACGACGTGCTAGCTCGGCCACTCGCGCATGGCGCATGCCACGTTTTCCGACTAATGTGTGCTAACAAGGAGTTAGCCCCTTGCAAATGCGAGTCTGTTGAAGAATAGCCTTATTTAGTTAAAATAATGTTTGAGGATTCTAACCCATTCTGACTCTGTTTGACTGTCACGAGCCGCGGTCACTACGGTTGCGGGCTCTGTGGAGGCTGCTGTTCACTCAGTCAAACAGTCAGAATGGATTAGAATCCTTAACTGATGAGGTGAAAATTAAAGTTGCCTGTTTTGTTGATTTGTTGACATTGGTGTAAGTTTCGTTGTTTCAGATGGGTCTGCGTGACAAACTCGTCTTTACCAAATCCAATGTGGAATACACGAGACCCCACCAATTGCCTGAAAATGTTGGGTTCTTGATAAAGCGTGGTGACATTGTCGAGAACAAACTGAAGGCTGAGCAATCAAGTCGAAGAGTTTTTGTGATGTACAATGAAACTGTGCAATTAATGGTATATTTGAACTACAAATTTAACCAACTGAGTGAAGCTGATATGGAAGAATTTGTTACCGACAAGTTTTATTTGGTGTCGAGAGGAATGTTGTCATCTGACAAAGTGAACCTCGATATTCTGTCAGCAGAAGGACTTGTTGTGTTTGACCGTACGTGTGTGAATGTGTTCTTTGTTCTAAAATTCAAATTTTTTGTTGAATGCCAATTTGATTTTGTTTCATTCTGTTTTAGCTGCTTAACATACTATAAAACCTGATAATTCTCCCAAGAAATCTGGTAAGTTCAATGATTTCAATTACATTTTCGAGTATTTAAGTTAATTTTTATTAATTTTGTGTTTTAATTGCAGGTGGTTCTGGTTTGTTCTCTGGCTCACCTTCACCCAAGAAACCCAAGCTCTCTTAGTTCGTGTTACATTGTTAATCAATGTTTGGTCGTTTGGTCTAATTTGCATTTGTTTGTATTTGTTTGCATTTCTTTTTTCTTTTTTGCAAATCAGTAACATTGTTTATAATTTTTGGGTATATTTGTGTCTCCATGATGCATTAAATAGTCGGTTGTCTATGAACAAATTAAATACTTTTCTGAAATTTGTCGTTTTTTTAACCCTGAAATCAACTTATTCTGTATTGAAACCTATAACCAATGAATTCCAAATATTTGGCACAGTTGATCACAACTATTTCTTGAAGTGCCAAATTTTTTCACTATACGAAGGACAAGTAGTTATTTGCAGAAACTTATGATTGCTGTTTGGAGACTTAGACTCTTATTGGGATTTGATAATAAAAACCTTTAGGCTGGGCCTGACCAACAAGACCTTGTCTTGAGCTAGTAAGAAATTTTTGCGGTAGGCCGCCATGCAGGCACTGGACAAAGTTATGCATTGGAACATAGGGTCAAAACCAGCGGATTCTGCAAAGGTTTTTCTGAAGGACTGGCATGCTCGCTGAAGAATGGACATATCAGAAATGCAATAATCCACAAGTTCCCTCTTGAAATTGAACACCGTCCCCTGTTCAATTTGAGCATCATACCACTTGTTAAATCCAAGGGCAGACTGAGCTTTCATGCCCGAGACACAGTACAAGTCACTATCGGGAAGGGGCCCCTCATAATTGTAATACTCAGGGGTGTTGGCCAAGAATGGAAAATACCCTTTCTTTAGCTCCGTCAATCCAAAGGCCTTTGGCAGTGCACTAAGGGGCATAGGGAGGAACATGAGACTATCGATGAAAGACCATGTATTCAGCTTCATGTTGATGATCTTAGCACCATTGAGGACTAGTTCTGGCTTGAGTTTCCGTGCAATGAGCTCTTGGAGCACGAAAACGGCATCAAATGCCTTGGCATTGTGAGCCACAATGAGAAGTTCGGTCTTGGCGTCGAAAGATTGCAAATAAGTGACAAATTGGGACATGACGGAGAGGTTAGGATCGTCCAGGTCATGAAAGATTCCTAAGCAAACATCAGTGTATGAACTGCCTACCTCGACCTGCCTAATAGACTTTCTGAAAGAGCAGCCCGCAGAATAGAAAAAGCAGTCACAACAAAGAGGGAATGCCATCTACATTTCATAACAACAACCAACGTGCGAGACCAGCACACACTTAAAACCTCACGAAGCATTTTGAGCGTACATAATACAAACTAATTTACTTTGTAATACAAAGAAATAGTTCGTTAAATACGAAGTAACTTACTTTCTTTGTAAGCTTATACAGGCTATAAATAGTTTGTTTTAACAAGCTGCTCTACTTTGTAAGGCCTAAAACTGTTTGTAAGGTTTTCTCAGTGCAACAAAAGAAAGCGAAACTTCCCACGATTACAGCAATGCCAACAGGGTGGCCAGTCCTTGAGTACTTTAGACAGGCCTTTCACGCCAGGAAAGCCGGGAACAAGTGAGCCATGAAGCGGAAGAAGGGGATAACTCAATTTTCATGATTTTTCAGGGGAAACAAAAAACTGTTTGCAGAAAAAACTTAAACTGAACAAATGAATTGTGCAAATGGATTTTAGTTAAAGCATAAGTAATAACACTGAAAATTTTCAAAAGTGTTAGATCACTCCGTAGATGCATCTACGTGTTTGTGATTTGAATCTTTACGTGACTACGGAGCCATGTTCACTTAGTTCTCCCAAACAAGGTGAAATTTGGAGGTAATTTAAGTGGAGCTGAGATCTGCGTAGAGCCTATATTGCTCTGGTACATTTTATGACGTTACCGTGAAACGGGGTAATTTCGGGCATCTCTGCCCGAAAACATTGCGATGATGCTGCCGTCTAGCGGCGACCTCGGAGGCTTGTCCCGTTGCGCGCATCGCATTCGCCACACTTAAAACCGTCGGATCATTCCTCTGGAGACCAAAACAGATCCAATCTTTTCGAGATACAGTGATTTTCGTATTTTACACTTTTCACCTAAATTTAGTGTATGCGTGAAAACTTCGACTGGCGAGTCAAACCTGTTCACAGTCCACATGGTAACCCTGTGTGGGTCCCACACAGTGTAACCGAGTCACTTGGTAATGATAACCAGAAACTTGGTAACCCGAAAATTAACAATTAGACTTGGTTCCAACAACAAAGTTTCAAGTTGCAGCAAACGATAGTCTTTTTCAGTGTATCCTTTAAACATCACTGTCCCAAAAGTAAACTCGAATCGACGAAGATTTCTTAGTAGATGCTACGAATACTTAATTTTAGTCGATATGACGAAGAATTGGTCGGTAGAGTCGAATTTCTCATACTATGACGTCACATTCGCCTGCCCCCTTGCGACTACGGAAGCCCTCTAGCGAGCGACTCCGCCGACTCCACACAGCCTGGTCCTGACATCTGAACCGAGCCTGCCCTGCCTAACCCTGGCCTAACCTCTAAAAATGGACAGCGTGGAGGCGGTGGAGAATATTTTGTCAGCATGGCAGCTGGACCAGCTGATTCCTGTTTTCCGTGGTAAGCGTAATCCTAGTTGTGTTTTTCTTGAAAATCTATCACCGAATCGAGAAAGCGGCCTGTCTCAAGGTCCACAAAGGTGAACACTCTCGTGCGATACAGTGAATGTGGCTTTTCCTTGCGGGCTATAGCTGGGTCATTTGTCATTGCCGTCAAGTTAAACCATTTTCTTTCTCTTGGTGGATGGGCCAAATTTCAATTTCGCGCTATAACCCTGGTCAGCACTCTCAACCGTCTGTGCGTGATTTACCCAAATCGCGTTGCATATTTTAACTGTTCGTGGGTATTCGACCACACCGGCTGCACCTTTACGGGTTGATAAAAGTTTTGATACTGTTCATTTGTTTTTTGGGGCTCTCACGAAAGGTTACTCTGCTTTTGTAGGATTAGACACTTTTGGTGCCGTGTAGTTGGCCAAATTGGTTGTTTTGGGTCGTGGTCTCAGAAGAGGTTAGGTTCTCTGGTACACGTTAAGTTGGTTTACGAGTAGAATTTTTTCAGCAGAGAGCAAACCTCTTTCCCTAGTTATTTTGAAATGTTTGCTCCGTGCCAGGGTCGAATGCTGTTTAGAATGATTTCATATCACTGGGCGAAGTAAGCATCGTGATGTATATTAGACAGATGTGATAGTTCAATCGAACGACGCGCAAGTGTCACAGCCAAACTCCCAGATATCAAAAGAAATATGTTCTAACCGATGTCTTTTTGACGTTGATGTGTTCTCTGATTAATGAAATATTTTTTTAGCTTGCATACTATTGTGCTTTACATTCAAGTTTTTAAACTGTTCATCCTAAATTCTTACTTGACTGCCTGGGAATGCAGGTTATATGCAACCCTGCTGTGTTTTTTTTCCAAGTTTTCTCTCAAAGTGTGTCTGGAAAGAAAGGCTGCTCACTCATTATTTCTTATTTAGAGTTCAGTTGTGGTCTTTGCCTGTGTTAATGAGGAAACTATTAATTTTGTTTTTTTTCTTACAGAACAAAAAAATATCGTTGGATATGTTAGAAACCATAAATGGAGAACCTCTCCAAGAATTAATACCGGTGATGGGACAGCGAATGAAATTCTTGACAAGAAGAAAAGAGGTAAGTTTTTCTCCCCTATGAACATTTTAGCTATCTCAGAGTCAAGTGACATTGGTTTAATGTGTTTTTTTTTTATTTTGTGACATTTCAGTACTTCCAAAATAAGAGGCAGGATGCTGGCGAGTTGTCTTTGTCCTTGGTGAGTTCAAATTTTTGTTTTTTATGTGCCATCTTAGACCAAAGTTGCGTCAATTAAATCCTTTTATTTTTTTATAAACTTAGGAATCGCAGTCTTCTGCTGGCTCTACAGTGCAGGAAGGCCCTGCGTCCCGTGTCAACAACAACAATAGCAACCACCACTACTAAGTCTGTTTCCATCTCAAGACCGTCACATTCTAGTTTGCCTTCAACATCCAGTCAAGCCTCTTCCTCTGTATCAAAGTCCAATGGGCCATGTTTTAGTTTGCCTTCAACGTCCACTCAAGCATCTACCTCTGCATCGAAGTCCATTGGGTCATGTTCTCAATCAGTAAGTTTCTTTTCCATTAAATGTACAGTATTACTGTGGCCATACTGTGTTGAATTATAAAGTCATTTCCTCCCCTTAGACTCCAACTTCTTCTTTTGTGAAACGAGTTGCTGCTCAATTTTGCTTGAATAAATTTATAGCAGATATTGTAAGTTTTATTAATTTTTGTTATCTTTGTGCATTATGTAACATTGGTGTGTTTGTTCTTATATCTCACTGTTGTTTTTTTTATTGTTGCAGGATATTGAAACAGTTTGTGTGGAACACATAACAGCTGATGTCGCTTTAAGTTTTTCAAAGAAAATTCTTTCTTCACTGGCACTCATCGGACAGCAATAGTAGATGCCCTCATGACTCATCTTTATACTCACGCAAGAAAATTTGGCTGTACACATAGGTAAGCAATCTCAGGAACAGGCTTGGGGAACAGATGACTGCTATCTTTATTCCTGGATAAAGGGGAGGACTGATAATAAAATCTTCTCTCTTTGAAATGGGTTTCAAATGGCACTGTTTTTGGTAAAACTAAAGTTTTCTTCAGTAAAGGATCACATTCAGAGCTTGGAGGTTAAAAGATTGTAAATCTAGTGTAAAGGGCACTGAAATCCACTTTTTGGCTCGATTTTAAAACAGTTTCATGTACCCAATGATTGAATGTAAAAGGTTGCTCCTGATTTTTCACTTCCTCGACTTATGGGGTAAATTTGTTAGCATGTTCAACTCACTGGTCCCACTTTGAGCTAATACTATTCGAATTATGTTTTGTCTCAGCATGTTGAGTCATTTAGTGAAGCTAATTACATACTTGTTTTGTTCGAGTATAAAAAATGACCATTTAAGTACACTTGCAGACAGAATTGTGAATTATATTGCTGGTGAGAAAAAGGTATGTCTCCTGTGTTTAATTTTCCTGATCTTCTTGTAGCCTTGTTGTTGAACGCCTTCAATTAAAATTTTTTAACCTTTCAGTCTACATACTACATTCCACCCACAAAAAGATCAACAGCTACTGCAAAACTACCTCATAAACTGAGAAATATTAGGCGAAGGCAAGACCAAGGACCATCATCAAACCAACGTATCTCAGATGAGAGTTTAGACATAGATGATCCTGCAGAGCTTATTCGGTCTGCTCCCAGAGGTAAGTAATATATTGTTTCGCAGTTTTTGAGGAATGAATTTTGAAATATGTAAAATACTTAGAACTTGTTTGTATTCCACCCCTGTTATTCAGATCCCAGTGTTGATGTTGAATCCACTATTAATTTCTTGGCTTTTACAAGGTCTCCCTGGCCTGAAGTAGAGAAACAGTGGGCAGTGACGCATCAGCATAGATTACAACAACTGCAGACAGAACCATACCTAAGTCAATATTTTGAATCCTGGCCCGTTCTCCAAACTCCTACAGGATGCACACTGGTAATTTTGTGAAATATTTCTAGTTGTGCTATGAGATTTCTAAAAACATGCTTATTTAAAATAATCCTTTTTTTTTTAGCTTGAAGCTGATTTCAATTCGATCTGGTGATCTTCAGCAAATGGCCTCAATTTGAGGATAAGATCCTCAAGCTTGCAGTGACTGACGTGAAAGATAAAGCAAGCAAGGCCATTTTTAATCTACTGAAGCCAAATATTTCTTCAGGTAATTTATTTTGTCAAATTTGGTCAAAATGAATAGGTTACATGGTTGATTCCAGTTCTTAGGAAAATGTAGATCAGAAGAGAATAGTGGTAGTTCTGAGCGTGTTTGTTTTTCGCTTTTTGCTTCTGAAAGTTAACTTTGTTCACGCATGCTCCCAATTCAATTGTTTGCGGCTGGCATATTCTGAATTATTTCAATGGCACTATTTTTGAATATAAATTGGCATACTACAAGCAGGTTGTAGGCACACTGTTAGCTTTTTAGTTTATTTGCATTTATTGTGATCATAACTTCTCTTTGTAAACTGAATGCTTTTATCTCATTTGCACTTCTTTAAATTGTGAAACTTATAAAACTTTTTATTTGTCTTTATTCAGATTCCCGTGCTGCCATTGCACTCAGCCTTCTTCCTGCATTGTGAATCCCAACTCAGAAATTGAAGCTGCCAAATAAAAAGCTGTGGTGTCCCTCAATCGCAGAGTCTCGGTCATCAATTATTCTCCATGCACAGGTATGATCAAGTCTGTTACTCGGATCGGGGCATCTATCTTCAAAATGGGTGTGGATCTTATAAAAAGATTCTACTTTTGCACAAAAGCATTTAATTATATGACAAAATTTTAAATGTATTGAGACAAGCGCCCCCTTTTCTCATTGAGCTCATCTAAAAGTAAACAAGCGAATGGTCTTTTTTTAAATGTAAAGACCAGAGTTTAAAATTATTTTTTGCCCATTGCCCTTGCCCATAGAGCATCACCCTTTTAGTAAAATTTATCAGGCCCATTCCATGTAGGTTTGCAGTGAATACGTTAACGCTTCATTGGTTACACCTGATCACCTTCAATACATTCTTGTAATGCGCTTTTATTTTTATTTTTCAGAATGCTAGTAAAGTTCGTTCCAAACCCCTTGCGAAAAGGACAATATATTCTCCAGATATGGTTCATATATTTTCCATACATGGCTCATATATTTTCAATATAATTATGTATTGTTCAATCGAGGGGGTATTTACTCTAGATTTAGGTGTACAGTCCATTACAATTACGCATATTACGCAATATTACGTCTATTACGCGTATTACGCTTATTACACATTATTACGCGTTATTACGCATGCATTACGAGTTATTACGCATGCATTACGCGTTATTACGCATGCATTACGCGTTATTACGCATGCATTACGCGTTATTACGCGTGCATTACGCGTTATTACGCATGTATTACGCGTAATTATGCGTGTATTACTAGCGAATTTAGAGTTACTACGCCACGCCACGCTCAATCGGCTTGCCGTGTGATTGCGCCGACCCCTAGCGCCGTGGAGGTAGGCAGCCCATCCGCCAACCCCTTCTGGCCCTACCTCTGAACTTTCCACATTATTAACTAAGGTGCATGCCCATCCATTCATGTGTTTGGTGCATTGACAAGATATATTTTATATAAGAAAAAAAAAACATTATCTTTTAATTGTTAGTCATCATTTACTGCCAGGATGCAATTGCTCAGAATGCATGGAGCAATCTTAAAAACACGTTGGACTCATGAAAGGTATGACAAAAGGTGGCACCTCACATTTTACAGGATTATCAAGGTGTGGAATGATTAGTCATATGTCAAATAAAATAATACTGATAACAGATTTATTTGGATTAGATCATTTCACAATATCAAATGTGAACATCTTCTACTGACTAGCAGAAATCAAGTACATAGGAAACGGAAGGAACACCTTGAGCATAAAAAGTCACTTAAATCTAAGATACAAACATACAAACACCTACCCTAATTACTAATGACTAGTAGTTAGTAGGAGTGCAGGTCAGAAACAGGCTCAATTATTGCAATTGTTGAGATCACTCATTTATCTCCAAATGACAAGTATGTAGTGAATAGGAACGAGACCACATAAAAATCAAAGACGAAGAACTTCTACTCATAAAATAACATTTGAATCATGAATTAAAATAGTGCTTATTGTAAGACTTAAATTAGGAAGTACTACATTAAAAGAAGAAAAGAAAATAACATTTTAATCATGAATTAAAATAGTGCTTATTGTAAGACTTTAATTAGGAAGTACTACATTAAAAGGAGAAAAGAAAATAACATTTGAATCATGAATTAAAATAGTGCTTATTGTAAGACTTAAATTAGGAAGTACTACATTAAAAGGAGAAAAGAGACAAACACTGGACAATGACAATGTAAACATTGGATAGATATTTAAATATTTATATTAATAAAAGAATAGAATTAATATGGCAACAGATCTACTTCAGGCAATTTCTGATTGAAGACATGGTACAGTTTAAAAACATTTTTGTTCCTTGAACCCTTGGACGAGGAATAGTACACACATAATTCTTTACATCATAAAAGCCATGGACATCCATCCGACTCACAGAAAGTTCTTGTCTTTTAACTGAAAACCATGTGCACAAACATCCCAGTCCACGTGCATTTTTAGTAGGTGGGGTTGTGGGTGCATCCAATTTGGAGTATTCTTGATTGGATAAACTTGTTCCTGTCAAATAACTAAAGGCCAGAATGCGGCCAACACCAATGGAGTCATCTTCAAATACAAAGGCACACCAATCTCCTATGCTAATAGTTTCTTCACGACTTGGGACCAACAAATTTGAAGGGTTACAGAGAGCAGCTGAAGAATCCCCTTTAACTCGAAGTAATCTGTCAGAACTTATTTTACTATCCTCACTCCTGAGAAGCCAGCACAATGCAGATTTCTTGATAATAGAAGGGTTCCCATCCGCATCAGCAACTAGCACAAATGGGCTTGTCTCAGTTAAATTAGCATCTTGGAAAGTTTTAAGATGAAGTGGCCCTGAAGAAGCAACAAATAGATCTTCCATGACATCATTATACTCATTGTCATCAGAATGGGCCTCATCAAGTTCATTGTCATCATCTATACCATCCACATTTTCTGCGTCGCACCCATCATCTTCTTCATCAGACATCTCCAGCTCCACGTCAGATTTGCTGACAAAATTAAGGCAAGCAGGTGGAATGCTTTTAGGGCGAGTTTTAATTAAATTGAAGGACATTGCTCTTTTAACAGCATTCTCAAAGGCTTCATTTACACACGCTTCAATTTCAAAGTCTTCTGGAAGGCTGACTGGTACATGAGGAGCTGTTTGAGACAATTTCATCATTTTATGATGTCTTGGAAACTTAACAATTTCCTCTAAATTGGCTCGTGAGGATCCAAACACATCAATTCTTCGGAAATAGTTTTTTGCATCAAGAATAGTGAAGCATGCTACTCCTGAACCACCTGTGAGTTTAGGTGAGCGTAGCTTCCTAAAAGTCCCCTCACAGGGTTGGCTAGATAATAGCCATGGCAAAAATGATGAATGTTCTTCCTTGTCTCGTAACCAGATAATACACTGTAAGAGAGCATGAGCGTTTAGTTCTAAACAGTAATAACTGTTCTGGGTTATAAAATTATTTTTCAGAGTATATCCAACTGTATCTAATATCCACGATCTCCACATTCTGGCAAAGAAAACCCACTCCCAAATTTTCTTAATTCGTTCACTTGGGGTGAGATCCATTCTGGTATATGCCTCGACTACTTGAGACATCATTTCTAAATAGACAGCTGTGGCTTCACTACCTGGGATTTCTTTCTTTAGAAGAGATGACACTTTTGGGTCGCACATTCTTTGAAATGATTTGAAGTTCATTTTGTCTCTGGGGTTAATATCAGAGAGGCATAATAAGTGTTCATCTCTTGTCTGGGTTTGTGTTACCAGTTCAACCAAATGACCCCTGGAGATAGTTTTGTAGGGACCTAAAGGCAGAACGACTGATGGTTTTAACAATTTTGTCTTTAACTTCAACCCAAGGTGAATGTGGTCTTGAACGCACATAAAGGAGGGATTCAATGCAGCTTGAAACCAGTGCCAATTTTTGTTGGGCTGCGCAAGAAATGTATTATGCCTCATACTCTTGAGAAGCTTTTCATCCCCATCAGATGAGAAAGCTAACAAACGAATCCCCTCCTCTTCCAAAGCTTTTCGTGTCCACAACCATCTGGTGTGAACTTGTGATGCAGTAAACTTATTGTTTGTGCCAAACATTGCAACACAAAATGGAGAAGCCTCAATTGCAATAGGCTGTGCCATGATACAGTAGAGATACTGGCTCATTTCATTTTCTTTAAAGTAATTGCTAATTACTTGAGCTGATGTAGCTGGGAAGGCTTCAGCTGTAGGAAGTCCATTTTGGTCCAATGGTAACACACAGCCAACAATTTGATTACTCGGAGCGTGATACTGAATTCGCTTCACAACTACAGTGGCATCTTCAGAGCATTGAACGAGGAGTGGATATTTCCTTTTGACTAGATAGGATTTCAGTTCTTTTATCCGAAACTTACCCTCCACAATTACTTCATTTCTATAAATTTGTATCCTTATTGTTGATATAGATGGAACTGCCCCGGGTAAATTTAATGATAAAAACTGATATATCTGTAAGTTACCTAGAGAGTACATGAATAGTCCAATTTCCTTCATAAGGTCACCAAACCTCCAAGCGTTGGGTAACTTATTAGAATTGGCTGTAGCAGTCTCAATAAGCAACTTCATAAAATTACTAAAGTGGCTGGTGGTATCTGTTGCTGGTTGAATGCCTGCCATTGCACGAGCCAGCCTTTTCTTCAGCTCCTTATTTTCTTCTAGAAGAATTTCTGCTTGATTGAGGATTGGCATAAAGTCAGTAATTTTTCTACAATCAACAGCAGCTTCAATTAGTTTTCTTTTTTCTCTTTCACTGCGGCTGTACCTACAACAAAATATCATTACTATTAACAAAAGTTTCCTTTAACATAGCCCCAAAATATAACTTATTGTTTCATTAAATATTCTTATAGTTAAATTTTAGTTCTGTGAAGGCTACACTTAGCAGCATTGGAACTGGTTCTAGATATGGGTGTATAGTTCAGCTACATAAAAGAATAATACAATGATTCAACCCTTATGAAAGCAGATCAACTATCAAAGTGCTCTTACAATGGCCTCATCAAACTTGTAAGTTATGCTCTGTAATCAAAATGTGACATAATATTGTAGACAACATAATTCCTTATGCTTTAAAACTAATTTCAGTTTGTTCATCACCATAAAATAAGTATTATAACCAAAATAAAATTGTTAATTTGAATGAGTCACATCAAACAATTTTATTTTTGTTATATAATCATATGTGTGGTGTATGAAAAGACTGAAAATAGTTCTAGAGCATAAGGAATACTGTTCTCTTCAAGACTTTATTACATTTTGATTACAGAGCGCAACCATGTTACAGGTCATTTGACAAAGTGGCTTAAGTCTACCAAGAGCCAGATTCTTTCTCCGTAAAAGTGTTTTGGTGCAGCCACTAATCAGGAGAGCCTTCAGAATAATTGCAGAGTTCGTTCCATATGTACATCTGGTCACTGTGCTTGGTATAGGTATGGTCCCATTTACAAGTCAACAAATTTACCTCATAACAAATGCCTTTGAAGCAATTATAGTAAAACTAAATTTTCTTTCAAAGGCATTTGTTATGAGGTAAATTTGTTGACTTATAATTGGGACCATACCTACACCAAGCACAGTGACCAGATGTACATATGGAACGAACTCTGCAATGATTCTGAAAGCTTCCCTGACTAGTAGCTGCACCAAAACATTTTTACGAGGGAAGAATCTGGCTCCTGGTGGACTCACGCGACTTTGTCAAATGACCTGTGATATGTCTTACAATTCCCTCGCAATAAAACACATAAAATACAAGTTGATGAGTGATGAGTTGTTGCCTTCATTGTGGTAGCACCTAAGTCGGACCAAAAAATTGGTCAGGGGGGATGATTTAGTGAGGCCATTCTAATATCACTGTTATTGCAATGTTTTCAGCACTATTGATGAGTTTGTATCGTTGCAAATTATCCCATTGCATCTGGACTAGATTCTCAACAGCAGAAATCTCCAAAACCTACCAATGCTGCACAGTACAGAGTACAATATTCACAGGAAAGCTTAGAACAGAATGAACCAAAATAATCATGATAGGTGGATCGTCCTGCTTTTTAAATAAAGCAAGCAAAGACACCATCAACTTTTTAAAAAAAAATAGTGGAAATAATATTGTTACCTTACTAGTTTCCAGTCTTTGAATTCAGAGACAGCATCAGCCGTGTCTGTGTCCCTGCTCTCTAGAAAACCGAGTTGGTGTCTTTCTCCGAATTGTTATCAATTTCCTCTTCTTTATCAGATTCTTCCAAGTTGGTTGTTTGAATTTCCTCACAGTCATCCTCGTTTCCACTTTCATCAGACGAAGTTACCAATTTTCGTCGTTTACGTTGAGAGCCTTCATTTGATTCGGAACTTTTGTCCTGCTTTGTCAAATATTTATCTAGACCATTCTTTGACTCCTGGGGCTTCACATGTGTTCGAATGTGTGCGAACAAATTGGAAGTATTCCACCGTGTGTTGTTCATGGTTACTCTTAATATTTTGTTACAATTCTTCACTGGGCACTCCACTTTCGCAGCAAATGAATTATTCCCATCAGCAAAAACTTGAGCGGAAACAGTAAGTGGCTGACCTGGGAAGACTGTTTCCAAAAATCTCTTGATAGATTCTTCCAATTTTGTTTGTTTTTCAACCACTTCAATCTCTGGTTCTTTACGTTTCTTTTGTTGAGGTCTCTTACCCTTGCCACTAGTTTCATCGGGTGCAGTTCTTTGTATTAGGGATTTTGCTGCTTTGACTGCGGCTTTTAGGCTAAGTTCTTGCCCTGGTACCAAGACAAACTTCTCTGGATTATGTTGAAATATTTCATAATACTCTTCCCTCATGCTTACTGGAATGAGGGTATGGAGCGTTGTTCTCATGAATCCAATAATCTTTTCCTTGTCTTCCGAAGTGAAGTTGGCCAGATTCATGTTGTCATACTTCGTAATTTTTAAAATTTTCTTAAGGTCTTCAGGAATGAAAACCCCCTGAAGTTCTAGCGCCGCCCACAGATCATCCCCTCTCAATGCCTGTGCACGAAACCAAGACAATGAGTACATTGCCCATAAGGAAATTTCATGGAAGGAAGCAAAAAGAAAGACACTTACACAGGGTACAGGTGTAGCTTGGTCACGCCGAGATTCACTCGCGTCGCGAGATCCGTCATCGGTCTCCGCCCCCTTGTCCATTTACAGGGCCGTTCTAGAAGCGTCCTGAAGAAGAATTAGGTTCAATCACAAAACAAATACATTGGTAATACGACATCAAGAATCAACCAAGTCCCATAGCACATAACCTCATCAATTGTACAACCAGCATCAAAACATTCGGAAGTACATTAGAGCAGTAACTTTCACGCAAGAAAATTAAAAACTGATAAAAAGTCAAACTTGTTTACCTCTTTTAAGTTGACAATATTTTTCGCCTTCTCCTCGCCCCCTCACCTCCCCTGCACCTCCCTCAGACGAGCACAGACCAGCACAGACTGCAACAATTTGGGAGTGGCGGGAAAAACACCAGGACAGGTAGAGGGGGGGAATACGGGGAGAGGGGAAGTAAGGAGTATCGCCGCATCTCTACCGTAGGTACTCCTTCTGACAGAGACTTTACAACGAGCATCAAACGTGTGATCCCGAGGCTCCTAAGCCAAAAATGCATAATTTTACTCGCTATTACGCGCTATTACGCGCTATTACGCGCTATTACGCGCTATTACGCGCTATTACAGACATTACGCGTCATTACGCACTATTACGTGCTATTACGTCGGTCATGTACAGTCTATTACGCGAGTAAATACCCCCTCGGTTCAATACATTGCAAGTATATGGCCCAATGTATGTATTATATATTGCAATATACTTTTGTTATATCTTGGTTCTCCGCAATATATTGGCAATATATTTCTCAAGATATAAATATCTTCAAGCCATATATGGTCTGTATACTCGAAAATATCTTAGCACTTTACGCCAGATAATATTATCTTGTGAAATATATTGAAGTCATATATTGAGCAAGTAAAATGTTTTTTCCCATGCGTTTAAGTCTCCACCAAATTTTGAGAAATCCTATGTACCAAGTGAAGTGAAACAGTTAGGAAGTTTTGAACATCATTTTTGGGTGCAGCGCGAAAAGTTGCCCAGCACATCATTTGTTACCTCCTCTAAAGTGCCCTCTAAACCTTTCTTCACAGACTTCCGAGTCTTTGTCAAGTTTCATAGTATTTTTAATAGACTACATTGCCTATATATTGTTCAATGTATGAGATTTATATATTTTCCATACATTATTTATATCTGAAAAGTATCTTCCTTAATTATCTGTTCCATATATAAATCCCATATATTGTCAGTAATATATGTCAACCATACATTGCCCATATATTTTCCTTTTTGCAAGGGACTGAAGGAGCACACAGATCAAGTTTACCTGCAAGGCCAACGGGTGCAGCCACTTATCATCGTTGTTGGCCCATCCTTGGACAAAATTACGAAAAGCTATGTCTGTGTGGACAAGGTTTTGTGGGCTACTAGTTGTGTCATGAAATCGATAGGTCTCTGTTTCAAAGCTGTGTTTGCAACTGAAACCCAGTATCCAGCACAATCACAGCATTTGTGGGAAGCCATTCAGAAATGTATTTACAATATTCGAACCAAGCATGACAAATTTGATACTCCACTTGACAACATTGTTTAATCTCGCTTTGTCTTTTGGCAAAGTTGCTAATGTCAGTTGACAACTTCCATTGTTTGATTGATTGATTGATTGCTTCCTTTGGTCTACAGTTCGGAGAATCTAATTAATGTAACTATTTCATTACATTTACTCAAGTTTCATTGCTTTATGTTCATTGCAATGTTTTGAACTTCTCCAATGGTTTTTTATGGTTTTGGTTGTGGTTTAGCTGATTTTTTGGTGTTTGTTACTTTGAATTTGTTCCTCCTTAAAATGGATTTCATTTGTTTTATGTGCGGTGCTCTGCATCCAAATATCCCACAATTGATGGGTCACTACAGAGCTTATCACCGGATAGGAAATTTATTTCAATTATATTACTGTCGTCAGCCTGGATGTGGCAGGTTTTATGACACATTAGACTCTTTAGGCAATCATCTGCTAACCCATGTTGATGACTTGGACCTAAATGGTTTTCAGTTTAATGACAATTACATTGATAATAATGACAATTTTGTAATTTTTGACAATGAAATGGATGAAATAGTTCCAGAAGTAAACCATGCTGAACCTATTCAGGATATTAACAATGTGCCACATGAAGCATTGAATGTTGAAAATGTTTCAATGTCACTAGAGAATTTTGTCATGGCAGTGAGCTCGTCTGCTTTGATTCTTGTTGCTAAATTGTATTCAGACCCTGTATTGCCCAGGTGCCATGTTCAAACAATTATTGATTATTTTAATAGTTTTCTAACTGGCTCCTACATTTCTCATCTTAAAGAAAAAGTTTATAGTCTGTTACCTAATGAAATTAGACCAGAGGTAGAGGATTATTTCAAAATAGTTCAAAATCCATTTACTGGTTTAGAGACAGGGCATCAGCGTTTCGAAGCTTTTTATGAAGAAAAGAAACTTGTTAAGATTAAGCCGTTTGACATTGGAGTTGAAGACAGGACAGTAAATCATGAAGGTCATGCTGAACTTGAACCTCATGCTACAGAAGGCCATTCCTTGCCTATGCGGGAGGTTTTGAAAAACTTTTTAGAAATTCCTGGTGTATTAAACACCATTATCACTAATATGAGGGAGGGAGAAAGTAATACTGATTGTTATTGTGATTATTTACAAGGTGAAAGTTGGCAACATTCTAAAATGCATTATAATGGTAAACAAGTCTTTCCAATATTTTTGCATGGTGATGGATATGAACCCGACAATTTGAACGGTTCTCATTCAGGTGATCATAGCGTTGATGGTTTGTACTATAGTCTGCCATGTATTCCCAAGGAATATCAAGCTTCGCTTGAAAGTATGTTTATTTCGTCTTTGTGCTTGTCAAAATACAAAAAAGAGGGGAATGCTGTAATTTTTGATTCTGTTCTTGATGAGCTCCATTTTTTGAGCGAGACAGGTATAAGTATTAGTACAACAAGTGGACAGCAGCAAGTTTATTTTATTTTAGGACTAATAATAGGTGACAACAAAGGTTTAAATGAAATGCTTGGCTTTCAACCTGGATTTAATGCTAATTCTCTTTGCAGAATATGCAAAATGGATAAGAATACAACTCAGTTTCAAACGCTTGAAGACGTTAATCTTCTGCGTACAGTTGAGAATTATAATATTGATGTTGCTTTGGAAAATCCATATGAAACAGGTGTTCGAGAAAATTGTGTTTTCAACGGTGTAGCTGATTACCACTGTATTTTGAATGCCTCAGTAGATTTGTCTCATGACATTTTAGAGGGTTATCTATGGAGTCTCTCATATATTGTACTACCTTATTTACTTTTCGGCAGAAGACTTGAGAATTATTGTAGACACTTTTGATTATGGAGTTTTGGAGAGGAACAATAAACCTCCTCCTTCCAAACTATCTGATGAACGTATTCAGTCACGCTCTCTTAATTTTTCTGCTTCTGAGATGCTTTGTTTAGTTAGGCATCTTGGTTTAATGATAGGACACTTGGTTCCAGCGAATGATGATGTTTGGTTGTATTTTTTGAAGTTACAAGAGATAGTTGACTTTGTGATGGCTCCTGCATTTTATCCAGGCTGGGAACATTACTTTCAAGTGATAGTTCAGGAGCACCATGAAATGTATTTGGCTCTCTTTAATGATACTTTAAAACCAAAACACCTCCTACTGCTTCACTATGGGCCCCGTCTCATCAGGATGCATGGCCCTCCTGTGCACATTTGGGCTTTGGACTCAGAAAGGAAGCATAGAGAGAGTAAGGAATACGCTCGAGTGTGTTTAAATAGAATTAATTTGACTCTTACTTTAATGTTAAAGCATTCTTTGCAACTGTGCTTCTTATTTGTCGGTGGTGTTGCTTTCCGTAATGTTGTTAACTTAGCTGCCAGTGAGAACATGTATTTTCGTGATATTAATAGGTATTGCGACATTAGACATTTTATTGATCGTCCTGGCGGTACTTGGTGCACTGTATCAACCAAATCTGCTTCTAGTCATGGTAATAAATACCATAGTAAATGTGTCCTTTTGTATGGCACCGATGATAATCTCCCTTTGTTTGGGTTAGTTAAGATGTTTTTGTTATTTGATTCAGAAATTTATTTTGTTATGGATAAAATGACAACAATCCAAAAGAACTCTCATGTGAACTCCTTTCAAGTTATTGAATCAAATGAATTGGTGGTTGTGAACGAAGGTGCGCTTTTATGCTACAAACCATTACATTTAAGACTTTTTGATGGAAATTATTATGTCACTCCTCGTCATGTTGTTTAACTAAGGGAACTTAATAAAAAAATGTCCATGTACCAACTTTTTATTCTTTTTTTCAACAATGGTGTTTCTATCCCCTGTTATAATCTGACAAAGTTGGACCTGTCAGCCGCTTTCAGCCTACTACTCGCCTAATCTGGGACCGATACTCGCCTAATTTGGGACCGATACTCGCCTAATCTGGGACCGATACTCGCCTAATCTGGGACCGATTAGGCGGGGGAACCTTCCCTGACACTTCCCCTTCCACCTGCTCGGGCACAATCAGTATGAAAAACTAATTCCCATGCGTGCGCAGGTAGAACTCAACGCAGCTAAACATACACTGAATGTCACGTGACTCAGTGGAGCCAATGAGGGACAATATTGTCCTTCGTCATCTCAATACTACGGTACCCTCATCGAATCAACTAAAACTAAGAAAACGTCATCAATGGCCCGACATTTCTGACGTTGTTGCCTGTGACGTCATTAGAAGCGACGAAGACCACACGACAAAATCTTATTGTCGAGAAATCGACGAAACTTTCTTCATTGTGACCAAGGTTTCGTGGAAACAACAGTCGCAGCGGTCACGATTGTGACCATGTGGATTCGATTAAATTTTCTTCACCCCTCAAATGACGAAATTTTTTAGTCGATTCAACCAACGTTTTGTCGATTCGAATTTACTTTTGGGACAGTGATGATTTTAACGTCCGTCCCGGCCACTGACTAAGACAAGAAGGGAGCAAGCAATGTCAAAACCTTCGCCAAGCTGAAGCGCGACGTCGACGCCCTGCGGGGGTCGCGACCCCCCCCCCCCCCCCCCCCCTGGAGCCGCGCCTGTTCACAAACGGTGCATAAGGTTTTTTTTCGATTTGGACATGTTTTGAGCATGCTGTGTCAAATTTTCAATCACCTGCGGCAAATGGTATGGTAAATAGGGGCTCAAAACTAAAAAATTGTTACTTTTAGGGGTAATTTCGGGCACTGAAATGGCATGCAAGGGCAAGCAGGGTTGTTCTGAACACTTTGAATTTCGTAGGGCTAGAGTGGTGCAAGCTTCTTCCAGCTCTTCAGAGCTCTTCTGAAAGATGGAGATAATCCATTAACAAAGATAATACTCAACTGCCGCAGCAGTCGCTTTGTAGAACTTTGACTATCATAAATATGGGCCAAGGGTACATCTGTACTTCCTATGTGTAGTATATGTACACGTCCTATCTTAGTGTCAATGATTGGTTCGTGACTAAAATTTTATCATGTTTACCGGTACTTTGACTTTGAGAACGGCCGCATGGCTTGCCGGGTTGCTACGGAATGCAGAGTTTGCCAGAAAGCCCCTGTATCTTTCCAACTGTGCATAAGACTTGCCTCCCATGAACGTCAGTTTCAAGAGGAAGATCCACGACTCATCTTCGCGTAATATAGTGTGGCCCGAGTTGTATCATTATCAAAAACAAAAAAGGATAAAGGTTCAAAATTAGACGTTCAACAAGAAGCGTCCTAAATAGCTCCACCCCACTTTCCCAAACATCAAACTATTTGTAAAAATCATGACTTCAAATTATGTAAAAATGACGACCCCTACCATCCCTTCACATCTACATCCTTAAGAATTTCACATTTCATTACATAAGATGTAAAGAAAGAGACAATTATTGATTTTGAGACCAAAATCAGAACAAGTCGTTTGTACCTCGGTTGCCCGAAATTACCCCAAAACACGGGGTAATTTCGGGCGCAGCTTTGGGCCCACTGTAAAAACGGTGAGGCGTAGATATCTGGAATTGGCGTCAAATTGAAGCTAAAGGTGGGTAGATGATAAATTTGAACCCTCAGGTCCATGGCAACTCCACGACCTTCCCAATTTTAAAAATACCTCTCAAAAGTGCCCGAAATTACCCCGTTTCACGGTACCTTTTGGTTCCAACTAACTGTTCTAAAAAGGGGGGGGGGTATGTTGAATTGACTCTATTTACATCAGACTCATTAAAATACAAGTAGAGTTTAGAGTTATCTCCTACTATTTTGTCGAACGGAGGCATGTGGACTGTGGTCCAGTTATCTCCATTTTCCGATGAAATTTAGACCGTAAAAGGGGTTAAGTTGAGTTATACCCATTAACCAAGTGGATTTTCTCCTAAACTGCTAGGAATTGGGTCAAATAATTTGGTGTTATAATGAAAACCATCCTGAGGGACAAAAATAAAACAAAAACTCTTTTTGGAGATAAGTCTAGTTATTTCCTTCTTCCGCTTCCTGGATCAAGTCTATAAGGCAGGTCGGGGTAGGCAGTTCATACATAGGACTTTTCGTCCATGTATGTGGCAACTATGAGATAAAGCGTTGCCGAAGCCACCGCCTGCAGGGTAGGACACCTGTCGGCACACGTGCTGCACGGGCTGCCTACCCTTCTTGATCACAAGCGTTCCCGCAAAACGCCAGTGCGGCGCTTCTACCCACCCGGGAGGGGAAAGTGTGTGTGTGTGTGTGTGTGTGTGTGTGTGTGGAAAAGAGAGAGAGGGAGAGAAGGAAAGAGAAAGTCAATATCTGTCTGGCTTATCCGGTCTGAGGTCCATTATCACCACTGGGGAGGGACTGGGACGACACAAGTAAAAGTGTTACATTTTGTGAAAATTCTCGTGATTTCCCCCCCCCCCTTCCTCCGACCAGTGGGCGACCCAGGGGCTTAAGGGTCGAGTAAAAATCATTGCAGACGCCAGTTATTGTCGGGTCAGTATGGCCCAGGCCGCGCATGGCCATTGGCGTGGGCCGGGAAGCCTAAGTGCACCATTTGGTGCAAATTTGCGATTTTTTTGAAACTTTGGAGGGGTAAACTAGGGGTACACCCATACTTTTTGGCACCGTCCCTCGAAAGACCTCCCCGAGACCTTCAAGAGTCCGTCAAAAAAAGTTAAAAATTCGTTTCCCTTCACCAAAAGGTCCCTCCTCAAAGTTGGCGAAAATTAATCTATTCTGACATGGTTTCTTCATCTACTAAATACGCGTCTTTAAAGCTTAAAATCATTGTGCTGGCGTTAAAGTTGTGCCGTAGAGGGAGTAACGGACGCAATTTCAACAAAAACACCAAAGAAAGTTCAGAGAAATCTAAAAACTGCCACTCTGGCCTCAAAAATGGACCCAGGGACCTAAAAATTTCGCAATCGCCCTGTCTCCACGAGTACAAAAAAGTAAGTGGCGTGGAAATCGTCAATGGTCACTTTCAGGGCCTGGCCGAACCGGCATGGAATGTCTCGTCCAAGACGAGCCAAGCGAAAGGCGTTCCTGTCCCATCTCACCACGGCGGCGCCCGCCGCGCCATCAAGTCGCTCTCGCTGGACCTGCCGGACCACCGGGGCAAGCCGCCGCCCTAGTCGGTCCTGCAGACGCTGCCCAGGGCGCGCGCTAGGATCAAGTAGCTTTCGCTCAGCTTCTCTGCAAACTGAAGTGTGACTGATGCACACCTACGAGTACACATCTACAGATGCATACTTGGCTGAGTACACATCTGCAGATGCATACTTAGCTGAGTACACACCTACAGATGCATACCTTGTAGGAGCACTGGTGTAAATGCCATCAGGATTTTCTGATTGAATTTCTGATTTCCAATCAGAAATCAGGTTTTTCCTGATTGATTTTCTGATTTCTGATTGTCAATCAGAAATTATTTCTGATTTCTGATTGTCAATCAGGAATGATTTCTGATTTCTGATTGTCAATCAGGAATGATTTCTGATTTCTGATTGTCAATCAGGAATGATTTCTGATTTCTGATTGTCAATCAGGAGTGATTTCTGATTGCTGATGGCAATCAGAAATTATTTCTGATTTCTGATGGGCAATCAGACAGTCCTGATGGGTTTTCTGATTTCTGATGGACATGTCCTGAATGGCTCTCTAAAGTCTGATTTTCAATCAGATATTCTCTGACTGGTTCACTCTGAAGCCCGACCCCCAATGGACATTTCCTGATTGGTTTTCTGATATGTTCATAGTTTGGTTTTCTATACTTTTCCGGCACTTTGCGGCCGGACCGGCATTTCACGCCGCGCGTTACAAATAGCGCCGACGGGGTAGGCAACACCTACGGCATGCGTGCGCTGCGTGGCATCGGGACGCTTGCCCTCCTCTTTCCCGCTCCCAAAACGGGAGAGAGCAGAGAGCCGGGCCGTAACACAAAACGGTTAAACAGAGGATTAATCTTCTGCCCAATTAACCTGCTTTCATACAAAACAAAGTTCGGGGAGGTGAAAACTAATTCAACGTAAAGAATACCGACGCGACCAATGAAACGCTTACTAAAGAATCCGATCAACTCGTTGACCAATGAGAAGTCAGTTATGAAAACGATCAACTTAGTGGCCAATGAGAGCCTCTCTAAAGAATCCGATCAACTCGAAATCGTGCTTCTGCTCTATTGTTATTGTATTATTCTGATCATTTGTGTTAACATGACCGTAAAATCTATATCAAGTTATTGACAAACGTTTGGGTAGTGCCAGGTTAAAACTGCAATTGCAACTTTGTCTAAGTCAGCTGCCATGCCACTGAGAAGTACTCTCTGCTCTAAAAGAGCTCAAAACCTGGTAGCTTTATGTGAAAATGTATCATCGCCTACCAAATTGTCATCTCCTATGTCGAGCTGCTCTACAATATGTAAGTTAAATCGCTCCTTAAATTATATTCATACCAGCTTCGCACTATTATTTTCAGAATTTTTTTTTATTTTGGACACTTTGCTTTAACCTATATGCCTATTTTTTAAAGTTATTTATCTCATACCAGCTTATTTATTGGTCCATTTGCTGGAAAACAGTATATCCCTCAATGCCCGATTGTTTTTCTTTTGTCACAGCTCCTGTTTCATCATGGTGGGACAATATTTTTGAAGCTTCAGATATCATACAGCCCAGCTGCCGCACTAACTTTCCCTCTACAAAAAGCGTCAATTCAGTCAAAAGAAAATTATGTTTCTCTCCAGTAAAAGGTAATATTTGCATTCATAATCCCAAAAGTGCCTGTATAATTAATAGAAAAGAATCTGAAATTTTACTGAATATCTGATGTGTACGGACTTTCTTCCTTATTACTTTATTATAGTTTAATTCAGAAATAAATAAATTTCTTCTTGCGTCTTATCAATGTTTACGCTGGCTGCTTCCATTTGCAGATGATGGTACTCCATGTGAGACTCCAGCTAATCCATCGAAGCTTTCCTTAACATCCAAAGATAATATTTTAAACAAGTCTCCAGTTGCTGCATTTTCAGACAAATTTGTGACCGCAATCATTGACAATATTCCATGCAAGTCTTCTCCGGCTGCATCTAAACTTCTCTCAACACCTGATGACAAAAAGTGTCAAACAACTCAATTAGGTTGGTAAATTCTTTGCTTCATCTAAAGACACTCTGGTGCCTCTGCTGTTATTTTAACATGTGTGCGTAACTTTCAGATGTTGCTGAAGTCCTTTCATGTGAGACTGGATCTGTCATCAACAGTATTGAGAAATTGACAAACCAGGCTGAAGGTTTAGATTTTAAAAAATCTGGTTTGTGAAATTAGTGTTCATATACAATTATGTTATTTTCTGTCATCAAATCTCTTAATCCATTAAAATTGAACTTTGTCTTGCTTGCAGATGACTCTGAAGCAACACCAAATCTTTCTGACTGTGGTAAAACTACATCTGGGTTGCAACTTCTGTACCCTTCCCAAAGTAAAATTATGGCAGCAAAATTTGCTTTAAATGCAGGCATAGAACATTTCACAATCAAGGGGACCCTCAAGAGAGCTCGTTCACTCAAGCCTTCCTGCAAAGAATCTTGCAAGCGGTGTGCGATACCCAAACTTAGTCAGAGTGAAAGACTTCAAATTAACAATGAGTTTTGGTCATTGAAAGACCATGTAAAACAGTGGATATTCATAAAAAGTGTAGTATCTTGTGTTGCTCCAAAAAATAAAACTTCTGCTTCTGGGGTCAAGGGTGAGAAATTTTCAAGTAGGACTTACCATTTTTTAGTTTGTGGGGCCCGTAAGAGAGTTTGTAAGATGATGTTTAAGAACACCTTAAGCATATGTGATTCCTGGGTAGATAGTGCCCTTTCACATTTTTCAAATGCTGGGATGGCTTGTGATAAGAGAGGGCAAAATAGAGTGTGTAAATAAAGTTCACTTAAAGTGTTATTTCTGGGAGGTATCTCAATGTTGCGATGCTATCCTGTTTTTAAATAGCCGGCATTGTAATTTAAAAAAAATTATAATTTTTATTGGCATTATTTTATTTTTTGTGTTTATTCTAAGTACTTTCTTAAAATACAGAATAAAAGAATCAGTCAATAAATTACTTTGGTTTCAATCACAGCCCTTAAGTCTTCAGTATTTTACATAGCTGCTTAAGAATAAGAGTTAACACATAAAATGTCCTTATGGAGACACATTTCTCATCTCACTCTCAATACATGTTGAAAATGTTGGGCATTGGTGTGATGTAATGCCCATGCTCAAATGGTAAATTAACACAAACAGTAGAAAGTTCTTTTACATCAAAAACAATTATATCCTCATCTATTGAGTTAACTACATACTGACAGCATAAGCTACAATCATATCTGACAACTGACAGGGGGCAGTAAGGAGAAGGCTCACATCTCATCCTATTTGCTACAATCCAAATATCTTTGGTTTTCTCATTAAAGATTATTTTTGCAATACGCACAATGTTTGTGTTTTGTAGTCTGGCGTAGGAGTTGTCAGTCTTTGACTGCCGGTGTGAAGATCCTGGTCCAAAATGACAGCCGTCCTTCTTGAGAAGTGGAAATTCAACACAATCCGTTACATTCACATCTAGTTCATCAAAATGCCACTTTTCTTCTTCTGATGCCTTAAATGATTTAGGAAATCCTTTAAGTTCTATTTTTCCAACCAATTGAACTTTGTTTACATGGCTCTTTGGTTCAATAGACTTGGCAAAAGAACGAGTCACATCACTATCACAGGAGTCCTTCAGTATAAATAATGCATTATCTTCAGATATTCCACGGCAGATTTGGTTTGGAATTCCATTGCAGTCGTGAACCAGATTTTTTAAAGACTGGTTACCTGCTTCATTTGCATAAGCTGAAAGTGCAAACAATGGACCCCATCGGCTACAATTTTCAGGAAAGTGGCGAAGGATGTGCATATTGAATCGCATCATATGGCGACCATAGAGACCTTGAGTCTTCCTGCAAAAGTCTTCAAGTAAGTCCTGAGCAAGTTTCACAACATCTGAGTGTACTTCTGAGCAGAGCAGGAGGTATGTTCCCTGCACATACAGTGCCCAGTGCTTCAGAAACCTATCAGGCAAACTACCTGGTAGCACAGCAAGGCTAAGGAAAAAGGACCAATTTTCCAACTCTCGTCCAGTGAAGTAGCTTATATGTGATAAGCTCCTAACACCTTTCCGTAGTTCTCTCGGAACCTTGACCTCACTTAGAAAGCCGTTGATCTTCCTGATGTTAGGCCGTCCAAGGTAGTAAGGAGTTTTCCCATCCTCTCCCAACCAAGAGTTCAGAAATGCTTTTGTCGTGCCCTCATCCTTTGCATGCATTTGGTCACAAATAAAGCCATGCACTGGATGAAACATGGGGGCTGCTGATAAAAGGCACATATATTTTACTCCTCGAACAAATCTTTTTTCCCTCTCAGCTTGCCTCGAATCTTGCAGCAGCTCTTCAATGGTTCTTGGTGGAGGTAAAGTTTCAGTATATGGGAATATGCGGCAAGACGCAGTTTCTTCTCCTTCACATAAACACCAGCTACATGGAAAATCACCCCTGTGTGCATGAATACCCTGAACATCACAACGAGCAACTGAGTCTGCGACACAAGCGATCAAAAAAGCTTTTACATTCCATGTCACATCTCTAAGTTGTAAACAAAATCCTGGAGAACTGAGCTCAGTTATGTGCTTTACAATGGGAGGAAGAAACAAATCAAGTTTCTCCTTTTGCACTCCAAACCACAGTCCAGCTATTAACAAATGTTTCATTCTTATCACAGGGGGCAGCTCATTCAACATGATGAAGCATGGACAAATAGATTGACCACTGAATCCACTACATAATGCTGCACTATCAACAGACAGGGTGAATGACAGAAACTTTGTTGTAGTATCGGAGAGTTTATGCACATAGTTTGCAAATAATCTATATGATGAACCATGGTACAAGTCTCTCATAACTTTGTCTTCTGGCTCTGATTTGAAATCAATAGGATTAACTAATTTGCTGCGGATAGCAGGATCATCCAACAAAAGTTTTAACTGGTAAGGTAAATCAAATGTTACAAAGAAAGAGGCTTTCTGTAGGTCAGAAATAAAGTTAACTTTTAAGCATGAAGGATTCGGACAAACAATCTGGGTTTCTGAGTGGGTAGCAGCAGGTGTACTAAGTAACATATTGGTACATGCAGAACAAAAAAAATGATAAGTCATTCCTTCCTTTGAATAAAAGTACTGATCTAAGAGGTATCGTGTACCAGGAACAGCATTCTCATCGAAAAGAGAATTTATTAACTTCATCAAGTCTTCTTTCTCGGTGTGATTCCAATTATGCTTCTTTACCAAGCTCAAAACATTTGTTAAAATTTCTCCTAAAGTTAAGTTTACTGTTTTGTTCAGTGGATTCTGAAACTCTTCCTGCAGTTTTGTCCTGAGTTTCCTGAAGGGTTCAATATTACGAACACCACCATTTTCATCCTGTTCTTGTTCATTTCCTGAGTCTTGAGGGCCTCTGTCTTCATCTCCTTCCTGCTGGTCAGATGATTGGTCGCTATCTGAAAGCCCACCATCAGATCCATGGTGATCCAATTCACTATCACTATTTGTCTGGAATAAAGAAACGTATGATGTGAAACCACAAAAACAACACACATGAAAGACGACAAAAATAATTTCTTATTACTGGGGTAGTTTGATGGACGGAGTTGGAATGTTCATTTCCTGAGCTTTCACCTCCTGTGTCATGGTGATCATGGCTGTCTGAATGCACATTATCACTGGCACCGTCAGATTCATTCCCACTGTTTGTCTGCAACATAAACAGTCAAGTTTAATAACGAGTGGCACTATTTGTCAAACAAAGTATAATCTTTATCGTGTTGCCTCATTTGGCCTATATTTTACTGTATCTTATGTTGTAATCAATTCAATTAATGTGACATTATAAATACAATTAATTCAGTTATGTTGGACAAGTTCTTAGATAGGAAGATGTGTGTCTTTATTTACTACATTTTAAATAAAAAAAGTTAGACACAAAACAAGAACTGTGGTTTAATCACCTCACTACCACCATTTTCATCCTGTTCTTGTTCATTTCCTGAGTCTTGAGAGCCTCCGTCTTCATCTCCTTCCTGCTGGGCAGATGATTGGTCGCTATCTGAAAGCCCACCATCAGATCCATGGTGATCCAATTCACTATCACTATTTGTCTGGAATAAAGAAACGTATGATGTGAAACCACAAAAACAACACACATGAAAGACGACAAAAATAATTTCTTATTACTGGGGTAGTTTGATGGACGGAGTTGGAATGTTCATTTCCTGAGCTTTCACCTCCTGTGTCATGGTGATCATGGCTGTCTGAATGCACATTATCACTGGCACCGTCAGATTCATTCCCACTGTTTGTCTGCAACATAAACAGTCAAGTTTAATAACGAGTGGCACTATTTGTCAAACAAAGTATAATCTTTATCGTGTTGCCTCATTTGGCCTATATTTTACTGTATCTAATGTTGTAATCAATTCAATTAATGTGACATTATAAATACAATTAATTCAGTTATGTTGGACAAGTTCTTAGATAGGAAGATGTGTGTCTTTATTTAATACATTTTAAATAAAAAATGTTACACACAAAACAAGAACTGTAGTTTAATCACCTCACTAGATTGATGGTTCCAGTTTTGATGTCCATTCTGTGAGCCACCACCTTCTTGCTGGTCATCTGAGTAACTGACCTCAGAATGTTCTGTGTCACTTTCATCACCATTTGATGTGGGTTCGCTATTGGTCTGGAATTCAAGACAAAAACCCATAGAAAGTCATGCACTAAAATGAAAACAAGAAAACAATTGTAGTCTTAATTACCTCATTAGTTCGATGGTTTGCGTGGAGATGGTCAGACTCTGAGCTACCATTTTCTTCTTCTGAGTGATAATCTATCCGGCTGCTCTCTGAATGTACACTATTACTTCCATCACAATCCGATTCAGGTTCGTTGCTTGTCTGTAATTTTATTTTTCTTAAATTAAAGGAAATTCACTCACTAGAATTAAACAAAAAGAATAGTTTAATCACCTCACTAGATTGATGGTTTGAATGCTGATCACCCTCTGCTTCTTCAGGGAATCCATCCAAGTCCTCGCAGTCAAATCGTACAGCATCTCCAGCTTCATTTTCTTCATTTCCACTATCTGTCTAAAATGAGAACAATATTATGAGAATAGGTTTTACTTCAAGATTACTCCATAGTATCTTTATGAATAACTTTGATCTATCTTTAAATATCTTTGAGAGATTATGAACTTACTGAATTGCTGGAAGAATCGTCACCTCTTTTCCTTTTTTTATAAGTCTGTGATCGCAAGGTTGACTCAGGGATTTCACAGACAACAGCATCTCCAGCTTCATTTACTTCATTTCCACTATCTGTCTAAAATGAGAACAATATTATGAGAATAGGTTTTACTTCAAGATTACTCCACAGTATCTTTATGAATAACTTTGATCTATCTTTAAATATCTTTGAGGGATTATGAACTTACTGAATTGCTGGAAGAATCGTCACCTCTTTTCCTTCTTTTATAAGTCAGTGATCGCAAGGTTGATTCAGGGATTTCACAGACAACAGCATCTCCAGCTTCATTTACTTCATTTCCACTATCTGTCTAAAATGAGAACAATATTATGAGAATAGGTTTTACTTCAAGATTACTCCATAGTATCTTTATGAATAAATTTGATCTATCTTTAAATATCTTTGAGAGATTATGAACTTACTGAATTGCTGGAAGAATCGTCACCTCTTTTCCTTTTTTTATAAGTCTGTGATCGCAAGGTTGATTCAGGGATTTCACAGACCACATTCTCCTCTCCAAAAGCATGGTTGTAAGATTTGTACCGCTTTGGTCTGTCTTTCTTAGGGCGTGGCATTTTTCAAGGAAATTCTCCTGACAAAAAGAAAAAGTTTAAAATTAGCAATGTAACCGAACAGACTAAGCACAAAGGGGGGAAAAAATCTGCTGACAGTACCTTTGCTATTGTTGTTGACAAGCCAGGAGATCTACAATAACATAAAATTCTAGCGCCAGGGCTTGGGAAGTAACTAGCAGGTAGTTATTACATTCAGTTTTGCTTTTCTTGAGAGAAGACTGGCAGAAAGTTCTGCGCGAGCAACGCAGGTTGTGGTTGTGGTTAGGTTAGTTGTGATAGAAGATTTGTGTTTGTTTTGATTCGCTTGATCGCACTACGAAGGGATTATTGACAGGTTGCTTTCATGGTATTCGCAGTTCCTGCTCAAATCTCTTTTTTTCCTTCATCTGTTACATTATTTCAACCTGATTTTTGTTTTCATTGCTCCCAGGTGAAAAAATAAAACTCATTCACATTCCAGATTTCAAAATTTCATAGTTCTCAATATAATATGAAATCAAGATATTTTAAGTGGATCAATTTGGGTTTTCCCTGCCATACCAACTTCAAAGCCAAAATTTAAAAAAAATTAAAAGACTTAAAATAAAGGCCGGGCCAATTTTGAATAAAAATCAAAATCAACATTCGTAATAATAAATTAAAATATATTGCATTGGTCCGTCAAAAACATTGAGCCTCCAGTTGTAAATTGACAATTTATGGATTGCAGGTTGGCACTACCTAACTCACTCCACTCACACCACCGAGCCACCGCTCATCGCCCCAACTGTGTGCGTGTGAGTGAGTGGAGGCAACGCCGGTCCGTCGTTTTGTCTGAGCAAGGAACCAATATGACTTCTTACTCTGTAATAAGGTTTAAAGACGAGACTAATGGTAGAATTACGTGTACGGAGTCTGTAAAACTGCTTGATAACAAGAAATTTGTGCCTAAGGCGGCGAAGGATTTGCCTGAGGGCAACGTTAAAGTGAAATGGCAGAAGAGCCTCGATTCTGGAAGCTTCTCATCGGATGGGTACTTCGAAGCCGAACTCTTGGCTCTAGCTGGTAAGTTCAACTTGGGTGCTTTTTGAATTGCACCAAGGAAAATTCGTTCGCGCATCATGTGCCACAGCGTTACCGTTAGAGATGATTGTAAAGTTAACGACCGTTTGAGCCGATCGGCTTTGGCTCGGGCCATCTCCTTGCAAACAAATTAACTGACTTATCGTCTTAGATTCGTTCAGAGTTACCTTCGATTGCATTTAACCAGTTGAGACACGCTAAATTGATGTGACCGTTATTCTGAGGACGCGGCAAGTGAGGTTAGGTCAGCACGAGAAATGTTACTGTCTTGGGCGGTGTGCTGCCTGCTTAGGGTTGTGGTTTTCATTCTTCTCCACTGTTTCTTGGGGCTCCTCATGAAACGTCTCTTTCATGTTCTAATTGTTTTGCAGGAAGTGTTAAAACAGCCGAGGCAAAAGCAGCTGAAATGGGCATAAAGCTGTACCCTGGTGTTCTTAGTCTTTCTTCAGCATCCTCGTCTGCTGATGCCAATCCCAAGAAGAGTCGTGTAAGTTAAACATGAGGAGTACATTACCATCCATATTATTATTTTCCAAATGGACTTGTAATTTATCTTTTATTCTACTTACAGAGGCGCAAAGGTAACCATACGTCTGAGTCTATGAAGGAGGAACGCAGCAAGTCTGTTACCAACAATTCTGAGCTGAAGCTGAGGCCCTCTATGTCTGTGAAGTCTCCATCAAACTCATGCCCTAGTTCCAACTCCCAGCCGCAGCCAAGGTCAATTTCTGGATCCAAGTCTAGAAGCCGAGATCAAAATTCAAAGCTCAAGAAGTCGGGCTCTAAGGTAATTTGAATAATATATGAAATTAAATCGAATTCTGTACCATATCATAGCTGTCCTCTAATTCTTTTGTTCTACTTCTTTTAGGACAGTGAAACTGGTACTTCCATTAAAAAAAAGAGGTTGAAATTGAACAATGTTGCGTTGGAACGCACTACAGCCCAATGTAACTTGGCAATGAGTACAAACCCATTGCTTCAGGTAAAGTACTAGTTACTACTTAAACAGGGGAATCTTCCAGTAACTTTTACCCTATCTTTTTAAATTATTTACAGAGTAATGAATCAGGCTCTACAGTTGATGACTCTGCAGTCAACGACCATTCAGACATTGGCGGCTCTCCAAATCTTGAGGCGGATTCTTCTTCAGAAATCAAAGGCTCTGTAAATCTGGAGGCGGATTCTGCTTCAGTCATCAAAGGCTCTCCAAATCTGATTGTGAATTCTCTAATGACTGAAGAAACAGAAGAGAACACCAAGGTCAGTAGCAACTTTAAATATTGGATTGATTGTCATGGGGAGTGCTGACTGTTTTCATGTTGGTCCTAAAGTTGTTGGTACGGTACAGTATTTTATTCTGCTTTTTTTGTTTCAATAGAGTGGGAACGAGTCTTGTGGAGTTGACCAAGAATGCAAACCTCCTGATCAACAGAATGCTACTGGCCAGTCTGATTCAGAGGTAAAGTTGGCAAATTATGGAGTGTCAAGTAAAGTTTAGCATGTTTTTATTTTTATTTTACTTTTCAGGAGGAATTGGATGAGACACAAAGACTCAATAATAGTATATCAAGTATGCATTCTGCTTCATCATCTAGTGAAGAGTCTGATTCTGCTAGTGGAAGTGATACTAGTGAAGATGAAGTTTCAAAGTTGTCCTCAGAGAATGAGAAACTGAAGAAGGCGTTGCGCCAAACTAAACAGCTCCTTTCTGATTCTAACAGAGACTTGACTCTTGCGAATAACCTCCGTGTAGCTCATTTAAGGGGTCAGGAGAAACTGACAGCTACTGTAGAATCTCAAAAGAGGGAAATTGAGACACTGCGCCAGAAGAATCTTAACCTGCAGGACATGCTCTCTGTAAAGTTTGGTAAGTTCCTGAGTTATGAGTCTCTTGTTAGCAGTTCTTCTTTCTGATTTTTTCTTTTATAATTCTTCTTTGTTATCTTCCCAAGATTGCAAGCGAGGAAATAAGGGGAGCTCAGTGAAACATAAAGATAAAAGTCTGAATAATTCCTTGACCGATGCTTCAAAGAGGGATCCAGTAAAGAAGGAGAAGAAATTAGTGATTTCTTCAACTCCATTCAAGAGAGAAACGAAGGACAGTTCTGATTTGTTTAATTTTGATTGGGATGATGTTCAACCCGCTTATTCTTCTCCACTAAAATCTCCAAGCACTCTAAGTAAGTCAAAATTATAATCATTTCTATTTATCTCATGTGTTAGTCGATAGTTGATTATAATAAGCCGTCTCTGTTTACTAGATTCTGGCAGTGAATCAACCCCTAAGAAACTAAAGCTATCGGATGCAAGTGATTCAACTCCCAAGAAACAAAAGCCATCGGATGCAAGTGAATCTACTCCCAAGAAACGAAAGCCATCGAATGCAAGTGAATCAACTCCCAAGAAACGAAAACCATTGGATGCAAGTGAATCAACTCCAAAGAAACGGAAGTTATCGGATGCATCACCTGCTTCAAGCACTCGTTCTGGCAGTGAAGGTAATAGCCAAAAGAAGATCAAGAAAAAGAAAGGTATTTCTCATTTAAATAGCTTCCTACTATAATCTGCCTTAATGTTATGGTTTTATTACATTAATCTTTATTCTTGGGTACATTGCAGACCATGATGACATGACCAACGACGTTGTGATGGCTGTGAGTGACTTGGTGCTGAAGCACCTCCAAGGAACTCATGAACTTCAGGCCGATGAAAAAGGCTATGTATGTGTAACTATGTAGTCATTTCATAAATGCTCTACTTTGATTTTTCTGTCTTACATATTAATTTTCATCATTATTTGAGTTTCATTTTCTAATAACTCTTGTACTTCTTTTATTCTGCAGGTTGATTTTGGCTTTGACATAAAAATTGACAAGGAAGCGCTTGAGAGGGTGTTAAAGGATAGTAAGGGAGACATAGCCAAAATTTCCAAGGGCGTGACAGCTTTAACTTGGACAATGTCTCAGAGGGAAGAACGCTCTCTAACTGGTGGAAAAAACAACAGATTTCCTGACGCCCCTGCCAAGAAGGCAGCTACTCCTTGCAAAGTTAATGCATGCCTGGGTTTGTGAATTGTATTTATATTTGTCTGTCTGTTAAAAAATATCTGAAGGCTATGGGCTTGTAATGTTTTCTCCATTTTTTAGGTGTTGTTAAGGCCCATTTAATGCACCAAGGAGACAGAGAAGGGGTGGGCATGGCTGCCAATCTTAAGGCCTGTAGAAAGGCTATTGGAGACAAATTTTCACAAGATGGCGCTCAAGCAAAGGTATGTTATCAAAAAACGCATCGGGTTGAATTTTGTTTATTTCTAGTGTTATTAATGCTCTTGTAAATTATTGATTACAGAAAAGGGACCAGTAGTGATTTTTGAAAATTTGTATTGTATTGTATAAGTTTGTTTGTATTGTCAACAATTGACATCACATTTAAAAAAAAAAATTGTACTTACTTTTTTTTTAATAGTAATTTGCCTTTAATTGCCTACTTTAATTTGCCATCACATTTAATACTACTGATATGTTAGTAACATTTTTATGTGTGGAACAGTTTTAAGTGTTATCAGTTTTATGTTGTTTGCATAAATACATTTCTTTATTTCATATTTCTGTAAGACTTTTCCACCTGCTTTTCCAATTCTGTGCACGCAATTTCTTGGTAAGCAGCTATGCAAGAATGGAGGGGGAGGAACCAAACCAGTCCTAGGGTTCAGTTAGAATCTGTAGCCCCAGCATGCAGGTCACCTTCCAATCAAGCCCATTAGAAACACATCATTGAAGGTACTCCCCTCAGGGAATCACTTCAGGTAACCAGTCAGGACAAACCAATCAGAAACCAACCAGTCAGGAAAACCCAATCAGAATGTACCAATCAGGAAGTACCAATCAGGAAGTACCAATCAGGAAGTACCAATCAGGAAGTACCAATCAGAAAATCCATCAGGTTTGATCAATCAGGAAAAACCAATCAGAGGTGCGCGAAAATATATCTGGATTTTTCAATCAGGCATATTTCTGATTGTTTTTTTCTGATTGAAATTCTGATGGCATTTACACCAGTGAGTGTACTCAGCTAAGTGTGCATCTGCAGATGTGTACTCAGCTAAGTATGCATCTGTAGGTGTGTACTCAACCAAGTATGCATCTGAAGATGTTTACTTGTGGGTATGCATCTGTAGATGCGTACTGAGAACAAAATTCAGTTTGTAGAGTTCGGCAGCGCCAGCGAGCAAGGACCACCTGGAGGTGGGTGATAATCACCGTAGCACAGTGGGCTAGGAGACTGGCGCAGGCGACCACAAAACTCAAGACGCGTATTGAGCTCGAGAGTGTGGCCCCGCCAATAGATTCCTCGTTAGCTACCGGTGGTGAGGTCAGACGCTCGGTACGAGACCCATGCAGCGACTCGGGAGCTCAAAACGTGTCTGGGATTTCGACCACCCCATCCGGTTTTCTGGCCCCTTGTGCGTAGGTTGTTATTTGTTTTCCACCGGAAAGCGTCTGTAAACTAGTCCACTCAGGATAACGAATTTTTTTCTGAAGATGCCTATTAGGGTCCTGTACAACGCCCAATCATGACTGTTGGGTCTACCTTTACGGGTCGGCCTTGGCCTTCAAAAAGTGAAAAGTAACCTAAAGGTAAATACATTCACCCAAAAGGGGACGTCACTTTTGAAATTTTGAGGGCCAAGCCGTGAGTGTCCATCTCAATGTCGTTCTGGTTCAAAGACGACCACAAGGGGATTGTTCAGAAAAATTTTCTTTATGCTGCGACGTTTAGTTTTCAAGCACTACCCCGGGAAACTCAAATATGAAACCACGTGATACTGCTTATAAGCTCGGTGGAAATCAAGTGACAACGTACGGTTTTGATCGCCCAGGAGCTGTACCTCAACAGCGGCTTCGGGACGGACGGCTACCTTCGGCGCTCCTGGGGCATCGTGGAGGATTCCAACATCGCGTTGCTGAGCCTAAATGCGGACTCCTGCTTGCGCTACGTGGACGAATTTTCAACTATGGCTGGTCATTACTATCCAGGTCGTTTTCTCACGACATGGTCGTAATTTCTTGGACCAGCAAAGCCCAAAAACAGATGGCAGGATCTAACGATTTTTGTCATAAAATTACGATTTGTGTCGTAAAATTACGACCGAAATCCTAAAATAACGACTAGTAGTACCTATATGACGATTTCGAATTAAGGATTACGATCGGTCGTATATATACGATCGAAGTTGTAAATCTACGGTGAAGTTCGTCAATTTACGACATTACATGTTTTGAAACGATCTCACTCGCTATCAAAATTAGCAACAAATTTGTCATATATTTACGACAAAAATCGTACCATAAATTTGTCGTTGGAAAACGACATTGTTGTTCTCTTAAATGTCGTAAAGTTACGACTATTCTTTAACAGTGTTTAGACCTCAAAGCCATGATTTACTATAGTGTCGGGTTTTATATCAGTGCTTCAATACAAAGAACTTATCACTTGATTTTGAGTTTATGAAAAAAGAAGAGCCGGTATTGAATAGTTCTACTTTCTTTACCTTTGCTGGTTTTAATGTTTGGAAGCCACACCAACATAGTCTCCCTATTATTTTTTTAACAGATACTGGTTTATTTACATTGAAAAGGCTGTTCCAATCATAATGCGCGTTCATGTCCTTGGTTCCTTTATGCTGTAATCAGCAAACCCTCATCGTTTAACTAAGATAAACCACAGATTCTCGTCACACCAATAACGTATCAAAACCGGTCTGCAGGCGCGGGGACGGTCTGGGGTAGCTACTCGCCCCTGACTCAAAACCCGTCCAAGATTTTGACCGCCTCCACCGGTCCTCTGGCCCACTGTGCGAGGTTATTGACCTAGGACCGGTCCTTCACTGTGAACTCCAGGGGCGTCACGAAGTGCAGCATGGGGATTTGCTTGGTTTTCGCCGGTTGCTGGTTCCACTCCAGAGTGAAGTTTCGGAAAACCTGGAGACAAAAACGGATAGAAACAGCCGCTTAACATCGTGAGATGGGACGCTTACACACTAAAATGTTATGTAGAATTTTGTACGTGGTGATGCATGATTTTAAACCAGCGTGACGTTTTGCATAAAATTGTGCACGAATTTGAATAAATTTATGCATTTTTACGCATAAAATTATGCAAATTTCCCGCATGCACAAAATCGTACGTGTGACACGTACAAAATTCTACATAAACATTTAGTGTGGACTGCAAAAATTTGTTGTCATTTCGGTAGTGAAATATCATGGATGCTATTTTCGTCACAGGAATATGACGATCTTCGTCTCAAATGTGACATTTATAATCTATTTTTCCCTTACCACTTATTCCGTGGGTGAAGCTGCTTCACCAACAAGCAAGTTTGATGACGTTCTCGTAAGAAATTTTAGCCTTGAAATTGGAATCAAGTGACGACCAAAGATTTCGCAAGGTCTCAAAGACCGAAGCGCTCGCCACGACGTCATTAGAATTAAATGACTGTATTAGGTCAAAATTTCGAGGAAGAAAGGCATTTGGTCATGGTCATACGCCATGATGACTAATTTGTGAGTGTTCCGTGTTCATTCGCGTGGGGCGGTTGAACCAAATGACGGGACTGGGGCACCACGAGGAAAATGGCTGGTCCACGTCGATACACTGAGAATCCAAATGCTACGAGAACAGTACAGCGTCCATCGGTGCAATGCGTTCGAACCCGTTTTCATCTCATCAATTGGTGCAATACTTTTGCACCACACGTGAAGTGCAATGCCTTCCCATGTATAAGCACAGATAGAGCATTGTCGGGACGCATCACACGTAGGTGCAATGTGCCTATGCCGTTGCGCGTATGGTACGCTGTCTCAAAGCATTGCTTCATACACTGTCATTCATTTTGCGATCCTTTTACTTCACTTTTTTTTGCTACAAAACCTGCGATTTCAACGATCATGGCACTCTACAGTGTAAATATTGCAATATTTTGCTATAACCACGCCACAATATTAGCGATAAAAAAGACCTTTGTCGTACTTTTATTGCAAAATTGCAATACTATTATTGCAACAATTTTTTTACAGCAAAAGGAAGACAGAGGGCATTGCAGTTTGAATGACAGCATACACTGAAAGAAAAATGTCCTGTCAACACCGTTAATTAATTACCAGTGTTTACCGTAGCCAAAACACAGTATTCACCGTTGCGAAAACACAGAATTTACTGTTACCAAAACACAGAACTTGCCGTCATTGTTATAAAAATAATTACCGTTGAAGAGGGTTACAAAATTCACCGTAAAAAGTTTCACAGGGTTTACCGTAATTTTTGTGACAAAAATGGCCGTTTATAGTTACGCGGATAATTCTGTTAGTTTCTCTCACGGTAATCACCGATTCTTCTGAATACCATCCTGTCTGTCTTCAAAGGGGATGGCAGCAAGGTTAGCTCCATTCCCTTTTCCTTAGGAGATTCACAGTAAGCCAAGGGGGCCACCACTCGGAATTCAAGCGTACAGTTGATTCCGGATTTCGGACATTCCGGGGATTCCCGTAATACCCAAGCAAAGTGAAAATGTTGTTCAAAGCTTAAAAAAAAAATATATCTGTCTTCTGGCTGATTGATAGCCTATTATAGAGGCAGATGACTCTTTTCTGCACAATTTTCTCGCTAATGTAGTGATTTAGATTTCTATGATTATCGGCCATGATGTACATATGATTCGCTGAGCGGTGGACCCCTCGCAGAGTGCCCACCTTGGCGACGAGGGTCTCCAGCTCCAGATTGGCGAAGCGCTTGCCCGCGCACATGCGCGGCCCGAAGCCGAACGGCAGGAAGGCGAATGGGTGGCTGCTCTTGAGGTCGGCGCCGCCGGGCAGCCAGCGCTCCGGGAGGAACTGCGAGGCCTTTGGGAAGTATTTCTCATTCCGGTTCATCAGGACGTTGGCCATGGCGGTGATGGTCTGGAAACGGGCCGAAATGTTGCTTTGTTACGCCCCACAGCAGTGGAAGTTCGGTGGCAAGTATGCTTGCTACGGAAGTGGAAAGCCGTTAAGAAGGCCAAAAATGGCAAGTTTTGACCTGAAAGCTTCATCAGCTTGCCAATATTTGGCGCTTCGGCCGCCTGCAATGCCAAATCAATGCAAGCAGGGGAGTGTACAAAGGCCTCCCTTGCTAATTTTTGGCATTCCAAAAGGCTCGCCAATTTTGTGGCAAGCAAACTTAGTGGCTTTGCAGCGAGAAAAAAAGTCCGCGATGAAGCATCGCTTCGAAATGCGAAGAAAACGTAGGCATGGTAAAATCTACAAAGAAATGCTTCAAATTATGAAACATGTTTCAAACTATGAAGCAAAGTCCTTCTTACTACGAATCATTTCTTCAATCATTTCTTTGTTTTCAAAACGGTTTACACAGATGAAAAGGGCATGAAATGAAGGGTGTATTAGGCTAGTTGCCTCCCTATATACTTGCTCTTTTAACCACACAACAAGCTAGGGCCCGCCCTTCCGGCGAACCGATTTGCCAGCTTCGCTTCGCTGCGCTGGCAACTCGGTTCGACAGGGGCCGAGCCCTGCTTGGCCTGCCGGCGGCTTCTGCTCGGGCCTTCGGCCCTCGCATCAGACTTAGCAGGGCCCAATCGGGGGCCATCTCTCGGGCCTTCGCCCCTCGGACCACACACCCCGTGAAGGGGAAACGCAAAGTTATCGATGTAACATCGTGACTGAGGCCCGCCCTTCTATTCCCACTCAGCTACAGTTAAAGTGCAAGACATGCCCGTTGCACTGATTCCCACAACACATGAAGGCGGACTCATCAACCCCCCTTCTGACCCCTCGCCGGAAAGATCTTGCCAAAACCTACCGACATCTGCAATAAAAAAATTTAGTCAGTCGACCCCCCCCCCCCCCCTTTTTTCAAGATCCTGTTTCGGCTAACTGATTAAGTCGGGCTCCTAGACCCCCCTTCCGACCCCTCGCTGAAAAGGTCTTGCCGAGACCTATCGATATCTGCAATAAATATTTTTGTCAGTCAACCCCCCCCCTTTTTTTCAAGATCCTGATTCGGCTAACTGACTAAGTCGGGCTCCGAGACCCCCCTTCCGAATCCTATCGAAATCTGCAATAATTTGTTTTAGTCGGTCGACCCATCATTTCAAAATCCTGATCCGATCAATTCATGAAAGCGACCGATTGTTTTGAGACCAGGCCCAATCACCTTATCTCGTCGCGCTGATTCCAAAAACACCCCTATGTGCCTTGCTAGCACCAACAATGGCGGAAATCTCCCTCCCGCTCATGTAAACCATGATCCACCTGCAGCAGCCCTTCTGCGGCCCCGACAGCATTTGCACCGCCGGATCGTTTCTTTGGACGGCATTCTTAAAGTACCCTCCAAATTTTGGAACACTCGCTCAACTGCTTCTTTGTACACAGACGACAACTAAAACAAAGGACACAAAGGAAAACGCATATGCCCTCCCCCTATTTTTTGGATAGAAGGGCGGGCCAAAAAGAGTTTGTACCAGAAAAACGGGTAAATTCGAAAGTTGAGGAAAAAAACCGGCCGTACCATCTCAATGTGATAATTGCCTCGCTTGTGAGAGCTAAACTGAGAGGACTCAGGCAGGCCACTGGCCCTAATGCACCCTAATTTTCATGCTCTCTTGGTACAATGCCGCTCAAAATAAGCGGCCCCTTTTTTGCCCACGGCGCTGTTTCCATGCTTTTCGAGCTAGGATGCTAAAATTTGGCAGGTAGGTGCCCCCGTTGCCTTTCTTGAGCCCTACTAAGTGTGCAGTCCGTGCGTCCCCCTCAACGGCCTGTGCCACCCCTTCATTGCTGAAGGGTGTAAGAACTAAAAGAAACGTGGCGAAATTTTTGACTTTTATAATCGGAAACGTGAAATGTGTGGTGTACCGACTCAAATGAGTCTCCCCTTCACAACCGTGCAAGTGGAATCGCAATCGGACAAACCCACCACTTTCCACAGTCACCCCCACCCCCTCGAGGGGGTTGTTTTCAAAAATGTTAAAAACCGGCAGCAAACGATTCAGTGGCCTCTCCTGTACACGGTGCAAGTTTTTTTTGTTTTTCCATTCCGACCTCTCCGGGCCGTACCAACCCCTCGGAGGACCCACCCCTTTTTGAATTTGTGTCGTTTGAGTCCCAAAGACGTTGAATTTTGGCGCTAATTTTCATTGGGACTCACCCAGGGTGGGCACGAGCCCATCCCCGTCAAAAAATCCGGTGCCGGAAATTTTCATCCACCGTTATAGGGGTGGCCACCCCCTATCGCCATCCGCTCGCCCGGGAGGGGTAGGAAGGTCGTTCAAGGGTGGCCTCGGTCGAACAGACACGGCTGAACCATTCCTGAAATTTTGGAGTCGATCCGGTGCAGTCCAGCAGCACCGCAAAAATGCATGCTCAGCGCAGGAGTCATCTGCACGGTGCTGCTGGACTGCTCTCGTTGAAAAAACACCGACCTGGCGCGCGAGCACGACTCCAGTGCGTTGGCACAACTGCGCGGCCTGCGTGACGGGTTGCCTGACTCGCTGGCGCGAGGCGCTGTCAAGGCGAGACGCCCGAGTGCATCACTGCCTTTGAGTCGTTCGCATGAGCGCGGGCGTTGCCGCAGCGGTCAGAAAGTTAAGGGGCCTGCTGGGAAGGGTTGTGCCGAGATATGACACTTGGAGTTTGGCCGCTACCCCACCTAAGTTCGGCGTTGACAAGGGATGAACTTAGGGGCTGTTTTCGCTGGTTTCGACGGTTTTGTCGTCCTGGGGGTTGAACGATGCACCGGATCGACTCCAAAATTTCAGGAATGGTTCAGCCGTGTCTGTTCGACCGAGGCCACCCTTGAACGACCTTCCTTCCCCTCCCGGGCGAGCGGATGGCGATAGGGGGTGGCCACCCCTATAACGGTGGATGAAAATTTCCGGCACCGGATTTTTTGACGGGGATGGGCTCGTGCCCACCCTGGGTGAGTCCCAATGAAAATTAGCGCCAAAATTCAACGTCTTTGGGACTCAAACGACACAAATTCAAAAAGGGGTGGGTCCTCCGAGGGGTTGGTACGGCCAGGAGAGGTCGGAATCGAAAAAAACAAACTTGCACCGTGTACAGGAGAGGCCACTGAATCGTTTGCTGCCGGTTTTTAACATTTTTGAAAACAACCCCCTCGAGGGGGTGGGGTCGACTGTGGAAAGTGGGTTTGTCCGATTGCGATTCCACTTGCACGGTTGTGAAGGGGAGACTCATTTGAGTCGGTACACCACACATTTCACGTTTCCGATTATAAAAGTCGAAAATTTCGCCACGTTTCTCTCAGTTTTTACACCCTTCAGCAATGAAGGGGTGGCACAGGCCGTTGAGAGGGACGCACGGACTGCACACTTAGTAGGGCTCAAGAAGAGCAACGGGGGCACCTACCTGCCAAATTTTAGCATCCTTGCTCGAAAAACATACACACTAAATGACCAGGGACAATTTTTGCATCCAGTGGATGCGGTTTTAAGCACATCTAACTTCGGACAAATTTGTACCTAGCTAGTCACGAATTGTACATAAAGAGGCACAATATTGTCCATCAATTGGATCACAAATATTGTCTCGTGTTCGAAGTACAATATTGTGCCTCTTTATGTACAATTCGTGACTAGCCGGATACAAATTTGTCCGAAGTTAGATGTGCTTAAAACCGCATCCAGCTAGATGCAAAAATTGTCCCTGGTCATTTAGTGTGTAGAAACAGCGCCGTGGGCAAAAAAGGGGCCGCTAATTTTGAGCGGCAGTGTATGTGCATACCGTTTTGCAAACACTTGCATAGTTTGCACGACCTCGAAGAAGTGCGAAGCCCCTGCACCTTGCTCGGGCATGGCTCCACGCACTTCCTTCGCTGCACCCAGGGAAATCCGTTCTTGAATTGAGACCAGCTCCGGACTTGATCGTTGTACTTGATTTTTGTTCTCAACATAAGTCCCAAATGCTCTTGATTATGCCGGCGAATGAAGACCACGGTTTCAAGACCAGTACATTGTAGAAAGGCGTTGTACAGTGTTCCGACATTTTAAAATTTTAGTGCACCGCTGGGGTATTAGAACCGGCGCATCAAGGCCACCGCTCTACTCTCTTAGCCCCTCGGCCACCGGTCATTCCGAGGACAGCCATGCGTGCCACGATACCATGCGTGCCACCTTTGCCCCGCACCGGTTGAATCCGGCGGAACAGGCCAACGCACATCCAGCATGTCGTGGCCTGATACACATCGTCCGCATAGCGCAGTTGGTAGCGTGGCGGGTCGAAGAGCCAGAATCTGAGGTTCGACTACCGGCATCGTGATACAAAAAAAAATGTGGCGTAGATGGCAGCGCGGCGTGAGGTCGCCCGGAAGGTTGAGGGTTCGAACCCAACCTGGAGGTATCCTTTCAATCGTCTATTTAAAAAAAAAAAAACTTTTTTTTGGGGTGGTGGGTCCTTGAAACGCAATGGCCACCAAGTCATTGGGCGGCTCAATACTTAAAGAGCCTGTAGACAGTCATTTAGACCGACGGGATTCAAAGTCGGGCCAATGCAGCCTCGGCGCCTATACGTGAGCATGCTGCATCCCTCGCACGACTAAAGCGTCCCGACCGGCCGACTAGTTGTCGGCCGTCGCCTGGGCAGGTCAGAGCACAGAATCCGTCTGTCTCCTACACATAGCAGTGATTTTCAAAAATGGATAAAAACAGTAAAATTGTCACCTCAGTGATCCGTCTTTCCCGCTGGTATTTAATACCCTCAGTCCATTCTCCTGCCAACCCAAAGGATTGTGCGAGGGACAACTGGTTACGCCTCGCCGGGAGTCGAACCCCCGCCGAACCCGGCTTACCATCCAGCCTCCAGGCACGGATCCAACTTTTTTTTTTAACACTTTTATTGTCTATTTGAGCAGGTTAACAACAATAGGTAACAGGTAACAAAAACAACTATGCCCAAACAACAATAAGCAAGTGAGAATTATCTAAGAAGAGAAAATACAAGGGCAAAATAGTTTACATATTCTGAATAGAAGTTAAGCACAATTTTAGCGCATTTACAGCTGAGCTACCGTGACAACTGAGGGAACGGGGAGATGATGCGGCGTCCGTTGACACGGCATATGCGTCACCTCTTTTCAAGCCCATCTGCCTAGCATTGATCCAACTTGATACTCAAAGCAAGCTCATTTGTGGTCTAGGCTCCAGCAAGAACATTTTCTCAAATTAAGAAAGCAGGTTCTCGGACTATTTTTTTCGCTAAAACAAGTACACGGAAATTAAGAACATTCTAGGCGTAGATCTGAGTGACAAATTTTCTCAAATCACGCGCATTTCCATCAAAACAACGCAAGCATTGATGCAACATCGGCGGGCATTGATATTAGACCCTCAATTTTGAGAACATTTGAGCATTGATCTTGGTGCATTTAGAACTTGCTGGGAGTGAGAACATTTGAGGCTTGAATCAAGTCAATTGTGCTTGATTCAAGAACAGATTTTTCTGGGTGTGTTGCCACCCCCTGGTCAGACTCACCCCCTTCGGCACCTGGTAGCCACCGATGACCTGGTCCCTGCCAGTGTCCCGGAAGTTGGTGGGGACGATAGGCATGATCCTCATGGCCTCCTTGACGCACGCGCGCAGGTACCTTGTGCACGCAGTATGTAAGGTTGCAAAGTGGGCCAGAAGACCGGTGGAGGCGGACAAAGTCCCGGACGCGTTTTGAGCTCAAGAGTGGCTTCGTGGGACTCGAACCAAACGTGTGACCACACCATTGAACTGCGTGCCTAACGAGGAATGAATTGGTGGGGTCACACGTTGGGTTGGAGTCCTATCCAGCGACTCTGGAGCTCAAAACGTGTCTACCGAGACTTTTGGCCGCCTGCCCCGGTCTTCTGGCCCACTGTGGTAGACAGCGGACGAATGCTCCTCCTCCCACGTGACCCCTACAACAGTTACTTGAAAGGTGGTCGAAGCAACACTTCTGTACCTAAGCAAAAAGTGCTATTTTGCCTTCCCTCTCAGGCCGGCTCTAGATCCGCGTCTACTCTGCTCACGGTGAGACGAAAGACACTGCGAGCCACTGATATTCAACGGTCGTGACGTCATATTCGAAAGAATGTGAATTGTGTTACATTTCGATTGAACGATGTCACATGTGTTGGGACGTGACTAGGCTGTTCATTAGGGATTGTCACATTCATTCGGAGATTCAGTATACAGGAGATACAGATTTTCCGATGAAATAGAAAATAAAGGCGTCGGACCGTTTGCACCACCTGGTGGACACAAAATAGGATCACCGACGGATGTTCTAAATAGTGCATCATTCATGGGACAAAAAAATAAAAGCGTCAGACATTCGCAGTGAATATTCAAACAAATTGTGTGACATCATATTCAAACGAACGCACACTAAATCACTATGTAGGTTTTTGTGCATACGTAACGCACGAAATTAAATATGCACTAGTTGCGCACGAAATTGTGCGCAATAACGCACGATTTTCTGCATACCCGCGCACTAAATCGTGCGTTGTCTCGTACAAATTCGTGCGTTACAAAGTGCATGTTTAGTTTCGTGCGCGGGCGCGCCTAGAATACTACATAGTTACTTAGTGTGTGTGACAAAATTCACATTCCAACGAATATTGTTGCACATTCGTTGAACAACAGTGGCGACCGGTGGCGACACCCTAGACAAAGGCCAAGTCCCGGCCAGCTGGCCATTACCTGTCCACACCCGGCCTCGGCCAATAACACCCCGCCATCGCTTGGCCTACACCCAGCCCAGCTCGGCCATACTCATTTACTGGCAGAAACATGGTATTTCCGCTGTCTCAAGCGCCTCCTAGGCTCTTCATAACACTCCCGGCGCCTTTTTCGGTCTCACGAGCGCCTGGTGGGTAGGCAGCCCCGCAGACACGCGTATTGAGCGGGCTGGCCTACGCTCCGCCCTGGCAGGCGATCGGCCCTAGCAAGTGGCAACGCGCCCACTAAATTACTAGGCGGAAGCAAGCTCCGGGGATTTGACTCTTAAGGGATAAGTTATTGCTTTGAAAAAGTGCATCAAATCACCAAATCTTCTTTATTAAAACTGAAGTATTCTCACAGGTGCTTTCCATTTCCTCTCCACGAAACGGTCTTGGTTGTAGCTTCGGAACAGAATATCATTTTTCCATTTGTAGATGCTAAGACCAAGAGACTGGTGCCGATGCTTCTAATTTCTACTTCAGAGTAACTCAAACGTTAACCAATATACACGATTTAGTCGTGGCCCCGTTTCAAACTTTGTGGGTTCAAAACGTGCCACAAGGACCTGTCAGCCATTAAAGGAAAATTGGATATCTCAACAAACACATAAAATATCAGCAAAGTCCTGAAATTTATAAATGCAGCGCATAAAACAATTATTTTTTTCCGTTGCTAAACTCCATTTCGGCCACCAATTTTTTCAGGAGAAACAGAAGACTGTTCGAAGAACAAAAAAAAAAGTTGCGGATGATGAGAAATTGAAAATGTATAAGTAAAATTTTGAAAAATACATCAAAGTATCAGGTCACTCCGTAGAGGGTTCTTCAACTTATCAATTTCCGTTAAAACGGATAACGAAGTCATCTTAACTTAATTTTTCTAAGCGAAGTGGAATTCGAAGACAATACAACTAGAATCATGGTCTGCGTAAAGTGTTTATTACTCTGGTATATTTTTTGGCTTTCTTTTGTGCAACTTGAGTTGTAAAAATAAAGAGGGTTAAGTTGAAGTGATTCTTTTTGCACGAGATTCATAAACATACAGATTGAGTTATCTCCTGTTGCTAAATTTTTCAACGGAGTCATGCAGACTTTAGTTCAGTTGTTTCCATTTTCCGCCAAATGGAGAGCGTGTAAGGGGCCCAGTTGAGTTATGCCTCTTTTCCATGTGGATTTACTTCTGAATGCTTGGAATTGAGACAAATAATTTGGTGTGATAATGCAAACCTAACCAAGGTAAATGGTCCAACCCACCCTAACCTAGCGGGGTCGTGACAGATCTTGCTCTACTCGCGACAGACCTAACCTAACTAAATGGTCCTACCAACTCTAACCTAACCTAACGGTAGCATAACTCAACCTAACCTGAAACTATCCGTAGTATCCCTCAGGTGCGCGTCCCGCGCACCAACTAGGGCCTGCTGGCTGAGGTGCAGTTACAGAAGTTGACGCGTTTGCGCTATTGCTCACGGCGGATTATGAATCAAATTGTGATCGGTTTACACTGTTATCCAAGTTGCGATACTTTCAACACAAAAACGTGCGATGATAGCCAAAATGTGATTCCCTTGAATCATCGCTCTCCACATGCGATGACTTTTGTATCACAAAAATTTGCAATGATCATCGCACATTTCTGCAATGATAAAAGGACTTATTGCACAAAAGTGCGATGATGGCAACACAAAATCTGCAATCATTACAGTTTTTTGCAATGATCATAGCAAAATTCTGCGATACAGCAGATCATCGCACCTTTTTGCAATGATCATCACAGAAAAGAGCGATGAAATTTGTATTGCACTGAAAGTGCGGTCTGCATCGCAAGTGGAATAACAGTGTATAAATGAATAAACTCATGCGTGCACCAAAACAAACTACCCAGTTTCGTACCCCCTCCCCTCCATCCCCACCTCCATGCCCCTTCCCAAGCCCCTTCCCCTCTCGCCCGCGGCCGCTGCTCGCGAACGGCAACGACACCTCCCGATTCAATCTTCCCTCCTGACCAAACTAAATAGCATATCAACAAACGGTTTTCTCTGGGTGAAAGCTTGTGAAAAGCCCTACAAACGCCTCGCTTTGACCCCCCATCTAAAATGACTCCTTCATTCCAAAAACTTGTCCCGAAGTTACAGAAAACGATTTTCTTCGTTGTAGAAAAATTTTGAGCTCGCACCTTATTTGGATAGGGTGGCTTTGATTCTCCTTTCTATTTCCTACAACTTTCGTTCAAGACGTTTTTCGAAAATCTCAGCCGTTTACGCATGCGGGGCGTTTTTCGTGCGCGCCGTTAGATGCAAGCCCGCAACGCAGCAGTGCATGGCGGGCCTGCCTACTTACGGGGGCTCCTTTCTTGCTTTTCTCGCTCTTCTACGTAAATCCGCCCCCCATTTCTCAAGAAACATGGGGTCCTTGAGTCAATGTGAGTACGCCGCATCGAATGGTGCACACCTCGTTGCTATCGGAGGTCTGGAAGGTACTTTAACTTGCGAAAAACGTCCGTGGCTGCAGGGGGCGACGATGCTAGCCCGCCACACAGCCGTGCATGGCGTGTGCCTACCTTCAGGCGATCTGGCCTCTGAAGCCAGCGAGCCGCTATGCTACCCCCACCACCGCCCGACCAAGCGGAGGGCTTCGCCCGTTGGTTTTCCGATTCCGATGCAGATGCAGTTAGGCTCAGCAACTTTGTACTATTGGTGCATAACCTTTGTACAAAGTTTTGCATGCGTTTCAATATGCACGAATTTTACGCGGTACAACGCACACTTTCGTTCGTAGTTACCGTCAACAGCCCATACTTCGGACACTTTTGATATGTTTTTCAACTCTCTAGTCGCCATATTACATCATTGGTTCATGAAATTTGAAAGGAAGAATCTCTGAAGTCCTAGCTATCTGGCGACAATTTGTCATTTTGTCTCGGTCAAATAGTTTTGGTTTCATAAGAGCCCAAAGTTGTCCAAAATTAGGGCATTTTTTTGCCTTACTTTGGACAATTCATCCTAGCATAATTTCATTTTGACAGAACACCGTCAATTCTTGCAGTAGGCTGCCGGGACTTCGAGTATAGTGTTTCTACACTCCCAACTCTTTGGCTCAGAGAACAGAATCCTTTTCTAAAATTTAGTTCTTATATTTTATTGAAGCAAATTGCCATTGTCGAAAGTAGGGAATTTCTGCGCCTAACTTTGGACACCCTTGAAGGAAAAAGTGAGGAAAATGCTGTCATTTCTGTAATAAGCAACGCCCGAAATTAATTTTTGGTCAGTTTGTTTCAAATGAAGAAATAAACGGACCTAATAAGAAAGATTGAGTTGGAATATCAAATTTTGGTCAAAATGAATGAAAGTCTACTGTCCGAAGTTAGAGCACATGGTTACAATTTTTGACATTTTATTCCAAAATAATAGCTAACCAATAACTTTTTGGTAAAACGAATTTGCAGCTGTAATCTAGACACAGCAAGCTTTCAAATGAGTATAAACATATTATGGGGACAAAAAATGTCTCCCACTTATAGGGTCAATTTCATTGCTCTCATTAAAAACCTCAAAAACTGCAAAATCCACTTTGAATTTTTAAATAATACTGGAGTATACCTCGGGTGCCTATTCACCTAATTAAACTTATACGGTACCTCTGCTTAATCGAAAGCACGCAGAAAAACGACGTAAACTGCTCCCACAGCCACATAATAGCACTAAACACACTCTCAGGGGGAAGTGTCCAATGTTAGGCGCGCTGTCCAAAGTTAGGGTAGTTGACGGTACGCACAAATTCGTGCATTTCAAAACGCATGCACAATATTGTGCGAATCTTGCGCACAAAAAATACATAGTAATTTAGTGTGCGGGCGACAAGGCGATCGGGCACGCCTTGTGAAAGGTCTGGCCGGGGATCGGCAGGCTGTGGTATTTCTATTGAACCTTGGACCACAAGCTTCAGCAGTTCTGTTTCTTCGCTTTTTCTAAAACTTTTTCTTTCCTTAATTGTGTGTTTTCGGGTCAGTACCGCAGCCCATTGGGAACAAACTCCCGCTGTTGAGGAAGCAGCAGTCATCAGCCATACAGGCACTGCAAATCCAAAGGCGATACTTGAGTATCTTTGTTGTTGGCCGAGGCCGGGTTTGGCCGGAGTTGACCGGGCCCAGGCCGGGTGTTTGCCGGAGTTGGCCGGGTGATGGCCAGCTGGCTAGGACTTGGTCTTTGTCTAGGGCAGGAGGGACACCTACTTGAGCTGCTCCGTCTGGTCCTTAGTGATGGTCCTGTTCTTGTCGGGCAGCACGCGGTCCAGCTCCTCCTGCAGCTTGGCCTGCGTGTCCGGGTTGTTAGCCAGCTGGTACATGACTGCGCTCATGACTGCGGCGGTCTGCAACCAGAGGGACGGGGGCGGTCACGATCCACAGTGGGACGAACAGAGAACCGGCGGAGCAAGTCAAAATTTCGGACGGGTTTTCAGCTCCAGAGTCGCTAAATGGGACTAGAACTCTGACCAAATTAATGGATTGCTGTCGGAACGAGGATTCATTGGTGGGATCGCACGCTCGGTTCGAGTCGTGTTTCGCGACTCTGGGGCTCCAAACGCGGTGAAAGTTTTGGCCGCCTGGAGCGGTCTTCTGGCCCACTCGTTTTGAACGAGAGCAGACGCGGGGCGGTACTCGAACTGAGGCGCTTCCTGCACACTAAATTGCTATGTAGTTTTTAGTGCATAGCTTTGAACGAAATTGAGCATACGTTTGGAAATGCACGAATTCGTTCGTAGCTAAGCATGAAAATGTGCATTGTTATGCAGCACCACGTGCGTTGTTGCGCACAAATCTGTGCATTCCACGCGTATGCTCAATACCGTGCAAAGCTATGCACGAAAAAACTACATAGTAATTTAGTGTGTGCTGATCCTATACCTGCGAGCCAGGGGCCGGTCAATAAATAGTCGGGTAAGGGGACGAAATGAGGCGCAGCCGGTGCACCTCGGCAGCCGAACTGAGGCGCGAGCCAAGTGGGATGCCTATCCAGACGGCGGGAGATGCCGGGCCGGCCGGCCGCGTCAGACGTAAGTTCGCGCCAAATTGTTCGCTTGTCGGTTGGGCATCGACGCAACAGCCACCGGCGCTGCCGTCTCACTCCGTGACTCAGCGGCTCGCCTCACTCTCACACTACAAGATCAAATGTGTGCTTAGTACACAGCTGTGGGAGCGGGGAGCGTACTTACAAGCACACTTCTATAGATGTATGCTTGACAAGCACACACCTATATATGTATGCTTGGCAAAGCAAACAGCTGTAGGTGTATGCTTGGCCAAGCACACTTTTATCCCAACCATTAAAAGGCAGGCTCCCACAGCTGTGTACTTGGCGAAGCCTTTTCATTCCGAAGCGCCGTCTGGATAGGCATCCCACTTGGCTCGCGCCTCAGTTCGGCTGCCAGGGCGCACCAGCTGCGCCTCAATCGTCCGCTTCCCCCGAATATTTATTGACCGGCCCCTGCCCCGCAGGTATAGGATAAGCAGGTAGCGCCTCAGTTCAAGTCCCCCGCAGACGGCGGGAGGGGAGAGGTATGGGAGGGAGGTGGTGGGCGGTAAAGGTGAGGGGTCCCCCCACGCTAGCTAACCACCGAAACGGAAGGCAAAAGGACATGCTTTGCCCCTAAAAGAAGGCCAAAAAAAAATGCTACCTTGCATTTGTAAGTTGGTAAAAGTTTCTACTATGCTCCTCCAACTTGGCAAAAAGGGCTACTTTGTCTCACCCTCCAAAGACGGCTGCCTCTGCATCCGTTACTGACGATCACATGCTCTTTGAATTGAAAAACAAAGAAAACGGCGGCTTTGTCTCACAGTGAAGATTCTCCATATTATGGAGAAAGTTCTGTATAATATGGTGAAACATCTGCCTTTGTAACATACCTTCGAAAATTCTTTGTACCTTATAGATATTTTACGTAATTTTCCTTGTATTATGGAGAAAATCTGCATCATAATATGGAGGTGCAGTCTTTCACCGTAAGACATTTAGTGTGTTCAAAGAAAAAATCCTTCGCCGACAGTGAGGAAGTCCCATTTCGGCTACGAATGATTTTTCTTTTATATTACAAACAAAATCGTTCGTACTACAAAAGTGTCTCGTCGTAGGCTGCAAAGCAGCCGTTTTCCTCGCGGTCGCAGAGTGCGTTCTTTTCAAGGAATTCATCTGTTGAGTGCGGCGCGGCGAGCCCGATACGCACCGTGTCTACGCCGCCGAGGAGCATGTTCATGGCCATGGACACGGCCTTGTCGGGGTCGTCCGTGTTGAGCAGGAGGTTCTCCAGCACGCTGCGGTTGCCCTTCTCCAGGTCTTCCCGCGACAGCGTCTTCAAGCGGGTCACTGCCTTGCCCACGTACTTGGACGCGAACCTGTGCACAAAAAAACCGCACGTTTTACAAACGAAACTGGGTAACAGGCAAGATTTTTGCGAAGCTTTTGAGGATTGATTGCCGATGGAGCCTAGCCCGTACCGCCGGCGCACATCAGACCAGAAAGCCGACGCAGGCGGCCAAAACTCTTGACGCGTTTTCAGCTTAAGAGTCTCTAAACAGGACTCAAACCGATCGTGTGACCCCACCAATGGGGATTACTCGCTCGGAGAGCATTGCAATGGCGGGGCCACGCGTGCGGTTCGAGTATAGTTGAGTGACTCTGGAGCTCAAAACCCGTCCTGTAGTTTGTCCGTTTCCACCGCACTGTCTAAACAAGACCGAGTGTGGACAACTCCACACTTCCTGGTGTGGGGTGGAGTCTCCAAACGTGCAAATGCAGAGTTGTTGGCAGTCCCAACACTGTAAATCACAGAGCCCCTGCTATCGCTCTGGGCATGGTCCAGACGTTGAGAACTCCACACTTGAAAAGTGAAGACTGCAAACTCTGCACTTCTAAATGTGGAGAATGAAAACTCCACCTATCCGCGTTTTATGAGTTGAGTTGTCCACACTTGGTTTCGCGCAGTGCGTTCTTAGTTCTCGCCCACACTGCGCACTTTGTCCTTCAATGGACATCATACCAATATTCATTAACGTTTGTGCACATTAATTGACTTTCGTTTCGGAGGTTACCAGATTTGTCACGACGAAATTGATAATATGGTTTATAAAACAAACTAATTGATATGCTCATTAATGAGCACAGACGTCTGTACGGTATTGAAGAAAAACTTAGTGCGAGTCTAAGAGTGTGCACCGCGTCGTGAACTTTAAGTCCTTACTCAGTGAAGGTATCCATGCTGCCGACGAACTTGTTGTAGGCGGGCGTCGCTACCCACTTCCAGAGGGACGGCTTGATGTCGAGGTGGAAGATGCCGTCGAACACGCCAGTGACGGCGTCGAGCATGACGGCCGCGTCCGAGGCGGGGTCCAGGGTCTCCTCGAGCAGGCCCAGCCGCGTGTCAAGGGCCACGTACGAGATGGCTGCACGCGACGGGGTAACGACGGGTAAATTTCGGGTCAGCCGGATTACGGATTACGCGGAATACACGGTGGACGCAGCCGGCCAAAACTCTAGACGCGTTTTGAGCTCCAGAGTCGCTAAATGGGACTCGAAACGAACGTGCACTCTTGGAATCTTGCCAACCGATGTGTTTGTAAGCTTGCGAAGAATATGACCAATTCGTAATACAAAGAACGCATCCGTTTTGAAAACGGCCTGTTTGTATTATAAACCCTTGCAAACACATTGTCTGCAAAATTGCGAACCACCAAGCCAAATTCTTCGCCAAGAAGTTTGCAATGGGAACACATTCTTCGCAAGGTTTTGAGAGTGAGTGACCCCACCAATAGACTGCTTTCTGAATAACCAGTATGACCACGCGACCGGAGGCAGCCGGCCGGACCCATGCGGCTGGATCTAAAACCGCCGCACAAAGGGTCAGAAGAAAAGGGTCAGAAGAAGGCAGCCAAAACTCTGGGCGCAGTTTTGAGTTTTGAGCTCCAGAGTCGCTAAATGGGACTCGAATCAAACGTATGACGTTACCGAGGAATCGATTGGTAGGGGTTTGACGTTCGGTTTGAGTCCCCTATGGCGACACTGGAGCTCAAAACATGTCCAGGATTTTGACCGCCTCTTGCTTACTCGAACGCTAAGGGTATGATGAGGCCTCAAAGCGCAGATAATGACTGGTCTTTTGGCCCACTGCGGATTACCCGCGCAATACCTCCGGTTTGATTCCGAAACTTTTAATGGCGTGCGAACAAGGGACTTTTGTCCTGAATCGAATATTAAATTATTTTTCGTACATTTATTGTTCTTTTACCCGCTGTAAGGTGAAAATTCATTTGTGGGTCACGGATCAATTGTGGGCCATTTTTTCGACGGGCCGCTACAAGTCCAAGAATGAACAAATCGATTCCAATTTCGGCATGGGTCTTCCCTCAACCTTCCTTTGTCACCTGAAACAGCGCGGACGTCTGAGCGACGACCAGAATGCCACCTATTGGGCTGCAAAGAAGGACCTGCTTACAAATTCAAAGGAAAATGGAGCCTATCCGGGGGCAAAGAAAAAGGAAAAAAAAAAAAGGATGTTTTTCAAATATTTGACAAAAGTCGAACAATTGAATGAAGGGGAACGTCCTTGCTTATTTAGGTTCCTAATGGATGAAGGAACATTAGTCAACCTAATTTGGACAAATATTGTTCAAGGTTTGGTGCGCGGGTAGCATCAAAAAATGCTGACCCACAATTGGATCCAAAAATCCATTGTGGGCCAAAACAGCCTGTTTTTAAAAAGCCGCAGCACAGTAAATAAGGACGATAAACGGGACTGCTACGCTGCAAAACGTAGGCAAGGGATCATATTTCAACGCCCAAAAGCTATTTTGGCAACTTGTCCAAAATTAATGCCCTAAATTTTGATTTAAAAAAAAAAAGGGACCCACAATTGGTTTTCTACCTTAAATGTGGAAAATATTTACACCACTTCCAGGCGAGAAATACTATTCTTACCGCTCGCTAAGAGAATTCCGATACTCACCGCTGCAGGGGTGACAATTTCGATTCTCACCGGTACAGGTATGAGAATTTCGACTCTCACGGCAAGAGATTCTCAGACAAAGGTAAGAATTTTTTTCTGACCCGGCGGCGTGCGAGCACTAAGACACTTACACTCCAGGCCCCACTTGCACAGCTCCTTAGAGTAGTCGGCGGGCATCTTCCCGTCCGCCGTCCGAATCAGCCGCATCCTGCAGCAAAGCAGGCCGTCGCTCTGTCTCTTTCGCATCTCTACGGAAGGCTGCTCTGCAAACTCAAGTGTGTGCCAAGCACGCACTACACAGTGTAAACCCCAGGCATGCACTTCTTTGCTGCATGCCTGGCAGGCATACACTTCTTGCTGCATGCCTGCAGGCACACACTTTTTAGTGCATGCCTGCAGGCACATGCAGCAAAGAAGTACATGCCTTGGGTTGACACCATGTACACTGATAGAAAAAAGTACAGAAAGTACACGGAAAATGTCTGGTCAATTTTTTACCTGGACCGTCCGTACCTGGCCAACCACGGAAGTTCTGTACATGTTTTCTGTAGCAGTTTACATGAGATCCTTATGGGGACCACAGAGAACCAGTACGGAAGGTCCGTACCTTTTCTGTACCCCATTTTCTGTACATTTTCCGTACCAAAACACGGAATTTTTTGCAGTGAGTACGTGGCCCAAACTTGAGTTTAAAGAGTGCCTGAGTTGCACAGGGGACCAGAAGACCGGCGCAGGCGGCCAAAACTCTGGACGCGTTTTGAGCTGCTGAGTCGCTAATCAGGACTCGAACCGAAAGTGTGACCCCTCCAATGGATTCCTCGTTCGGAGAGCAGTCATCGGTGGGGTTACACGTTCGGTTCGAGTCCCATTAAGCACTCTGGAGCTCAAAACGCGTCCTGGACTTTGCCCGCGTCCACCGGTCTTCCGGCCCACTGTGTGCCGGAGCACACTAAACTCTTGTGGACTTTTTTAATGCATAATTATGCACTTTTTATGCATAGTTATGCATGCACAGATACATACGTAAGGTGTGTATAATATTATGCATCATTGTGTACATTTTGTGCATCTTCTTGCATAAAATGTACACAGTGATGCATAATATTATACACACCTTACGTACGTTTCTGTGCATGCATAATTATGCATTAAAAACTCCACAAGATTTTAGTGTGAGGGACCGACCTGTCGACGAAGTCCTGGGCCACGTTGTCGATGGGCCCCACGTACTGCAGGATGTTGCGGGGCTGCATCATGACCTGGTTGATGGCGGTGCGGAACTCCTGCCACTCTTTGCCGTGCCTGCAGCCGTGACAGGAGTGAACAGTTGTATGGCACACGCCACCTGCACGCACATTTCAACGAGTAGTGTGCTTGGATACACATTGTGTTGTCGAGCGTGTGCAAAGAGAGCTTTGAATTTCAAAGTACAAATCAAATGAATTTCAGTTGAATTGCGACTAATTTGGGACATAAAATACTGAATTTTGAGAAAAACTTCGATGGGTTTAAAATAATATTTAGTAATTTTCAATATTTTGATGAATTGGGGTGTACACACTAAATTGCTATGTAGTTTTTTGTGCATAGCTTAGAACGAAATTGAGCATACGTTTGGAAATGCACGAATTCGTTCGTAGCTAAGCATGAAAATGTGCATTGTTATGCAGCACCACGTGCGTTGTTGCGCACAAATCTGTGCATTCCACGCGTATGCTCAATATCGTGCAAAGCTATGCACGAAAAAACTACATAGTAATTTAGTGTGTACAAACTTGACGGGTGTAATTTCCCCCTGGTGTACTTTGCATCTTTTCGCCTTTGGGTTTGCAGTAGGGTTACCGCTCGGCATCCAAGCACACTGCTCGTTGAGGTGTGAGTGCGGGTACGCTCCAGGACCAGGACCTGGGAGTCCAGGTGGTGAGAGCCATCCTCACTGTTGGCAGATCATCACAGTATTCGATCGACGAGCAGAAAGCAGGTCTTGGTACTTACGAGGCGAGCAAGCTGGGGATATGCTTCTTCCTAACGTGGCGGAAGTAGTACTCGACGCAATGGAACCCTCGGCGGACGGGCCACGGCCCCTCGCTCCGGAATACCTGCACGGCACAACCATGCAAATAACTCAGTCTCCCCCCCCCCCTCACACTTACCCTCTCTCTCTCTCTCTCTCTCTCTCTCTCTCTCTCTCTCTCTCTCTCTCTCTCTCTCTCCTCCCCACACCCTCTCTCCCTCTCTCCGTCTACTCCCTCTCAGATTTACACACACACGCACGCACAGAGACAGAGAGAAAGATACACTGTTTGAAAAATTGTCGTCCATAAGCGACGTATCAGTAGCTCATTTTAACGGCGACAGAAGTCGTTCTAGAACGATTCGGTTGTAATCCAACGACTTTAAAATCGTTTTCTTACGACGTGGTCGTAATTTCTTAGACCAGCAAAGCCGGAAAACAGATGGCAGGATGTAACGATTTGTATCGTATAATTACAATTTTGTTCGTAAAATTACGATTTGTGTCGTAAAATTACGACCGAAATCGTAAAATTACGACTTAAGTGGTAATAGTGCACCTTAGCGGCTCTAAAACCACTTAAGTGGTACCTGTATGACGATTTCAATTTAAGGAATACGATCGTTCGTATATATGCGATCGAAGTTGTAAATCTACGGTGCAGTTCGTAAATTTACGACTTAACATGTTTTGAAACGACCTCACTCGCTATCAGAATTAGCAACAACTTTGTCGTATAATTACGACAAAAATCGTTACATTAATGTGTCGTTGGAAAACAACATTGTTGTTCTCATAAATGTCGTAAAGTTACGACTATTTTTAACAGTGAAGAATAAATCCAAAACCCAGTTTATAGGGCAAGAAAATCAAAGAAAATCACAGACGTAGAGAATCTATACAGATTTTAGTAACTTTACACAAAATCCTTATGAACTTTTTTGTACATAGTTACGCACTATTTAGCACATGCGTAAGCATCTGCATAATTAACAACGTGTAAATTTTACATTCTTTTGCATAATACTTCGCATAACGCATGTGCAAAGTACTATGCGTCACTGTGTACAAAAATGTGCATAGGGATTTAGTTTGTTTATAAACAGAAGCCGTTGCACCATTGCCCTCAAATCGTGCAGGTTTGCCGCAGAACTGAGGGTCGACGTCGAACAGTCATCCTACCAGAAACTGTCCCGGTGCTCTCAATAGCTGTTCGAAGCGCCCCCAGGGCTGTGGCACTTCGAAACACATTCGTTTTTCCTCGTATTCTTGGCTGAACCGCCCCATAAACTGAGTCCTCGATTAACTGTGCAGCCTGGTGCGGCGCACTCACACTTTGGACGATGTCGGCGTCGTTGACAAAGAGCAGGTCGGGCCGGGGCATGCCGCTCAGCTTGCACACGGGGCCGTATTCGGCGTGCAGGGCCTTGATGAGCTGGTCGAAGCCGAGGCCGTGGTAGTCGCCGACGACGGGCATGAACCGCCACGCGTTGCCGACCACGGGCAGGGGCTTGGGCCCGGGGATGTCAGCGTAGGGTCTGGCGGCGTCCCAGCCGGTCGCGGCCTCGGCGTCTTGGGAAGCCGCTGCGGCCGTGGACCGCGCGCGCACGGGTATCTAATAGAATCGCGCGACAGTGGTATCAAGACTCGAAAACAGGGGATAATGGGGAGGGGGCATGATGTCGCATTTTTACCCTGCTGACAAGCGGATTGTACGGCAAGTTGCCTACCTTTAGGCATTTAAATAAGGGCAAATGGGTGGAGGGGTCATGACCCTTGAATACGCGTCTGGTACACTAAATTACTATGTATTTTTTTAGAGCACGGCGTTTGATCGAAACTAAAACAGGACGCACAGACTCGTGCTGAGTTATACTTTAGTCACGTATTGACTTTTGTGCTCATTAATGAGCGAATGAACATTTTTATTTGTTTGAGTTCAGATACAATATTTGGAATTTCTTCATGACAAATCCATTAAGCTTCTTAACAAAATTCTGAAACTCAGAACAAAAACGCCAATAAATATAAATAAAATGTCAATTGAAGGATGACAGTGTAAGCATGAAATGCACGAATTCATGCGCAACAGTCGGCCCTTGCTGCTGAAAATGAACAAAGAATGTAACTACAGTTTGTGGCTTCGTGGGGATTTAGTTGTTACCCATTTAGCAAATTTCCCTTCCATTCACGGGGAACAATTTGAATAATTGAAGGTTAAGTGTCCATGTTGCCTTCGTGGTAACATGCCATGTACAGTAATCAGCCAACGGCAATTCTTTACGGCCTCCCATGAGGCTCAGGCTTTGAGCAGTCCAAGGTCTGAGGGCTGAAAGTAACCCAACAAAATTTCAGACCTCTACCTACCATACAAGGGCGGCTACAGACAATTGAAACTTAGAGACCAAACTTGCGGATATACTAACCAAGAAGAAATTGGCTTAAGTGACACCTAATTTAAAATCTTTGCTTGTTTGGCCCACATATTCTAAAAGAGGGCATAAAAAAAGGTTGCGTATAGGACCTTTACATGTCAAATTAATATTACAAAAGTATCAACCGTCACAAAAAGATAAAACTCTTTTTTCATCTCACTTAATGATTTAGTAAGAACCTCTACTTTCTCAACTTTGCTTCTAAATGTGTTGAATTAAGAAAAGCATCCTTACAACACAATCTCTATGAATAGAGAACTGAAAATATTATTTTCCTATGAAGTGACTAAACTTGATTTTATTTTCTATCCTAGTCTTGTATGTCAGGAGACCTCGACGAAAGGGGCTTTGAGACAACTCCTGACCAATTTTGGTGTCAATCGCACAATTCCTTGTCACCTGACATCGAAAAAACCGAATTTTCGTTCAATTTCAACCCCTTAGTTGGCGCCTCTGTCCCTACGTAACCCGTAGCACGACCTTAATGACGCGCCCGGGGGGGGGGGGGGGGGGGGGGGGGGCTTTTGAGTGGAAGCGGTCATGTGATCATTTTTGGCCCGTCTCGTCTCATTTATTCAATAAATACGAAGGATGGGTACGCAGTCTGATGCTTTTAGTGCTCCCGTCCAAATACTTGCGGTGGTCCGATCTACACCAAATTAGGTATGCTGCCTCCTTGCGTGAACCTAAGAACCGCCGGGCCGGTGGCAGCAAACCCGATCCGAGCCCCGGGGGGCTCTGCTCTAGGTGTATCATGTTGTACATGAAGTGGAGGAGGATTTCGGCAACGGGTGCAGCCTTAAGGCAGGGGGTAGCAACGGCGAAGGAAGCGCGTGAAGCTATGCTCGAGCGGGGTGCAGCGGTTACGCACTTGTTTGAGATTATGAAAACTAGGTCGGTGATGGCAAAACGCTTTGCACAGATCAAAAGAGCATGAAATTTAGGGTGCATTAGGCCTAGTGGCCTGCCTGAGTCCCCTCAATTTAGCCCACACAAGGGAGGCAATTTTTACATTGGGATGGCGCGGCCAAGATTTTTCCTAAATTTTCGAGTTTTCGTGTTTTTCGGTGAAAACCCTTCAATTTATTATGGTTAAAACAGGAAGTATCGAGGAAGGCAATTAGCCTAATGCACCCTTCATTTCATGCTCTTTCCATCTGTGCAAAGCGTTTTGAAAACAAAGGCCTGGTTTTCATAATCTCGAAGAAGTGCGTAACCCCTGCACCGAAGGCGCGAGCATCGCTTCACGATCTCCTTGGCCATTTCCACGCCCTGCTTAAGGGCATGTAGGAGGGCTATTTTTGGAATCAAGACGACTAGGACAACCAACGGTGCTGGTTTTGAGCCGATTGGAAAAGTTCGAACCCAAGTTCAAATCCTGGTTAGGTTTGCAGGTCCAATACCTTCATTTTGAGTTGCACTATGTGTCCTAAATTTTTGAGGTTAATGATGACGAAAATTACATTCATTTTAATCTAAGATTCACGTTTAGATCTGGAAATGTTAACAATGACTCAATTTGCTTGTTTTTCCAGTTTGGCATTGACACATTTGTTGTCGACGGTGCTGATGGCGAAAACGGGGTCTATTTTCCAAGAAAATGTCATATTTGACCGTTTTCAGAGCCAAACGTGGTTCTGAGATTAAAAAGGCTGGCTTTGTGCGTCATTAGCAACCTCTAAAACAAAGGAAACATAGTAAATATGATGCAGCAAACCTTACCAGGATTGGAACCTAGGTTCAAGGGTAAAAACTTCTCCGATCGGCTAAACACCAGTACCTTTGGTTTTATCTCCTCGGCCCGATTCCAGAACAGGCCCTTAATGTCCTTGTAGCTGCACCGACGGGGCAACCACCCCAGGAATCCAGTGTACAAATTGACAGGTCATCTCCGGCAATCCATACCAAAATCACGTAATTCTTGATTTCTAACGTTCTTCACTGGTAAAAAAAGCGTGTAGTGTTACGCCTTTCGTAAAGCGTAAAGTCTCTACGCCCTTCTTAAAGCGTACAAGGGCGCACACGCTCTTTTCCTCTTATCTGAATGCATGGGGAAATAGTATTGAAGCGTAGCTGTACGCTTCAAGAAAGGCGTTACGTCTTTGGACAGACGGACGCACAGAAAGCATCAGACTGCGTACCCGTCCTCCGTATTTATTGAATAAATAAAACGGGACGGGCCAAAAATCATCACATGACCACTTCCACTCACAAGCCGCCCCCCAGGGCGCGTCATTCAAGTCGTGCGGCTCGGCAGCAGCTGCGGGACTCGCCCAGCTGTGGTCGTTTTTAGCGATTTTGGGTGCATCAGGCCACTCAGGACCCTGTGTGGCCCGAACGATTCAAAAATTGGCGTCATTTTTTGCACGTTACTTCATCTAGGTTTGAGGAACATTCACACCAAATTTAAAAAAAAGATATTTTTAGGTTTTTGAGATAAAATTTGTCAAAGTTTTCTAACTTTGGGCACCTACCCTGTGATAATGGCTCCTTCCGCAAACTTCAGATAGGTGTCTTTAGAATTATTTTTTCATCCTCTTTTTGAATCTGTTTTGGGTTTTGAGCTATCTTTAAAACTAGCTGAGATATTGACGAAATGCTGGAAGTGTGCACTACTTTGGGACATTTTTATGACCACGACCCATGCCTATATCTCCGCAACGGCTCAGTTTTGAGCTGAGCTACTTTGGAGTGCTCAACAAAACCATAATTGATGACGATTTACAAATTTTGAGCCAAATCGGTGGCATGAAAATTATAAACTGTTCGAAGTTATAAAAGAATTGCCGAGGGGTAGGTTGGGAAAGGAAAGTACACTCCGGACTCGGGAAAAAACGAACACCTGCTGTGCCTCCGCACTCCTAAACAGCATGCGTGGACCACGATGGTCCACGCTACCTGGCGTGGACCTGGTCCACACTTGGATTAGCAGTTCAGTGCATCACCTTTGAAAATCAGTATCGTTTGATGCGGTAAGGCTTGAATAAAAAAGGTTAAAAGTGGAAAAATAAAACGGCTAAAAAAGTACAGTCCTTTGGGGAAGAAAAGTACGCCCTGTTAAGTTATTGAAGTGGGTAAAATATGAAAATGGTCACGGAAAAATATTTTATTTGGCGAGACAAACTAAAAATGTTAACACACTAATAAAACTAGAAATGAAGAAGTTATTGGACGTTTACGAGGCGAGGGGAAGAAAAGTACGAAAAAGCTGTACCCTCGTATCACTGAGAAAAGGCTTCTTGGACTTCTTATTATAAATCCATGTAGAATTAGAATCAATAGACCGATTTTGACGGAACTTGAACTAATGGCAAGTCCTCACCTCCTACTTTAGGCTAAAACCTGTTTTGAACCAAGATTGGACCTAGTATGGTTCCAAATTGCAATTCATTTCACTGTACTTTTCTTTCCCGGTGGTGTAATTTTCTTGCCCTTTTCGAGAAGTACCGGAATCACATCTATTCTGACATGTTGTCCGTCCTGTAATGAACTGGAATCGATAATAAGTGAACCTGTTCATCGGGAAGGGACAACATTAAAGTTCCACAGAGCAGAATAGTTGAAGCCGTATTTGTGACTTCTGTACAGTGCAAAGTAGCCGTTTTGTACTTTTCTTCCCCAATCTACCCCTTCACTCCCGAACACACTTAAATAGCATTCACAGTAAAAAGTCTACGAAGCATCGCTTTGTAATGCGAAGAAAACGAAGGCATTGTAAAATCTACGAAGAAATGCTTCGTATTATGAAGCAAAATCCTTCGCAATACGAAGCATTTCTTCGTAATACGAAGCAATTCTACAATGCCTTCAATTTCTTCGTAGTTACGAAGCAGATTCTTCGTAGACTTTTTAGAGTGTTCCCAATATCAACCAACAATAACGATAACGCCGCACCGATTTCTCATACGCATCGCGGCCGCCTCGACTGGTTCCGGTCCGGGAGCAAGGTTTCGATACTCCCGCTTCCGTTCTAGGTATTCACGTAAGTACCCTATTGCCTCTTTCACTATTTTTCACAGTGGAGAATGAACGTAAACAAAGCAGATGAAACGAAGGCACATGGTCGTCGCTTGCTAACCTGTGGCAGCCGCCGCACGCAGCGCGCGGCCTGGTGTAAGCGCGACATGGCGCACAATGCCAGACGTGGCCTGCGGTGTCGTCAGCGCGTGCGGAAAATGAGCACGCAAGAGATTGGAGCTTCCTGAGCGTTATTGGAAGTAAGTTCCCTGCCAACTGGACTTGACTTAAAATGGCTCGGGCCACAAATGATTCTCTCTCTGCTCCTCGGGATCCCAAAAGTCACAACACAAGTCCGTCCCGGCAGCCCGTTACGCGAGCCGGCAAGCTGCGAGCGCGATAAGATAGCGGATGTATTTCGGTGGGTTTTAATTGGACTGATTGTGGGATCAAGCAAACCGCGCGGGGTGCAGCGGTTACGCACTTGTTTGAGATTATGAAAACTAGGTCGGTGATGGCAAAACGCTTTGCACAGATCAAAAGAGCATGAAATTTAGGGTGCATTAGGCCTAGTGGCCTGCCTGAGTCCCCTCAATTTAGCCCACACAAGGGAGGCAATTTTTACATTGGGATGGCGCGGCCAAGATTTTTCCTAAATTTTCGAGTTTTCGTGTTTTTCGGTGAAAACCCTTCAATTTATTATGGTTAAAACAGGAAGTATCGAGGAAGGCAATTAGCCTAATGCACCCTTCATTTCATGCTCTTTCCATCTGTGCAAAGCGTTTTGAAAACAAAGGCCTGGTTTTCATAATCTCGAAGAAGTGCGTAACCCCTGCACCGAAGGCGCGAGCATCGCTTCACGATCTCCTTGGCCATTTCCACGCCCTGCTTAAGGGCATGTAGGAGGGCTATTTTTGGAATCAAGACGACTAGGACAACCAACGGTGCTGGTTTTGAGCCGATTGGAAAAGTTCGAACCCAAGTTCAAATCCTGGTTAGGTTTGCAGGTCCAATACCTTCATTTTGAGTTGCACTATGTGTCCTAAATTTTTGAGGTTAATGATGACGAAAATTACATTCATTTTAATCTAAGATTCACGTTTAGATCTGGAAATGTTAACAATGACTCAATTTGCTTGTTTTTCCAGTTTGGCATTGACACATTTGTTGTCGACGGTGCTGATGGCGAAAACGGGGTCTATTTTCCAAGAAAATGTCATATTTGACCGTTTTCAGAGCCAAACGTGGTTCTGAGATTAAAAAGGCTGGCTTTGTGCGTCATTAGCAACCTCTAAAACAAAGGAAACATAGTAAATATGATGCAGCAAACCTTACCAGGATTGGAACCTAGGTTCAAGGGTAAAAACTTCTCCGATCGGCTAAACACCAGTACCTTTGGTTTTATCTCCTCGGCCCGATTCCAGAACAGGCCCTTAATGTCCTTGTAGCTGCACCGACGGGGCAACCACCCCAGGAATCCAGTGTACAAATTGACAGGTCATCTCCGGCAATCCATACCAAAATCACGTAATTCTTGATTTCTAACGTTCTTCACTGGTAAAAAAAGCGTGTAGTGTTACGCCTTTCGTAAAGCGTAAAGTCTCTACGCCCTTCTTAAAGCGTACAAGGGCGCACACGCTCTTTTCCTCTTATCTGAATGCATGGGGAAATAGTATTGAAGCGTAGCTGTACGCTTCAAGAAAGGCGTTACGTCTTTGGACAGACGGACGCACAGAAAGCATCAGACTGCGTACCCGTCCTCCGTATTTATTGAATAAATAAAACGGGACGGGCCAAAAATCATCACATGACCACTTCCACTCACAAGCCGCCCCCCAGGGCGCGTCATTCAAGTCGTGCGGCTCGGCAGCAGCTGCGGGACTCGCCCAGCTGTGGTCGTTTTTAGCGATTTTGGGTGCATCAGGCCACTCAGGACCCTGTGTGGCCCGAACGATTCAAAAATTGGCGTCATTTTTTGCACGTTACTTCATCTAGGTTTGAGGAACATTCACACCAAATTTAAAAAAAAGATATTTTTAGGTTTTTGAGATAAAATTTGTCAAAGTTTTCTAACTTTGGGCACCTACCCTGTGATAATGGCTCCTTCCGCAAACTTCAGATAGGTGTCTTTAGAATTATTTTTTCATCCTCTTTTTGAATCTGTTTTGGGTTTTGAGCTATCTTTAAAACTAGCTGAGATATTGACGAAATGCTGGAAGTGTGCACTACTTTGGGACATTTTTATGACCACGACCCATGCCTATATCTCCGCAACGGCTCAGTTTTGAGCTGAGCTACTTTGGAGTGCTCAACAAAACCATAATTGATGACGATTTACAAATTTTGAGCCAAATCGGTGGCATGAAAATTATAAACTGTTCGAAGTTATAAAAGAATTGCCGAGGGGTAGGTTGGGAAAGGAAAGTACACTCCGGACTCGGGAAAAAACGAACACCTGCTGTGCCTCCGCACTCCTAAACAGCATGCGTGGACCACGATGGTCCACGCTACCTGGCGTGGACCTGGTCCACACTTGGATTAGCAGTTCAGTGCATCACCTTTGAAAATCAGTATCGTTTGATGCGGTAAGGCTTGAATAAAAAAGGTTAAAAGTGGAAAAATAAAACGGCTAAAAAAGTACAGTCCTTTGGGGAAGAAAAGTACGCCCTGTTAAGTTATTGAAGTGGGTAAAATATGAAAATGGTCACGGAAAAATATTTTATTTGGCGAGACAAACTAAAAATGTTAACACACTAATAAAACTAGAAATGAAGAAGTTATTGGACGTTTACGAGGCGAGGGGAAGAAAAGTACGAAAAAGCTGTACCCTCGTATCACTGAGAAAAGGCTTCTTGGACTTCTTATTATAAATCCATGTAGAATTAGAATCAATAGACCGATTTTGACGGAACTTGAACTAATGGCAAGTCCTCACCTCCTACTTTAGGCTAAAACCTGTTTTGAACCAAGATTGGACCTAGTATGGTTCCAAATTGCAATTCATTTCACTGTACTTTTCTTTCCCGGTGGTGTAATTTTCTTGCCCTTTTCGAGAAGTACCGGAATCACATCTATTCTGACATGTTGTCCGTCCTGTAATGAACTGGAATCGATAATAAGTGAACCTGTTCATCGGGAAGGGACAACATTAAAGTTCCACAGAGCAGAATAGTTGAAGCCGTATTTGTGACTTCTGTACAGTGCAAAGTAGCCGTTTTGTACTTTTCTTCCCCAATCTACCCCTTCACTCCCGAACACACTTAAATAGCATTCACAGTAAAAAGTCTACGAAGCATCGCTTTGTAATGCGAAGAAAACGAAGGCATTGTAAAATCTACGAAGAAATGCTTCGTATTATGAAGCAAAATCCTTCGCAATACGAAGCATTTCTTCGTAATACGAAGCAATTCTACAATGCCTTCAATTTCTTCGTAGTTACGAAGCAGATTCTTCGTAGACTTTTTAGAGTGTTCCCAATATCAACCAACAATAACGATAACGCCGCACCGATTTCTCATACGCATCGCGGCCGCCTCGACTGGTTCCGGTCCGGGAGCAAGGTTTCGATACTCCCGCTTCCGTTCTAGGTATTCACGTAAGTACCCTATTGCCTCTTTCACTATTTTTCACAGTGGAGAATGAACGTAAACAAAGCAGATGAAACGAAGGCACATGGTCGTCGCTTGCTAACCTGTGGCAGCCGCCGCACGCAGCGCGCGGCCTGGTGTAAGCGCGACATGGCGCACAATGCCAGACGTGGCCTGCGGTGTCGTCAGCGCGTGCGGAAAATGAGCACGCAAGAGATTGGAGCTTCCTGAGCGTTATTGGAAGTAAGTTCCCTGCCAACTGGACTTGACTTAAAATGGCTCGGGCCACAAATGATTCTCTCTCTGCTCCTCGGGATCCCAAAAGTCACAACACAAGTCCGTCCCGGCAGCCCGTTACGCGAGCCGGCAAGCTGCGAGCGCGATAAGATAGCGGATGTATTTCGGTGGGTTTTAATTGGACTGATTGTGGGATCAAGCAAACCGCGCCGGTAATGAGCGTGCTGTCTCTCTCGCACCCCAACGGGGCGCCCCACCACGGGTGTGAGGAACAGCGATACGGCTGCGCGGATTCGCACGCTGCTGGAAGGCTTCGAGGCTGGAGGCACACTCGGTAAAAGTGCCGCCTTGAAATTCAAGGGGATGCCTTGTTTTAATTTCCAAGGGGTTTGAGTGAATTTCCAAAGTTGTCCAAAATGACATCACTAAACAGGTATAGATTCGTCTCGACAAGACAAACAAAAAATATCAACACATGTCCCAGGTTTGGATATGAAATAAAAAAGTTATTAACCTTCAAAATTTGTAAAATAGCCAAAAAGGCCAATTTTGTACTTTTTAAGTTCAATAACTTTTTAATTTGCCATCCAAACTTATGACTTATGTTGACACTTTTTGTATGTCTCGTCGAAACAAATTCATTCCTGTTAAGTAATGTCAATTTGGACAACTTTGAAAATTCACTCAAACCCCTTGAAAATTAAAACAAGGCATCCCCTTGGATTTCAAGGCGGCACTTTTACCGTGCACAGTGGGCCAGGAGACGGGCGCGGGCCGCAAGAACTCTACGCGTCTTGAGCTAAATGGGACTCGAACCGGACGTATCACTTCACCTCATCAATGAATTCCTCGTCGGGGTTCTATCCATTGGTGGGGTCACACTAATGTTCTTAGTGCCGGTAAATTACCGCGGTAAGTTACGGTAAATTACGTAGTTTACGGTAAATTTACCCGAGGTCGGCAAAAAAACAATTTTTTTGAAAAAAAAAAAAAGTTGTCTGTTTTGCTTGAAAACAAGGTTTTTATGTCGTAAAAACCTTCAAAAACACGGTAGTGTAGTCGTAAACAATTTGAGGGGTCGGGCACGCCTTTGCTGAAGGCTAAAAACCGTGTCGAAAGTGGTGATAAGGTCGAGACGCCCTCATCTTCTTAGCCCAAGTTTTTCGCCTCCTTGGGGGTAGGCAAACCATTGTACCAGGAACCCCGTGTGGAAAGAAGAGGTACGCAACCCGCATGTCGCCGTGCGGGTGGGTTTGCCTATGCGGTGCTCCGTGGGCGCAGAGGTGCTCTAGGGTTGCCATTCGTCGCTAGTGCAGCCGCCTCTCCTTTCCCCCGAAAGCGCCGCACAGAAGTGACAGCGCTAGACGGCGCTGCTGGCGTTCCGGCCTGCCCCGAACGGTCGTGTCGCGAGCGCAGACGATGGACCACGTAAACAAAGCGTCGCTGCGCTGGTGGCTGGCGCTTGCTGGGCCAAGCGAGCGGCCGGCCGGCAGCAGGCGACGCGGCGCGGGCATCAGTGTTGTCATAGGTCAGTGCGGCTGTGTGCGACACGTTGTCGACTATGGTGTTCACGAACTTAGCGAAGATTGACACTGTCGCTGCGTACCGGGACGCGGACAACCGACCGTATGTAGCGCATAGACTTTACGCACAGAGGTTTTCCGGGAGAACCGTGCCGTCGGCCGCAGTGTTCCGTCGGACCGAGACGAACCTGCGGATCCACAGCACGTTTGTTGCACCGCGGGTGAACAACAGACAAGTAGTGGATGATCTGGCACTTCGTGCAGTGGTGCGTCAGCACGTCGAAGAAAATCCCCATGCTTTGAAGTGAAAGTTCGTCCAGCATCACGCTGGATGCGTCCAAAAACATTGGCCATGTTTTTATTATTATTATTATTATTATTATCGTGTCTGTTTAGGTCAAAGGGGCATTGCTCGGACGCTGGGGACCAGCGTGATGTCGGTCGGGTGCATCTAAATCATGAGTTGCACGGGGACGATTTTGCAAATCGCATTACCAACTGCACTTGGATGCGGGGCGAGCTGGCGGTCAGGCCCCAGTTTCAAAGTGAAATTTGCTGGAGCGACGAGAGCACATTCACCAGTGAGGGAGTAGTAAACCGCCATAATATTCATTACTATGCTGTTGAAAACCCTCACTGGATGAGACCAAACCATGTCTAAGGAGGGTAAGAATTTTCCTCTCTGTCTCTGTCTCTCTCTCTCCGTTTTGTGACGTTTTTTAGTTTCAATTGTATTTTTTTTATTTATATTATTATTTATATTATTATAATTATTGCTTGACCTATCATTGAAATGTGATATAGTTAGCGTATTACATATTATAATCACACTGAGTACTGTAACCGAAAACCAACTGCTATTTTTCTATTTTTTAGATGGAGCATCAATTGCTGGGCTGCCATTTTAGGGATGCACCTCATATGCCCATATTTTTTTGATAGACCGCCCCTTAATGGTCCACGGTACCTCCAATTCCTTCAGCAGGACCTGCAGCACCTGCTCCAGGCGGCCGAAGTGCCCCTTGCCTTGGTCCGGAGGCACTGGTTCATGCAGGACGGCGCTCCTCCCCACTGGGCGCGCGGTGTGCGAGCGCACCTCGACCAGGTAAGTTGTCTCAGTCGCCCCAGTCTCACCGTGTCGCCTTGTCTCGTTTCGGTAACAATTTTATTTTTAACAGGTCTATCCAAACCGGTGGACTGGTCGCGGAGGCCCCATTGCCTGGCCAGCACGGTCTCCTGACCTCACCCTATTGGATTTCTTTTTGTGGGGATATGTCAAGGCGAGGGTCTACGACACGCGGCCTCAGAACCCCCAGGAGCTGAAGGACCGCATTACGGCGGTCTTCGCCACCGTGGACGCGACCATGCTTGAGCGGTTGCACCGATGTGGCGTTGCTCGGTACGGCCAATGCCTCCAGCGCCAAGGGCACACCTTTGAGCACATCTATTATGAATAAGGTAAATTTAAAGAAATTAATGAAACTGCCTCAACCTTAGAAAGACAAATCATTATGTTTTCCATTTTTGTTGCAGCACGTGTCTCTTTCTGGGATTCTGAGTGACCCTGTTGTGCAATACCAAAGTTTTTATTGGCTGAGCGAGTAGTAATATTAAAGCGGTCAACCCCTAACGGAGTCATCCCCCCACCCCAGCACCTCCAACATCCCCTAAAACCCCCACCCCTAGCACCCCTAAGTCCCCCCACCCCCTACAACCCACCCAGCGCCTGGCAGGTAGGCAACACCTCCGACACTTCACAGATAGGCAGATGGAAAAACAATTTCCCCACCCCTAGCATCCCCTAAGTCTCCCACCCGCGCCTGGCAGGTGGGCATCACCTCCGACGCCGCCCAGCGCCTTCATGCTGCGCCCAGTGGGTAGGCAGCCCACCATGCGCCCAAGCGCGCGGGACTGCAGCCAATCATTCCACAGGCGCACACACTCTCCAGTTGTGTGGGTTTTGGGAAAAGAACAACACAAAATATATTTTTTTAAACTTTTATTTCGATTTCGAATACAATACAATATATACAACAATAAACACACACGCACACACACACACAATTTAGGGAAGATAAACTCTAACTACCGCCTTAATACTAGTGCGACACATTGGGCACCTATCAAAAGTCTCCCAACAGTCAATGCACGTACACAAATGTCCACAAGGTATGAATACTACAGCTATTTCCCTACACAGACAAACAACACAACCCACACCATTTCTAGGAGGAGCAGGCGACGTCTCTTCAACGACCGTGGGTTGTACTGCAGATGCTGGATTATTATCAGCATCTACAGTATTACCCACCACTACTCGCACATAAAAACAGTCAGGACTGTGATTTGCATGCTTCGCCCATGGATCTGTCCCACCCACCCAACCTTTTATTTCGATACCGCAGTACGCACACACTACGAGATCACTCCGCCCAGTATAAAATAACCCACTCATAGCCATCACTCTTGTGTCCACACATATACCAACAGGCCACTCGGCAAATGTTGTTAACCGGTCGGCAAACAATCTTTGACTCGGAATTTTGGGCTGTTTTTTCCCTATTACTCCCAGACATGGCTCCCGCTGGAGTGTGTCCCTCCCAATTGACTGCCCAGACAGGCGGGCCTGTAGATAAGTATTGAAATAGCTCCCACGCTCAAGGCGCATCTCCGAAGGGACTTGCTGTAATGTAAACGGACAGCGCGCATTCCACCGTATGTGTTCTAAAATTGGCACATCACCTGGCTCCCACATTCCTACCTCCACACCACACTCAAAACATTTTACCATGTCCCCACTTCGCAACCAATAAAACCCCGCACAGGCCAAATCCCAAGAATTCACAAAATCAGAGCGGAATCCATCAAACGTCAACAGTCAACAGTCAACAGTACTTTGGCATCTAGCCAAAGTACCTCGATAAGTTTCGTCTGTTACATCAAGATGACTCGATGATGGATTCGTGTGAGCATGATGACGAGATAAAACCAACTATGGTATCTGTGGATCCACGAACAGTTGGACTCCGTTTGGGAATCACAATTGGTGGAGTAGCGGTGACATTACCGCCTCTGACTTACGAAAATATAAGAATATTTATCTCGTATCTGAGGGGGGCGACCCCAAATCACACTGTCCTAACTAGCGCCTTGAAAGAGTGGAGGAGTATTTGTCTGTCTCTCAGTTACGAGCAAGCGAGGCGGAAGAGATCTGTTCCGCAAAAAGTACCAGACTACGTTCTTGTTCAGTCTGATGCTGTGGAATTAACCCGGGTGGGAGGTGGTCTCGTTCCGCTTCTCAGACTCATTCCATATCCACATGAATCGCAATCCTCTTACCACCAATTTGACCAGGTGCAGTACTACCCCATTCGTCATTGGTGGTTCAATACAATGAGAATTGTGCTCACGACTGCTGATGAAGAATTCTTTTCTGCCAGCGACTTTGTGGGCGAATGTTCGATTATGATTCATATTCGACCAAGAAACATTATGTAATGCTGTACCTGTGTGAAATAAATAAAGGAAAAAACAAACAAAAACTTGTGGGATTTCGGAACTGGGTGTGTATTTTAATATCACTCATTCTCGGAATCCCGAAAGTTTGAATTTGTTTCTTCATCTGCCCATCTGTGAAGTGTCGGAGGTGTTGCCTACCTGCCAGGCGCTGGGTGGGTGTGGGGGATTTAGGGGATGCTGGGGGTGCTAGGGTGGGGGGAGGGGAGGTGACCCAGTTGTTGAAGGTGTTGCCTGCCTGCCAGGCGCTGGGTGGGTTGTAGGGGGTGGGGGGACTTGGGGGTGTTAGGGGTGGGGGATTTAGGGGATGCCGGAGGTGCTGGGGTGGGGGGATGACTCCGTTAGGGGTTGACCGCTTTAATATTACTACTGAGCGATTAGCGAAGTCAGTTACTTCACTGGGGTTGAAAAGTTTTGTCTGTCTGTCTGTCTTTCTGTCTGTGTGTCCGCACTACTCCTCCCAAACGGCTCAGACGATCTGGCTGAGATTTTGCAGGGTTATTAGGTATATCCTTGGCTCGCCACACGCAAAAATTCAGCTTTCTATCTCATTCCATTCAGTCGTACTAACGAAAAAACACTAAAAAAAACGGCAGAAAAAGTGCAACTTTTCAGTGACTTTATATTTTAGAGACATTTTTACATGGTTTCTTATGTTTTTGAAGTTCCTGATGACGAAAATGAAATCCATTTCGACCCCTGACCAAACTTTTAACTGCGAATTGGCTACCTCGGCCCGAATTTACTAACAAGGGGGTCGACCGACTAAAAAATTTTATTGCAGATTTCGATAGGTCTCGGCAAGACCTTTTCAAAGAGGGGTCGGAAGGGGGGTCTCGGAGCCCGACCTTATAAGTTAGCCGAATCAGGATCCTAAAAAACGGGGATCGACCGACTAAAAATTTTTTTGCAGATTTCGATAGGTCTCGGCAAGACCTTTTCAAAGAGGGGTCGGAAGGGGGGTCTAGGAGCCCGACTCCACCAGTTGGCCGAATCTGGATCTCGAAAAAAGGGGGTCGACCGACTAAAAATTTTTATTGCAGATTTCGATAGGTCTCGGCAAGACCTTTTCAAAGAGGGGTCGGAAGGGGGGTCTAGGCGAGGGGTGAATCACTAGTGTACTCATGTGTACAAATTGGCCCGTACTCAGTGTACTCACAAGTTTAAATAGGGCAAAATTTGCTTATTTTTGCACGATTTGGCGTTGTATGTCGTCTGCAAACGGTAAATAAAGCCTAAAAATGTTTAAAAATGTGAAATTTACGAGTTTTGTGAGGTGTACTCCCCCGTACTCATGTACTCATGTGTACACCAAAACACTGAGTGATTCACCCCTCGGGTCTAGGAGCCCGACCTTATCAGTTTGCCGAATCAGGATCTTGAAAAAAGGGGATCGACCGACTAAAAAATTTTATTGCACATTTCACGTGGTGCATTACTCAATGCCTCAAAAACCCTTGAGACAGCTTGCCGAAGGCAAGCAGGGAAGCGCCGCAGGCCAAGGTAGGTGTAACGCCAGGCGTGGATTGTCGCAGGGGGTAGCAACGGCGAAGGAAGCGCGTGAAGCTATGCTCGAGCGGGGTGCAGCGGTTACGCACTTGTTTGAGATTATGAAAACTAGGTCGGTGATGGCAAAACGCTTTGCACAGATCAAAAGAGCATGAAATTTAGGGTGCATTAGGCCTAGTGGCCTGCCTGAGTCCCCTCAATTTAGCCCACACAAGGGAGGCAATTTTTACATTGGGATGGCGCGGCCAAGATTTTTCCTAAATTTTCGAGTTTTCGTGTTTTTCGGTGAAAACCCTTCAATTTATTATGGTTAAAACAGGAAGTATCGAGGAAGACAATTAGCCTAATGCACCCTTCATTTCATGCTCTTTCCATCTGTGCAAAGCGTTTTGAAAACAAAGGCCTGGTTTTCATAATCTCGAAGAAGTGCGTAACCCCTGCACCGAAGGCGCGAGCATCGCTTCACGATCTCCTTGGCCATTTCCACGCCCTGATTGTCGTAACTGGCGCAGCATCGCGAAGCCTGTTACGACAAGACACGGTCTGGCGTAAACCTACCTTGTACACTGTGGAAGGGATTAACGTCGAGAAAAGACTATTTTCAGCCTTGACCTCATGGATAGGTGTTGGGATCAAGCTAATTTATAGGACCTGTCGAGGAAAAGCTTCGTTTGTACCATAAATGCTGGTTAATTACTGAACCAATTTTATCCGTTTTAAAAGGCATCCGTAGGACAAGCCAAAACGTCGCGGCGTGGACGTGAAGCTCGCTTCGCTCGCACTTGGAGATTTTTCTATTTCTTTTCAGAAATTACTTACATCTCACATCACCTCGTATCATTTTACCTACAATATTCTGTCAAATCATTGCAAAATCTAAACTGACACCCAAAACACCAGAAAAGTTTCGTTTTGATACAGTGGTGGTGGGGCCCTTCAGTCTCATTCCCGGAAGGGCCCTAGCGCCGCCAGTCCGCCCCTGGGCCCTCTGTGGTTTATGCTTGTCTCTGATGGGAAAACCTCATTAGTAGATCATGATTATGGGACAAAGTATCCTGGTGAGGACTGCAAACAGCTCAAACCTCTCCATTTGTTTTGAATATGTAGATGACGTTGACTGAGCTTGGTAGATGTTACTGTGAAAAGATTATGTTTAACAGAAGAGCGCTTTACATCGCGGAAATATTTCACCATTTCACGGATAAAATTTGTATAAGTATCTGAAAACATCACTGGTAAAACTAAAGCGTAGTTCTACGCTTCATGCAAGCATACAACTACGCTTGAAGACTCTACGCCCTTTTTGAAGCGTACAACTACGCTTCAAGGAAATTCCCCCATGCATTTAGATAGGAGGAAAGGAGCGCAAAAGCTCTTGTACGCTTCAAGAAGGGCGTACAGACTGTACGCTTCACGAAGGGCGTAATACTACGCCTTAGTTTTACCAGTGATCCCATAGTTTTTAATCGTTTACTGCAGAGTGATAACATTTGCTTCTACAAGTGGAGGAAATATGGACTTCTTTACTGAGGTTACAAATATGTTCGAGCTTCTCTGTGAAACATGTCCATTGTCTTTTTGAATACTGGTAATCAGTTGAAGCTGTGTGAACAAGACAATTTTGAAAGTTTGTTAAGTTGTGATCGCCACTGAAACAGACAAAGCCGCGCGATGCTCTGTATCTGCTTCCAGTAACTGCTTCACTTCCGGTCTACATCGTCTCCAAAGCACCTGTAAGGAAAAAGTTTCCGAATTTCCGAGGCGTCAGTCTTACAAAATCAATGAAGCCTATTTAATACATTCTTTAGAAAAGAGCAATTAACTCATTCATTAGCATTTCCTTAGGCCGAGCTTGGTTCTTCTGCCCAACACTTCATATATTTCTCGTTTTGAGCGTCCAGCTTCTTCCTTTCGTCGCCAATCAGGAAGGAACTAGCATCCCTCTGGCAAACAAGCATTTTTTTTATTTTCTTTAAAAAATAATCTTCTCTAAAATTTAAATTTTAATTTTTCCGTGGGGAAGATGCCCGGTTGCAGAGTTACGACATATTTTGCACAATAATAACAGTGACAAAACTTGAGAGGACCGAATTTGCGTAACAACACAACAAAAAAAACAAAACAAACAACAATTAACAGTATGCAGTGGTATGAGACCGAAGATATCAGCACGCTAAATTACTATGTACGTTTTGGTGCATACGTAACGCACGAAATTAAACATGCATTTGTTACGCACAAAATTGTGCGCAAGAACGCACGATTTTCTGCATACCCGCGCACTTAATCGTGCATTGTCACGTATCAATTCGTGCGTTACAAAGTGCAAGTTTCATTTTGAGCGCGGGCGCGCTTAAAAACCTACATAGTAATTTAGTGTGAGTAACATGAGATAACATGTTATCAAACTTGGTTAGCATAATGGAGGTAATGCTTTCAAATTTTTGTAAGCTGTTTGAAAATGCAATTATCATGTCCAGAGGAATGACGAGACCGATGTGTGTTACGCTAGACTAGGTCACTGCAAAACCAAAGGTCAAACTTTTTCAATCTCTTCTGGTTCAAATATTAGAGTACTTCGACGATAATCTAACCCGTAAGTCTGTTAGAGAACGGGTGAATAAATGGGCGCTGGAATGGTGGTGGGGGCCGTAAGGGGCAAAGTGGGAGCGAAGGCGGCGCGCTTACAACCTCCACGCCTACGGACCACACCACCGCTAGTCGAATCGGCGCGACGCTCTTTTATTTCACCGTTTCCTAGCAGATTTCCGGTCCGAGTTCTTTCTCTGAAGTACCTTATGGTGTATCGCCATCGAAGAGCCATATAATAAACCTTGCCTTCAAAGAGGCGACTAACCTTAGTATCGCAAACTTGGCAGTGCTCGAACATTCTCATCATAGTTTATTGGCAACTGCTCGCGATCCTTTGAAGGTTTACTGCCAAGTTTCCAGAGATAAGTTTGTACGTCGCGTTTATAAAGGCAAGATTTTCTGTGTGGCCGTTTCTCGGCGATACGTAATTATATCGTCATTAAAGACACTCAGATGTCGCCTTTGGATTTAAGTTAAGAGGATGGAAATCATTTCGCTCCCTGTACTTGAAAGTGTTGAAGACCGCCATTGGTCTTAAACAAACTTCTGTGCCCTCGGAGTCATCTGAATTTAAACACTGCAATTCCATTGGTAAGTTTGTTTGCCAATCCAGTGGCGCTCCGTTTTGAAAGCCAAAATTTGGCATTCTGGGCCGGATCGGCCTTTAAAAATGCCAAAATTTGGCGTCCAAGTTCACCGGAATGCCAAACTTTGGCATTCAAAGAGGCCAATCCGGGCCCAGAAGACCAAATTTTGGCATTCAAACCGGAGCGCCACTGGAGTGGCAAGCAATCTTACCAATCGAATTGCAGTGAAAGCTTGCACTGGAAAAGAGAATGCAGAAAGTTAACGCTCTGCGCGTTTTTAAACTTCCGGGCTGTTTTTATCGGCGTCAATTTTAAATCACCTCCCGATAGAAATTAGCACATTCCTTAATTCAAGTGAATCCTCCCAAATGAAGTAGTCATATCCCTGCACGGAAGTCAAAAAGCAAAATTAAGAACCAAAATCGCTGCTGCGCATGCGAAGACGTCCTAAGCGGTTTCTCTTCTTACTTTTGTTCTTTGACTTCCGGTCCAGAGATTCGTTAAAATAACATATTCAAGGGTACACGTTTACTGTGTGCAGGATCCCCGGTCCCTGACGGGACATCGCTTGGACAACCTACCTGCCTTCCTTGCCTAATGCTACCGTCTTCCCCGTTCGAAACGAAGCAATGATGGTAACTCGGCATTTAATTACTTCACATGCAATCGACGCCTCATAAGAGAAGAACATATCCTAATTATTTGTGTTTCGCGAGAAAGATCCTAATTATTGTTACTGCGCGGGAAGGATCGTTACTATCTTTTCGGAGAGGTTAGGGTTGACCTCTTACACGGCGTTTTCATCAGCAAAACGCCATAGATCACGCTCATACCTTTTGCCGCTCTGCTCTGACAAGCATTTGACACGTTTCGATGAATCTTTGGTCAGAGCAAGTCAACTGGTTCAAAAATTTCAAGTGCCTCAAGTCGTTATGTGGAGGAAGTAGTGCAAACAGTTACGATCTTTCTCGCGCGTCACCAATAATGATACTTCCCTTAGGCGTCGATTTGAAGATTTAGTTCTACGAGGTGCTGATTGCGTGATCGCAGCACCTTGTTTTCTGTTTGAATATCACTGTATTGTTCAATTGCAGCAACCAGCTCACATTGAGATGCTACCGGATCAAGCGTTGCAGCTTATTTTCTTCTATTTGGACCCCTTTGACCTTGCTATGGTCTCGCAGGTAAGGTCGTAGGTCGTTTCGTCAGAAGCAGTAGAGGTATGGTGTCTTCAAACTGGAACTCGTGACACTACTCTCAAAATTTCTTACAGTTGATTTGGCTAAAGTGTACTACGATACGAGGGAATTTCAGCAAACATGACAAGATCTAGATTTGTTTCCATTAATTACGAATCTAGTTTGGCATTTCTTTGTAAGATGCGAATGTAATGCCACCTATTACTAAGTGGGAATGTCTCCATGATATGTTTGCACGAACCTCTTTGTACACTGTTAAAAATAATCGTAACTTAACGACATTTCATAGAACAAGAAAGCCATTTTCCAATGACACATTTATTTTACGACTTTTGTCGTAAATCTACGACTTTTGTCGTAAATATACGAATCTGTCGTAATTATACGACAAATTTGTCGCTAATTTTCATAGCGATATTGTTCGTTTTGAAACATATACAGTCGTAAATCTACGAACTGCATCGTAGATTTATAACTTCGATCGTACATTTACGATCTGCATCGTAGATTTACAACTTCGATCGTAAACTTAAGATCGATCGTAATCTTACCACAGAAAGTGTCAAACAGGTACGATCTAACTCGTTATGATACGATTTCGGTCGTAAATTAACGACTTGGGTCGTTAATTTTCGACACGAATCGTATTTTTACGCGCAAATCGTATCTTTACGACAAAATCGTAACGTCCTGCCATCTTTTTTTGGACTTTTCTGGCAAAATAATTTACGACCATGTCGTACCAAAACGATTTTGAAGTCGTTGAATGCCAACCGAATCGTTCCAGAAAGGCCCTCGTCGTTATGAAAATTAGCGACTTATACGTCGCTAATTTACGACATTTTTTTAACAGTGTACTTAAAAGGAATAGTGCTGGTTTTCTTCGTAAAACATCTTGAGTGTAGGGCAACCATTGTAGCCGTTTTCTGAGATATAGACGAAGGAAGAGTCTCGTCAAAAATTAATTTGAACTGACACACCTAATGTTCATGTAGAATTTTGTTCGTGGTGATGCATGATTTTAGTACTGCGTGACGTTTTGCTTAAAATTGTGCACAAACTCACTACAAATCCAAAGGTCAGACTTCTCGCCACTCCAGAGGTGAGACATAAAGTCTTGCCAAGTTCTCGTAAGCCCTTGCCACAAAATGGCAAGACTTTTCTGTCTGACCACTGTAAAGGCCGTTATTACGGTCCGCCGCATGGGCGTTCATTAGCGCCTTTACTGTGGTCAGACCGAAAAGTCTCGCCATTTTGTGGCGAGACATTTTTGTCCTGACCAAATTTTGGCGAGGCTTTCAGGTGTAACCAAAACTTAGCGAGACTTTTGTGTCTCGCCATATTTGGGCGCGATATCTTTCCATGTAATTTGCAGTGCTTACATAAATTAATGCATTTTTACGCATAATATTGTGCTAATTTTCCGCATGCACAAAATCGTTCAAGTGACACGTACAAAATTCTACAAATCATTTAGTGTGGAGTTCATTCTGTTCATGGGGAAGTGTGTAGGCCTACTCAGGTTTTAAGTGCAATTTTTGTCTCGTAATTGTCACTTTTGCGCCCCGCCTTATGTGTTGCGTTGCCGAATGGTTTCAGGTGTGTACGCGGTGGAGCGGCCTGAGTGGCGCGCGCCGGCTGTGGTCCGCCCAGCAGTTCGACTTCAAGCTGCGCAACACGGCGGACTGCCACCGCGCCATCCGCCTGCTGAGCCGCAGCCACGGCGTGTTCCCCTACCTCAGGGTGCAGTTGGTCCTGGAGACCAGCTTCGGCCGCCACCAGATCTCCTTCGGGGTACGTGGGGCTTTGCTATCACTACATGTCGACACTGAGCTTCCAAACCGAGGGGTCCACCACTCGGCGAATCATGTGTACATCATGTCCCGGAATCAAGGGAATCATTTGTATATAAATAACTACAATGGTCACTTTAAAAAGTTCACAAAGAATCTTCTTCGTAATTACGAAGAAAATGAAGGCATTGCAGAATTGCTTCGTATTACGAAGAAATGCTTCGTATTACGAAGGATTTTGCTTCATAATACGAAGCATTTCTTTGTACATTTTACAATGCCTTCGTTTTCTTCGCAGTACGAAGCGATGCTTCGTAGACTTTTTACTGTGCTCTGAAATTGGATAGAAAACCGTCACCTGCACCTTGAATGGGCTGTTGATCAGCCATAAGTTAGATATTCGGTCATTTATAGTTTTGTGCAACATATTCCCTATGCTCGGGAATCTGTGAAATCCGAAATCATGTGTACGCATAAATTCTGTATAGTGGACCCCTCGTTCCAAACGCTATGAACATTACGCGTAAGATGCCATGCGTTGCGACATCGCACGATACGTGCAATGCACAGCCACATTGCACCTTACATGCGATGCGTCCCTAGAATGCACAATTCTAATCATGGGAAGGCGTTGCACTTAACGTGCGATGCAAAAGCATGGCACTACACTGAGAATCCAAACGCTATGAATATAGCGTCAATTGGCGCTATGCTTTTGCATCGCACGTGTGGTGCAATGCCTTCCTATGCACTAGCATAGGGCATTTTCGGGACGCATCGCACGTAAGGTGCAATGTGACTATGGCATTGCACGTGTGGCGCGATGTCCACCATACGCGCTATGTTCATAGCGTTTGGAATCAAAGTGTTATTGGTGCGGTGATAACGGCTTTACTGTGATTCCAGAGGCAATGAACATAGCGCGTAAGGTACAATGCGTTGATACATTGCACCATACGTGCAATGCCACCGCGACATCGCACCTTACGTGCCATGCGTCCTGACAATGCCATATGCTTATGCATGGGGAGGCATTGCACTTCACTTGCGATTCTAAAGCATTTCACTAATTGGTGCGATGAAAACGTCTTCAAATGCATTGCACCAATGCATGCACCAATTGACTCTATACTCATAGCCTTAGTGTTCCAATGCATTGCACCAATTGACGCTATTCTCAAAGCCTTTAGATTCTCAGTGGACGTCGAGACGATATCACCCTTATATTGCGGTCGATACTATGGTTCATTTTTTTTTGTCGCCGTTGAGTTTGTGGTTGACGTGCGCGTCGTTGTGGCACAGCGCGACGCTGACCGGGTGACGGTGACCACCGCCTCGCCGCTCACGATGTTGATGTGCCTGCGCCACCTGGTCTCCGAACGCGTGACGACCTTGAAGGTGACGGTCTCGCAGATGGAGTCCCTGACGCCATGTGAGGCCTTCGTTGTGTGGGAGACCATTGCCAGCAAAGAGAATCTCTCGGAGCTGGCGCTGACCCTCCACAGGTAAGCATCGCTCAGTGGGCGAGAAGACCGGCGCAGGCGGTCAAAACTTAGACGCGTTTTGAGCTCCAGAGTTGCGAGATGGGTCTCGAACCGAACTTGAGACCCATTCAATGGATTCCTCGTTTGGAGAGAAATCCATTGATGGGGTCATCATACGCTTGGTTCAAGACCCATCTGCCGACTCTGGAGCTCTTAACGCATCCGGTATTTTGAGCGCCTCCGGCGTTCTTCTTGCCCACTCTGCGTCGCGATGCGCTCGCGACAGCCCTGCGTAAACAGTTGCCTCTCTGGTTGGCAGGGGTGGCGCCATGTTCATGTGTCCTTTCGAGTGGACCCAGCGTGGTTTTCTCACCCAAGTGACTTTCAACGCCCTGGGGAACGCCCCAGCGGGATCTTCCGTGTGCGCACCCGTCCGGTCTCTGCTGGAAATGCACCGCTACCAGCTCAAGTCGCTATTCGTCCTGAATGAGGTGAGAACGAGTTAGTTCACTGTGAAACCAAGAGTGGAGACCTTCACGCACATTGAAATGCGGAGGCGCGGAGTTGTCAGCCTTCACGCTTGGAGTTGGAGGTGAACAGTTTGCAGTCTCCTCGCTTGAAGCGTGGAAGTGTGGAGAGAGTGTGGAATTCTCCACGTTTGCACTATGTCTAGAGATGAGGGCTCTATGAGGTCGCTCCCTCCACGCTTGAAGAATGGAGACCGCAAACGCTGCACCTCCAAGTGGGGAGAATTACTCCACTAGGAAGTGTGGATCTTTCCACACCAGAAAGTGTGATGCTCTCCTTACTTAACAGCCGAACCAGCTGTACACATGAGCATGTACTTACTATTTGCTGCGCACATCAGCATGTGCGTAGTGCACACTAAATGTTTTTGTACAAATTTTGTACGAGACGTCACAGTTTTTTGTCCACTTGAAGTTTGCGTACAAATTTGTAGGTAATTTCGCACTATAATGAGAAAATTCCGTACAAATTTGTACGCAATTTCGCACTATAATGAGGAAATTTTTGCGTTTTTTTTTTTTTTGTACAAAAATTGTACGAAAATTTCGTGTGCGCCAAAAGCTGTGATGTCTCGAACAAAATAGTACTTAACATTTAGTGTGTGTTTCTCGTTTACGAAGCATGTTTGCAGGATGGACTGAAAACAAACCTCCGTAACAAGGTCAGCTCGGTTAGCTACCAGGTTGAACAAAGTGTTCATCCCCATTCCCCACATTTTGCTGTGGTTACTGTCATTTTTCTGTCCTTTCAGGATCAGCAGTCCTTACTGGAGTTCTGCCCGGCTGACATATTCCATCTCCAGGCTTTAATGCTGCCCAGTCTGGTCGGACTGTTGACGTCTTTTCACCGACTTCAGGCCCTGTTCCTACACTCGCACTTTGCACACCCAGACGTTCTCGCCGAAGTGCTGTCTTTGCCCGGCATCCAGCATTCGCTGTGGGATCTGGATGTCGTCATCAGACCGGGCCATTGGGAAGGTAGGGCCGATAGATCGACACACGCCACATTTGAACCTCAAAGTCAAGACAAGGGGTCTCCACACGTGGGCTAGAGGACAGGCGCAGGCGGCCCAAACTCCATACGGGGCGTTCTATGCCAGTCCGACCACTTTCGTAGGTCACCATCTCAGAATTGGATGCCAATTTTTCACGTAGTATTCCATTAGAAAACATGCTGTGCAAAATCTCAGGCCGATCGGGCAGGTAGTTCCTAAGATATGATTTTTTCAATTTTTGCTTGAGTGGTTTTGGTAAAATTGCATTTTTTTTTTCAATTTTCCGTTCGGGTTTGTCAATATTGGAGCTATGGCGATTCTGAAGACGGTTCGGAAGTAAAGAAAAAACTGTAAGGATTCCAAATCTGCAACGGGATTTGAGATCGGAGCACCGGAAAGGGGAAAAAAATAGCCAAAGTCACAAAAATTTCGGTTTTTTTTTTTTTTTCGACCATTTTTAAACCTATAATTTACCTACACGCCTATCGTGAAAATACAAAAGGAGTAGTGCAAGTAGGAGTCCAAGACCAGCCCTATATCGAGCTGCGAGCAGAAAAAATGGGGTTATTGCCCTAACTTCGTAGCTAAAGCCACTCGAAAACTGTATTTTCCAATTATAGTTTTGCTTCAAGTTCTCTGTTGTTAGTTCCCCCCCCCCCCCTCCCCATACTCAGGCCATGGGTCTTTTCGTACGAAAGTAGTCGGTCCTTTCCGAATGGTCAGGGGTATTTTTGGAACCGGGGCGACGAGACAAAGCCAACGGTGCTAATTTCGAGCAAATCGGAGAAGTTTGGATCCGGATTTTTATTTCAAGTTTTCTATTGTTTCATATGTGTTTGAGGGTGCTGATGACGAAAATAACGTCCATTTTGACCCAGACCCACGTTTAAAGCCTGTAAGAGTTAAACATTGGCGACATTCGTGAAATTTAAAATGTACGGGACGGGCCAAAGTTGCCGATTTGTATCGCCACTTTTCCTGTTATTTCTCTACTTCCGAACCTTCTTCAGAATCGCCATAGCTCCCATAGTGACAAAACCCGGACGGGAAATTTAATAAAATGCAATTTCACCTAAACCACTCAAGCTTATGTTCAGGCCAAAAATTTTAAAAAATCTTACCTCAGGACCTACTGGTCTGATCGACCTGAGATTGTGCACAGCATGATTTCCCTTGGAACACTACGTAAAAAAAATTGGCATCCGATTCTGAGATGGTGACCTACGAAGTGGTCGGACTGGCATGGAACGCCCCATACGTGTTTTGACCTTCGGAGTAGCTTAATGGGACTCGAACCGAACGTGTCCATCATATACTTGTTACTAAACTACATGTTTCGTTTAGGACAACCACACACGTTACAATTTTTAAGCATTTTTAGCTGTTTTCACCGATGAACCTTTCTTTTACAGAACACATCGGTCTAATTTGGGTGGGCCATAAGATCGATAAAGGCGGTCAGAATCCCGGACGGGGTTTGAGCTCCAGAGTCGCTAAATAGGACTCGAACCGAACTTGTGACCACTCCAATGTATTGCTCCCCGAACGAGGAATCCCTTAGTAGGGTCACACGTTCGGTTCGAGTCCTGTTGGCGTCTAGAGTTCTGGCCGCCTGCGCCGGTCCTCTAGCACATTGAGTGATGCTCGTCTTGTTTGCAGATGGGGAAGGTCCTAGCATGCAGCACCTGCTGCAACTGCTGCGTGGCTTCGAACACCTACGAAAGGTGCGCCTCATCGGGCTGTCCGCGAGTCCCCATGCCCCTCACAGGGGTCCTTGGGACCTGCTAGGTCTGATTAGGAGTCTGCCTCTGGCCAGGGCGCTGGTCCTGGACGTGGATCCCTGCATGCTGGGGCTGGAGGCGTTGGTGCCACAGGAAGGGTGAGTCAAAGATTGTTTTTCTCATTATTGATTTGCTTTATGAAAGCACGGACGACTGTTACGTTATTGCCCGGCGAAAATATGGGTATGCACTGTGAAACAAAGTGTAGACAAATCCGCACTGCGCTCAGGCGTGAAATTTACAGTCTCCACATTTTGGAATTGCAAAGTTTGCAGTCTTTCTCCACACATCATGTGCGTGATGTTCTCCACGTTAGCACTGTGCCAAGAGAAAGGGGCTCTGTGAACTAACTCCACACTTGAAGTGTTCAGTCTGCAAACTCTGCTTTTGCAAGTATTGATACTAACTCCACATCGCGAAGTGTGGAATTGTCTACACTTGGTTAGATATGTGCGAACATGTTCGCATTCGAACGAACAGTCCGCCTGATCGGTTCGTTCAAACCCGAACTTGCGGTGTTCGAACCGGAACTTGCGGTGTTCGATCCCGAACTGTTCGGAAAAATGAACAGACTATGTTCGTGCACGAACGCGCGAGATGGTTTAGTATTACTTTAATGTGTGTGTTCGGATGGTTCTAAACAATCTAAACAAAAACCTTGTTCGTTCGGTTCGTGCGAGAAAATTTTGAGACTGTTTGGTTCGTTTGAAGGCTTTGGAAGTTTGAAGTGTTCGTGTTCGTTCAAACTCGAACTTGTCTGTTCGCACATCTCTACACCTAGTTGACAAAGTGGCCTCCCACACCATAAGTCCAAAGGTCGGACTCCTCGCCACTCCTGACGGGAGAAAAAAATTCTTGCCAAGTTTTGGTCAGACCTGAAAGTCTCGCGAAACAAAAAGTCTTGCCTAGTTTTGGTCAGACCTGAAAGTCTCGCCAAAGTTCGGTCAGACAAAAATGGCTCGCCACAAAATGGCCTGGTCAGACTTTAGAACCCAGTCAATACGGTCCATGCAGCCTGGGCCGCGGTCAGACATAAATGTATCACCATTTTGTGGCGAGGCATTTTTGTCGTACCAAGTCTTGGCGAGACTTTCGGGTCTCACCTAAACTAGGCAACACTCTTTGTCTCGCCATATTTTGGCGCAAAGTCTTTCCATTTAAATTTCAGTGCAATGTGATTCGTATTCGAATCGCATGTGTCCTCATTCTATTCGGACATATTTTCCAACATTCGCATCGATTCGATAATGAAAAAGGCCGCCTCGCACTTGTGTGACGTCGCAACGTAACATTTCCCGTGTTGTACAGCGCCGGGTCCGTGGTGCCTGACATGCTGACCGCCTTGAAGCTGGAGCACTCGGCGGTGTACGCGCCGCACAAGCACTCCGTGGAGGACGGCTGGCTGGAGGTGCTTCGCCGGGTCATGAAGGCCGCCCCCCGCTTCCACCTCATCATCGAGGCCTCGTCCTGCTTCGTCCTCAATCGGCGTCTCTCCAGGGTCTCTATCATGCCGCACCGCGTGGACGAGTTCTGCAAGGTGAAGTATTTTGAGCATATGTAAGGTACAACCTATTTAGTTTATCATCGGATAAATAGTTCGTAAATAACGAAGTATTTGCTTTGTAAGCTTGTGTATGCTCGAAATACTTTGGTCTTAAGAGCTACTTTTGTTTGTAAAGTGTAAATTACTTCGTAAGGTGTTTAGATTGCAAATTCTGTATGTGACGTCACAGTTTCTTGTGCGGATGAACTTTTCGTTTACGCAATTTTGTTCAAAAATGGAGTAAAATGGGAATTTTTTTCGCACGAAAATTCACCCTAAATTGCTAAGTACTTTTATCGTGCGTAGTGTTTGCACGAAATTAAACATGCGGGGAAAATGCATGAATTCGTGCGCGACACCGCACACTTTAGTGCTTAGTTTTGCACAAATTCGTACGTTTCAAAACGCAAGCTCAATTTTGTACAAAGTTTATGCACTATAAAGTAGAAAGCAATTTAGTGTGTTTTACGGAAAGTTCATATGCACGGAAATAAGTGATGTCTCGTACACAATTGTACATAATATTTAGTGTGTCTGAGGCGCACAGGAACAAAGCGCACAGTGGGCCAGGAGACCGGGGAAGGCGGTCTAAGTCCCGGACATGTTTTGAGCCTCAGAGCCGCTTTATGGAACTCGACCTGAATGTTTGACCCGACGATTGCCCTCCGAACGAGAAAGTCATCGGTGCACTGACAGAAAAATAACTCATTTAAGGTAGTCTCCTTCCCAAATGGGGCAGTCGCAAACCTGTTGTGGGTGTGAAACAAGAACGGGGAACAAGCTCAGCCTATTTTGGGGGCAAGGTAGGTTACCCGTTTTGCACCTAAGCTAAATGTCGAAGGCTCGAGTGAATTTTCAAAGTTGTCCAAATTAACGTTGTCTTACAGAAATGGATTGGTCTCGACAAGACAAACAAAAAATGTCAACACATGTCATAGGTTTGGGTGGGAAATAAATAAGTAATTGAATTTCTAAACTTGTAAACTTGTCAAAAGGACTAGTGGTTGGTACTTTTGAAGTCTAATGACTTCTTCATGTCCCATTTAAACCTATGACATGTGTTGACATCTTTTGTTTGTCTTGTCAAGACGAATCAATTTCTGTAAGGCAATGTTGATTAGGAGAATGAAAATTCGCTCAAACTAGCGGAACAGGAGAGAGCCCACCCTGTTATGGGGAGGATCTAACGGCATGGGGGAAGGGCTACCCGTTTTGGCGAAAATCCCACCCGTTCTTGTTTCACATGCAAATTGGAGAAAATTCCACCCAAAACCGGGGAAAATCCACCTAAAACAGATTTTTTTTTTCTGTCAGTGTGCGGTCACATGTTAGGTTCGAGTCATTTAACCCTTACCCCGATGTAACAGCTTACCCCTCACTTTGTCTTCAACTTAGTTTATCTTAGTTAAGTTAGTGAAAACGCTGTCTTTTTGTCTAAAGGATTGCCCCGGCTTTGCTGCATCAAAGAAAGGATTTTCAGCAATTCACATCGAAGACTTCTTTAATTAGCTAAAATGTTGCGCTGCACTGCGTACAAAGCACGAACTGTCAGAATGTTCTCTTGTAACTTCTATCATGTTCACTTTTGAAACTCAGCAATTATTCGTAAATTTGAACAAGTAAAAACAACACCTTATGTTTGTTTCAAAAGTCTTTTATTTTAATACGTGATACAATCCCATCTTGCATACTTCGAAATCAGTCCCACTGTCAAAATTGGTTTTAAAGATCATTGTAAATAGTGTAACGAGAAGTTTAAAGGACAGCACTCTAAAAAAAATGCCTCTTAAATTTCATAACCTGGACTTGAAGAAAATTGTATAACTATGGATCTTAAATTTTACAACATTTTAGCTCTGAAATTTCATAAACATTCGTTATGAAATATCAGAAGCAGTTTATTAAATCTCAAAAACTTTTTATAAGTTTTCATAACTAACTGGTTATGGAAACTCATATCCCATTCTGATTCTTCATGTCACAGATAATGAAACATCATAAATGTTTTATTAATTTTTGGATTGAATTGCCTTACCTAAGGTAACCTTGCCTGTAGAATAGCTAACTAGAAAATTATAACGGGAGAGGGACCATTTGAGGTCTTCGTCCCTGTCACTTGAAAAAGTGGACATCCTTACTGCCACAGAGTGCACAGACCGAACACAATTGTCGGGCGGATCATGCGTGCACCCAACCTAATGGCCGACCGAAGACGCCAGGGAGCGGCAACATGGAAATGCGTTTTTCTCGACTTCAGTGTGATATTTCGTTCAAAACTTATAGCTAAAGGCTAGAGCTGATATCTACGACGGCAATAGATGGTATGATATGCGAAAATTACTTGCTTTAACGACATAAATTGCAAAGACTAATTGAAGAACGGTCACGGCGCTCCAAGCGCCACCTAGCGGCAGATCTATGAAACCTGACTCGGGCGGCTGTTTTTCTGACCATATGTGGATTGTTCACAGATTGCGTTTTGTTTTTAGAATCACCCACGGAATTTTCGTTTCTCATACCGAAGTTGGCACTTTTACCATACAAAGGTACAGTGGAAATGTGATTATATTTTTTTAGAGAGCAATGATCTGAATCACACACTATTTTGGTAATTTTTGGGTAAATACGTCCAAGGATGCCCTGTCAACCCACTAAGTTTGGAACCCTCACCCAACCCAAAAAATCGGCCTGTCTTCAGGTGCTGTCACCCCATTCTTAAAATTTCGAATTGGTTTATGAATTAAGCTACCGTTTTGAAATATAAGAGCGACAATCTCAATTTTCATAACTTCTGTTCTGAATGTAACTCGTTCTAAACTTTTATAACCGTATTTCTAAAATTTTATAGCCGAAATCTTAAATTTGATTACCAGATCTTAAGTTTTAGAAGAATGTTATGAAAGTTGACTTTTAGAACGTGTTTATGAAAAGTTATACTTTTTTCGATATTAAATTTCATAACTTTTTTTAGAGTGAGCGCTTTGCCCCAAATCCAATCACTGAGAAATTTTTAGCTGATTTTCGTTAAAACCTCAAAAGGTCCTTTACGCATAGTATTGTTGTGATGTGCAAGCACTCGCATTCCATGCGGTCTGTCCACCCACACAAACTCCGGCAGACGACTCCCTTGGCGATCTGCGTTTAACGCTTTCCTCACTGCGCATAGTGGCGAAAGCGACGAGCGCGCGCATCCGCGCTGCCCCTGGCGGCCGGTGCAGAAACTACGACGGCGGGCGGACCGCCGCCCGGCACTCTCAGACCCGTATTGCCTTTTTATCTCTTGCCAAAAAGTTTTTTGTGCAAACGTAATATGTACTATTTTCTCTTTAGCTGTGCACGTTTTTGTCCATTATATAGGGTATTTAGTCCATTAAACCTAACTTTTTGTGAATTGCAATGCACCTTTTGATTTCTACATGAACTATTGACAATTTCATCTTAAAAACGATCAAAATTGTGCATAGCTAAAGAGAAAATAGTACAATTTACGTTTGCTCAAAAAGCTCCATAAGCAAGAGACGTAAAAGTTCATATGGGACTGAGAGTGGGCCGTGGCGACTCGGCGCGCGACACTGGACAGTTCGCCCGGACCGCTATACCGACTGCATCTGAGTGTAGCCACTCCGCTGCGCTCCGCAACTTCTACCGATTAGCTACAACCGAAATACAATCGATCCTTTATCTTCAGAAACCTCTCTTATTCCCTTAAGCCTTCCTGCCGCACTTTAACAGTGGTGGCAGCGGTTTAAATCGGGAAATGGGAGGAGAGAAAGGGATCCGGTCGGGGCGAAGGAGGCAGCCTCTGCCCGTCCCCCGCGCCCGAAGATGCCCTGTCGCGCCACCCCTGCTACCCGGACTGCCGCACAGTGGGCGGAAACACCACTTTCCACGCGAAAAAGTCATATTTTTGCACTGCGCGTCCGAAATTTTTAACCCGAGGGTTCGGAGGGTCGCTGTTGACGTCTTTCATACTTTTAAATACAATTTCATTGAAATCTGTCAAGTATTTCAAGAGAATGCCTTATTTATATTTCCAAGGGGTTGGAGTAAATTTTTAAAATTGTCCAAATCGACATTGCTTAACAGAAAAAGATTCATCTTGACAAGACAAACAAAAAATGTCAGCACATGTCCTAGGTTTGAATGAGAAATGACAGACTTACAGCCATACGAAGCACCGCGCGCGCGCGATTAATGTCGAATAACTGCCTTGTTTGCACTTCACACTGATAGAAATTAAGCCCCGAAAAACGGCAGAGTGGATGGGTGTGGCTAATTTTTGCTCCACCGTAAAGGGAACACTTTTTTCTATGGATTCAGCCTAGTGCGGACGTGGGGCTCTGTAGGGCTTTTAATTCCGCCCAAAAAACCTAAAAAATTACGATTTTTGGTGCCGCCTTCCACTAGAACGGCTGCAGATTGGTCATTTGTTGGCCAAAACACAATCCAAGACCGGTTTTGAAATCTCCAGAAAGTGCTCTAGATGGACTTGTGCCCAGTTTTTCTTTGTGTTCACAAGGAAAGGCACATATTGATCACAAATTCCACTATATTTGAAGGCCAAATGTCAGAAAAATGAAACCTTTGACTTTCGAGTCCTCCTGAGGGCAAATAAAGCGCTCCATCGGCAAACCGATGCTGGATTCGAATTCTGCATGGTATTTTGAACCTCTCATCTGAAATTTAGATCATTGACTTAAGTTTCACATTCGGACTTTTTCGCGTCGAAAGTGGTGTTTCCGCCCACTGTGCGACAGTGCGTGCACTCGTGTGTTTCTCCGTGCGTTGTTGTGACTACCCCCGCTTCTCGTGAGAGTCAAGTTGAACGTCGTCGAGCTACACCTGACGAGTATCTACGCCAGTATAACACCGGCATCTACGCGATTCTTCGAGTTGGACCTCTAGCTCCGAGCGACACCGCTCCACCCCGTCCGAGAGAAGTCTTCTGGAAGAGTGACCCGATCATGCCTACTGAAAACGTGCCCAGTGACTTGTAATTCTAACCGCTAATAAATTAGTGATACCAACTGTACGTTGAGTCCTTTTTCCACACACCACCCACGAGAAATGCCTAACACGCTACCAACTTAACGCAGAAGCGATCAGTCGAAGAATCCACAAGGGTGAGTATACACTTGCCTTCAAAGAAAATAAGTTTTTTAAAGTACTCCGATTTGACTTCACCATATATCAATCGATTCGTCTTGAAAAGACAAACAAAAAGTCTTTTAGGGGCCATGACGTCAGACTAAAAGTGGCTTTTCTAAAGGCCAAAAGCAGGGGGCGGAAACAGCCCAGGGAGCCGGTGAAACCATGCTCCCCGCTTCAGCAAAGGGGTTCAGGAGAACTTCGAGATCATGAAAACTAGGCCGTTGCTTGAAACATGCTTTGCACAGATCGAAAGAGCATGAAATTTGGGGTGCATTAGGCTTATTAGCCTTCTTGAAACACTGAATTTTACCCAAAATAAATGTAAGTAAAAATGCCGAAAACTGCAATAAACCCTGAACACCGCTGAAAACCCCGGTGACGCTGTCAATGTGTCTACATATCCTCTGTAGTTGAAGTTACATTGGGAAGTTTCTGGAAGGCAAATAAGTCTCATGCACTCTAAATTTCATCCTCTTTTCATCTGTGCAAAGCGTGTGCCAAACAACGGCCGTGTTTTCATAATCTCGAAGTTTCCCTTAACCTCTGCAGAAGCGGGGAGCATAGCTTCACGCGCTCTCTAGGCCGTTTCCGCCCCCTGCCAAAAGGTGACCAAAAATACACTTTTTATTTTTTAGCTCAGCTGTTTGTGAAAGACAAAATCCCAAAAAAATCAGGGTGGTAGGCCACCATACGGCCTTCTCTAAAAAAAAAATTATAATGAAAAAGCTCGGATGCATGTTTTGGGTATTCGCGAAAAAACAACTTTTTGGTCCACATCTATCAGAGTACGTGACTTGTGAAGAGGCCCTCGGGACCTTTATTGATCTTTTTTATTCAGAATGACGAAAAGAACGGAAATCTACCGGGTACGCAGATCAGGGGTCGACCTACGGCCAGAAACAAATTTACAAAGCCGGTTCGAACTTGGTTTACAAAATGTAATTTTTCTAAAATTTATGAGCCGACCAAAAAATTTTTTTAAAAAATGTAGAAGCTCTTTGTTAGCAAAGGAACACCCCCACTTGGTCAAAATCCGAGACATCGATTTTGGGGCCTCGGGTGACTTGGGAAAGAATTACCCACGTCACAGCGAGCACGGTGCCGGCAGTCCGGGTCGCAGGGGCGGCGCGACAGGGCATCCGCGTTGCAGTGCTCGCGGCCAGGCCTGTGCTGCACACAGAAATCATAGGCCGCGAGGCGCTCCAGCCAGCGGGCCAGCTGGCCATCCGCAGTGCCGCGGAGGGAGCGTAGCCACTGGAATGCGGCGTGGTCCGTGCGGACCAGGAGGTGGCGGCCGGACAAGTAGGAATCAGTGTGGCCAGAAAAGTAGGCAAAAAGTAGCCCAAACACACAGGAGTGCGGTGGGCTGCATCTCCTCCTGCCTACTAGGCAGCTACTGAACAGCTGTGGCGAGAAGTCGCCTAGTAGGCAGGAGGAGATGCAGCCTGTCGCACCCCTGTGTGTTTGGGCTACTTTTTGCCTACTTATCTGGCAATACTGGTAGGAATGGAAGGGCTTGGTCCCCTGCAGCAGCGCTTACAGCTCGCGCCGGGTCACGCAGTAGTTGCGCTCGGCGCGGTTGAGGGTCTTGCTGTAGTAGGCAATGACGCGCTCGTGGCCCCCTGTGCTTCTGGGACAGGACGGCGCCGTTGGCGAAGTTGAACGCGTCGCAGTCCAGCACGAAGGGTGCCGCGTCAGGTAGCGGGTAGGCGAGGATCGGGGCCGACGTAAGGGCGACGCGGAGCTGGTCAAAAAGCCACCTGGGCCTCGGCAGTTCAAACCCAAGGCTGACATTTCCGGGTAAGGTTGCTCAGCGGCGCTGCAACAGACGGCAGTCATGGACAAACTTGGCGTAGTACTGCGCCAAACTGAGAAAGGAATGAAGATCCTTCTTGTCGGTGGGCACCGGCCAGGACCGGACCTTCTCCGTCTTGGACAAGTCCGCGGAGATGCCGTCCCCCGTGATCACGTGGCCCAGGTACTTCAAACGCCGGACGAGGAGGGTGCACTTTCCGGGGTGGAGGAGGAACTTTGCCTCGCGGACGCGCTCCAGGACCTCCCGAAGGCCGGTCAGCGCGTCCGCGGAGGTGCGGCCGGGACCTACGACGTCATCGAAGTAGGTGCGGGCCATGTGCCGGGGCATGAGCCGGTCCATGAGCCGATGGAAGGTCGCAGGGGCGTTGCAGAGTCCAAAGGGCATGCGCTTGAACTCGTACAGGCCGTGGCCAGACAGGCAGAAAGCTGTGAGTAAAATTAATTAGGAGGTGACAGGGTTCGATTTCACCTCTCCGATTTACCTGATTTTTGGTGGGCGTTTAAGTGTCCTAGAGGCATGTAAAAAGCCGGAGTATCAGGTCCGGCAAAAATTTATTGTCCAATCTGTAGCCGTGTTTCTGTTTTTTGGGGCTTTTTCGACTTGAATTCGGGTATTTTGCCCTATGTCTTGGGTTTTCCAGCCAGTTGGTCGCGATATAGTGTTCCTGACGGAAAATGAGCCAAGGAACCCAAATCTGTTTTTCCAGAATTGAGCTATGGCTTACACTTTGGGGAATATTGGGTAAAAACGTCAAAAATTTTACGAAAAAGTCCCAAATCTCGGGGAAATGGTCAAACAATCGTTTGAGAGACTTTGACTTTCTATGGGATATAACAAATATGTAATGAATTAAGGAATCCAATGAGCACAACCCCATATTTTTCTGATGAACCGTTTAAAAATGGCAGAGTCTCAAAGTTTCACAGTTTGCTTTTTCTTTAATCTTTTTAACATTTTGACCCTGTAGGATTGTATCTTATACCAGCATCCCATTGGCAATATCCCGTGGCATCCAGGATCACACAATTTTTATTCCACTTATTTTTGAGAATATTATAAACTTTTCTGAGGCATATTTTTTGCATGATTTTCTTTCTCAAATTCTTCGGAATAGAGTATCTTATTATGAGCAATTGTTGATCTCATTGATGTTGTCCCAGTTGTTTTAAAAATTTCATCAGTTTTGCTTGACTTATTGGAAACATTTGTCCATAGGAGCATCTACTGGGACGAGCCCCCGCGCGACAGCGGGTAGGCAACCCTCCTCGCCTGCCCGCTTGACGGGCCTGCCTATCTTGGATCCTCACAGGCGCTGAACTTGAACTTACCGTGAAACGGGGTAATTTCGGGCACCCGGGGTTATTTCGGGCATCTCTGCCCGAAAGCATTGCGATGATGCTGCCGTCTAGCGGCGACCTCGGAGGCTTGTCCCGTTGCGCGCATCGCATTCGCCACACTTAAAACCGTCGGATCATTCCTCTTGAGACCAAACAGATCCAATCTTTTGGAGATACAGTGATTTTCGTATTTTACACTTTTTACCTAAATTCAGTGTATGCTTGAAAACTTCAACTGGCAAGCCAAACCTGTTCACAAACGGTGCATAAGGTTTTTTTTTTTTTCGATTTGGACATGTTTTGAGCATGCTGTGTCAAATTTTCAATCACCTGCGGCAAATAGTGTGGTAAATAGAGGCTCAAAACTAAAAAATTGTTACTTTTAGGGGTAATTTCGGGCACTGAAATGGCATGCAAGGGCAAGTAGGGTTGTTCTCAACACTTTAAATTTCGCAGGGCTGGAGTGGTGTAAGCTTCTTCCAGCTCTTCAGAGCTCTTCTGAAAGATTCAGATAATCCATTAACACAGATAATACTCAACTGCCGCAGCAGTCGCTTTGTGGAACTTTGACTATTATAAAAATGGGCCAAGGCTACATCTGTACTTCTTATGTGTAGTATGTACACATCTTATCTTAGTGTCAATTATTGGTTCGTGACTAAAATTTTATCATGTTTACCGGGACTTTGACTTTGAGAACGGCCGCATGGCTTGCCGGGTTGCTACGGAATGCAGAGTTTTCCAGAAAGCCCCTGTATCTTCCCAACTGTGCATAAGACTTGCCTCCCATGTACGTCAGTTTCAAGAGGAAGATCCACGACTCATCTTCGCGTGATATAGTGTGGCTTGAGTTGTACCATTATCAAAAACAAAAAAGGATAAAGGTTCAAGGTTAGACGTTCAACAAGAAGCGTCCTAAATAGCTCCACCCCACTCTCCCAAACATCAAACTATTTGTTCCAATCATGACTCCAAATTATGTATAAATGACCACCCCTACCATCCCTCCACATCTACATCCTAATGAATTTCACATTTTATCACATAAGCTCAAAAGAAAGAGACTATTATTGATTTTGAGACCAAAATCAGAACGACAAGTCGTTTTTTCCTGGGGTGCCCGAAATTACCCCAAAACACGGGGTTATTTCGGGCACTGCTTTGGGCCCTCCACTGTAAAAACGGTAAAGCGTAAATATCTGGAATTGGCATCAAATTGAAGCTAAAGGTGGGTAGATGATAAATTTTAACCCTCAGGTCCATGGCAACACCACGACCTTCACAATTTTAAAAATACCTCTCAAAAGTGCCCGAAATTACCCCGTTTCACGGTACACTTGAGAGGCTAGACCACAATTGGTCGTTCGCCATTTCGGACCCGGTAACTGCCATACTTGCATTGCACAGCTTTACAGACCGTCCGTGAGGCGCTGCGAATTCGATTCCAATACTTTTTCATCGTAGTGTTCGCATCGTGTGACCCCGGATGCCACGGGATATTGCCAATGGGATGCTGGGATGAGATACAATCCTACGGGGTCCAAATGTTAGAAAAGATTGAAGAAAAAACAAATTGTCCAACTTTGAGACCTTGCCATTTTTAAACGGTTCATCAGAAAAATATGGGGTTGTGCTCATTGGATTTCTTAGTTCATAAACTATTTTTTATGTCTCATAGAAAGTCTCTGAAACGATTTTTTGACCATTTCCCCAAGATTTGGGACTTTTATTAATATTTAGACGTTTTTAGCCCTCCCAAAGTGTGAGCCATAGCTCAATTCTGGACACAGATTTGGATTCCTTGGCTCATTGTACGTCCGAAAAACTATGTCTCGCCAACTGGCTGGGAGACCTAAGGCATTGGGCAAAATACCCATATTCAAGTAGAAAAAGCCCCCAAAACAGAAACATGGCTATAGATTGGACAATAAATTTTTGCCGGACCTGATACTCCGGCTTTTTACATGTCTCTAGGACACTAAAACGCCCACCAAAAATCAGCTAAATCGGAGAGGTGAAATCAAACCCTGTCACCTCTTATTTATTTTTACTCTCAATGACTTTGCATCGCTCGTGAAGTGACTGCCTTGCATGAGCTTAGGAGCTATTGAGTTTTATTAGACTCACGCCGTCGCGAAGACTTCACAGCGACAGCCGAGCAAAAGTTGTTTGCAGATTTCTCCACAGTTTTTCGTCGCAGTGGAGTCTTTTGCGACTCAAATATTTGCCGCAGTGGGATCATAACCTCACTTTCAGACGTCTAAACAAGCCCCCCCACCTCGCCCAGACCCACGCTCTCACGCCGTCGCTCCCTCGCGACGGCATGAGCTTAACCAAATAAAGCTTTGTGCATTGTGAAAACGCATCACACGAAAAGTGCGATGTGGCTGTGGCATTGCACGTGTAGAACCGAGGGGGTTTTCACTCTGAATTTCCGTATACGGACGGAGTAATCGCACAACGCGAAATACTTGCACCCTCATCCTTCAATGGACATTTTATTAATATGCATTAACGTTTGTGCACATTATTGTAATTTCGTTGAAGAGCTTAACAGATTTGTCAAGACGAAATTAATGATAAGGTTTATGAACTAAATGAAAATGTTAATATCCTCGTTAATGTGCACAAACGCCTGACCATTTTTGGAGAAAAACTCAGTACGACACTGAAAAACCAAACGTGGCCTAGACCACACCAACTGCTGCGGGCAAAATGGCACTCAGCGGTGTAGAGAAGTTCGCGTTTGGTTTGACAGTGGTTTTATAGTGGTGTCTGAGAGTGCGTAATTACGCTTATTACGCCTTAATAGGTGTTTATTACGAGACATTACACTTTATTACGCGAGAAAAACACAAACTCAAGGATGCGCTGTGAGATGAAATTTAGATGTCCTACACAGTTAATAATTTTGTCATGTGGTGCAATGTCTTAGCGCACAGCACCTTACGTGCCATTATATTCATTGCACTAGGAATCAATCACAGTACAAGCAACATGAATATGGCAACTGTCGTACACAACCTATTTTCTTCAGAAATGTGTGTCGAAACATACCGACCAACCCTCAGGGAAACGTTTTTGGTACCTTCTGACATGAGCACTCGCACGAATTTGTAGAAGAGGCTATTTTGAAACAGGGTGTTTCTTGAATGAACGCTGGGCCTTCACTGTGGGGGCACCGACTCCAGCTATGTAGCTGATCGCGAATTGGGAATCCGTAACCCACATTACCGGATATTTGAAGGAAATCCGGCGTCAATCTAATTTGATTTCGATTATAAAGTTATGTGTTATGGTGAAGGATACCTGGTCAAAATAGGTGATGCCGATTTTAATGCTTTGCAGTTAGTATGAATGAATTAACCTCTTGCACGCCGCCGAGCCAAGGGAATCACTATGACCGTTCAAAATCCATAAGCAGTGCTTTTTGGCCCATCCCGTAATATTTTTTGTTTATAAAATAAATGCGGGGGACGGGCATAATTCATGCATGGTGTGCGTCCGGCGACGGGTACAGCAAAAAGGGCATGTAGGGGTATTTTTCGAATCGAGGCGACGAGGGAAAGCCAACTGTGCTGGTTTCGAGTTGATTGGAGAAGTTTGGACGTTGTTTCATATGTTTGTGAGGGTGATAATGACGAAAACGACATCCAGTTTAATCTTGGACCCACGTTTGAGTATCGTTATGGTCAAATACGACTTACTTTTCTACTTCCAGCTTAACCTTGATTCATACGTTTTCAAGGGTGCTAAAAAATGAGGTACTTTTTACCCCAACCTTGATCGTGAAATTTAAATTTTACGGGACGGGCCAAAATTGCCGGTTTGTATCGCTACTTTTCCTATTATTTAAAGTAGTCGGGACAGACGGACAAACTAAGAAGCAGGCTAAAACACTAAAACAATTTATCAACCGCACTCAACTAAGTTGTTTCGCTGTCGTTCAGCCAACAACATCACCATTATGACACGTGACACGTTCGGGTCATCATTAAATAAAGGAGTGTTTCCCAATATTCAGAAAAAATAGTCTCCACAAAAAAATGAGATGTCGGTCGCCGTGGAGAGAGGTCACGATACGCACCTTTTGGAAACCATGGCGTCTTCGGCTTTTCTTGCATTTCTGCATTTGCATTCGCCTCATATGCGGTGTTTGCTTAACTTTGGTGCATCTAAACGCGTGCGGGGCCTCGTTGCTGGGCCCGGTAACAAGATAAGCGCTCATCAGTGCACAGTGGGCCAGATGACTGGTGCAGGCGGCTAAAACTCTAGACGCGTTTTAAGCTCCAGAGTCGCTTAATGGGACTTGAACCGAACGTATGACACTTCCAATGAATGCCTCGTTCGGAGAGCAATCCATTGGTGGGGTAACACATTCCGTTCGACGGCGACTCTTGAGCTGAAAACGCGTCTAGAGTTTTTGCCGGCTGCGCCGGTCTTCCGGCCCACTTTGCAGTGTTACCTAGGGACGCTATTTGTGGTGCAATCGCGTTTCTATAAGAGCCACGATTTCCTCTATGGCACGCCACTTTCGTAAGGAGCTCACTCAGCAGAGGATCTGTGGGCCGTGTGGAGGCGATCGTCTACTGTTCCCAGCATCTTCATAGCAGGTAGGAGTTACAGTCATTCCATCCTTGTATTTGTGTTCCTATTCATCGACCCTTTCGACACTGCGGTGAAACAAAGGCGTTAAAACTATGGCCCAAGGGCGTTAATACGCCCTTTAAGGGCGTGAATCGTTAAATGCCTTTGAAATTGCATAAAATTTGTCCTGGAAGTCCACTAATTCACGCCCTTCACAAGGGTATTAAACGAAATACGCCCCTGAAGGGCGTCAAAGACTGTTTTCGTCCTTAAAAGCGTGGCTGTTGTGCCTCTGTTTTACTAGTGCAAATTGCTTCATACTTTGGTTCACCTTGGAGCGAAATATTTTCAACAGCCTGGCTTCGCGCCGCCCTCGCAGCAGGTTCCAGAACCACACCAAAATTTACCCCAATTGTTTTTCAATTTGTTTTTAGCAGGACTATAATTTTTCTTAGAGTGTAACTTTGTTTCTTATGTATGTGTTTTAGAGTGCTGACATAACATCCACTTTTATCTCAGATCCACGTTTCGTTTGAATCTCGTATTGGTTAAATACGACTTAATTTTCTATTTCCAGTTTGACATTTGTACGTTTTCGAGGGTGCTGAGGTAAAAATAAGGTCCATTTTGACCCTAACTTTGATCCAAAAATTGAAAATGAACGGGACGGGCCAACGTTGTTGCCGATTTGTATCGCTACTTTTTCTGTTATTGAACGAAAAGTGAACCCACTGTGAGATGAAATTAGCCCGCATTTGAGAGGGCGTCGTTCTTTGGGAGCGACGAAATTTGATACCCATCCCGCAAATGGTCAAATGAGATCTTTAGAATGGGACTCAGTGCAATCCGTTGCCGTGTTTCAGCCGAACTGAATGTAATTAATTTGATCTATTGGCCAACAGGCGATGCAGCTCACCGGCTCGGTCACTCACGCTCCTGCGACGTACCCGGCGGGATGCGTGGGCACGCCCCTCATCACGTTCCTTACGCTGCTGGTGAACGTGACGAACCAGCGGCTGGAGAGGGAGTTCCGGCAGCGGTAGGACTGTGCCATGTCCACTAACCGATATCGCGTGACGACATTGAACCTAAATTTAACAAGGGTCGATAAGGTAAAAAGTCAATTGTGGGTTACGAATCAATTGTGGGCTATATTCTTCCACGTGCCGCTGAAGTTCCGTCGGTGATCAAACACTGAGAATCCAAACGCTATGAATATAGCGTCAATTGGCGCTATGCGTTTGAAGCCGTTTTCATCGCGCCAATTGGCGCTATGCTTTTGCATCGCACGTGTGGTGCAATGCCTTCCTATGCACTAGCATAGGGCATTTTCGGGACGCGTCGCACGTAAGGTGCAATGTGACTATGGCATTGCACGTGTGGCGCGATGTCTCAATGCTTTGCACCATACGCGCTATGTTCATAGCGTTTGGAATCACAGTGAATCAATTTGAATTTTGCGGTAGGTCTTCCACCAACCTTCCTTGGACTCCTCAAATTATGCGGATGTCCGAGCGATGACCGCAACGCCACAATGTGGCAAAACTTCCAGAGAATTCTGAAAACGACTTGAGCTAATTATCTGTAACCCTGAACCCAATATTTCCTGTAGCCTCTTTACAGTGTTCAGTGTGCGACTCACAGTATTCTCTGTAGGACTAACAGTCCTCTCCGTGCACCTCAACAGTCTGCGACGGGCATGCGGAGAAAACTGTGAGTCGCACAGTGAATACTGTAAAGAGGCTACAGGAAATACTGGGTTTAAGGTTTCAGAGAATCCTGGCAAAAAAAAATTAACGGACTTTTCCGTAGTTTTTTGCCACAGTGCACCTATCGGGCTTGAAAGGTAGGCCTTTAAAATAACAGCGAAAATGGCACCCAATGGCACCCATCCAATAAGTATGAGAAACGTATTTTTTTTTTCATATTGCCATCAAGCAAGGTCGTGATGAAAACATGACGCCCATTCTCATCTAGGTTCATAGAGTCAGGGAACATAAATTTACCACACGCTTAAAACCTTACGGAGTATTTTGAGCATACATTATACAAACTAATTTACTTTATTATACGAAGAAATAGTTCGTAAATTACGAAGTATTTTCTTTGTAAGCTTATGTATGCTCAAAATACTTTGTTATAACAAGCTGCTTTTCTTTGTAAGGCCTAAAATAGTTTGTAAGGTTTTCTCATTGCATAGAACAGCCGAAATTGTTCGATGTGTCGGTGCGCGGGTGGTGACAAACTGGCCTTCGCCACCATATCGAACTATTCTTTTTCTGGACGCACTGACATTACTTAACAGAAATGGATTTGTTTCGACAAGACAAACAAAAAATGTCAACATAAGTCATAAGTTTGGATGGCAAATTGAAAAGTTATCTAACTTCAAAAGTACTAAGTTGGCCTTTTTGCTGTTTTTCGAATTTTGAAGTTAAATAACTTTTTTACTTCATATCCAAACCTATGAAATGTGTTGGCATTTTTTTGTTTGTCTTGTCGCGATGAATCTATTTCTGTTCAAAGATGTCATTTTGAACAACTTTGAAAATTCACTCAAACCCCTTGGAAATTTCAAGGCGGCACTTTCACCGTGACAGTAAACTGAAATGGCAGAATCTGTAGTGGTCTGGGGAGCTCCAAATCGCAGAAACTGACAGGTAAATCGATCCGTGGTGTTTTTGCATCGGAACTGCCAATGGCACACCCATTCTGCACACAAGCGACGGAATCCTTGCACTCCTACAAGGAATCCGGACACACTGCACTGTTTTCGTCAGATACGATTCGCTCCACCTCGCGACTTTGAGGTTTTATATCATTTGAAATGAAGGGTGCAGTTGTACTTCGTATGTAAAATACTACTTTATAGACTTGTCAATGCTAGAAAAAGTACGCACTCGCATCAGAATATGTAAATATTATCCCAAACAACAAATGCGTCCATAGACGCAGTAAGGTTAGGTTGGTAATTAACCCGTAACTCCTTAGCGGTTTTTGTGAGCCAATTCCAGTTTCTGTGACTACCAAATTCAGATTTATTTACTGGCGTTTTCTGTGCAGAATTCTGCTAATTCGATTTACTGTGAAGGGACGGGAGTGCCACAATGAGTTCCATCCTTACCTCTATCAGATTTAGTGGCATGAATAGGTTCTGTTTAGGTTAGCCGGCCCTGACTGGCTCTCATTTCTAGCCTGTATTACTTTTTTTTACATTTTTAAAAACACGAGAGAAATCAATTTATTCTTGTGACTGAAACAGATATGCATCACAATGTCCCACGGCGACAGGGTGTGTTGGGATGCACGTTCACGTTGGGTTGTGTATCATACGGCATCGGCGGCGTTCACTCTGAATCTATCCGAAAATCTGCATGGTGAAGGTTTCACCTCTATCAGCGCAAACTCTTCTTGTCCCTAATTTCCCTCCCCCGCGTCTCTCTCTCTCTCTCTCTCTCTCTCTCTCTCTCTCACACACACACACACACACACACACATTTCTCCCGATCACCAGCCCCAGCTTCTGCAATGGAAGCTCATGTCAAGTACGCCTTTTGAAGTTTTTTCTTCTCCTTTGAATGAAAAACGTGCTTTCTTGAAATATTGTACCTCCAAATAATCAAGAATATGAAAAAACCTTGCAAAAGTGAGTAATTTTCCAGCAAAAAGAGCAAATGGCCCACTGAAAATTGAATGGAAAGACTCTATGGCGAGACTAGAAGTCTCGCCAAGTTTTCGTCAGACCTGAAAGTCTCGCCAAAATTTGGTCAGACAAAAATGTCTCGCCACAAAATGGTCAGGCTTTTCTGTCTGATCTCGGAACAGGCCGCAAGGACTGTATTGAATGGGTTCAAATGTCTGATCATAGTGTGGTCAGACAAAAAAGTCTCACCATTTTGTGGCGAGACATTTGTGTCTGACCAAATTTTGGTGAGACTTTCAGGTCTGACCAAAACTTCGCGAGACTTTCTGTCTCGCCTCTGGAGTGGCAAGAAGTCTGACCTTTCGATTTGTAGTGCCCACAAGTGTTATAACCCACAATTGATTCTATGTGTTGTAGATCATGCAGTTTTTATAATGTCGAAAAATGAAGTCAAAAGTGACATACCGATGTATTTATGCATATCATATCCAAACTTTAGGTTCCTACAAGGCTGACCTACAATTGGTTCCAAAAATCAATTGTGAGTCAAAACTGACTATTTTTAAAACAGCCGCAGCTCAGTAAATAAGGATAATGGACGGGGCTACCATGCTGCAAAACTTAGTTAAGGGGCCATGTTTGGAAGCCTTAAGGTCAATTCGACCCACGTAAAAATTCATGCCCAAAATTCGGATTTCTAAAAAAGAAGACCCACATTTGATTTCCTACCTAAAGTCGGCCCGATACATATCGAGCAATATAAAGAAATATAGTGGGTTTCGAGATCAATCATTATCGCGATATCTGGACACATTGACCGCGGTATTGAAGGATATCGTGTCAATATCATAGCGTGTACCGTGGGGTCGCGTTATCCCAATGTCGAACCCCTGATATAAGAGTGATATTGATCTTGATGTAGTGCTACTTGTTACATCGTAATATCGATCTTGGTATATCGTGATATCGTCCCAGACCGATGCATGCATGCTTGGCAAGTACACACTAGCAACTGCATATTTGGCGCCGTATAGCTCTATGCTACGCACATGCGTTTGTAAGTTTGCACTTGAGTACTTGCCAAGCATGCATTTGTAATTGCGTGCTTTGTGGACAGGTCTGTAGTGAAATCGTGATATGGACCTCGATATATCGTGATATCGACGTATATCGTTATATCATGATCTCGCACAACCCTAGGCAAGCCGAGCAAGCAGCGGGCGACGAGGAGTACGACTTCGTGGTGGTCGGCGGCGGCTCCTCCGGCTGCGTAATGGCCGAGCGTCTGTCCCAGAACCCTTACGTCAAGGTGCTGCTGCTGGAGCGCGGCGGCACGGAGCCCTTTGCGTCTAGAGTGCCCGCCTTCACGACAGCCATCTTACAAGCGAACATTGCGGAGCAAATCCATGTAAGAAAGTAGACCGTTGATGGTGAATCTGGGGTTCAGATCAGAGGCAGAGCAGTATGAGACCATAAAATGACGTTTCTTTTATCCTCCTTCCCATCGGCGGTGTCAATACTACTGCATCTAAAAAATAAATAAATGAAGAACGGGTACAAACGCATGTTATAAAGCTATTAACACTGGTAAAACTAAGGCGTAGTGTTACGCCCTTCGTGAAGCGTACAGTTTGTACGCCCTTCGTGAAGCGTACAGTTTGTACGCCCTTCTTGAAGCGTACAAGAGCTTATGCGCTCCTTTCCTCCTATCTAAAGGCATGGGGGAATTTCCTGGAAGCGTAGTTGTACGCTTCAAAAAGGGCGTAGAGTCTTCAAGCGTTGTTGTATGCTTGAATGAAGCGTAGAACTACGCTTTAGTTTTACCAGTGAAGTATTGCCAAGAACTCGGGGACGCTTGGAAGTATCACCAAAATTTGGCATTAAAATCGAAATTATCCATCACAGTGTATTGCCGAATTTTAGCGATTCTCAAAAGTAATGCCAAGTTTTCAGCGATACTTTTGTTTATCCCCTCTCTAAGGGCAATATTTTTTGTATGGATGATTGTTGTTGATACACAATTGTTTTGCCGAAAAAGGTACTCAAGTATCGCCTCTGGATTTCGAGTGCTAGCACTGCCACAGTCAGTTTTGATTGGAATAATTAAAACCGCTTAAACGTGCTTCAGACTGACTTCAGCGCAATTGACACATTTCACTTGGTCTGCTCTTCATTTGACGTCACCAGTAGTATGTTGTTTAATTACTAATCGCAGAATTCTGCTTAACGTCACGTGGTTCCAGGCTGTGCCGGAAGCACGGAACTGCAACGGCACTGGCTGCGTGCTAACAGTGCCCCAGGTGCTCGGTGGTGGCAGCACCATCAACGCCCTCATGTACGTGCGTGGAAGCTCGGTGGACTATGACCATTGGGCTACTTTGGTGGGGGACCCAACCTGGAGCTACGCGAACGTGCTGCCGTACTTCAAGAGAGCTGAAAAAAACATGGACGCAAGCATCGCGGCAGACACAAGTGAGTTAAAGCAAGCTTGCTTGAAGTTGCTAGATCTTTCCGGTGGAGTATGTGTCACTGACGGAAATCAAGTACACACTACAAACCTGTCTACTTGGCACGCACTTACAAATGTATGCTTGCAAGTACACACTAACAAACGCGTGCTTGGCCAAAGCACGCGCTTACAAATGCATGCTTGGCAAGTAAACACTTACAGCAACTGCATGCTTGCCGCCGTATAAATGCATGCTTGGCAAGTACATACAACTCCATGCCTAGCGCCGTATTAACTCCATGCTACGCATGCAATTAGTGTGTACTTGCCAAGCATGCATTTGTAAGCGCGTGCTTGGCCAAGCATGCGTTTTAAAGTGTGTACTTACAAGCATGCATTTTGTAAGTGCGTGCTTAGTAGACAGATGGTTTGTAGTGCACACATAAGTGCGAATGTAGTGAGATTGATAGTAAATTGGGGTAAGGCTTTTGCCTACTTCGAGGCGTTTTTACCAGGCGTGGATACAGAAGGGCAAAGGGGTTTTTTCCTTCCCCCCATAGCACCAAGATAGCCACCTGAAAGGTAGGCAAAAATTGCTGCTTTCCCCCCCCCCCAAAGGCCACCTCTGGATCCGCCACTGGTTTTTGCCACCACCATTTATTGCCTGTTTACAAGGGTTTTTGCATGTGAAATCCCAGTAGGTATGAGAAGTCACATGACACGTATTATTATCACTTATGAAACTGAGACGTACCTCTATGCTTGAGTTAAGCAAAAAGTTACGCTTGAAGACGTTGCGTTTGAAATGAAGCAAAGACTGGAAATTCCCCTATGCATTAAGCTAGGGGTACTTGGCCAGATAAGCCTGTTACGCTTTGATTTCAAGCGTAAACTGACTACGCTTAAAAACCGAGGGTAATACGAGTCGCTTTAGTTTTACCAGTGTTGCATTTATAGAGAACAGCCCGTACTTGCAACCATCGCTTGTCTCCCTATTCCTTAGCCAAAATCAAACCATCCCCGTTCAAAAACAAATAGATTGAAAACTTGAAAACTTTGTCATAAATAAAATCTTATTAAATTTTTTGACTGCTGCTGTAATTTTTTTCTCAGCTCTATTACAACTTAATGTTTCTGTGCGGACCACACTTTGTTTTTCAGAGTACCACTCGACTAGCGGCCACCTCCGCGTTTCCTGGCAGCCGTACCGACCGCCGGTCATCCCGCTGCTGTCCGCGGCCATGGAGGCCGCCGGCGAGCCGTTCCGCCTGGACATCAACGCGGAGGGTCAGCTGGGCTTCTCCCTGATCCAGACCACCACGTCGGGCGGCGAGCGGTGGAGCACGTACCGGGGCTACCTCCAGCCCGCCCTCGGCCGCCCCAACCTGCACGTCCGCACCTACGCCACCGCCACCAGGGTCGTGCTGGACGGGCCGGAGCCCAGGGCCACGGGCGTGGAGTACCGGGACGCGGCGGGGAGGGTGAGGATCAGACTCTATAGACCTCCAGCGAGCGCAGCGCCCGCCCTGACGGCACAAGGAAGTCTCCTTACTAGCAAACAGGGGCGGAGTGGCGGCGCTAGGGCCCCTCCGGGAACGAAATTGAAGGGCCCCACCACCACTGTGTCAAAACGAAACTTTTAAAGTACTTACTTTGGGTGTCAGATTAGATTTTGCAATGATTTGACAGAATATTGTAGGTAAAATGTTACGAGGTGATGTGAGATGAAAGTAATTTCTGAAAGCAAATAGAAAAATCTCGAAGTGCGAGCGAAGCGAGCTTCACGCCCAGCCTCGACGTTTCGGCTTGTCCTACGGATGCCACTTTAAACGAATAAAACTGGCTCAACAATTAACCAGCATTTATGGTACAGATGAAGCTTTTCCTCGACAGGTCCTATAAATAAGCTTGATCCCAACACCTATCCATGAGGTCAAAGGTGAAAATAGTCAATTCTCGACGTTTATCCCTTCCACAGTGTACAAAATGATCGATAAGGCGATAAGCCAAGGCTGTTCATAGCTTTTCGCGTGTTCAACTGACTGATTTCGCAATTGTGTGGCGGTCTAGTATTACTTCTTGGCATCGGGGGCCTGCAGACAGGGTCTTTGGGGCCCCGGCCCGGCTGGGGCCCACCCGGGAATCCCAGGGCGCCCGGCTGGGCCAGTCCGCCCCTGCTAGCAAATGCGGAGATGTCAGTCTCCGTACTTGGCATGGGGCAAACGTGGAGAACTTCACACTTGAGGTGTGGAGACTGCAAACTGTGCAGTTCCAAAAATGGAGACTGAAAATTCCACATCTCCGCGATTTAAGTGTGGAGTTGTCCACAGTGGGTTTTACAGTGTTGTTTTTTCATCACAATTTCGCGTGCAAGGACCTAAAAACACAGAGCAGGACTTTCTCTGTACCGTCGCTGACACCGACACCCAGTAAATACGGGCAGTAATATTTTTATGCGAAGCTGGGACAAGAGTGATTTAGTGCGCTTTGACCATATCGCTAAATGCTACCTACCACCCTCTGTTTTGCACACTAGATCCGTTTTGCGCGAGCCAGCCGGGAGGTCATCTTGACGGCCGGGGCCATTGGCACACCTCACCTGCTGATGTTGTCCGGCATCGGACCTGCCGAAGAACTGAAGGTGAGCAATCAATAGCCGCGCTCTATAAAACGGTTTGCGTAGAAGCAGCGTTTGCAGATACTTGGCGACTCTGTTAATTGCTTGTTTTCAACATGGCCGTACTCTACAATCCTAATTGTCTACTTATCACGCACGCACTTCCCAAGCATTCATTTGTAAGTGGGTAATTGGCTAACGTTGCGTTTGTTAGTGCCCATTTGCAAGTGTGTGCTTAGTACCCGGTAGGTTTGAAGTGCAGCCAAACCGGAAGGGTAACAAATTCCTAGGGCAAGAAAACAGTTTAGCGAGGATGCCTTTGACAATGTTAGTTCAGCTTTATTGGCTGTGCGAATTACCAAACAGGTCTTCCTGGCCACCATCTGAGTCTAGCATCGTGCTAACTTCACATTTATTGAGATTTTGGGTGCCTACACCACGAGGGGGCAACCACTCGCGAAATCCTGTGTTCACCCGAGTGGCCGAAATCCTGATCGTAATCTGGTGAAATCCCTTCAAAGTCTTGTGGAATCTCACGAAATCCAATCAAACTTCCGCCAAATCTTGCATAATTTTTTCGCGAAGTCCTACGAATAAACCTCGCGGCATCCCTTTCTTTAAAGAATCCTGTGTTCGGAAAAATGTCAAGTGGCTGCTGTCTCGCATTACTCTTAAACAGCAAGCGATAAAAAATGTTATGCTCAAGATAACTTAATCAAACGTATCGCGTCCAGGCCGCCAACATCACGACCCTCGTTGACCTGCCGGTGGGCAAGGGGCTGGCGGACCACGCTCGCGTGCCCGGCCTCGAGTTCGAGTGCGCCCCTCCGCTGTGCGAGGTGGACTGGGAGCACCGCCACCAGGACCTCTTGCAGTACGCGGCGCTGCGGCGGGGGCCACTTGCCGAGTGCAGCCTGATTCAGTTCGGGGCCTTCCTAAGGACGGGCGTGGACCCGCCGCCACCCCAGGGCACTGGGGCACCCGCCAAGCGGCCCGACGTGCAGGTTGTCTTCATGGGGATCGCCGAGGACAGCAACGGGACGCGGTAAGGACCCTTGTTAATCGTGCTGCCTTAAGTCTCTCTGTGTGTCTACTCGGTACGCATCTAAATTTGCGGTGTGCCACGCTGTCAAACCATGTGTGGAAATTCACTCACTTTCGAGAAATTCTTTACACTTAGGCGAGTGAAATTGGCAGTCTAGACCTCGGTCTCCATACTTATGTTGTGGAGTCGCTCACAGAGCCTCTTACTTTTGCCATGGTGCAAACGTGGATCCACGTTCTCGAGTTCTCTACACTTAAAGTGTGCACTGAGAATCCTCCCAATGCCATGAGTGCTGCGTCAGTTGGTGCAATTACGGTAAAAGTGCCGCCTTGAAATCCATAGTGATGCTATGGTTTTGTATCGTTGAGGTTTGGGTGAATTTTCAAAGGTTTTAAAATTGGCATCTCTTTACAGAAATGGATCAGTCTTGACAAGAAAAATAAAAAATGTCATCACGTCACACAATGACATACGACTATAAGCTACAGCTTTGGATAAAAAAGTGGCCAGTAAAATAAAAAAAAATGACCAAAAAGGACTTTCAGTACTTTTGAAGTTCAATGACCTTTGTATTTCACATCCTAAACTATGTGTTTACAATTTTTGTTTGTCTTGTCAAGGCAAATCCATTTCTGTAAAAGAATGTCATTTTCCACTACGAAAAATTCACTCAAACTCCTTGGAAAAACCATGACATCCCCTTGGATTTCAAGGCGGCACTTGCGTTTCAACTCGTTTTCATCGCAACAATCGGTAAAATGGCTTTGTATCGCACGTGAAGTGCAATGCCCTCCTATGCATTAACGTAAGGCACGTCATCGTACGCAACCGCACGTGCTTTGTTCCAAAGCGCTTGTGCGAAAACTGTCAATTCTACACTTGCAAATTCCACACCTCCGCATTTCGTTTTTCGTGTGCATAGTACTGCTATCAACAGTCGTGTTTTCCTAGGAAATTTATGCGCCATACAGTGTCGTGGGTTGCCTACCTTCCAGGCACCACGTAACATTAGCTGAGCATGAGCAATGAGAATAGAACCATTGTTTTGAGAAACATCTCCGATCTGTAGGATCGGGACGGTATCTGAGACGTTCGGCCGCGTGTAAAGTCGACGTTTGGTCTAGGAATATTTAAAGGCCATACGGTCCCTATGATATGAATTTTAGGCCATACGGCGTTTGGCCGTGTATGACCTGGACAACACCACTGCTTATCAAGGGTAATCAGTTAACGCATAAAATCTGGCAGAACAGGCATGCCCACCAAGATTCCTCCTTCATGAATGCATAGGGGAACTTTGTAGGTCACGCTTCATTTCAAGCGTCACGTCTGTAAGCGTTACTGTGTGCTTGACTCAAGCACGCAAGTTATGCTTAAGTTTTACCAGTGTTTCGTTGGTACTGAAAATGTTTCTTGTAAACCTACGCCAACTCGACTTGTTCTGTGCTTGCAGCTGCTTGAAAAACGACCCCTGGCGCTTTAACCGCGTCGTCTACATGCCCGTCCTGCTGCACCCCCTCAGCAGGGGCAGCGTCCGCCTCAACGCGACTAACCCCCACGGCCCCCCTGTCGTGCGAATGGGCTACCTCACGGACGAGGGTGACCATGACATGGCTGTGCTCGTCGACTCTTTCAAACTGGGACTCCGTATGGAGGAACCGCTTCGGAAAATGGGTCTGCGACTGGACCGATCGACCAAATATGCACCCACCTGCAGGTAATAAACGTTGATGAATCCGGAGAAGTTTCCGGGCGGTTAGAGCGTGTACGTAGAGATGACGTTACGTACTACACAGCATGGTGCTACTCAAAAGTTCGTGACGCCAGGCTAGTTAATTTATGTTAAGAAAACGCTTCATGGTTTATTACTTAGTCCGGAGGGAATATTGTTGAAGAATGCTAGGACTAAGTATTTGCTCGAGTTTTAAAATGCAAACATTTGGTACTGGGCGGGATACTCGGAAATGTATGATATCACGTAAGATTCTTATTGCTTACTGTTTCTTTTTCTTTTTAAGGAGTATTTCTTGCTTAGCGTATTTCGCTCATGAGCTTACTTGTTTGTTTCTTTTATATTGTGTCAGATAGCAATGCAATGGAGATTTTCTTCGCTTCGCTTGACTTCGAGCAAATCAGGGTTCCGAATCCGGAACGTGAAACCTGTTCTGGGTTGTGGAAGGTCCTGGGACTTTTTGTCGAATTCAAGAAGGAATAATCTCGGATTACCCTTAGTTCCGACCCCAAAGAAGCACATGTCAACTCGGGATTGGCTGGAACAAGCGGAACTTGCCCGCACTAAGCCGGAACTAAGGGGAAATAGGCTCACAAAAATTATACACTGAAATTCAAATTCATGAAATTCCTTAAAAATTCATTGGAATTCATCGAAATTCATGTGCAAATTTGCTGGAATGCTTCCGAATTCCAGGATCATTTAACAAATTCTACGTGCATTAACATAAATTTTCTGAAAAAAATCATTTAAATTCATGAAAATTCATCAAAGTTCATGAAAAATCACTAAAATTCAACGAACTTGACGCTAAATTTTCTCGAAATTCGCATAAAATTCACTGCAATTCATTGAAATTCACCGCAATTCATTGAAATTCTTCAAAATTCATCGAAATTCATGAAAAGATACACTGAAATTCAAGCCTATTTCCCCTTGGCCGGAACGCAGGACGTCGCGTGCTTGTTCCTGCAAAACCCGGGTAACCATGTGCTTGATCGAAGTCTGAACATGAACCATGGGTAATTTCTTCTTGGATTCGACAAAAAAGATAATCTCGGGATATCTTTCCTTAACTCGCACTCCCAGACTCTTAGGTAACGGAATGTGTACTGTTTTCTCTTTAGCTTTGCACGTTTTTGTTCATTATGTATGGTACGACTATTCGTCAATTGCAATGTACTTTCTGATTTCTACATGATCTATTGACAATGTTATCGGAAAAACGATGAAAATTGTACACAGCTAAAGAGAAAATAATACAATTTACATCCGCTCAAAAAACTTTATGAGCAAGAGAAAAAAAAATTCACTAGAGACTAAGAGTGCGGAACATGTTTTATGTTCCGTACCGCTCCTGGGAACTTGCACTGAACACCTGGAACATGCCCTGCGTCCAAGGGGCAAACAACTTCGAAACATTTAGTTCACCTTTATTTACAACTGAAATTATTTCACTAAAATTATTTCACGTTATTTCAGCGTGATTTCACGTTACTTCAACGTTATTTCAACGTCATGTCAAGGAAAACATACTCTGAAATTTAAGTTATTTTCCCGTCGCCTGTGTCCCGGCCTCTTCCGGGCAAGTTCCCGCCTCCTACAGAAGGCCAGAAGACCGGCGCAGGCGGCCGAAAGTCCTGAACGCGTTACGAGCTCCTGAGTCGCCAATGGGATTCAAATCGAACGTGTGACCCCACCAATGGATAACTCTCCTATCAAGGAATCTGTTCGTTCGGTTCGAATCCCATTCAGACACTTTAGAACTCACAACGCGTCTAGAGTTTTGGCCTCCTGCGCCGGTCTTCAGGCCCTCTGTGGTCTGACGAAGCTGACCACTACCTCTTCTGCCAGGGGACTGGAGTTCGGCTCGGACGAACACCTGCGCTGCATCGTGCGCTCCACCACGGAGACGATCTGGCACTGGGTGAGCACGTGCCGCATGGGCCGCGACGACGACGAGGGGGCCGTGGTGGACGCGAAGCTGCGCGTCAGGGGCGTGCGGGGGCTGCGGCTGGCCGACGCATCCGTCTTCCCGACGCTGCCCAGCGGCAACACCAACGCGCCCACCGTCATGGTGGCGGAGCGCGCCGCGGACCTCATCCGGGAGGAGCACGACGTGGCCTAGGCCTCGCCGCAAATCGAGGACTTGTCTTCGGCCCAAGCCGGGTACTAACCTACCGCGGGTCACTTGCACTTTGCACTCAGCTGTTGTTTATCGTAAATCCACGTATGACCTTCACTGTAAAAAATTGTGTCAATAAAGCAATGTTTTGAATGACCATAGTCGTTTACTGACAAAGGGTAGTAACTCCAGCCAAATTTTTACACCAAGCTTCACCGAAAATTCGAAGTTCTCTGAAATTCATCGAAATTTTTTTCAAAATTTAGTAGTTTTTGCCTGAAATTTAACAGAACCTTATTTAATTTGTACACCAAAATTCACAGTAATTTCCCCTTTTCTACTGACGACTTGATTTGTTCGCCAACAAGATGTTTGCAAATTAGTGGCCATTCTTACAAGCATCAATTATGATTGCCGGTGACGTCCCTAGGTACTCTCTACAGTCCCAGTAAGCCGCAGTGGTCACTGGTTAGGTTGACCGGGTTGTTCATAAAAAATAAAAGGTTGATTTGAAACAGCATTAGTCGCAACAAAAATTAGCCAGTACACTGTGATTTAAAACGGGTTGTACACCTCAAAATAACCATGGTGTATCCCTCACCCTAATATTGCAACGTACACCTCAAATCATCTTAAGTGAATTCCTGACCCATGTGAAAACTGTATTGTACACCGCAGAACACTGCAATATGATAGTCCCGACCCCAACAAAATGTGTTCAGAACGTCACCGCACTTCATCTGCTGAGAATTCAACAAAGATAGTGTCGCAAAAATGGCATTGCGTTGCAGACAACGCAGAAATGTGAGAGTAAATGCACACCGCGGCTGCTGCTGCGTTTCTTTTAAAAAACCGCAGATTGAGTTTTACCAAAAATAATTGGGTTGAAAGTACCTCGTTTTGAATATCAGTGTAATTCATCATATATATATATATATATATATATATATATATATATATATATATATATATATATATATATATATATATATATCACTGGTGTAGTACTGATGGGAGTGGAATTGGGATAGGAAGTTTAAATAGAGTATATATATATATATATATATATATATATATATATATATATATATATATATATATATATATATATATATATATATATGTAAATATACTCTATTTAAACTTCCTATCCCAATTCCACTCCCATCAGTACTACACCAGTGAAAACACATCAAATCGCACTTACTATAGCTGCTTGTTAGCACATTTAAGTGCCAGAATGGACCAAAGTCGTTGAGTAGGTGCACCTGAAGGTGCCAAAATCACTAAGAATGAAAAAGTCCTGCAAGCTTCCTCAACCAAATTTGGGATATTAAAGAGTGTACCAGCTACCATATCGCCCAAATTTGGGTAAGACCTTCCTCACCCAAATTTCTCTGATTTAATGATTCTCATCCAAATTTGTGTGATACAGAATACCTTACCTAAAATTTTAGTCCTGGTTACGACTCTTTCATTCTCAATGATGTTTAAATCGACGAAAGTGTCACCCCTGATTGGTCGGCATGCTGCGTGTACGCTGTATTTCGAACGACGCGCGTCAAGACGCTGGTAAGGCGAGGTGGCAGCGAGGAGTATCGAAGACGATGCAACATTCTATACCCATTGCGTCTACACTTAAATGAGGGAGTAGGGCGCATTGGTCATCATCATCATCGCTGCTATGCCTCTACAGACCTTTAGCGGTTTGAGTCAGTATGTCACTCGGACCTCGCACTTCCTGGCCGTAGTCAGATGCGGTAGGGTTTAGAATAGTCGTCGCGTCCCCTGCCTTATTGGAGAGTATGGGATCCGTTTGCGCAAGGTACCAGTACCTAGCGCAAGCTTCACACATCTCAGGGGTTTGATGCCGAGGTGATGCGCTCTCAGGGCAGCGGGCCGGAGAGAAAGTGAAGGCTGCAAGAGGAGACGACAGTATTCGACAGTCAACCGAGGGAAAGGGGGGGGGGGGGGTCGACTGCAGACAACGGAGGCACATTTAAACGGCGGTTGGAGCAACTCCGACCCTCTATCCTTCCGCGTCCTGCTGCCCCGCTTGTCGGTCCAGTTTGCATGCCCTCGCTGCGGCGCACCGTGTCCCGTGCAGATCCTTTTGCCGGAAGATCGCGGCGGTGGTGGCGGCCCAGCGTCCCGGTCCAGCGCAGCGTCCCTTTAGATGTCCACGTTGAGGGTCGCGATGTCGGTGGATTTTATTTTTATGGCTCTCAATAAAGCACGTGACAATCTAAGATTTCTAAGCAAATCTTAGTTCGGTGTTCTTACCAGTGTTCTCGTGAAAATTGAACGTCTTTCGTTTGAACAACGCAAACACTCGTCGGGGATTTCAGGGTAAATGAGATGCAAATATAACGTGTGCCCGCGTTTGTTGAAACTTGATATGATACGTGTGTGTACCGACAAACTCAAATGTGTATTCAGCAAACATCTGCAGCTGCATCTCGAGCTGCATGCTAGGATACACTGCAGACCTAACTGTCTACTTAGCACGCACTTACAAACGCATGCTTGGCAAGTATACACTTAAAAATGCATATGCGTAGCATCGAGTTTTATGGCGCCAAGCATGCAGTTGTAAGTGGGTATGCGTTTGTAGGTGCATGCTTGGCCATGCATGCGTTTGTAATTGCAAGCTTGGACAAGCATGCGTTTGTAACTGTGTACTTGAAAGCATGCATTTATAAGTGCGTGCAAAGTAGACAGGTTTGCAGTGTAAATGCACACCTACAGGTGTGCCTCGATAAGCAGACGTCACATGACTGCCTGACAGGCAAAGCTATTTCAGTTGTGTACCGTAGAACGGGGTTATAAGACATGAAGGAAAATAGAGACCAAGCGCTTATTTCTCAGTTTTTGTCGTGCAGCCTTCTGCACACTAATGTTCTACAAGGAGATCTGAACCGTAAGATACGAAACTTTATTGGTCTTCTATAGGCTAGGTCCGATCGCCGCCGTCCTGCCGCACGGCCGGCTGGATCCCGCAGCAGGTAAGGCGCGCACCACCGTTTTTACACATTTTCACCATGTTCGACTGAATTCGAGGCGGCTAGGGTTTAATTCCAAAAGAATGGATTGGCCCTAGTCCTCGCAACACCAGGATAGGGCTCTGTACCTTCCCACTGCCCCGTGCGCACCATTTCTAGCTTGCCCCTTGTACTGTGATTCAACGAATGTGACGTCATATTCGTTTGAAAGTGAATTTTGTCACGTTCATTTGAATTTGAATACGATGTCAAATTTGTTTGAACGTGACACGGCCGTTGAATTAGGGTACGTGACAAAATTCACATTCGAACGAATAAGACGTCACATTTGTTGAATAACAGTGCACTAAAATCAGCTCCAATGTCAGGTCATTTACTAAAGATTGGAGTCATTGTTACGATTGTAATTTTGATTTTTGTGATTGCAAAAGTGATTGCAGCTGATTTTATGCGATTGGAAATTGATTGGAAACGATTGTAGTGATTGGAATGATTGGAGGGGATTGGAGGTGATTGGAATGATTGGAGATGATTCGAATCACGATTGTTTTTAGGTTTGCTTGGAGGGAGTGATGGACCCCTCGACTACATTACAAGTTCCACAGAGCAGAATATTTGAAGCCTTATTTGTAACTTCTGTACAGTGCAAAGTGGCCGTTTTGTACTTTTCTTCCCCAACCTACGCCTATACCCGGAGCGGCAGCGCGCCGAGGAGGCCGTCCAACGCGTGTTGGACGCCTGCGAGCGTTAACCTTCCTGGAGCTGTGGGTTGGTGGGTGGACAGGGACATCGACGAAGAATGTAAGTCGACCCCAGCTGTCCCGAGAGTCGTCCCGCCCGTTTTCGCACTGATTGTTTTTAAGATTAACTTCCATTCAAAATATCCGATCCTTTTTCTCTACAAACCCCATTCATTACTCTTTCTCTTCTGTACAAACCCGGGGGTTCAAATAGTCGTAACATGAAACCTTTAGGTGCGCATGATAAGCCCGGCTTTGCAAACGCACGCGTGGTGTCAGCGCGCCTGACTGAGACTGCATGGGTCCCAAGCCCCAGGCCCCCAGGCACACTATGAGAAGCTGTGCGTCGCAGGCACACTGTTTGGAACAGTGTGCATGGAGGCACACACATGAAACATTGTGCCGTAAACACACTCGAGTTTCTGGAGTGTAAAGTAAAGTCAGAATTTTAATGCAAAGTTTCATTGTTTTAAAAAAGGTGCTTCTTTAAATGGCAGAAATAACCCCGGGACGTCGGGCGGGTATACGAGTCGGTTGGGACAAGTCCTGGACTGCCAAATCCAAAGATGATGCTTCCGCACCTTTTTGTGAAGATACAGTTGTGTGTGTCGCCTAGAACGGTTCACACAGAAAATCTTGCCTTAAAAGGGGCTATGAACAAAAGTACTGCCAAAAAATCGGCAATAATTTACAGGATCGCCAAAATTTGGCAAGAGGCTATGCTGACTTGTTCTAAGATTTTTGCCAAATTTTGGCGATACTTTAAGTATGGTCAATTTTTCGGCGATTCTTTGGTTTAGGTATCGCCCCTTTGAAGGAGGGGTTTTACGGCCCTTTGTTGGTGATAGTACATTATTATGTCGCCAAAGGGCACAATTAGGAATCGCCTTTGAATCTAGAGTGTTAATCGCTATGGAGTAAGGGGGCTTTCGCTATTGCCCAGTCAATCGAGAGAGGAGAATCTTCTTCTCAGTGACTGTGCTGTCCGCAGCATGTATTTGTCTTACTGGCTTCGTGATTCTGTTGCAGGCTTCTCAGTCGCTGAGCGATGGGACGAAGTGAGGAGTGAAGAACTTCGTTGCAAGAAGCTGGCCAAGGACTTCAATAAAAAAAAACGCTTTACCGTGGAATTGAATTTTAACTTTAGATAGGTGACGTGTGGCCTGTAATTTCTTAATCGTTAAGCTGTCTCTGAACTAAGAAATCCAATGAGCACAACCCCATATTTTTCTGATAAACCGTTTTAAAATGGCAGAGTCTCAAAGTTGGACAATTAGTTTTTTCTTCAATGTTTTTTAACATTTTGACCCTGTAGGATTGTATCTTATACCAGCATCCCATTGGCAATATTCCGTGGCTTCCGGGATCACACAATTTTTATTATCCTCATTTTTGAGAATGTTAAAAAGTTTACTGTGGCAAATTTTTTGCCCGATTTTCTTTCTCGAATATTTTGGAATAGAGTATCATATCATTAGCAATTGTTGATGTCATTGATGCTGTCCCAGTTTTCTCAAAAAATTCATCAGTTTTGCTTGATTTATTGGAAACATCTGTCCATCGGAGCATCTCCTGGGACGAGCCCCCGCGCGACAGCGGGTAGGCAACCCTCCTCGCCCGCCCGCTTGACGGGCCTGCCTATCTTGGATCCTCACAGGCGCTGAACTTGAACTTAAACTTGAGAGGCTAGACCACAATTGGTCGTCCGACATTTCGGACCCGGAAACTGCCATACTTGCATTGAACAGCATGACAGACCGTCCGTGAGGCGCTGCGTGGTGTTCGCATCGTGTGACCCCGGATGCCCCGGGATATTGCCAATGTGATGCTGGGATGAGATACAATCCTACAGGGTCCAAATGTTAGAAAAGAAGAAAAAACCAATTGTCCAACTTTGAGAGTTTGCCATTTTTAAACGGTTCATCAGAAAAATATGGGGTTGTGCTCATTGGATTCCTTAGTTCATTAACTACTTTTTATATCCCATAGAAAGACTCTCAAACGATTTTTTGACCATTTCCCCAAAATTTGGGACTTTTTCGTTAAATTTTTGACGTTTTTAACCAATATCTCCCAAAGTGTGAGCCTTAGCTCAATTCAGGACACAGATTTGGGTTCCTTGGCTCATTTTCCGCCAGGAACATTATATCACGACCAACTGGCTGAAAAACCCATGACATAGGGCAAAATACCCAAATTCAAGTCGAAAAAGCCCCCCCCCCCCAAAAAAAACAGAAACATGGCTACAGATTGGACAATAAATTTTTGCCGGACCTGATACTCCGGCTTTTTACATGTCTCTAGGACACTAAAACACCCACCAAAAATCAGCCAAGTCGGAGAGGTGAAATCGAACCCTTTCACCTCTTATTTATTTTTACTCCTTCTGAGCTACAGATGTTTATGTTAACTTTTAGTCGTAACTCTCAAATCATACTCACGACAAAGAAAAAGCAACCCTGCCTCCAGATTGTGGCAATTATCCATTTTAGAAGGGGAAGAAGATAGCGTAGCTTTTTTTCAAATATCTCCCTTGTTTTGTCTGGGGGAAAAAAAAGACCATAATGGGGGTTTATGTGTAACATTTGAAGAAATATAAAAATGGTCCAAGGAAAATAGCTTTTACAGCTTATTCTGGACTGATATTTATTTTTAAGTGTGCCATCGGTATCTTTGAAGGTTCAATTGCCAGATTCTGAGGTTTGGGTACTTTTCCTTAGTCGTGAGGAGGCCTTTGGTGAAACGACTAAATGTTAACGTAAACATCCTTCACTCAGAAACTAATAGGAGTTGGCGTCCCCAACTGGGGATGAATTCATCTTTTGGTGGTTGAATTTTAACCACGAAATAAACTTTCTGTGACAAATATTTCTAGGGCATGCAAGTTTCAATTTACACATGTATGTTTGTGAATCAGGATTTATATTAATTGGAACGGGTGATCTGACTGAATCGTAATGTTTCTTGGCGAAGCTATGCTTGGGCATCATGCCCAATTTTTCGTAACGACTTCCACTGAGTGATTTGGCACTGCATAGTTGTCGTGGCAGGTCTTCGGGACGTCCTTTCACATGTGCTGCGTTAAAAAGAAAAAAAATTAAGTCTTTACCTAGTCTTTACACTTAAATTTATTGAATGGACAATTGACAAGTTCTTTGTCTCTGGGGCACTGACAATTACAGGTGCTCACAACTGCGCCAGCTAGACCTTGGCGCTCTCAGCGAACACCTTTAAGGCTTCGAAGACCTGCTGCGCGATGGGCAAAATCTCAGACTTCGGTACGTCGAAGCCCAGCAGGTCACTGCTTCCCCCACTGGGAAGCTCCATCAAGAAAGACTTGTTCACACCAGCAACCCCACGCGCCCAGTCTGTGACTACTCCTGTGGCGACATCTGCGAACACAAATCAACACTATGGGTCATTTTGGGCAATTTTAGGACACGAGGTAAAAACGACACAGGTGTGATGTTTTAATTGTGTTAAAGTTACATTTGGTTTAGCACAAGTTCTAATGTCAAATCTTGTGCAGGAAACAGCTCTCCCAGTTTTGAACTCTAAATTTTTTTTTAGTGAAATTTGAGCTACGTTTCTGGGGATTCAGCGAAAGCGTGATACGAAGCCCGATTTCTTCAAAATACGAATCTTAAGTTGGTTTATATTGCAAGGTGCGACGAAAACCCTTTGGAATACGGGTCACTCTACATAAATGTTACAATTTGATGTCCCTGCCCCCTCGTGACCAAACGTTTCGTCCCAGAGAGACGTGGTTGTAGCGACGAGATGGTGCCTTTTGTGCTTTTAAGTGATCCACTATTTGGTTTGAAAATTTCTGAGGTTTTCGGGTGGCTGTGGCCTCCGGCAGGTGCAAAATGTAAACTCCGTAGCTGTCCCGATGCATAGTTCTCTAAGCTTGCGCCTTTCGTGTGTCGAAACGAGACACAGGACAATCGTTACGGAGGGTTCTAGTTTCTACGGCACTACCATACCTCAACTTGATCTCACTGACTTTCATTTAAGTTTTGAAGCGTCGTGCCAGCACAGAATTAACTTTTGTCCCGACGTTTTTACTTCCCTAAAAATTCACGTGTAGACTGTTACAAGCAAGGTTCTACACGAGTCAAACGAGAAGTCGCAGCCTCTGAGAGCTGCAATCGATTGCGGATGGAAAAACACTGATAGACACTAAGTTTGGGAGATGTGTGTCAAATGGATAGCATCAGATTGGTACTCAAAGTTCAAAAGAGGGGTCGCGTTTTTTTTTTTTTTTGGTGTATGTAAACCCCGTACCCTATTTGCCACGGATCTTCTGTGCGACAAACTTTCGAAATGTGGATGAAAACAATGCTCTGGTGGTCCTTTAGTCAGCTGTATATGCGCGTTCTACTGTTTCAACCCATACGGCTGCATACAGCTCCAGGTATTTGCTTCAAAATGTTAACTCCGTAGGCGTCAATTTATGTAAACTCCGTAGGCGTCAATTTATGTAAACTCCGTAGTAATTTTCCCTATGATTTTGGGGCGGGAAAATTGCACTTGATAACGTTTTGCTTTCTGCATGCCAAAAGAAGAAAAAGAGCCCATTACGAACTAGATCGGACAACTTTCAATTTTTCCGAGTTCAAAACGCGAAATTGTAACATTTCGTATATACAACGTTTATACACATGCCCGAATTGTCACATTCAAACGAACGTGACAGTACTTGGGTGTCACATTCGTTTGGATATGACACGACATACGTCCATGGGTACCATGTGTCACATTCGATTTAATGTGACAGTTCGCCTGCTGATTTCGTGTCACACCCAAAGTAATGTGACAAAGCACATTCATTTTGATATGAATTTTTCCGTTTGTCACGTTCTAACTGACATCGCAGTTTTCACGTGCAAACGAATGTGATGTCACATTCGTTGGCTACCAGTGGTTTTGGGTGTAAACCGACTATTGGGCTGGTTTGTGCTAGCATTCCCGATAATTCCGATAATAGCGAGGCGTAACAGCGTAATAGTCGGGTCCTTAGTTTCAAGAGTGCAGTCGCCCTCGACACATTTTCCCTATGGTGGCGAGGTTATGCTAAGACAGATGTTGTGTTTTATATGCGACCCTGAGTTATCTCTAGCAAAATGCAAATACATTCATGGCCGTAAAAAGCCGAAGCTTGTGCGCATAGTGTTGGTAAAGAAGCCCACCGGAGGCAGCCCTGTGCATCAGGCCACGGCAGGTGAAAACGCAGAGACGGAACTGGCGCAGCATCTCAAAGCGTGGAACGTCAATAGGAGCGGACGGTCTGGCATTCACCTTTGTTTTGTCAAAAGAAATGCCTCTGTCGAGGCAACTTACAGTTTGCGGCCAAGTTTTGCACTCTGTATGGCTGGGCTCCTGCCTTTACAGCAGCGTCACTTGCTGCTTTCCCAATTGCACTCTGCAACAAAAGCCCACAAACAATTGTAGCGTTAGAGTATTTTCTTGTGAAAATATATACTTTTTAAAATACACCGAGAATGAAAGAGACAAAAATTTGGGGTGAAGAATTACTTATTACCTAAATTTGGGTGAGGAAGGTTTCCTCGCCTAAATTTGGGTGAGGAAGGTTTCCTCACTTAAATTTGGGCAAGGAACCTTCGTCACTCAAATCCGGGTGGTAAGTGTACCTCACCCAAAGTTAGGTATTGATTAATCTTTCATTCTCAGTGCAGGCGGCACGATATTTATTGATGTTTCGAAATATTCCTTCGGAAAGAATCCAATTAAGGCATCATTTCACGCGGAAAGTTTCCACAAAGCGCTCCCTTGAAACGTAGAACGAGAAAAATCTGAAACCTTGCATAGATAAACGTCACAAAGATACGCCCGCGCTTGGTTAGGTTAGGATCGTCATCGACAAACCACCAACAACATTATGGCTTTTTTTTTCAGCGAGATACGTTGTCACCGTCCCATGCATGGACAATATGTGCACGTGTTCATACTTACCAGTTCGGCGAAGTCGGTGACATTGGGAGCTGATGACGAATAGCCCCAAGGGAAGGAAATACCCTGCAAAAAGAAATACAAAAAAACGGTATTTTAGTGGTGAAACAGGAAAACTGGCGAAGTGAGAAGGTGGAAACTGGACACCTCCCCAAAAGCTGCAAGAATAGAATATGTCACTATTGGGTGGGTCGTTTAGTGAGACTGATGTTTTGACATGTGCATTGAATGAGCTAAACGGCAATTCTCTACGACACAGGTAAAACAGGTGAGGGGCGGTGCGGTAGGACAGTTACTGACGCTTTTTTTCGGTGCCTGTCCGATGTCTAAAATATTGAGTTACGGAAACCTGTTTCAGCCTAAATATTTGTTTGAAACCTCTACTTTTCGAAGGCTTCAGCGGATGTTTGGCCAAACGTCAAAATACAACCTAGATATGCACACTGGTATAAAAATCCACCTTAATTCTAAAAAATCTTTTTTGTGAAGCAGTTTACAAATACTTTTTGGCACTAAAAGTAATAAACATTTTCTTCTTAAAAGTAAGAACCAAATATGAAAGGTATGTTTCTTCAATGTTGTTTTTGCATTAAGGGAAAATTAAAGATCGATTGAGCAAAAATGAATGCCGTCTGCATTTTGAGTAACTCATAGCATTGCACTAGTCGGTCAGACGCGAGGCTGTACCTCGGAGTGCAAAACTCGTACCTCACTTGTCCAGCACTATCCAGGCACTAGTGCTGTGCGACCTACCCCAGTATGATCCTTGAAGTACGTCCCTAGCACGCGCCGCATGTTATGAGTTCCATCGGGAACGTGCGCAGCACGTGTCCCTAAGCCTCAGTTCCGTGCAGCATGCTGACGTTACATTCCGTCAGAATGACTTCACGTACGTGCACAGGGCATGCTCGCGGGGACGTGCACAAGACGTGTGCCAACGATGTCCACAGGTGAACGTAAGATGCACGTCCTCTTCTCTTACCCATGCGTTTAAGTCTCCAACAGTATTTCTGAAAGTTGCTTTAACAAGAGAACCATGAGTCCGATTCAAGATTTGATCGCACCAATCGACTGCAAACCGAAAATTAACAGTATGTTACATAGTGGCACGCGGTCCTCCAGGCACTTGCACTTCTCAACAAAAAGTTAACCCCCAAGCGGGCTCCTTCCCCCAGGTGCTTTCCCTTGCCTGGGACGTTCTGCACGGCACACGGCGCGGACCTGCCGTCAGAGTGCCGTCGGAAACGTCCGCGGAACATCCCGCCGCGCGGGCTGACCGCACGTTCCTGGCGTGTACTACCGATGCAAGATCCCATGCACCAAGTATTTTGCTCTGACGTGCAAACTGGAACGTTCTCGGTGATTCCAGGCATGTGAATACACGTACTTTTGCACGGTTTTTGCTGACAGAGGCTTGTAATTGTAAGGAGGTGCCCCACCCCGGAGCAGTTACTGACACTCGCTGTAACTCGACCCGAGATTTAGTCACGATGTTGAATTGTGTTTCTTTCAGGCCTTTAGGTTTAGACACAGAGGAACTTTTTACACGGATTTTGAACGGGTTTTAAATTTTTCTGGCTTTGAACCATTTCTACTTATAGAGCCTTATAGAGCAGAAATTATATATGGAAAATTCTAAAATTGAATACTCCTAAGTATCTTTTTGATAACTATGTTGCCATGACTGTTGTCCGCTCGAGAGCTAGCAGATTTTCAAAGCAGACAATGCTAAGTCCTCGTCATCGAACTTAAAAATATGGTAAAACCTTCTATGTGTCTTCTTGTCGTTTCTGGAACGAGTTCAACATTTTCTCGTATCTCATGTATTCCACCCCCAAACAGCTGAAAAGAGATCTTACGTTATTACTTCTGACTTCTGCAAAAATTTGAATCAAAATCAAACCTCGCATGTAAGCTGTGACTGTGTAATCTGATTGTATGAAATGTACTTTCTTTGTTATTTTTTTGTATGTTGTTGTAAATATGGAGCGGTTGCTTTGCTTCAGTGGGACTTACAGCCTTTTTTCAAAGCAGCCTAATAAACTATTCTATTCTTTTCCTTAGGTCCCCACGGTCCCCACAGGGCCTCTCTCCTGGCAACAGAAGTTTGCAGAAGCTCGACTCGTACACTGAAAATTCAGTGGAAAGACTTTGCGCCAAAAGATGGCGAGACCAAAAGTCTTGCAAAGTTTTGGTCAGACCCGAAAGTCTCGCCATGACTTGGTCAGACAAAAATGTCTCGCCACAAAATGGTGAGACCTTTTTTGTCTGACCGCGGTACTGGCCGCATGGACCGTATTGACAGGGTTCAGAAGTCTGACCACATTGTGGTCAGACAGAAAAGTCTCGCCATTTTGTGGCGAGACATTTTTGTCTGGCCAAATTTTGGCGAGATTTCTAGTTTGACCAAAACTTGGCAAGACTTTTTGTCTCGCCTCTGGAGTGGCGTGAAGTCTGACCTTTGTATTTATAGTGTAAGGTTGACATAAAAGGTTTGCCTTATAAGATGCACTAAACCTCCCTACAAAATTGTAAACATGTTAGAGACTAACATAACCTAACCTAACCTAACCAAATTATTGAAAACAAAAAGTATTGAAGCATAAAATGTGTTGTATGGGCACTTCCGCCACTTACAGCACGATTTAGTCATAAAAATTGTCGTATTCGAAAAGGCATAACGAAGTGACAATTCCTGAAGTGAAGTCACTTCTTAAGAATTGAAGTCCTGACGGCTTGCGCGTTGAAACAGTCTTCTTTGGCAACAAATACTTGCCTGTCGAGGTGCACTTAGGTTCACAAACATCTTCAGACGCCCCTTGTAGTTGAGAGAGCGAATAAAGCGCTGGTAACTTTGCGTCTCTGGTTCTGAGGCAGCGTTCAGTCCGGCGTACGTATTTGCGCAAGAGTCGTTGCTCGCAGTTAAGAATGTGGGCGGCTCACTGGACGTCAGGAAATCTGGGAGAAGTATAATGCATGTAAACTTCACAACTATGTAATGAAAATGTAATTAATTTTTTTTAACAGTGTAGGAGTGGATTAAGAATGCGTTGGGGAACACTGTGAGACTTAAAACGCGGGTGTGTGGAATTTTCAGTCTCCACTTTAGCAACTGCAGAGGTCGCAGTCCCACTCAACACCACACTTCACGTGTGCTGCTCCACGTGCAATGTCAAGAGATATACGGGCTCTGTGATTTTCTCCACACTCCACACTATGAGACTGCAAACTCGGGTGATTCCATGCGCATGGGTGACTTCTGTGTCCTCGCCATCCTGGGTCGTTGTAGTGCTTTGAATCGGAGAAGTTCCACAGCAAAATAAAGAATCGCATTGAAATTTATTATGTCCTACTTCAACCGACCCAATATGTCACATGGATTCTTCGGAATATATGCAGAAGTAGTCCAAATGGAAGATCCGTTATAGTCCTACTGGGTGATAGTTCAACTTTAGAAGAGTGGTGCGAGAGACAGGGATCATTGCTTTCAATTAACGGTATTGGACCTTGTTCTTTGTCACCACATCATTTCACCCGAATATGGCTCTTCCCTAATCGAATTTCTAGTACGGAAAATCAGTGTCCGGAAAATGTTCACCGTAAGTGAACAGCAACAGTCTTACGTTCAAAAAACACGCTGTTTCCGATCTGTGCATGGTCGAGAAATGGAAAATCCTCATCATCGTGAGCCGGATACTACCCAAGGATGAGAAACTGTGGACATAGAAGTTTTGAATTGAGCACGAGCGGCGGCACGGGGAAGGGCACACTGTCCGTAACGGTTGTTCGAAAACAACAGAACTGTCAACATTGTCGTTTCCCTACAACATCTTTGTTTAAAACTGAAACGACGGAAAAGTTGCCTTGCAACAAGTAAGTTGTTTTAGAATGACCCAACTGTCATTTATCAACAACATTCTCTGTTCGTAGACGGCTGCTGTCGTTTAAAAACAACTGTTGTCAGAAAAAAAATTAGCAATAGATTTGTTGTTAATTAAGACCAACATTTCTGACAGTGTAGGTCCAATGACAGGCGCGTATGTATATTAATGTAAGTACCGTCATCCTCTCCTACTTCCAATCGAGATATGTTGAAAGCTCGCGCAACACTGGAAAATTTGAGGACTGCAGACCCAAAAAGAAGGCCAAAACGCGGGGAGAGTCGGATCAGTAGTTTCATACAGGGACTAAAACATGACATTTTCCGTCATCTCCTATCTGTAAGATCCGTCATCATTACGGTATATTTTAAAGGGTTCAGAAGTGAAAATAAACTTGATGCGCGCCCAAGCTGTAAGGGTTACCTGGGAGCCCTCTCGATACCATCCGAACCATAATTGGCCCCGAAAACAAATTTCATATTTCGGGTTTGTGGCGCTCACACTGATAGAAAAAAGTACGGAACATGTCTGGTCAACAATTTGCCTGGACCGTCCGTACTTGCCAAGCACGGAAGTTTCTGTACTTTTTTTGGCCCGCCCTTCTATTCAAAAAATAGGGGGAGGGCATATGCATTTGCCTTTGTGTCTGTGTGTCGTCGTCGTTGTCGTCGTCTGTGTACAAGGAAGGAGTTGAGCTGGAGTGACCAGATTTGGAGGGTACTTCAGGAGGGCCGTCCGAACAAACAATCCGGTGGTGCAAATCCCGTCCGACCCGCGCAAGGCCTGCAGCAGCTGCATCATGGTTTGCATGGGCGGGAGGGGGATTTCCGCCATTATTGGTGCTAGCAGGGCACATAGGGGTATTTTTGGAATCAGGGCGACGAGACAAGATGAATGGGCCTGGTCCCGACCCCATCGGCCGCTTTTACAAGTTGGCCAGATCAGGATCTTCAAAAAAGGGGGTCGACCGACTAAAAAAATTTATTGCAGATTTCGATTGGTCTCAGCAAGACCTTTTCAACGAGGGGTCGGAAAGGGGGTCCAGGAGCCCGACTTCGTCTATTAGTCACATCAGGATCTTGAAAAAAGGGGGTCGACCGACTGAAAATTTTTACTTAAGTTTTCGATAGGTCTTGGCAAGACCTCTTCAACGAGGGGTCGGAAGGGGGGTCCAGGAGCCCGCCTTCATGAGTTATGTGAAAAAGTGCGACGGGCTCGTTTTGCGCTCCTGCTGTGCCTCCATTGCAAGGAGTTGCAGTAGCATGGCAAATATGAGTATTTTCGGAATGAGGGCTAAGAGACAAATGAAATGGGCATATTCTAAGGACAGTTGGAGTAAAAAGTGTAAGGACTTTTGCATATTGTGAATAGAAGGGCGGGCCTAAGTCACGATGGTACATCGATAACTTTGCCTTACCCGCTCACGGGGTGTTTGATGAGAGCGGGCCGAAGGCCCGGGCCTTCGACTGGCCAAGTTGGGTCTGATGCGAGGGCCGAAGGCCCGAGGAAAGGCTGCCGGCAGGCCAAGCTGGGCCGGCCCCCTGTCGAACCGAGTTGCCGGCGCAGCGAAGCGGAGCTGGCAACTCGGTTCGACGGAAGGGCGGGCCCTAGCTTGTTTCTGTACCCGTTTACATGAGCTTACATGGAACAGGTACGGACGTTCCATACTTGCGTCCGTACTTCTGTACTACATTCTTCTGTACATTTTCCGTACAAGAGTACAGAAATTTTTACAGTGCAGAATTTGCTCATACGCACGGAATCACCCACTCTGCATTGGCACGTGTGAAGACTTACTCCACACGACGTAGTGTGCAGTTGCCCAATCGTTGGACAGTAAGTCACCGAGAAAACAAATAAGATAAGAGCCAGACTTAAATTCGTTGCTTTGTGCGTTGGTCGTGGATCCGACAAAATTTTAAGATTTGCCTCCTACTTCATTAGCCAAGGTCAATGCACCACGAAGGCGGGCAGTTTTCTGCATAAGATGGCACTTTAGAACTGCAGCACGTTTCGAGCTATCCAACTACAGGGTGTAAAGTCTTACACGTAACAGGCGAAATCGCCAAGTCCTGGAGCCGCAGCACAGGAGCGCAATCTCTACCCCAAACAGCACCGCTCCGTTCGGGCGGCGCCTGTTACGTGTTAGACTTTACACCCTGTAGATGCTGATGTAATTTCTGTGCACCGTTAAAAATAATCGTAACCCTAACGACATTTCAAAGAACAACATGGTCGTTTTTCAATGACACATTTATTTTACAACTTTTGTCGTAAATCTACGACTTTTGTCGTAAATATACGAATCTGTCGTTAATATACGACAAATTTGTCGCTAATTTTCATAGCGATTTTGTTCGTTTTGAAACATATACAGTCGTAAATTTACGAACTGCATCGTAGATTTACAACTTCGATCGTAAATTTACGATCAATCGTAATCTTACCACTAAAATTTTTCAAACAGGTACGACCTAATTTGTTATGATACGATTTCGGTCGTAAATTAACGACTTGGGTCGATAATTTTCGACACGAATCATATTTTTACGACAAAATCGTAACGTCCTGCCATCTTTTTTTGGACTTTTCTGGCAAAATAATTTACGACCATGTCGTACCAACACGATTTTGAAGTCGTTGAATCCCATCCGAATCGTTTCAGAACGGTCCTTGTCGTTATGAAAATTAGCGACTTATACGTCGCTAATTTACGGCCTTTTTTTAAACAGTGTAGCTAAGAGACGCACCAGCCCAGTGGAAGTCATAGTTCCGATTAAGGTCGACACCATAGCACGACTCGTTGTACGTCCTCGCTCGGTTCTTTCTCCACAATCTCTCCTGTTGAAACAAAAATGAGCCAGGAATTTGAAGCGCTTCAACCGCGCAGGTGCACTTAAGACACTAGTTGCAGTTTCATAGACAGAGTGAGCAAAGTCCATACTGAAAGCCGACAAAATGTCCTAAGTCCAAACCAAAAGCCGACAAAATGGTATAAGTCCACCGCCAAGATGACGAAATGCCGCGAATCCACTGATGGACTTTGGCCATTTGGTTCGATTTTGGTATGCAATTTCGTCATTTTGTCATCTTACCGGTGGACTTACGGCATATTGCCAGCTTATGGAATGTACTTTCGGCACTTTCTCGTCTGACAGGTTGACTTACACCATTTTTGTCAGCTTATGGAATGGACTTTCGTCATTTTGTCGTCTGGTAGTTGGACTTACGACATTTTACCGTCGTGGCGGACGCTGAGAAATGGCGTAAGTCTACCAGTTGCTATACGAATAGCGCTATTCACATACCCTCTAAAGCGGTAACTTAAAGTACTGCGAGAGAGAAACAAATGGAAAACATTTTGTTTTTTTATCTACGAAATGTTATCTTGCTACCAGAAAAATAGTCTTGATTTTGTCCTCTTGAAAAATTTAGAAAAGTGGAATCAGGTCACTTTGTCAAAGTACCAGTGAAATCTACAAAGCATAAATTTCATAGCTGCGAAAAAAAAAAAAAAAAAAAAGCAATGAAGGATAGAACCGTAGTCGTCGCCGAGTGAAGAACAGAAGAAGTCAAAGAGCCCAGAACGAGTAGGAACGTGAGAACTCGTTCTTGGCTGTTTGATTTCTTTTGTTATTTACTCGGCGACGACTCGAAGGGTCCACTGCCTCGTATTTCGAAGGATTTCGCTTAATACGAAGCATTTATTCGACGATTTCTTTGCTTTCTTTGTACTACGAAGCGATGTTTTATGGTCTTTTAGTGTATTCACCTTAGTGCGAGAGTACTCGTAGCCGTCGGGATTGAGAACAGGGACGAGTACCACGTCGAGGCCCCGCAGCAGAGCATCGTTCTCTTGGTGGCGCTCGACAAGCTGATGCAGGAAGTACAGGACCGGGGGCAGCGTGATCCAGGCGCGCGCGTGCGTCAGCGCGTCCACCAGCATCACGGCGCTATGTTGTTGTCCGAAGCCGCGGGACACCCGTGCGAACACCAAGTCGCGGCCCTGCACCGAGCGGCCCATGCTTCCGACGCGCACCAGCCAGGGGTAGCGAAGCTGCAGCCCGCGTAGGTACGCCACCACCTGCACGTCAGTCACAACCCTAAGCACATCTCAAAACTGATAATTTTTTTTTCGTAAAATTACGAATTACTCGAACAGAAATTTTCCCAGAAGAATTGGTAATTTTACGAACAATTTAACGACGAGTTTTTCATGAAACCTATGAATGATTCGTCATTTTACGAGTAATTCGTAGAGCGTTATGAGTGATTCGTAAAATAAATTAACATGAGCTTCGTTTATTTAACTAAACGAATATTTCGTAACAAATGTACACATTCTTCGTAAGTTTACCAATGTTTCGAGAAAAATTTCCGAGATAATCGTTTTGATGCGAGTTTTTCGTAATTTTACTAATGTTTCGTTACTGTTGGTACGAGTTATCCGTGGAAGAAAAACTCGTAAAGTTTGGCAGCTTTTGGGATTTCTGTGACTTTTTTCCAAAGAATTTCAAGAACAATTGGTACTAAGTGTTATACGAGTTTTCGTTTTATTCGAGTTTACGAGTTATTCGGTAGATTTACGAAGTATTCGTAGCAAAATTTGTCGTAAAGTTACGAAAACTTTTTTCAGTGAAGGGCCTCGCCATCAAACCAAGTGTAGACACTGAATATCAAATGGTGATACCTCTCACACTCCGAAAATCTTACTAATTATTGAAGACTTCACAAACAAAAGTAGCTTTGTTCACTGAAAATAGAAGGTCAGACTTCTGACCCTGCGTGACACTGAAATGTTAGACCGAAAAAAGGGTCTTACACAAGTGAGTTGTTCCATATCTGGGGAGCACAAGATTTTATCCAGTGTCAGCGATCCAGGTCAAAATTTTACTATATGTGCCTCATGGGTAAATGGGATGACCAAAAAGTTTGATGGTCCTAGGCCAAGTCGGTCTCGAGCAGTGGGTCAAAGTGGGTTTCGCGCCTTTTTTTTTTTTTGGGGGGGGGGGGGGGGGTAAAAAGCAACTTTGAAGGTAAAAATTTATAGGAAGGCCTTGCCGTAAGGATTTAAAAATGTTTACAGGTCTTAAGGGCTATGAGTACAACATTTGAGAATTTTTTCAAGAATTAAAAAAAAATTAATTGAATTTCAAATTTTATTTCTAGATCTCCAAAACATATTTAACAAGAATATAAAAAAAAATAAGGACGTACTTTTTCTTGGTCCTAGTAACTATAAAATTTCAGCCTGGGGGGTGACTTGGTTTGGGAGCTATAGAAGAAAGCGTAAAGTTCTCAACGCAGTGTTGAGGACTACAGTGGTGAACTCACTTATAACCGAAACCAGGGTGTATTAGAAAGGGATAAATAATAACCCCAAGGTAGATTAAGTGCTCAGATGAGTATCTTCTACTTCTGTACTTCTGTTTTAAGCGTTTTCAGCCTTTGTCGAGGAGCCCAGTCGTGACAAGATTACTTCACATCTGGAATCGTAATCAAACTTCGTCTCCCACATAGACATGGTACCCTTAGCTTATTTTGTGTGGACTATTTCAGAAACTATTTACTAGTATTGTGTGCAGACAGGGTGAGCTTTTATAAGGGAGAGTGGGGTAATTCCGGACACGGGGTAACTCCGGACATAGGGTAATTCCAGACACTTCGATTTTCACTGGGATTAATTGACGATAGCTCAAAAGCACGCATAAGAGATGAAGATAATCAGTTCAAAATGATTATTCCAAATCGCTAAGGAAGCCGTTTGGCTGTGGTCACTTCACAAAATTTGAGAGCCATCAAAAATAGGCAAAAGCTACATCTCTACTTCGTATTTCCATGTACATATTGCACCTTTACGTCAATGTCAGTCCCATGAAAAAAGTTGTTAATATTATCTGGTCCTTAGACTTTACTTTGGCGTTTTGCGAGTGGTCGCATGCCTCGCCGTTTTCTGACTAATGGACTTTGAAGGTTTTCACTACATGTAGGGTAAATCCGTTGTTTTCTTGAATTTCCGGCACAATGTCAATCTGGTGGGTTCATACACTGGTAAAACTAATGCGTAGTATTACGCCTTTCGTGAAGCGTACAGTTTGCACGCTCTTCTTGAAGCGTACAAGAGCTTATGCGCTCCTTTCTAAGTGCATGGGTAAATTTCCAGTGTAGTTGTACGCTCCAAAAAGGGCGTAAAGTCTTCAAGCGTAGTTGTATGCTTGAATGAAGCGTAGAACTACGCTTTGGTTTTACCAGTGTAGTTGTGAACATACATCTCCACCTTTAAGAACAACAAAGAACGAACGAAAAATAGCTTTGTATCGAGGTTAAAAGGTCTACTCAAGGCAGTGGTGTCACTTAAGGGGTTTAAATGGAAACTATTCCTCATAATATGGCTTTGAGTACGTGTTGCTCTTGGTCTCGACAGAAAAAATCATTCTAGATAAATTACCATTATCCCCCTACACTGTTAAAAATGAATGAAATTTAATGACATTTATAACATTATTTTTCATTAAACGTCATTATTTTTAATAACACCTACACATTCATTAAATTGTAATGAAAATTTCACTACCTTGGTCATAAAATTTCATGACAGCAGCCATGTAGTGAAAGTTTCATAACATCATGTAGCCTGTAATGAAATTTTCATTACATGTCATTAAATTTTCCAAGAAATTTCAAGTATGACATAAAATCATAAAATTGGTTCTGGGTTAAATGTAAGTTTCCTCATTCTCTTTTAAAATTGTATTGAACGGCAGCACGTATTTCTTCCGTAATATCGTCCATTCCTGCGTCACATGCCGAACCTGTCATTCGAAGCTCTGCCGCCAGGTGTCGCATGGTACACGGGGATCGCTCTCAAATCCGTATTTTGCATCTAAATAATCTAAATTGAGGAGATATTCAAAAATTTCTTCATGTTTCATGCAGAACGCTTGATTGTTAAAATAATAGCTAAGACTTTAGGGGAAAAGAATAATATTTGACCTGACAAAATAAGTTTCTCTGATGTTGCTGGATGGCGTCTACGGGCTGCGGTCAGGTAGGGCAAACGCCTGATCTCCCACACTCAAGCAGCATCTGCCTCCGACTTCAGACATTCTGAGTCGTTCATTTTTACCTGTCCTCTGTTGTCAGAGAAGTAATCCCCACCCAAACCAATCTCAGATCGAAACCAAAAGTTATGTAGTTTGCGTCAACTTTCTTCATTTTCATTACGTTATTGTCATTAAATTTTTCATTACATTCTTTCATTACACTGTAATGAATGTTTTAATAACATAAATGTAATGAAAACTTTAATTACATTGTAATGATTATAGCTTCACTACAATGTAATGAAAATGTAATTAAATTTTTTTAACAGTGTACATACAAAACGTTCGACGCGGTTTAATAGAAAAATCCTGACTGTCAGTGCGGATCCAAGACAATCCTGACTGTTAGTGCAGGCCCAAAACAATCTTAACTGTCAGTGTCTATACAGAACTATCCTAATTGCATATGACGTGAAAAACAGGCTTTTCTTAAGGTCGGATGCCCCTCGACCATAGGGTGGCCATAGTTTCGACGGGTTCGAGGAACAAAAGGCTAACTCGGAGCGCATCCTGACTGTGCGCTATCTCGCTCTGCAGCACTATAGTACGCTATCTCGGCACCCCGCTCCACCTCGCGTTTTTGAAGCCTGATATTTTAGAGAATAATGTCTGTAAGGACGCAACGGCGTGTTTTTATTGAAATATAGGTTGGCATCCGTGCTTGGAACAAGTTTGAACCTTTTACTCTCAATAGTTTGGTATATATCGCGTGTCAAAGTAGATGCCCAAAATGGCGACTCGAGTTAGCGTATTATAGTGCTGCAGTGCGAGATAGCGCACAGTCAAGATGCGCTCCGAGTTAGCCTTTTGTTCCTCGAACCCGTCGGTTTGTCTGATCTGAGGTCTTTGAAAACGAAAACCGTGGTGTTGGGTTCAGATTTACTTAAGGTCATGCGGCTTTGGTTTTTCTATGAAGAAAAGTTTGTGTTGCGCAACGATTCGACTGAAAATGTTATGGTCGCACACATGGCTAAATTATGGCGTGACAAAAAGTCACGCCAAAAAATTGCGTGACAGAAAATTCACGCCGATGAACGGCATGCGTGAAATGTGATTCACGCCGTCATCTGGTGTGATCAACAATGCGCTCTATGAGGAAAGTCATGCCAAAAAATCGGCATGACGGGAAATTCACGCCAAAAGTTGGCGTGAATTTCTGAGTCACGGCGATATTTCGCTCGACTTTTCTATCATGCCATTTTTCGGCGTGACACATTATTCACGCCCCTAAAACGGCACGATGTCACGCCGATAGATTTTCAGTGTCGTGAGCAGCAGAGAAGTCAGAGTCATTATTTCCCAAGTCAACCCGAGCCAATCCCTAGGTATCTCCGATTTGGCTCAAACTTTGTGTGTCCTATAGGATCAGGGCAGAGAGTCCTGAAAAAAATTTCAGACCTCTAGCTATCACCCAGGGGCTCTATTGAAGCCATCTAGGATAAATTCAGGTCAAAAACAAAACATTCGTAATGTGACTTTAGGGGCTGTCAAAAACGCCGCCTACGCACGGAATCACCCGATCATCTTTGGTTTCTGCGGAATTTTCCGCGTCTTTTGGTGTACTTTAGAGGCTCCAGATCGGCGGAGCCCCTAAAGTATACAATTACCAAAAATTGATCTAAAAGAGGTGCTTTAGACCTTGTATTGATATGGGACATGGGAGGCGAAAAATAATTTTACATAGAAAGTAAAAATGCCTGAATTTGCAGAAACGTATCCTCTGAATATTTTTGTGAAAGTAGATGTTTTTGGGGGAAACTGATTGCTGAAAAGAACTGGATGCATTTGGCTATTAGTAAAAAAAACAAAAGTGAAAATTTTAGTGCTTTTTTTATCTTTTTTTGGCTATTTTACCAATAACTTTGCTGTTCTGGACCCTGAAACAACTCTCTAAAGCAATCTTTGTAGTGAATAGCACTCTAGGAACTGCTATGAAGGACTGGGGAATAGACAATCGGGGTTTCAAGCATGTGCTTTCATTCTGCAACCAGTTTTGTAAGTCCTGAAATATATTTGTAATGTCTGCGACACATATTGATTGTGAACTTTTGTCGCTGGCTAAATTTTTCATGGTTCTAGCTCTAATAATGATTGTATCTTGTGACATAGAAACTATAAAATAGATTATGAATTCAATAGTACTTATTCTGTGTTTTAAATTAGCAGAGAATGACAGAAAATGTTTTTCACTGCTGTTCATTCGCGCAGCGAAAGACGCTTCCCCGATGGTTTTCTGGTATAAAATGAGTTCCCCGGGTATTCCCGCGGGTTTTCACCGGGTTTTCTCTGGAGTTCCCTGGGTTTCCCCGCCGTTTCCCTGGGTGGCCCCCGCCTTTTCCCCGACGGCCGTCTCGTCTCGGGAAACCACTGTTAAATTTTCTGTACCATAAACGTAGGAACGTGCAGGGGGAGACATGTTTAATCATGTCAAATCAGGCCAGGATTTTGGCATTGTGACAGTGAAACCTGCTTGAAATTTAAGGTGAGGTGTGGGTGAAAATTCTAAATCCTAACCCAATAGCCCTAGGATTTTCAAACTTTAGGAGATCAATTGACTTGATAAAGTAATGTTTCATACCAAGTTTGGTTCAAACTCATGCACCCATTCAGCTACAAAGGGCATTTTTCACTCAATAAAGTCGCATTGTACACAACCTTCCTGCGCAACAGATTTTGACGCAGAGGTCTGAAATTTGTTTTGGGGCTTCTAAGACCCCCATACTACAAAGTTACAGAGAAATAATGCTACATTCTTCATGTGTTATATAAAAGCAGGATTGGTAATTTAATTTTCTAATAAAAAGTACACTTTTCGCCTTTTTTTTGCAATTTTTTAAAAAGTTTTCATTTTTTTAAAAGAAAAAAGCCTGTTATTAAGAATATCCCTCTGTAACTTCGTTCTCTATATGTAAAAGTGCTTCGACAAATATTTTAGGCAAGATGTTGTAAGGATATTGGGTTCGAGGGATTGCAGCGGGAATGAGGAGATAAACTCGCACTCTCAGACTCGTATCGACTTTTTTTTTCTCAATTATTGACTTTTCATCCTTTGCTTACTTAGTTCTTTAAACAGCTATAATATGTAGTACTTCCTTTGTGACCATGTACAATATTGTTCACCATAAAGACTAAATTGTCATCAATTCAGGACTATTTTTGAAGTCAATTGCGTATTGACTCTTTGTCAATAGCAAACTGACTCCAAGTCAATATAACGAACAAAATCTTACATAGATATTGAGGAAATAGTACGTTTTATTGCTGTTTAAAAAACTCTTTACCAAAGGATAAAAAGTCTATTACAGTCTGAGAGTGCGGAGTATGCAGGCCAAGAGTATTTGGGAACAGGAGAAGTACAGGACAGAGTCTAGACTGCGATTAACAGTGGGAGTCATCGTAGCAACAGAGTGTGCCCCGGCGCTGCCAACAGCGCGACACCAAAACCCGAACGACCTATCAAAAGAGTTTGCGCAGGAAGGTTCCAGAGTCGAAAAAGAAACGTTGAGGGAAATGAAGCGAATGCAGTCAGAAGACCAACATTAAAAATTTAAAAAACAAAAAAAGCACTTTTGAGTGACAATTTATCTGAAAGGTATATATCAAAATTTAAAATTAAAAACTCAATTCAATAGACAGATTTTTAACAAACGGAAACCAAAGAAATCGAACTTAGTCATTTCAGTCGTTTTTCGCCATATTTTTACCCACACCTCACCTTAAAACTATGGGTTTCTTCCAGCAGGAAAGAAAATACCGCCTTCTCGTCTTCCAATACGCTCGAAATACGTCTCCAGGACAGTGCATGAGATGGTCTGGGCTCTTACCTCTTCATATGACATGTAGTCTGAAAATGTAACCCCCGGTGCGTCAAGACTGCGAACAAAAAACGTCTGAGTTAAGAGTGAACTTTAAGGTACTTCCACGCCAGATCCCTGTAACGTAAACTGAAATAACATCGGTCGCCCTACGGTAAAAACGGTTCCAGGTTTTGCCAGGAAGCCAGTAAAAAGACGTAGGCGATTTCCAGGGAGTTCCTGGGAAAACCAGGAACCGTTTTGACCGTGCCAGTACCCGGGGTAATTTCGGTCAGGCTCCCCTGTCGTACCGCATAGATCTTTCCGTACGCCACCCCTGTCCGAAATTACCTCAAGGTCGGAGGTGACAGGTGTCGCGTACTTTGATTTCCATTCAGTCCGAGAAGGGAGCCTGACCAAAATTACTCCGCACCAGAGTACCGAATTTACTCCACTTTACCGTACTGCGCTGCATCGGTTTTCACTTGTTCAGCAGAACTGGTGCTAAGAGACGTTTATATTAGGCCTTGAATTTCTCGGCCAACGTAGTCCTTAATGTCTAAGGCCCTACAAAATTTTGGACGATATTTGCACGATTCAGATTTTATGGGCAATTTTTGTTTTCCTTGACTACTTTCTGCACAAAATGGCGAAAATTGAAAATTACTATTCTGAGGCCTCTATTCACTCGCGGCATGCCTTCACTGTTATCCAACGAGTGTGTTTTCCTATTCGTTAGTATGTTTTAATTTAGTCACATCAGTTTAAATATGTCTTATTAGTTTAAAAGTTACACGGCCTCTAAATGAAGATGTCACATTCGTTAACGTGGAACTCAGAGGAATGAGACATCCTATTCAACCAAACGTGACAAAATTCTCTATCAAACGAATAGGACGTCAAAGTCGTCAAATTACAGTGTTTTTTGAGTGTGCGAACCTGCTCAGCTTTGCCGACGCGGTCGCTGCGAGGAACAGCCAAACAAACGCCAGGGGCCCCATGGCTTAACTGTAGGGCTTGCCTCACCGTCACGCTTCACGGGGCGAGCGGCCGCTGTTTCAAGGCCCTGCTATCGCATCGTGCCGTCGACCTTAGCAAATTGAGTACGAGCTCCGCGTTTGTCTGTTTCGCACTCATGAGGCGCCCGCAAGGGTGTCAGGGAGACAGAGTGGGAAGCAGTACTCGAGATCAGCTTGCATGTGGTGTCTGACGAGACACCACTCGTTACAGAATTTTGTATCATTTTCAATGCAGGATTGAGCTAACAGTAAAGTGTATCGTTTAGAGTAGAGATGCTTATTTTCCGGAAACTTTAAAAGTGTCCGAAAGAAACCGGGAAAATAGGAAAAAACGAAAAATACCGGAAAAATTGGAAAAATTGGTTTGAAGGCTTTACAGTGGAATATGAGCATGAAACCCACTACTTTTGTGTTTCGTTGGACTTTTCCTTCTACTGGCAACCCTTTATTCACAACTTCACCCACAAAAAGCGCACAAAAAGGAAACATAAAAAGGTATAAAAAGTATAAGTGCATTTAGAATCGTCCTCACATAGAGATGAAGATATGTTTTTTGCCTACTTACGGGCGAAAGGTCGGACTTTTTGCCAACTTTTCAGGATGAATCTTTCCAATTTTTCCAAGGCCGGGGAAAGAAACAGAAAAAACACTGATTTCTCCAATGTTTCCGGAAACTTTCCCGGTATTTTCATCTCTAATTTAGAGCTCCAGAGTAAGAAGTCTACGAAGCATCGCTTCGATATGCAAAGAAAACGAAGGCATTGAAAAATCTACAAAGCAATGCTTTATATTGTGAGGCAAAATACTTCGTAATACAAGCACTGAATATCTAACGGCGTGACTTCGTGCCGTTTAAAGGGCGTGAATAAAATGTCACGCCAAAAAACAGCAAGACCCACACTCAATGTTCTACGGTGAAATCTTGTTGGTATGCTACGAAGAAATTTTGTTCTTTGTATGCTACGAAGAAATTTTGTTCTTTGAATGCTACAAACAACATTTCTGGTTTGTATTGTAATACGAATCAAGTTTCTTGATTTGTATTGTGATACGTATCAGGTCTGTTCCTATTCTCTTGCTCTATAATTTACGGTGAGATCTCATCGTAAGGAGGCGACTACAGCTTCAGTACAGTACGAATCTGACATGAGTGTCTGAAAATATTGGTAGCTTACAAGAGTTCATACGTATGTTATGAATCATCACCTCTAGTCTTGGACTTAAACCAATAAAAAAAGGTATAAGTTTATCTTGTTATTCATGTTAACCAAAAGAAACCGCCAGTTTCTAGAGTTAGATACTTAGTCAACGGCAGATGCTAACACAAGCAAGTAACAAGTTTTTGCATAACTTAGACAAAGCCCCATTTAAATGACTTACACGGAACGATGTAGAATGAGACTCAAAACGATGGGCTACATGAAAATTCTGATGTGTCCATCTTCTGGCAGCTTGGTTCCTAAGTCGTGTCAAAGGTTAGGGGCCGATGCAACCTTCTTTGGTGGCCGAAACAAACACTTTGTCATTTGTTTAACTACCTCGCATTCGCTCAAAATCATCGGTACAGCCACTTTGATTCTAATCTTGCCATATTTTAATGGCGACATTGTAACCAAAGTGTATTTTTTTAAAGTCGCGACTCCTGAATTCTTTTTTCAAACTTTGTTTTGTTTGGTTCCTGTCTGCGCCTTGTCCCATGCCTTCTCTCCCCCGTGCCCCTTGATGCCCGACGCCTGTAGCGCTTCTGGTGGGCGTTAATGTAACTACTAGGTCTGAACCGAACCGTTCAGTGGCTCCGCCGTTCTGTCAATTGGAGGCACTAACTGAAGTCAGGGTCTGGTCTGTCTCGCTTAGAAAATCCACTGCCTTGTGAAATATGTCATTATCTCTTAAGTGTCGAAAAAGTTTGAACTGAAACTATTTCGTTAAAAATGTGCTATAACTGAAAAATTAGTAGTGAGATGTCTGAGTTGCGTAAGCTTGATGGCGTTTCAGGTCTACTGGAAGACTTCATTGACTCAGACGCAGGGAGAACTTTTTCTAGGCGTGTATTTCACCAAACACGATACAACTGACAGGAAAGACAGGTTAACAGCTGTTCTTATAACCTAGGTCACCGCCTTCTAGCTAAAGCGGCAGAGTTGCCAACTTACAAAGATCACGTTGCCAACTTGAGCATTAGAACATCGGACGTATACACGCCACGATGATTTAGTTGACACCACTACATAGAAACTAACCTCTGCTACTGCGAAGGACAGGAAATTGAAGCATATCACAATCCGTTAGCGCAAAAGGGCAATTCAGACTTGGAACAGCAAAGGGAATCAATCGCTTTCTTGATGCATTAATATATTGTCCATTGTCAAAATGATTACTACATATGTAAAATTTCTTGTGTAAACTTGCAGAAGTTTGTTTAAGCAAATTTTTGTTTCCACTACACTTAACCTTTTGCATCTTTATAAAGAAAAGGAAAAATCACGAATTATTGACAACTAACATTTAAATTATGCATTATAAAAAACAAATAAATAAAACATAGCAACATACTTTTCAACTCTTTTAGAGCAGAACACACCATTAACAAAAATAGGAGGGAAGGTGTGCAGACTCATTGTTTTGTTACTAGTTCTACATCCAACTACACAACATCTTCTGCCAGATGTGTTTTGAGTGGCATCAGTTTTTGTATCATTTCCCTTTATTCCAGACTTTTCTTTGCTTGACATTGTTGTTTGTGCTTCACACTCAACATTTACAATTGATGAACTTTAAATTTTCTATAAACAGAAACAGAATCAGAAACAAAACTCATCAAGCAGGTTTTCATGGTGGCTATAGATGGAAATTTTCAAAACAAATTTGCTAACCGTTTCATTGCTGCAATAGACATCGTATTGACTTCCTGTAACATTTGCCTCTTATGTTTTATCAAGACCACATTTCCTTTTAGGACCAAATTGACTAACTTCAGTTAAAGAATCCTCTTCACCAACACTATCTCCACCACATTTCCTTTTAATACCAAATTGGCGAACTTCACTTAACCAATATTCTTTAACAGTCTTATCCTGAGTCGGTATTTGCACGATGGCATCTCCCTCCGAATCAACCTATTAACATGACATTCATTTTTCCACACTCAACATTTACATTTGATGAACTTTGAATTTTCTAATGTGTGAGCAAACATGCAAAACTCATCAAGCAACTTTTCATATACCTATAAATAGAAAGTTTAAAAACAAATTTGCTAACCGTTTCATTGCTGCAATGGACATCGTATTGACTTCCTGTAACATTTGCCTCACATGTTCCATCGAGACCACATTTCCTTTTGGGACCAAATTGACAAACTTCAGTTAAAGAATCCTCTTCACCAATACTATCCTCACCAAATTTCCTTTTGGTACCAAATTGATGAACTGGAGTTAAAGTACCTTCTTCAACAGTCTTATATTGACTCAGTATTTGGACCAAGGCGTCTCCCTTCGAATCAACCTAATAACACAACATTTTAGATTTACACGAAACAAAAGGCAATGTAATACAACACCATAAACCTTACCAATATTATGTCATGCTTAATGTGTTGCGACAAAACAGCTTCTGCAAACTCATCATTTGAACAAATTCTGATCGGAAAACATTCTTGGTCCTAGAATCAAATTACAAAGCATTGATCAAAGCAATGAATGCTCAGTTAGTGTTTAAATGCACCTGTTGATACACAACTGTTAATCAACAAAAAAAAATAACTACCGGATTCAAAACAAGTTCTAAGACGAAGTCTGTCGCATGAACAATTGCCTCGTCATTAATTTCATTCTGCATTTTGCGAAAAAACGTGAAAAACAGTCCTTTTTCCTGTAAATAATTGATAGGTTAGGTATGCACCCCAGGGTGCAGTCAAACGATTGAAACTTTCTGAAAATGAAACTAATCAAAATTTAAGAATAAAATAATAAAATATAGTCTTTACAATGTCCTATTTGGGGGCAGACCGTTTGTTCTACCAGTATTTTGTTCTACCAATATCAATATTTTTATTCATTTTCTTGTGAAGTATGTTCTACCATTATTTTGTTCTACCTATATATACATATATATATATATATACATATATATATTTTAGAGCACAACCCCGTCCCAACCTTGCTAACACATTACAACCATATTCTTCGACGTCACTTCCACTTCCGCGGCCGCGGCGGTATCGTGCACCTTACGCAGGCCACGACGGCACGGCATGGGTCCTCAGCCTTGCTGCGGCAGCATGATCAGTCTTGCATTCTCTCTTGCATTCTGCTGATGCGCTGTGGCACTCGCTCGCGTACTACGGCGCGTCGACGCATACCCACGCACTTTTGGTTGTACGCGATGCTCTGCACAATGGCCGGCCACCACGATGGCTCAAAGGGGTCGTGCAACCGGCAGGGCTTCGTCGCGAACGACACCCTCTTCGACGGAAAGGCTAGAAGTGGTGGTGGCACCCCGCCGGACCCACTCACCTTCACAACGAACATGCCGGTGGCGTCGTCGCTAAGAACGCGAAGGAAGTCCAGCACGTTCGCCCTGGCCTGGCACGTTGGGCTGCATGGACGTCAAGCTTCGCGACTTCAACAACGCTACTGCCCTTGCCACGCCGCGCCCGCGGAGTGGCAGCAGGCACCCTCCTTCCAAGAGACACGCTGCCTTACTGCAGAATTTCCCCCGTGGGAATCTGTTTGCACCGGGTCTTCCTTCTTAATAATTTCTTCTTTCTCAGTTAGTTCCCATTTATATGAAATATTTTACAGAAATTTGTCGGGGAACATTTCCATAAAATATTCATATAAATGTACATTTTCAGGTAGAACAAAATATTGGTAGAACACAAATACAAAAAAATCAATAAAAATAATATTTAAAAAATGGCAGTATTTTATAATTTTTTATCATTTTATTAATTTAAAATAATAAAATATAATAAAATAATGAGGTAGAACAAAATATTGGTAGAACAAACGTTGTAGACCCTCCTATTTCTTCATTATTAACACCCCGGCAATTTACACGACACAAACGAGCCGCCGCCATTTCCATCCAAACAGCAATTCGCATTTCACTTTTGTTGTTGATGCTGTTGTTGTTTGTGATGCCAACTTCCCGAACAAAACGTCGATCTTAGTACTGTCATTTTATTTGATTTCTGGGCAGAAAAATTAAAATAACATCACCGCAAAGTTTAATTAATACTTTATTCTTGTAAATATTTCCTAACAATCAACCTGAATAACTAACTTTGGTAAAAAAAAAAAATTCTTTCTCAGTTGCCCCCACCATCATGTAGCAGATTGCCGAAATTCGCGATCGACGCACAGGAGACCCCTAAGAGTTTTAGTTTCCTTGTCTTCGCAGTGTAGTTTTGTTCTGTTTCTGTTCAGTTGCGAAGCCAACTAGTGCTGCTTCTTGTATTTATGACTTGTGTACGACTTGAATCGGTTCAATCAACGTAAAGCTTCTAATTGTGTGAACCTAGATGATCACTAGCTACTAATCAAGTCATTCTTTTCAGTGAATCCATGTGGACTTTTGTTTAGGATTTTATTTGAAGAAAGTCCCATCGTTTGGTTTGGCTCTGCTGACACCGTGGTTCAATGGTTGCTGAGCGCCGTTCTCACTGAGATAGTTTTAACTAGAAAAGATCTTTGAACTTCACTGTAAAAAAAAATTTTGTAGTCAAATTCCTATACATGTATATGCAACAATTCACATATACATGTATACGAATATTACCACAATTAAAATTATAATTGCTACAGGCCTAAACTTATACAGAAATAACCAAACCTTTTATCCATTGGACAGGCATAACTTTTGACAGACATAACATTTGACCGGCATAATTTTTGACAGACATAACTATCGAAAGACATATCTGTGTCCTGTCGTAACACGCCGGTTCAAACTATCGCGCCGCGCTGAAGTAACAGCTGAAATAACAGCAAGACGCTCTCAGCAGCACGCGCTTCAACAGGCTGCGAATGCCGCAGCAAGGGCAGCGGCAGAGGGGCACGATAAGGCAGATCAGTGCCGCCTTTCCTTTGACGGCATGAAGAGTCATGCCGCAGTGCCGTGCGGTCATCGCATATGATGCAAAACCTGCGCAAGGAGAGTCGATGACACTGCCACATGCCCGCTCTGCAGGAAGGAGATTCGCATGATCGAGATTTTTGCCTGAACTGTATTTTTCCTATATTTTCTATTTTGTATAAAGAAAAAATGTGTAATTTATATAATTATGTAAAATTTTTCTGAATAAAGTTATGTGTATTTAAATTCATGTGTGTTAACAGTTTTCCAACCATAATTAATCTTATGTCTGCAGCCGGTTATGTCTGTCAACATTTATATGGATACACAGTTGTGGGTTTAGAGTTATGTCTGAAGCAGAACTCCCCTCCGATCAAGGGTGTGATACGCTCTGTAACCCACAGCTATTCGGATAACGAAGGGACCTACGAATTTGGGAGCCAACTTCTTTGTGATACCGCGGGCTTTGTCAGATTGTACGAAATTTCGGCGGTACACCGTCTGGCCTACTGAGTACTGCTTGTCTCCTCTGCGGAGATTGTAGTAATGGGAGGCTCTCTTCTAAGCGTCAGCTAGTCGTTTGATTACCTTTTCCCGGATCTGAGCGACCTTCTCTGAGGATGGTTCGTCTCTCTTTCCAAACTCCGGGAGGGTGCCCCAATACTCAACGGCACTCAACCTCCCATCACCCCTCTACTCTTCTCCAGAAGCTTATGCGGCCTGAATTTCTTCACTTTGTGCACCGCGGTATTCAAGGCCACATTCAATTGAGGCAAATTCTTAGCCCAATTCTTATGCTCGTCTTTAACATAGTTAGCCAACATGGTTTTGATCACTCGATTGATTCGCTCAGTGGGGTTGCTTTGTGGATGGCAATAAAAGTTATTCAGCACCTTCACTTTGTACTTGTCACACAGGTTGGTCATCTCCTTACACTTATACTGCTTCCCATTATCACATAGCAGCAATCCAGAAACTCCCGCCTCAAGAAATACATCCTGCTCTACCATGGCTGCTGCAGTGGCTGAGCGCAACGGTTTTTCCAACACATATTTCGAAAACAGACAACAGGTCACGACCAAATACTTAAATCCAGATGATATTGGTAACGGACCTATCAAGTCTGATGAAACCACTTGCACAGGAGCAGAAATCTCTCTAGGACAACCCATCATGCCTGCAAGCTTAAATGGAGGGATTTTACATTGAAGGCAGGTATGACATTTGGACACGTAGCTTTTAACATCCATACTCAACTTGGGCCAGTAATACAACTACCTCACTCTATTAAAGGTCTTCTCTACTCTTAGATGACCTGAGAAAGGAGGATCATGGCACTCAAAAAGAACTTTAGCTCTCAACTCTTTAGGCATTACTCGGTTCCAGCGGACCTCCTCATTATTGACCTTCACTGCTTTGTACAGTTGGTGCTCTTCCACTTTCCAGGCAGGGTAGCTCTCTGACTGACTCTGAACAAGACTCAACATATTGTTAAAGTGCGGGCTGGGAGGCTTTAATGGGAGTTGGATTCATAATCGGGATCAAGAGATAAAGGTCGGTTATAATTTGAGTTTTAGCAGTAAGCTGGAGACGCGAAGCGCGGAGAGTAGCTGCACGCAGGTCTTGCTAGTAGAGCGGTCTGGGCGCAACTGTCGAGTGTCGCCGATGAGCTGAGTCGCCACGGACGGGCCGCACGGACGTCCCGCACGTACTGCACCGGCCGCCAGTTTGAGCCCGGATGCGCGCGCTCGTCGCTTGCGCCACTATGCGCAGTAGAGGCCTGTGGCGGGCGGGCCTGCCGAGCCCGTGAAAAAAGTGGAGTGGGGTGGGGTAGGTGCCGCCTGGCCGGCGCGCCGCTGCAGCGCTGCCACTGCTGCGACAGCTTGTTGCCGAATGCAGCCGAATACTTCCCGAAGTTCACGGGCCTCGATACCCGCCAACTTCGGCTCGGACTCCGTCGGTCCGGCGGGTCTCGACTCGGATGTACGGACTCTGTCGGAGCGTGGGCACCGGCGGACAGACGGACGCGTTTGCCGCCGGTCCATCGGCTGGGCGAGGGGTGAGGGGGGGGCGCTCCGAACCGAGCCGTAGCCAAGCCACCGTCCGCGTCCGTCGTCAGCTGACACCGACGGCCTTGAAGGAGGGGGCGGGGGGAAAGGAGAAGGGAAAGGGGGTCAGCCACAGATACAGCAGCCGAGCCGCCGGTGCCGGACCGGCCGAAACCATAGAAATTTCCACAAACAATCAGAAGCAGCATCAGCCAGGATTTAGTGCTAACGTTGGTCGCCGGAACAATGAATGCAGATAAGGTGAAGACGAAGGAGAAGCGGAAGGCTGAAACGCCAAATCCTGGGACTAAGCAAACCTCCAAAAAACCTCGAGTAAGTAAACAGTATCCGTGTCCTGGACTGGAGTGTGTGTATTTGCAACAAACTGCGGCCTGCAGCTGGTCTGGGGTTCTGAGGGCGAGGGCGAAGGGCCGGGGGCGGCGTGGGCGTGGGTTTTGTTGTGTACTGTAACGGTATTGTCACGATATTGTCGTGGTCACGGTGCTCGTGCTCGAGCACGAGCACGGTGTTCGGCTCGGCGCCAGCCCCAGCCACCACCCGCTCCTGGCATTGCATATACAGGGTGCATGCGCACCTGTGCATGTGCGCCACTGGCGCGAGGCAGGCGCGCGCGGGTGGATGCGGCTTGTAGGTGCACATGCACCCGCGCACTCAGGGTGCGGCGTAACTACCTGGGCGGCGGGGCGGGGCGGGGCAGGGTCAGGTGGGGCGGGCAGGGGCGGGGCGCCGGGGCGGGCGCACAGTGGGCCAGAAGACCGGCGCAGGCGGACAAAACTCTAGACGCGTTTTTGGCTCCAGAGTCGCTAAACTAGATTAGAACCGAACGTGTGACCCCACCAATGGATTGTTCTCTGAACGAGGAATCCATTGGTGGGGTCACACGTCCGGTTCGAGTCCAGTGTAGCGACCCTGGAGCCGAAAACGCGTCTAAAGTTTTGTCCGCCTGCGCCGGTCTTCTGGCCCACTCACCGTGCTGCGGCTTTTAATATGGAAGCACCCGCACTTCAAGCAGGGGCGGGCTGCTGTGGCCGGGGGGAGGGAAAGGGGAAATGTTGGAGGTTAACTCTTAACCTGCTGCGGGCTGCTGTTTGTTATACTTGCTTTCTTTTTATTTATCCTTGCTTCGCCTAAACTCTAAATGTTTCGTGACAGATTTCAGAATCTTCATCTGACTCTCCTGACACAAGTTCATCAAATGGCCATGAAGCCGACATTGAAATTGAGGCTGAGGAAGTTTCTGAATCTGCCCATCAGTTTAAAGAGATGGTTAAAGCGAAATTGGCCTCGGGGGAGTACGAAGCATGCGGGAAGCCGAAAACCAGCAGAGCCACTAAAAGTGACATTTGGAACCACTTGCTGCAAGTGCGGGTTAGAGCCACCAAAGCTCCCGTCGAAGCTGTTCAATGCACTGGATGCAAGGAGGCCTATATATTTAGGGGCAACTTTACAGGCTCCTCTGCTCTAGGCCGCCACGTCAAGAGGTGCACTAGTGATGGCACGCGGAAAACTCAAGCTGCACAAGCTCCTCTAGTTGATCCTCCACCCGATGCTAAGTTCGCCTTTACACGGGCCTGTACTCATTTTTGCGCTCTAGATTTGAGACCACCT